>CM052543.1:23224364-23262554 GCA_028533065.1 Trachops cirrhosus | reverse complement strand
GGGGCAATCCAGTTGCTGGGTTGTGATGCTGTATGTGGGGGTGGGGTCTGAGAGGGAACAATGGCATTTGTTCTGCTCTCCTATTTCAGTCCCTTCCACTGCTTCCCACAAGCAAATTGGACCCTCCTGGCGCTGGTTCCCAGGTGGGTGGGCTTGTGTACATTCTAGAACCCTGTAGGTTTCTCCAACGAACTCTCCTGTGAGGTCGGGAGTCTCTCCCGGCACCTCAACTCCCATAAGTGTTTTCAATCAGTGCTTTTAGGCTTTATTTCCTGGCTCTGGGGCCCTGGGTTGCATAGTCTGTCTTGCTCCCCGTTTTCACCTGATTTATCTGCACGCGAATGTATGTCTGCGGTCAGCCAGTGGCCTTGCGCACTTCACTGGGTCTGCCTGTTGCCACCCCATGCCTGGGGTTGCCAACCACAGCTTTTTCCTGCTGAGACCCCTCTCCACCGGCCACCAACTCCACCACTCTTATTGGTCTGGATGAATGGTTGTCGGACTTCCGTGAAGTTCAATTTTCTGTCAGATCTGGTTGTTTTTTTGTTTCTAAATTTTTGTTGTCCTTAATTTTGGTTGTGCAGGGAGGCACTGTGTGTCTACATGCATCTCCATCTTGGCTAGAAGTCTAATTATGTATCAGTAATACTTTAATTGCATCCTTGGTCAATGGTTTGCCAAATCCAGGTCTAAACAATTCCCCTTACTTGTTGGAGATCAGCAAGGTACTCATAAATTATGAGCTCCATTGGGAGTTTCTCTTATGGTTTCCTCTTCTTGACAATCAATTAACAGCTAACACTAATACAATGCCTACTGTGTTCTAGGTACTGTTCTAAGTATAGAAATATTTGCTCATTTAACAATCACAGTCACACTACAAGATTGACATAATATTCCCATTTTACAGAGGGGGCAACAGAGGGGCAGAGAGATTAAGGAACTTTTCCAAGGCCATCTGTTAGTGAATGGCAGAGAACAGAGAGAAACCCCAACAATCTATCTCCAGAATTGTGCTTTTAACCTCTACGCCGAATTGCAAATTGAGCTCATTCTTCTATTATTGCTAAACCTGTATTATTTTCCTCGGGATCAGCTTGGGGGATTGGCAAACAACGCCTACACAGTAGATGCTTTATGAAAATCCTTCACATATTTGGAGGAAGTCTTTGAGCTAAGCCAAGGTCTTCTCTGCGAGGGCCTAGGTGGAGCTCATCCATAGGCTTTGGGAGGTAATTTATCCAAGAAGCTTGAAAGCAGAGATCTTTAGTAGATCTACAGCCAAATGAGGGATATGTGGCAAATGCTTCCAGGAAGTGCCATACATAACAAGAATATGGCTGGGGACCTTGTGGTCCAGTCTGCCCTTAGAGTCATAGACAAAGAAGTACAGTCCAAAGCCAACGATCATTTTAATGCATTTTGATCTCTAGTTGTTTCTTTCAAAAATGAATTAAACAGAACCCATTTCACAACTCACACAGATTTTTACAAATCATCTTTTCTCTCTCCCTTAATGTATTCATACCCCCAAACTGTGCCAGCACCTCTCGATTTCTCAGTTTACACTTTTCACTCTCGCCTCCAAAACTCTCCTGACACCCATGCCATCCTCTCCCCAGAAGTGGCATCTGGAGTGACTCTTCCATGAGCACCAAGGGACTTGGCAGCTCTGGGTCCTCTGGTCTTTGCTCACACCCCAAGGAAGGCACAGAGTCTTTCAGGAAGCTGAGTTTTTTTTCTTGTTTTCACTATTTCTTAATGAGGAATTCTTCCAGAGAATTTCTGAAGAACAAAAATTCCCACATGTTACATGAATAAATACCATTTTTGAGGGCCTGCAATGTGCCAATCCCTGTGCTAAGTCCTTCAAGTTTGCTGTTTTCTTTTACAATATCTTCACAACAGCCCTTGTAGGAATGTATTACTGCTATATCAGTTTTATAGATGAGGAATTTTAGGCTCAAAGAGATTAAATAACTTGCCTGAGATCATACAGCTAATAAGCAACAATGTCAGACCCAAGCAAATTCTTGTGTTTTTTAAGGAGGGACTATGAAACCTGATGATCAGAGTGAACTGAGGTGCTTGATACAAAGGCGGGATCTTTGTTCCAGCCTAGACCAAGTTCTTATGGGAAGTGCTGCTGAGGAATCTTAATAAATATGAAAATATGGACCTGTCACTTTCTTACCTTATTGGCTGCAGCATTCTCCTCCCCCACACCTCCCCTCCCCAGTCAGGTTTTCTGTCTGATTCAGGACATGCCAGGCATTGAACTAGCCTTATCCTATAGATGCAGCCCTGGCCTTTGCTGTCCTCCCCTGTCCTCACAGGACAAGGGCTAGCAGCAGGTGCTTGCTTCCTGCTGGACCCAGATTGATATTTGCTATTTACAAAACACTCTCTCTCCTTCCTAAACCCTCTGAAGTCTGCGATCAGTGTGTCCAGTCTATTCAATATCAGAAAACAAACATGGCTTCCTGTGGGAAGGAGCCAGAGAGGCGGGGACTCCAGCTGCCTGCGGCTACTGAAGGGAGGAATCCAGATCCCAGTCCAGCTCTGTGGAGCGGCTGACATCTGGCATTGTAGAGAGAGCTATGGCTGGGAGCGGGCCATCCAGGTCCTGGCCCCTTGCTCTATTGCTGATTCCCTACAAGTCACTGCCTTTCTGAGTTCCATCTGTATGACAAATGGTTAAATAAAAATGGCTTTGAGCATCCTGACCCCCCTCCAAGAACTTGCAATTCTAGAAAAGCAGGAATGTGGGCCATCTGGGAGGCGTCCCAGAGGAGCCCTGATTGGTAGTGGGGCACCTTTTGTCTAGGACTCTGGCTCATCCTTGTCATTGTCATTCTCATCTCTGATCTTGAACAGCAGCACAATTCTGCTGAAGCAAGACTGAGGCCTGACATGGTTCATGGTGAGGAATTAACTTAGATGTTTGTTAAAGAACATTTTGGAAGCACCTCCTGTTTTCCAGGCCCTGAGCTAGGTGCTGGTGATAAAGCAGAAAAGACACTCGTGGAGTATTCGTTATATGCCTGGCACTGAGTGTTTCACGTCCATGGCCTCATTTAATCCCTTCAACCATCCTACAAATTAGGTAGAATTATTATCCCACATCATTAGAAGCTAACACTCAGAGATGGTGGCTTAGGGTTCAGATCCAGGCAGTCTGGCCTCTTGCTCTTCAGAAACATAATAAATAGTTCACTCATGTCCGATGTGTCAGCTCCCAGGAGGGCTGTGTTTTTCAAGGTCCAGCTGGGCACCTGGTATTCCTGCCTCACCCACATCAACTTTTGCCCCATTGCTGTCACCTCCACCCCACCTCTAGGCTGAATCCTTTTCCAGACCTACAGACCACAGTCCAGACCCTCACCTTCTCTCTCTAGATAAGGACCACAGCCCACTCACCATCGTCCTGGGACCCACAATGCTCCATCCAGTGCTTCACCACCTGATTCATTTTCCACCAGCACCATGCCAAACAGATCAGAACAGGACCAGCCTACCCTCACCTCTGCAGCTCTGAGCTCATGTTACACCAAATGCAAACTTGACATTCCAGATCCACCACACCCTGGACCCTGAGTACTCATGTTATTCCTAACCCATTCCTTGAAGAGAGATTCTATGGACCTTGACATGTCTGATGCAATTTGGGTCTCACAATAATCCTGCTATAGTTCTTATTTTATAGAAGTGTCAATAGAGATGAGGCTGCTGAATCCCAAGCCCTATACTGACATTTTCCTAATTTCGAGTGTTTGCTGGCTACTTTTGTGATTTTTATTCTCATACATTCACCTTATAATTTAGTATTTTTCTTTTAAATGCCCCCTTGCTTTTACTTTTCTACATCTTGTCTTCTCTTAAAGCAAAAATCCAAAATAATCATAGCTTTTATGTGCTGTTTACTTTTAAATATATGTTCAAATAATGTTTTATTCATTTATCTACATACCCCTGCTGCCCTTGCTTTTCCTCACTGTTCTCTGCAAGTATGATTCTAATGACAGGGATGATGACCGGCAGGCTGGGGGATTGGAAAAACCTTTGACCAGGCAAAGGAAAAGCTGACTTCCAAGCTTGACTGGGCAGCTACAAAGCTGTTTGACTTTGGGAAGGATACTTCCAGCCGCCACTAAAAATTGAGGTCAGTGGGCAAAAGTGATGTCTAGAGTCTCCTTCAATTCTGCTGCCCAGAGACTTCCGTCTCTTCAGAGCATGCAGTGAGCAACCAGGCAGCTGAAAAGTGGCCCCGTTTTCCAGCACTGCTGTGCGGATTTGGTGTGTCATGTACACCAAGGACCCAACACAAAGCCTGGCACAGTGTGAGTGCGGGGTAAATACCAGCCATCTCTCCAAGCTGGGTTGCTACATCTGGGAGAGGACCTGGGCTTCTGAGGTCAGGAGGTGGCAGAAAAGCCAGAGTAAATTTTTCCTCCTTTTCTACTCCTCTGTCCTAACCCTGCCTCCACCTGCCAGGAACAGGGAGGGAAAAGAAACCAGAGAAGAGAGACCTGTGCAGCTGGAGCCGGGCAGGGCTGTAAAATAATCGGAGGGCAGCCGGCAGGTATCGCTTTGCAATGATTGCTCTGGGAGGTTATGTCAAAGTGAGAGACTGAGTCGCAATCATGAAACATTAGCACGTTGACACACGTGGCCCCAGCAGGGTAGGGCTCTCTGGTTACAAGAAGGCATGACCTCTGCCCTGGACCCTCAAAGCTGAGCAACCGAGGACTCTCCCGCTGCCAGGTCTGGGGGCCAAACTATGTAGGAAGGCCCCATTGACCTGGAGGAACTCTAAACCTCTTTCTTGCCTATGACCTGTGGCCCCAGAGAGATTTCCAGTGGACCTCCCTGCTGGAGAGACATCAGTGCTCCTGTCAAATGCTGGGAGGGTGGTCTGTGTGGGGAGAAGCCGCTGAAAGCCTGATTGCAGACTGAGTCCCCTCTTCCTGGGCTACAGCCGAGCTGCCTGGAGTTCCACCTCCAAAAGGCTGTGTGACTTTGTAAAGTCACTTAGTCCCTCCGAGTCTCAGTTTCTTTGTCCATAAATGAAGATAAGGATACCACATGGTCAAAGTTAACATGAGGGTTAAATCAATATTATACATAAGACCCAAGACAAAATCTCTAGATAAGGCCAGGGGAGAACGAATAGTACAAGAAATAGAGGTAGTGTTTGGTTTCCCCCTCTGTAAATATAGCTGGGCCAGTATCTCAGGTTGAGTGTTGATGCCTACAGCTTTGGGGGAGGGTATGAAAAGAGCTTCTCAGAATGACCTGTTTAATAAGGGCTGTGTTTGCAGATGGGAGGCCCTGCCCTCTTCCATCTATATATAACATCGAAAGGATGATAAACACAGGTTAGGGACTTGTGTGTGCTCTCTTAAGCACACCTATGAAAGATGTGGGGGTTTCTAGAGCATGGGTAGGTTGCCCCAATATCCTACCAATTTCAGTGCCATGAGTGTGTTAATGCCCACATGTCTCCTAGCTAAGGCCCAGCCTTTACACAACTTTTTCTCCATGAAGCTCCTGTGATGGCCTCATGGTAGTCATGATCTTGTGTAGTCCCCTCCCACTGTGAAACAGAGATGATCTGTGCGGCCAATAAATTATCGCAGAGATATAGATGTGACTTGCAAGGCTAGGTCATAAAAGCTATTGTGATTTCCACCTTGGTCTCTCTGATTGCTTGTTCTGGGGGAAGTCAGACGCCATACTGTAAGGACACTCAAGCAGACCTCATGAGGTCTGTGGAGTGGCCTAGACTGGAGAGGAGCTAAGACTTCTGCTAATGTCCAGCAGTAAGATGCCAGCTATGGGAGTGAGCCGTCTTCCAAGATAGCTCACTCTGATACTGGAGGATTCCCATCTTGGGGAATTCTCAATCCTCTAGCCCTAGTCAAGCCTTCAGATGACTTGCAGCCCACATCTTGGCTGCAACTTCATAACAGCCATTGAGCCAGAACTGTTCTCCCAAGCCCCTCCTGAATTCCTAACTCACAAAAACTGAGATAATAAATATTTATTGTAATTTTAAACTACTGAGTTTTGGGATGATTTGTTATACAGCAAGAGATAACTAACATAGAGTGTCTTTAGAAAACTCTGCACATGTGTTCCCATGTTCATAGAAAGCCCTTGACATTGAGGGGCTGCATGTCAGAAATCAGAGAGGCTTTGGGAACATTGAATCCTGTGTTCCCAAACCCTGGCTCACAGACCTGTATCAGAATTTCAGTGGGGACCTGTGAAAATATATATACTTGGATCCCACCCAGGGAAATTTGGATTCATGAGGTCTGAAGCCCACAAATCTATATTTTACCTATTTCTATAAGTTCCCCAGTAGTTTTTGAGGAACAGAACTTTAAGATCTAGACCAATATCCTCATATTATAGATTAGGCAGTGCTGAGCTGGAAGTGGTCCATCAAGGCTACAAAGCAAGGTAGGGACAGAAGAAAGAATAGAACTCAGGGGTCCTAGAATTAAACTTAAGTCTCTTGCTCCAAATTCACAGATTTGTCAGAGGCATTCAGATGTCAAAACAGGAGGCTGGCTAGGGATCAATTCATCTCAGGTGTGGAGACATAGCACTGCCTGTTTCCTCTAAGAATGTGCTGGGTGGGCCTCTGCAGGCAGGCAGCCAGGCTCCACTGCTTCTGTGGCTGGACTCATCACACCCATCTCTGCATAAATGCCAGGTAATGGCATTGTAATGAGCCTGGTTTGCTTTTAAGTTGCACTGAACACAGCTTTTGAGTGAACATGGCTGCTGGGTTTAGGATGGACTTCCATCCGCCAGTCTCAAGCAAAGGCCACAGTAGCAATTAGGATCGCTGTGACCGTGTTTACATATGTGTGTGCACATGCTTGTGTGCTCCTAAAATAACAAGCATGGAAGTGCAAAGGTCTATCTCTGAGCCCAAGCACATGGTTGTGTGCCTATGAAATCTGGGAGCACACACATCTGATGGTTTGTGTTTTCTCTGCTACCATCACATCCTGTACCCCAGAAAACACACATGATTCGCAGACACAGGAAATGTCTTTGATGTCACGCATGCTTCTTGTCCATTCTTGGCGCTATGCATGGTGATATACAAAGCCAAGAGCCCATATTTGATCTGAGCGAGACCTGACATGAAGTCATCAATCTGGTGGCTTTGTAAATATTTTCAGCGCTCCAGTCACAATGGGCACTGAGAGCTCTGAGAAGATCAAAGGCCTCACCTCTTCTGTGGTATTTGTAAGGGGAAGGGATGCAGCCAAGTAGGTGTAAGGGTGTTTGTAGAAACAATATTAGAGAGGGGTGTGGGAGACGGAGGGAGGAACACCTACCTAGAGTAGCTGCCCCCCCGCCTCGCCCCCACCTCACTCTCATCCCCCCAGCTTAGGGCTTTGACTCCTCTCCTGGGGGCTGTTTTCCAGATGACATAGGGAGGGGTGATTTTAAGGAGCTCGAAGCAGCATTTGGCAACTTGGCTAAAGTCTCTGACTTTAATGTCCTAGTTCTAACAACTAATTGCTGGTGATTCCAGCCATGGCTCCTCTCTCCTTCTTCCTGAGGCTTTTGATATGTATGTCTCTATGAGAGTTATCTATCATGTTGTATTACAGAAATTTGTTAAAGTGCCTGACACTCCCACCTCCTAGTCCTAGAATGCTTTGTGGGCAGTAACTCTATCTTGTTTATTGCTGTATCCTCAGCCCCTAGTCTAGTATCTCGAACTGAGGTGATGACCTGTCGGCTGTGGACCTTTCAAGGCCCTGATCCTATAACCAAACCTTTCCTAGAACCCTAGAGCCTTAATACCGAGACCTCTGTCTTATGGACTCATTCTACACTCATGCTGGAGTCCCTGCTCAGTGACTTGTCTGGGACCCCAGGTTTTCCTTCTGGGCACCAGACAATGTCCTCCTTTATTCCCACCAGTTCCTGTAGAGGCTGCTTTCCTGCCCCTGCCTCCTAGTTTATCCCAGATGGAAAGAACAGAGAGCCTACATTAAGCACTATCTAGGGTCTGCAAGTGCTAGGGGCCTGGGGTGCTCATTCAGACTGATGCTTGGTGTGAGGCCACCACCCTCTCAGTGCTTGCACTGTGTCCCAGTGGTTACATCAGATTGTTCCTTCCAGGTACCTCAAGTGCCCTATGGAGTGGCAAGATCCTGTTTTGATAAAGGGTGATAATAACAATGATTATCATCTGAATTACAAAGCTACTATGTATCTAATGCCAAATGTTTTACATATTTTAATTCTCACAGAGAAGGTTCTTCTATCTTCCACTTTACAGATGAAGACATTGAGATTGAAGACATTGGGGTTAAATAGCTTGCTTGAGGTCACAGAGATTCTGAAGTCCAGAGCAATGGAAGTGGCACTGTGGGATTGAGGGGACATAGGCTGTGGGTTCAGGAGCACCTAGGTTAGAGCTTGGTTACTAATTTGCTAAATCCCCTGCACAATGTACTCTTGGACCCGTATCTGTAGAATAAGGAAACCAGTAGCCACATCTCTGGGTTATTATGACAACCCAATGAGTTGTGTCTGCAAAGTCCACCACAAAATTTGACACTTAGTAGGTACTCAGTAAGGGTTGTTTCTTTCCCTCCTCTACTTGACCTCTTCTTGTTCTACCTTGAGTTCAGGGACACTGACACACTGATGGAAACACACTGATGTATTTTCTGAACAGAACTGTCAGAGTTAAATACTTTCCCCTTGTCACTTCTTTATCTCTTTGTCTCTAATGGGACATAATGAGAAAGCTGGTATTCACCAGTCTTTAAAAAATTTTCCTTGTGACAGTAGATTTAGGGCCCCCTCCCCTTACTGTTAGATCATTGTGAACGTGACAAGAGAGAGTCTTATAGAGAAGCAATTATCCAAGCAAATGAATTCCACACAAATTCAAAGGCAAAGATCACAATGAGAACAGAGACGTACGTTGTTAGGAAATTAAAGTGGAAATCAAATAGGGATTAAGAGCCCTGAGTCTCAAATATTTAATTGTCATAATTGCCTAATTAAAGTGTTTTTTTTTAAGCACTCCGCCCCCTCGCCCACGAGTGCTAGAAGGGCTCTATTGCCAGGAAGACAATGGCAGCACTTAGACTTATCATAACATGAAGGCTGACCCCTGGCGAACCTTTTTGCTGAAAGAAAAGTTGCGCTGCCTCTTCATTCATGCCTTCGTTTAGCAACTACAAAGTGAGTGTCTACCACTATACACTGTCTCATAGGCTGCCTGGGGGCCCACACCCTGGAGGTGAATGGGTTGGGGGGGCCTTCAGAGGCAAATTGAGCTGACTTGTGTTACCTAAAAAACTGCTCATAGCTTGCCATACCAAGAGGGAGCCAGGGCCAGTGCATGAAGCTGTGTCATGGCCAGGAGGTATGTCAGACTGGAGGGACTAGAAGGGGCATAAACTGTGACAAGTCACCCAGCAGAGCAAGTTGGGAGAATGGATCCGGTAGTGGGCAGTTGGATTTGAGTGTGCAAAAGCTGATGTTCCCTAGGATACCTGTTGTTCATTTGGTGTTTGTCTTTCCATGCTAGACTGAAAGCCTAGACTGAGGGTAAAAATTGTGTACATCTGATTTGCTGTATCCCCATTGCCTAGCACATATTAGGAGATTTAAACATATGTTGTTTAAATGAGCTAAATTAAAATTACATTTATTTGATGTGGACCTTGATATACTTTAGGAGGACAGAAGACTTGGGGGGTGAGGGGTTGAGCCAAGATGGATATCTAACAAGCCTGGTGCATAGTAGATGCTCATTAAATATGTGTTGAGTAAGTGAATCCATGAATGAATGAATGAATGACAAGCACTGTTCTATATACTAGAATAGAAAGATGATTAATGCAGGGCTCTCGTCCTTGAATATCTCCTAGATGAATGAGAGATACAGAGTTGTGACCAGTTAATGAGAACCCAACCTGATCTAAGATGAGTCACACCATTTATCAAGCACAAGAGCTGGCATCTCATTTGTATTAATCCAGGGATTGCTGCCAGGATCATTTTTGTGGATCTTGAGACTTTATCTCTTCAACTTGAGTGTAAACTTTTTGAGAGAAGAGAAATGTATAGTCGCAGACTATCACTCTTTATCTGCAGATGAAGGCATGAATGAAAAGGTAGAGTAACTTTCCTTCAATGGAAAAGTTTGCCTGGGGTTGTTTTCTTATTATGACAAGTGCTGTGACTGTCATCCTGAATAAATCCTATGTATTGCGTCCAAGTTTGCCTCCTTGCTTAACATGTACTTTTTCTCTGACATTCCAGGTATCTCTAAAAATTGTATTGGAAGGCTCTCAGTAAATCTACTACAAATAGTATGCCAGATGCTAAGGAGAGAGGTGAAGCCTTTCACTTGATCTCTGCTCTAAAAAGACTTATATTCTGGTTGAGGGGATAAAGCCTAGACCCACCAAGAAGATCACAGTAGCAGCATCCAAGCAGAGAAAATGAGATGCCATGTCTCATGTTTGATAAATGGTAACCTGCCTCCTGCCATGAGCGTTGGCCTGTTTCGCCATTCCACTTCTTAACTGCTATTGCCCTGCTAAATGAGTTGGTAAGGCTGGGAACATTGATTTATTGGAATGGACCTACATTTCCATCACTCTGGGTAAAAAATAAAAACGTGTTGGTTCCTAAGACTGTCACAAAGAACCCAGTGGCAGAATAGGTGACAAACCACATGAAATGTGCAGGTAACTGATGATATAAGATGTCAGGCACAGGTGGGTTGGGGAATAACTCACTTGGGAGGTGGTATGTGAACTGTGCCCTGAGGATGGAGAGAGTTTTATACAGGAAGAGTGTGAGCACCAAGGGAACAGTGAGGAACTATGCTATGATTAACTCAGTTCATCTTCACAATAGTCTACTGAGCTAAGCCCTGCTTATATGCCCTTCTTTTCACTTGAGGACACTGTGCTTTGGTGGGGTGGAGTCTTTTGCCCACAGACATCCTGGACCAAAGTGGTCAAGCCGGGCACAGGAGCAGGCTGCATGGCTTTGAAGCCCACTGTCCTACCCCACAGAGTTCTCTGAGGGGGACCTGGGAATGATAGAATCAAAAAGTGAACTTGAATTCACTGAAATCAATCAGCCAGAGCATTTATAAAAATAGAATTGGAACCCTTTTCTAATTTTCTAGCCCTTTCATTTGCTTTCATTTGACTGAGTTGCGGAGTTATTTTTGCCTTCACTTTGAAAGTGAAATCTCTGTAGGATGGGGATGCAGTCATGTGACTGACAACTCCAGTTGCATTCAGACTCCTGATCAGCCAATTCCTATGTCTAGGTTATGAAAGAAACAATCTTCTTTGAGGAGAAATTAGGAGAAAGCAATAGAAACACAGGGGAATTGGGAGAAAGGGACCGCAGGAAAAATAAATATGATAAACAGTACTTTGATTTTCGATGTTTGTATCAACCGGACACAGAGAATTTCTGTATACCAGAGTTCTTACACAGCCTGGGGGTGGGTGATCTCTGGCATTGTCTTAAGAGGAGTCAACTGACAAATTTAAAGACTTGCCCCAAATGCTCCCAAAGAAGGACTCAGAGTAGAAATAGAAACAAAGCTCAAAAGAAGGAGCCATGATATTTTTCAGAGTAGATACAGAGATGCTTAATAATTTACTTCATTGCAGGATCCAACGTAACACTTGAAAGCTTCAATAAATAAGCATAATGGGTTCCCTTTAAAAATGTATTGGTTGGCAATTTATTTACTCATGTATATGCACCTTATGGTATGTGACATGCTGCCCTGCCTCTCTTCGAGGAAGAGAACTCTCTATAGGAGGCTTTAATCAGTGCTGGCAGCTCAGGCCAGAAAACCTTCTCTTTCCATCCTTCATCTCTCTCATTCTGCAGTCTTGTAGCTCTATTTTTCTTTCTCTTCTTCTTTTTTAATCTCCTCTCACATGGCCTAATCAGATGCTGTCACTGAAGAGAAATGACTGCAGTGATATATCTTGTGGCAGTTTCCAAAGCATGGCTACATACCTTTGGGTTCTCACACTAATTGTATAAAGTAGACCAAACAAGCTTTAGTACCCTCACTTGACGAATGAGGAAATTGATGTCTGGTGAACGCACACTCTATGGCAGTGCTATAAATTGGTGCACACATTTTGGAAAGTAATTTGAGCACATGTATACAGCAACTTAAATATATACATATTCTTTCACCCAGTAATTCCACTTTGGAGAAGCTATCGTAAGGAGAGAATTCAACAATATACAAAGATCTGTGTGCCCAAGACAGTCACAGCAATATTAGTTAAGATGACAATAACTGGAAACCACCAACTTGCCCATGCACAGGCAAAGACTAAGGAAAGACTAAGGAAACCCACTCCAGAGATGGTTATAGAGCAAATAAAATGGTCTCTTAGCGAAAGGTTTTTAATACAATGGGAACATGATAGCATATCCCATCAAATAAAGAAGGTAAGTTATGTATACAATAATAATATGGTCACAATTACATAAAATTACTGAAAGGAAATATTGCAAAGTGTTAGCAATGATAACCTCAGGGCATGAGATAGGGATTTCTTTTTTTTTTCTTATTTTTTTAAATTTTTTTTTTATTTTAGATTATTCAGTACAGTTTCAATCTTTTATTCCCATTCTTAATAATACTGTATACTAATAATTTTTAAAAATAGCATCTGGAATAATTACAATATATCAGGCACTATTCTAAGTGTTTTGCATGTATCATTCACTTAATTCTCAAAATACTGTATCAACTGAATGTGTGTGTTCCCCCCAAATGCATATGTTGAAATACTAGGCTCCAATGTAATAGTATTAGGAGATGGAGACTTTGGAAGGTAATTAAGGTTATAGGGTGGAGCCCTCGTGAATGGACCAGTACCCTTTTAAAAAGACTCCAGAGAAATCTCTTGCCCTCTTTCTGTCATGTGAGGTTACAGTGAGAAGTCAGCCGTCTGCAACCTGCATGATCACTCTCGCCAGAGCCCAATTATCCTAATTTTAGACTTCTAGCCTCCAGAATAGTGAGAGGTAAAGTTCTGTTATTTATAAGCCACCTGCTCTGTGGTATATTTGTGACAGAAGCCTGATTGAAGACAATGTCCACATAAGACAGGGATTATTACAGATGAAGCTGAGGGACTACAACTGCTCTTGGTCTCAGTTGTTAAGTGACAGAGGTGGCCCTCTGAGCCCACACTCACCCACAGCAGTCTATTGGCCTCTCTCTGGCAGCTAACAAACAGAGAGTGCTTACTAGTTTTCCAGTTCTTACCTAGAGTATCTCATTTAATTCTCCCATTAGCATGATGAGGAGTATACTATAATTATTCCTATTTTACAAATAAGGTAGCTGGCATTTAAAGAACTAAGTTACTTGCTCAGGGTCCCACTACCCTGACTCAGACAGGGTGACCTTGCATTTGACCACTATAATCAAGTGGTCCTCGTATTTGACCATTATAGTAAACTGCCTGCTTCTTCTTGGCATTGATTTCTATCCTTTCCTGAACTTTCTGCAATAAAAATAACTTTTATTTTGATTTCAATTAGCTGTCACCTAACCCTGTCCATCCTGCTGCCTATTTTTGTAAATAAAGTATTATGGGAACACATGTGCGTATTTTTGACATGCTATTTATGCTGCCTTCACTACAATGGCTTAGACACAGACCATATGGTGCACAAACCCTATCTCACCCTTTATAGAAAAAGTTTGATGGCCCCTGATTTAAATTGCCACTGAGTTTGCAAGGGTAACACAAGAACTAGAATCATGGTCTTGCAACTATCAATTGCTTGGAAGCAGTAGATAGAAAGAGAAGTGAGGAAGCATTCCTCTGAGTACATTTGTATATGTGATACACTCGTGCCCCAAATCAATAGCTAGCTCTCTTTCTTCTCAGACCAGATCAAACTAGTAAAATCTAGAACAAATGGTATGACTAGCACATTGTCTTTATCACAGAACCATTCCATGAAGGTCTGGACAACAACAGCAAGGGCTGATTCTGGGTCCTTTGTAAACTGCCAACATTAAAACCACGTTGAAAGACTTGGGTGTGTCCATGGGGATGAAAAACTTGAGACAAGTGAGAACTGAGAGTATTTTTAAAGAGCATTCCAGTCATTTCAGAAGTTTCCCATTCTAACAGAAATGCATTGAATAGAAAAACACACTCTTTAGACTAGAAGAGTCTTTCTGCCAAGGTGGGACTTGAGGGCATTCCAGCTTGGGAGAAGGTGGAATAATATTTAGCACCCCCTGAAACTGAAGCATAGTGTCTAGGGGGTTAAAGTTCAATTAATACAGCCTTTGGACAGTGAAGCTAAGCTACAAGTGACTAAAAAAGTAGAACCAAGTCAGGTTTTATGCTACATCAATCTCTTCATCTTTGGGTTGGGGTGTTCTTATAGAAAGATGTTTAAGGAATCTGAAGAAGGAGAAGAGGGAGAGTAAGAATATCTTTTAAATACGATCGTATACAATGTTATATTGTCCTCAAGTGTTATCTTGCAACATCTATTGGTGCTATCTCCAATCTACAGAGAGGTTCAGAGTGACCAGTGAACTTGCTCAAGGATGACACATCTAACAAAAATAATAAGGAAGACTTATTGAGGGTTATGTAGTATATTAGTTTAGAGGATGAACTTCGGAGCCACTTGAGGAAATCTCTTAACTTCTCTGTGGCTCATTTTCTTCACCTGTAAAGCAGGGCTAACAGTTGCACTCATCTTCAGTAGACCTGAGAAGTAAATGAGTTACTGAATTTTGCTGTATATAATGTGCACTTTTCTGCCCAAATTTTTGAGGGAAAAATAAGGATGAACACTATACATGGGTAGTACTAATTCCATATCTATATAAATGTTTTTAATTCTTTCATTTCTGCTTATGCATTAAAAGTGTAACTCTCAAAAGCAATTAACAATATCTGTATGTTTAAAAATAAATGCTAAAATCCTATATAATACAAAAAACAAGTATCTAAATATAAATAAATAAATAATTGGATTAAAAATTTTAAATGAAAGTTTTTTTTCCTGAACTTTCTGGGCCAAATATATGGGTATGCATTATACACAGCAAAATATGGGTAATTAATTTGTACAGTGCTTACTTAGAACACCATATAACACATAGTGACTTTAAGTGTTTAAGTTAAAACTACATGCTAGGCAGTGTCCAAAGTACTTCATATACATTATTCATGGACTCCTAACAACAACCTCATTAAGACAGGTATTTCCTCATTTTATAAATGAAAAAAACAAGGCTCTAAAAAAAAGAACAAGCAATTTTCTCAAGTAGTAGAACCAAGGGTCCAATGCAAATAGCCTAACTCCAGAGCCAACAATTTTAACCACGTCATTATGCTGCCTCTACCTGGTGGGCAGTAGATGCCTGTCTGTTTCTCATGTTCATGATCCAGATGCTTTTTAACCTGGCACCCTTTTTGGTGCTGCAGCTCTGTTTGAGCATATGTTCCATCATCGAGGGCCCACGTGGCCTCAAGCCTCAGAATCTGGCTCACCTCCTAGGCCACCTTCTATCTCTTGTCTGGGGTTGCTCTGTGCCTGCACCTGAATCCAAGGGATCTCTTTTTATCAACCCTCAGAAGCTACATGTCATTTTTGTATTAACAGAGAGAGACCTTGCTCAGGATACTTTCCAGCTGGGATTTTTTTAACACCTTCAGCATGCTATGAGAAGGGGATAGTCCAGGAAGGAAGCCAGGGCAGGAGATCATATAGTAAAGAAAAGAAGATATGGCAATTGAAATGTAAAAATAAAGTCCAAAACCTGAGTATTAGTTTGCTCAGGCTGCCATAACAAAGTACCACAGACTGGAGGACTTAAACAACAGAAGTCTATTCCTCATGGTTCTGGGTGCCAGAAGTCCAAGAGCAAGGTTGTCAGGATTGGTCTTTTCTGAGACTTCTCTGCTTGCAGATGACTATCTTCTCCCTGTGTTTCCACATGATTTTCCCTCTGTACATGTCTGTGTCCTAATCTTCACTTCATGTTGGATCACTGATCATTTGGGATTAGGACCCATTTGTATGATGCCATTTAGCTCAATTACCTCTTTAATAGAGCCTATCTCAGAGTACAATACTGGAGATTAGGACTTCAACATTTGGACTTTGGGGAGACACACTTCAACTCATAACAAGGACACTATATCACTTTTTAGTTGTTATGACTTTGGGCAAGACGTAAAACTGCCCCAGTCTTTATTTTTTCTCTATCTGTAAAATGGGACAAGAATAATATCTACCTTACAGGATTGTTGTATAAGGCAAAGGAGATGCTAAAAGACTGTACTAATATTTGGACATGCTTTCTAAGACAATTAAACACTTAGAGATGAGGGTAACAGGACTTGGAATATCCCTCTAATTTTGGACATTATACTTTAAGAGGAATATTTGCAACTTGAAGCAACCAATTTGAGAGGGACAAGAATGATGAAGGGTCTAGGGTAGGGGACATGAAAGGAAGAGTTGAGTTAAACCAAGATATGTAACTCAAGAAGAAGAGATGGGAAAGGAGGATGCAGAGAGCTCTCTTTAAATTCTTATTTACTGTTATGGTGAAAGGAATGAAATTAGTTTGTTTGGATTCCAATGATAAATGTTTATAGGGAGGAAGATTTGGGCCCAATAACAAGATGAGTTTCTAACAGAGCATTCAAAGTTGAGGTAGTGCATTTCCTCCCTCAGAAGGTGTAATGCTCAGGTGCTTTTCTGAGAGCATTTACTCTGCCAAACACACTGTTAGGCAATGACACACAGAGTGCAGTAGAGAGGAACAATCCTGTATTGGGTGGGATGTTGGAATGGTTGGCTTCTGGAGTCTCTCCAGTTTTGAGGTTCTCTGTGCCATAAACTATGTTGCCTATGAGAAAGGGAAATTACGCAAGCAAATTTTAGTTCATGGAGTTATAAGGAGACAGAGATTCTCATGAAACTTACTGCAAAAGGTATAAACTTCTCATAAAGGACTGGGACTGGAAAGTAAAAAGTTTTCAGGGATAGGAGCAATTTCTCTCTTCCATATTGGGTGATGTAGCTGCCAAATGGCTCCCTTTAGCTTCAGAATCCAGCTCACCTTCCAGGTTCAGCACACTCAGCTTATTCAGTAGCACGTCTGAGTTTCTACTCCAGAGGAACTCAGCTTGAGTAGGACACCCATCCTTGGTTTAATGAGCTATGGCAAAGGCAGGCTGTGATGGAGGGGTTATGTGATTCATAATCTATCCTTATTAGAGGGGGTCAAATCTTTCAGAACATGGGGATGGGTAGCTGCCCTAAATCATGCTTGCATCAGAATTTCTAAAACACCTAGATAGAGATATTTTACTTCATCTTCCCTCAGACAGTCTGATTTCATAGATATTGGGTTTGGGAAGCTATATATTTTTAAGATTATTTATTTATTTATTTTTAGAAAGAGGGGAAGGGAGAGAGAAAAGAGAGGGAGAGAAACATCAATGTGTGAGAGAGACATTGCTCAATTGCCTCTCACTTGCCCCCAACCAGGGACGTGGCCTGCAACCCAGGCACGTGTGGGAATTGAACTGGCAACCTTTCAGCCCTTGGGGCAACTGAGGTACACCAGTCATGGCTGGGAATCTATATTTTTGAATTGCCCTCATAGGTGATTCTAACATGAACCATTGTACTATACTATGTTCTGACCTTCGTGCTGCTAATTTCCCCATTTCTCAATCAAAATGCACCCTTATCTCAATGTATTTGTACCTCTCATACAATATTTATCAAATTATACTTACTCTAATTTTGCCTTATATCCCCAACTTAATTAGTTATGTGGTCCTGGAGGGCACAGATTATTTCTTCTTTATCTTGCCAACTCCTACAGCATTTGCTACAGTGCTTGGCACAACATCGATTTCCCATAGAATCAGTATGGCTCTGAGAACCTACAGAAAGCCACGCTAATAGGATGTTTTCTACCTTCCCAGCCCAGGCAGGGAAACCCACTCAGAAAATGCCTAATTGTTCTGTGATTTGACATAGCTGGGTAGTCAGGATAGGATGAGGGTGATTAATTACAAGAGGCATGCTGTGCTGCCCCAGAGGCTGGTAGCCTATGTTACACAGTCAATTAGCTACCAGACATAATCATCTAGGTTGTTATTTATTACTGGCTATGTCTGATTGGGGAATCTATGAGACAGAGAACAAGTGAGGGGATCTGCCACTGTGGGCCTCCATGCAGAAAAAACAGAGAACATAAGGGGACACCAAGGACCCCTGAACAGGAGCCATTCTCTCCACATCAGGCAGCTGGAGAGGTTCCAGATCCTTCCATCCACCGCTCTCGGTACACAAGATGAGGAGGAGCTCAAAAAATTCAGTTCAAGCAGGGTGTGCAAAGCACCAGAGAGGCTTCAGGAGTAGAGAACAAAGGAAATGTTAAGATTCATGGGTGAGAAAGACGCATGTGGTAGAGAAAAGACAGACCACAGTAAAGGCTTTAAGTATCTGGTCTCAGCAGACGGGCTGTAGATGAGAAATCAAAAGGCCTCTCTTGAGTGGTGTGGATCATCATTGTTGAAAGGCAAGAGAACATCAGTTTTGAAAAGGGTGATGTGGAACACAGTCCTGGAAAAGAAAAGGAAGAGAATTGAAGGAAAGAGGGGAAAAAAAGAAAGCTTAAGCTTTGTAGACATCTCCACTCAGACATTGCACTTGACATTGTGAAAGGCAGTGCTACCTAATGGAAAACCCATGGATATTGAGGCCAGATTCAACCCGACTTTGAAAATCTTGATTCTGCATTTCACCTTGGGCTAGTTTCTTAACCCATCTGTGGCTGTTTTCTAATCTGTGAAATGGGAAAATGATGTTTATCTTAATGTGCGGTTACGAAGATGGATTGAGATAATCATGTACGTGGAACACCTGGCAGGTGCTCAAGAAGTTATAACTCATTATTACTGCTGTTCAAAACAGACCCACAAAGCTGGCTTATCAATTCCACAGTGAGAAAACTGAGGCTTAGAAGAATGGTGTAATTTATTGAAGATTACAAACCGGTAAGTGGCAGAGTCAGAATTAAAACTCGTGCCTGTTTGACTTCAAAGTACAAGTCCTTTTCAGTAGAACTTTTTTTTTTCAGCACATCTTAAAGAGAATGGGGCAACATGGGGTATATTTAAGAGAAATGAGCACAAAATCTTATGGGGAAGTGAAAGTTGGTAGAAAGAGGTGAGCTTACGCATGCTAACAAAGTCTATGAAGAATCTCATCGTTGGCTTCAACTGCTTTGGGCTTTCTGGCCCCCTCTGCCCCCCATTCCTGCACCTCTGCACCATCCCTTCTTCTGGTCTCTGCCACTCTAAGTGGCCTTGCTCTCACTGGCCTCTGTTGCTCCCTATGATCCTTATGCCCGTTGCTTATGTTCCTCAGAGCATAGGGCAGCCTGGCAATATCTTGGAGAACTTTTTTCCCAGCTTAATAAACTGAGCAGGGCCCCCATGTAGAATTTCTTAGGCCTCAGAGACTTGAGACATAGCTCTGTAATGTCACATTTAGCCCTTTTTTTCCCCACAGGGGCCTCCCAACACCAGTGAAGAAGCAGGGAAGAAAAGATTTAACAACTAGTTCCCTAAAGGACTGAGGACAACAACTCCCCTTTGACCCTTGGGCCCTGTGACAAAGTCCAGTATCTTAGTTTAGACTGCCTCTACCATGATGAATTGTTTTTCAGTTGTTTACTCATCATTATTTGCAACTGGGCTCCAAAAAGCCCTACCCATTCACACCTCCACATGAAACCTGTGCCTGCGTGCATTCAGCTCTAGGAATTGGGAGTCAATTCTTCTCTAGGAGTCTCTTCAACATTCAAGTAACTTATCATGGTATGTGATGAGGCAGTTACATAGGTCCACTTTCTAGTCACCCCTGAAAGTTGGTTCCAGTGTAGTTGTTTTTTCTGTTGCAATACTATTACTTTTATTACTCTGTTAGATACCAGCTATATGAGCCAGTTTTTTTTTCTTATAGCTCTGTTAGCCAGCTATATTTACATGTGAGTATTTGTATTTCTGGGTCTTCTAGGCAGAAATTCATACCATTTTCTCCAAAATGATAGTGGCTAAATATTCAATCCCTAAACCAGAAATTAAAAAGTAACTTAGAACTAAACTTCTAAGAGGCCCACATAGGGCAGAAGCATGTTTTGGTGCTTGAGCATTCTTACTTGGGGATGGTGACTAGAGATTCTAGTAAGATCACTGGTTTTCAAAGTCTAGCATGCATCAGAATTACCCAGTTGCTAATGTGTCTACCAACTTCCTTGCTGACGTTGATGCTGCCTGTCTCAGGGTCACTTTGAGAACAACTCTGTTAGAAGGCCTCCGTACTTCCACATCGCTGAAGCTAGCCAGCTGTGTTAGAATTCTGGGAAACTCTCCACACCCTCTTATGCTGACCTTCTGCTCTTAACTAGGGCCGGGAATGGTTTCTAGTTGGCTTTTCCTAACAATGACTTCTCCAAACAGTGTAAATAATCTCCCTTGGAGTGTCAGCTCAAATGGTACTGAAGAGTGACCCTATTTAGGCATGTTCCAAAAAAAAGTTTTTTGACTTCTCAACCTGAACAGCTCACTGAACTTCAACAGCCAGGGAGATGTCAAGTGTGTAAATTATATGGAAGTCTTGCACAACAGGGAAGGTCAGTATAGAAATACTATTAGAAGGGTCATATGGCTCTGTCCTTTGGGTTATAATGTAAAACAGAGAACTTTAACTTATGTCCACTTCATGTTTAATGTTTAATAAACCTCTCCCCTCGTGCCTTACTTGTGCATGAGTAAGCTCACATGGCCAAAGGCTAGATGTGCATTCTCTTTATCAAATGATCTGGTGCATCTGACTTTTAAAATATAGCTGAAAATTCTAACTTGGTTCAGAAAAGATGGGGTTGAAAGGGAAAGAGATTTTCTTCCATTTTTCCCAGAGGTTAAGATGAAACTACAGATGTTCGCTCTCCATAGGATTCTACCTAAGGGTTATTTTTGTTGAGCAGGGTCCTTTGAGCAGGGCTCTCCACGCAGGATATAGGGCCTGGGGCAACTCTCTGCAGTCCAAGGCCCAGAGACAGGGGTTCCCTCCAGAGTGTGCACCACAGGAAGTAGGAAGAGTTTCAGAGACGAATGTGTTTGCAAAGTGCTGGACTTCTAAGAGCATTTATGTTGATGGTTTTCCTCACAGATCTCTTAGAGCAGAGATAATGCTGTAGGAGTTATATCAATTTATATTAGGAATTATATTAATTTGGGGGTAGGCAATATAATTATATGGTTCAAAATTCAAAATGTATAAAAGAGTATAAATTTTAAGAATTTTTTCTTCATTCACGTCATCTCACCATAAGCAGTGTTATTATTTTCTTGCATATTCTTCCAGAAATATTTTATTTGAATATAGTAAATATATATTATGTATATTTTCTATCCATTTCTAAAAAATTATCATATTAAAACACCAAAATACATATGATTTTTTCTCATAATTTTTTCATGTGAGTACATTAAAAGGCATTTTTTTCTTGTACATGTTGTATTGGGTTGTCTTCTTTTCATTTTATTATTTTATTTTAATTCTATTTTATTGATTATGCTATTACAGTTGTCCTGATTTTTCCCCCTTTGCCTCCCTCCACCCAGCACTCCCCCTTTCCCTCAGACAATCAATCCCTCACCATTGTTCATGTCCATGGGTCATGTGTATTAGTTCTTTGGCTACTCTATTTCCTATACCGTACTTTACATCCCCATGGCTAATCTGTAACAACCTATGGTACTTCTTAATACTCTTACTTCTTCACCCATCCTCCCTCTCCCCCCTCCCATTTGGCAACCATCTAGTAACTAACTTCTTTTCTCCTGCTGCTTTTAACAGTCTCTCTTTATCTTGAACCTTTGGCCTTTTAATTATGATGCGTCTTGGAGTGGGCCTCTTTGCATCCATCATAATTGGGATTCTCTGTGCTTCCTGGACTTGCAAATCTATTTCTTTCACCAAATTAAGGAATGTTAGGAACCGCCCTGCCTGGTTTCAGAGACTGTAACCCCCGCTAAGGCTAAGGCTGAGGGAGTGACATTGGAACATAAGCCACCAAGGAGAAAAAAGCTTATCTCCCTGGCAGGAGCGCTGTTTCTGCTCCTCTTTCCGTAACTGGCCCCCAGTGCTTGGTCGGTTAGCCAATGATGGGTAAGATTTCCCAAGAGGGGAACAACCTAAGACAGGCACGATCATGTGGGAGGCCCCCAAGGAAGGACTTTGGGGGGTACAGCAATAGGGGGCAAAGGACCCTCACCTCTTGGCCTTGACAAAGCCTGAGTCCTCATTCTGTCTGGGAGAAGTCTCCTAATCTCTTGGCTGCCTCACTTCCCTTGCTCCACCTAAGCCTGAAACAATGACAGGGTGGTGCAGCCCTGTGCTGGAAAGGGCAGGTTCCCCAGGCAATCAGGCCTAAGAAAGAATATGTAAAATCCTGTGAAAACTGCTTTGTTTAGAATGCTCTCAATTAAATGATAAGGGTCCAAGCAAAAAGTGAGTTTGTTCCTCAAAGCTTTACAGCTCTTTAGCTATCTGTCCCTGACTCAGAATAGGCCCTCAGAGTTCTTTGTTATCTATTGTTTGATCCTTACTGCCTGACAATGGTTAATGAGCTTTACCTGTAGTCCTGTGTAAATGAACCCAATAAAAGCCCATTGAGGAACGGGCTCCTGGCCCTTCTCCTTTGAGAGATCGGCCACCTTTCCTCCCCAAGCAGATCATGTCTTAGTAGACTTATTCTCATCCATGGCGGCCGGGGGGCCCTGGGGGTGGAGCCCCCCCACAAGGGAAGGTTTTTTTTCACTATTTTTCAAATAGATTTCCAATATGTTGCTCTTTCTCTTCTCCTTCTGGCACCCCTATCATGCGAATGTTGGACCTCTTGAAGTTGTCCCAGAGGCTGCTTACCCCATCCTCATTTTTTGGATTCTTTTTTCTTTTTGTTATTCTGATTGGTTGTTTTTTGTTTCCTTATGTTCCAAGTCATTGATTTGAGTCTTGGCTTCATCCACTGTACTGTTGTTTTCCTGGAAATTGTTCTTTATTTCACTGAGTATATCTTCATTTTTGACTGGATCTTTTCTATGCTGTTGAGGTCCTAAGCTCGTTGAGCATCCTTATAACGAGTGTTTTGAACTCTGCATCTGATAGATTGCTTATCTCCATTTCATTTAGCTCTTTTTCTGGAGTTTTGATCTGTCTTTTCATTTGGGCCATGTTTCTGTGTCTCCTAATTTTGGCAGCTTCTATGTGTTTGTTTCTATCTATTAGGTAGAGCTGCTTCGACTCTGTCTTGGTAGTGTGGCCTAATACAATAGATGTCCTGTAGGGTACAGTGGCACAACCTCCCCGACACCCAAGCTGGGTTTGTGGTGCACCCTTCGTGGGGCTGAGTACACACTCCTATTGTAGTTGAGCCTTGGTTGCTGTTGGCAGATCAGTAGGAGAGATTTACCCAGGCCCCTCAGCTGCAAGGACTGGCTGTGTCCATTGACCATCAACCTCCACCCTCCATGGAGGATCAGGTATGTAGGGGCAGGATGGTGGTACTCTGATGTGGTCTGTAACTGTCCAATGGGTGTTCAGGCTCTGGGGTTTCCCTGGGTGGTGCAGGCCAAGGTTATCCCCCACTTGTGTTTTGCCCAGGGAACCCTGCAGGAGCTATAAAGCAATCTCAGATGGCTGATGCTTGTGCTGGGTTTAGATTTCCAGGCAAATCTAAAATGTGAATTTAATCTGGTTGACACTAGTGCTCACTGAAGCCAGCTGTTCCTTGTTTGATAGCATTTAGGAGCCAAGACCAGGCATTCATATAGAAAAGCAGCTTGGGTAGGCCCATAATTTGGGTGTGGAAGAGCCTCTGGGGATCTCCAAGGCGGGTCAAACAGTGTTAGCCAGGTTGATGGAGTCTCAGGTATGGCACCAACTTACTGGCTCTGTGAGGGGTGGGGTTTAGCAAAGGGAAAATGGCCTCTGCTTGCCCTGGGCATCCTTGTTTTTTAATTACACTGTAGTACTCCATTTCATAAATATGTTAAATCTATTTCATGTGAATATGTAAGTTTTTTCTAATTTTAAGTTATGAGAAACATTGCTGCAATAAATAATCTCATACATAGATATTTTTCCATGTGTGAGACAAATTCCCAGAAGTGGATTCCTCACTGAATGTACATTTGACCCTTGAACAATATGTGTTTGAACTGCACTATTTCTATGCAGAAGTTTTTCAGTAAATATAGTTAGCATTTCTTTTTTAAAGAATTATTTTATTGTTGTTCAAGTACAGTTGTCTGCAAGTACCTCCCCACCCCCCTCCCCACCCCGGCCATCCCCACCTCCTTCTCCTGCTTTCACCCATCCTTGATTTAGTCCATGTGTCCTTTATAATTGTTCCTGAAAACCTTTCCCCCCTTCTCCCCCATTATTCCCTCCCACCTCCCCTTTTGTTACTGTCAGACTGTTGTTAATTTCAATGTCCCTGGTCATATTTTGCTCGCTTGTTTGTTTTATTGATTAGGTTCCACTTAAAGGTGAGATCATATGGTATTTGTCCCTCACTGCCTGGCTTACTTCACTTAGGATAATGTTCTCCAGTTCCATCCATGCTGTCACAAAGGGTAGGAGCTCCTTCTTTCTTTCTGCTGTGTAATATTCCATTGTGTAAATGTACCATAGATTTTTTATTCATTCATTTACTGATGGGCACTTAAGTTGCTTCCAGCACTTGGCTATTGTAAATTGTGCTACTATGAACATCAGGGTGCACAGGTTCTTTTGGATTGGTGTTTCAGGTTTTTAGGATATAATCTTAGCAGTGGAATTGCTGGGTCAAAAGGCAGTTCCTTTTTTAGTTTTCTGAGGAAATTCCATACTGTTTTCCACAGTGGCTGCAATCCCACCAACAGTGCACTAGGGTTCCCTTTTCGCCATATCCTCTCCAGCACTTGTTGTTTATTGATTTGTTTATGATGGCCATTTTCACCAACGTAAAGTAATATCTCATTGTGGTTTTAATTTGCATCTCTCTGATGACTAGTGAAGCTGAGCATCCTTTGATATATCTTTGGGCCCTCTGTATGTCCTCCTTGGACAAGTTTCTGTTCAAGTCCTTTGCCCATTTTTTATTGGGTTGTCTTCCTGGAGTGGAGTTGTGTGAGTTCTTTATATATTTTGGAGATCAAACCCTTGTCCAAGGTATCATTGGCAAATATGTTTTCACATATAGTTGGTTTTCTTCATTTTAATGCTGTTTCCTTTACCCATGCAGAAGCTTTTTAATTTGATGAGGTTCCATTGGTACAGTTAGTTTTTTTAAATATATTTTATTGATTATGCTATTACAGTTCTCCCATTCCCCCCTTTATTCCCCTCTGCTCTGCACACCCCTTCCCAGCCGCATTCCCTCCCTTTAGTTCATGTCCATGGGTCATATATATAAGTTCCTTGACTTCTATATTTCCTACACTATTCTTAACCTTCCCCTCTCTATTTTCTACCTACCATTCATGCTACTTATTCCCCGTACCTTTTCCCCCATGTCCCCCTCTCCTGCTGATAACCTTCTATGTGATTTCCATTTCTGTGATTTTGTTCCTGTTCTAGTTGTTTGTTTAGTTTGTTGTGTTTTTTTGTTTTTTGTTTTTTCAGGTTACGTTGTTAATAGTTGTAAGTTTGTTGTCATTTTACTGTTTGTATTTTTGTATCTTATTTTTCTTTGATAAGTCCCTTTAACATGTCATATAATAAGGGCTTGGTGATGATGACCTCCTTTAACTTGACCTTATCTGGGAAGCACTTTATCTGCCCTTCCATTCTAAATGAAAACTTTGTTGGATAGAGCAGTCTTGGATGTAGGTCCTTGTCTTTTATAACTTTGAATGAGTCTTTCCAGCCCTTTTTGCCTTTAAGTTTTCTTTTGAAAATTTCCGCTGATAGTCTAGTGGGAACTTCTTTGTAGGTAACTGTCTCTCTTTCCCTTGCTGCTTTTAAGATTCTCTCCTTATCTTTAATCTTGGGTAATGTAATTATGATGTGCCTTGGTGTATGCTTTCTTGGGTCCAAGTAATTTGGGACTTTCTGAGCTTCCTGGACTTCCAGGAAGTCTATTTCCTTTGCCATATTGGGGTACTTCTCCTTCATTAATTTTTCAAGTAAGTTTTCAATTTCTTGCTCTTCCTCTTCTCCTTCTGGCACCCCTAGGATTTGGATGTTGGAACATTTAAAGTTGTCCTGGAGGTTCCTCAGCCTCTCCTCATGTTTCTGAATTCTTGTTTCTTCATTCTGTTCTGGTTGAATATTTATTTCTTCCTTCTGGTCCACTCCATTGATTTGAGTCCCACTTTCCTTCCTGTCACTGTTGGTTCCCTGTATATTTTCCTTTATTTCACTTCTCATAGCCTTCATTTTTCCTCTATTTTGTGACCTTACTCAATCAGTTCTGTGAGCTTCCTGATTACCAGTGTTTTGAACTGTGTATCAGATAGGTTGGCTATCTCTTTGTCACTTAGTTGTATTTTTTTCTGGAGCTTTGAACTCTTCTTTCATTTGAGCCGGGGTTTTTTGTCATGGTGCGACTGTTATTTAGTAATGGGCGAAGCCTTAGGTGTTCACCAGAGCTGGGCAACCCATGTCGTTGTGTTGTGATGCTGTAATTTGGGGAGGGGTCCAAGAGGGAACTATGCTGCTTGCTCAGCTCTCTGCTGGCTTTCAGTCACTTTTGAGGCTACCCACAAACAAATTGGGCCCTTCTGATGCTGATTTCTGGATGGATGGGTTTGTGTGCATTCTAAGACCCTGTGGGTGTCTCCAACAAACTTTCCTGTGAGGCTGGAAGTTTCTCCCACTGCCGCCTCAACCCCCACAGGTGTTTTCAGTCAGAGGTTTTGAGACTTTATTTCCCTCCTTGATCCCTGGGTTGCAAGGTCTGTCTTGCTCCACAGTTGTTCCTTCCTGTTTATCTGCATGCAAATATGGGACCACCCGCTCTGCCAGCCATTGCCTTGCTGTGAGTCCTCTCTGCCTGGCTGCCCATCTCTGACCCTCCTACAGGTCTGCATGAATGTTTCTTCTTTAACTCTTGGTTGCTGGACTTCCATACAGTTCGATTTTCTGGCAGTTTTGGTTGTTTTTTTGTTTTTAAATTTGTTGTTACCCTTCTTTTGGTTTTGTGAGGAGGCACACTATGTCTACCTATGCCTCCATTTTGGCGGGAACAGTTAGCTTTTCATATGCCTTGGTTTCTTATCCAGGGATTCAGCCAACCCAAGACTGAAAACAGAATTTTTGATTCATGGTTGGGAATCTGTGGATAGGCATTACTGACTATGCATTGTTCTACAGCATTTTATATAAGGGACTTGAGTGTCCTTGGATTTGGTGTCTGTGGAGTGGGGGTTGGGGGATTGTCCTGGAACCAATCCCCTGAGGTCAAAAGTTACGAACTTTCAACTGGGGGTAGGGGTGGAGGAAGTGTCTCAAGTTCATATTGTTCAAGAGTCATTTTATATATAAAACAGACTGTATGAGAGTGCTATATCAAGTTTTTGGAGATGTGCTAAAATGATAGGTAAAGAATGTTTTTTCAGTGTAGTAATAATTTGCATTTTTCTTTTTTTCTTTTTTATCACTTTTGATTAATGTTAGAATAGAATTGTCTCCACTTTCCCACCACCACTTTCCCCCACCCCACCCACCCCCATCCCCCACCCTCAGTCCTACCTCACTTTGGCTCTGCTCATGTGTCCTTTATACATGTTTTTTGATGACCCTTTCCCTTCTTTCCCCCATTATTTCCCTTCCCCTGGCCCTTCTGGTTACTGTCAGTTTATTCTTAATTTCAGTGTCTCTGGTTATATATTTGCCTGCTTGTTTGTTTTGTTGATTAGGTTCCACTTATAGGTGAGATCATGAGATCATATGGTATTTGTGTTTGTGAAACATAAATAGCAATTTTTCTTATTATGAATGATGTTGAACATTCTTTCACAGGCTTAAGAGGCTTTTGTGTTTCTTTTTGTGTGAACTTTTTATGAACTTTGCCCTTTTCCCATTGGGTTGTTTTTATTGATTTGTAAGAGCTCTTTGTATAACAGAAATTAGCCTTTTGTTACATTAGTTGAAAATAGTTTTTCTAAATTGTTCTTTGCCTTTATCCTTGATTATGGTGTTTTTTTGCCATCCAAAGAATATTTTTGTAAACAAATTATTTGTCCTTTTAAAAAATCAGTTAGAAGCTTTTCCCCTACTGAAATTATAAAAGAAGGCTCACATAGTTTCTTTTATTACTTTTAAGTTTTCATTTTCACATTTAAATAGTTGATTCTTTTGAAATTTATGCTGGGGTAAAGTGTGGTTTATACATCTATTTCTTTCCTGGTGGTTAACTAGTTGTACCAAACAGCAATTATTAAATAATTCAAATCTTGTCTCTAATGATTTGAAATACCACTTTTATTATTTATTAATATAAATGTTTATTGTTTATTAACAAACTTTCATTGTTTATTAAATTCCTATGGATATTTCGGTCTATTTCCAAACTTTTAATTTTATGTGGATCATTTTCCATTTGTGCATCAATAGTACACTGTTTTAATTATTAAGTTTATAGTATGTTTTAATATCTGGTAGGACTCGTTCCCTTGTTACTCTTTCTTTTTCTGATGATACATTTTTGTGTATTTTTCCAAATGAACTTCAGAAGTTAGCTTGTCTGATTTTTTAAAAATTCAGTTAGTATAATTACAAGATTGTTTTAATCTATAGATTACCTACTGAGAGGTGGCATCTTTTTGAGGTTCATTTGAGGCTTGATGTCAACAGTATAGGATGCTTTTTTAAAATTAGTTTATGCTTTTTGAATCCCTCAAGAGTTCTAAATTTTTCATTACATGGGTTTCTCATATTTCTTATTAAGTTTATTTATAGATATTTCATAGTATGGTGCTATTATAAATGGCTTTTTTTGCTATACTGTGAAGCTTTTTTTTTTTTTTAAGAAATCTTATAGAGCTAGTGATCTTTGGGACCACCTGTGGAAATTCTACTCACTTTGCGCCTTCTCTGTGCTCTAAATAAAGTATGGCCTGGATGGGAAAATGACATTTTCATTGAGTATCCAGAGACTGTGTGAGGAAGAGGAGGAGAAAGACCTTTCTTTTGCCCTTTGGAAGAGTTGGGTAGTTTGGGTCCCATTCTTTGTTGTACAGAAGCAGTCTTAGAATATTTGAACTGGGATTGCTAAAAGATCAAGCAATTAAATTTTCTCATATATAGACAAGAAAACAAATGATCAGAGAGAGAACATGACCTACTAAGTTTGGGTAAATCCCTGGGTTCTGGCTCATATCTGTGGATATCTGGGGCTTCCTGTAGTTGAGCTTCTTTGCTACCAGTAATAGATAGCACCCTTTTATTTTATCTTGAATTTTTTTCACGACTTCTTGAGGGTTTGAGAGTGTGTATGTAGCATCTATTTTGCCCTTGTCTTTTATCAGATACTATATAACCTATTGGTTTTATTGATGATACCCATTCCCATCTCCTGACCTTGGGCAATTTTGACTAACCTGCCTTCCTACTCCAGTAGAACCTTTATCTCTCTTCTAAACCCAGACCAATGATTGTGTCAATTTGTCATTGCAGCTTGCAGTCCAAGTTTGGTTACCTGGTCTGTGTGAACCATGGCTAAGGTGTGATAGGAACCTGAAGTGAGCTCTCCTACCTCGGGGGGTTCAGAAGATTAAAGCTGCTGCACTAGCCATATAGGAGCAGTGTCTAGCACCCCCTAATCTGCTTCCTTGTTGCTCCCCCAGCCATTCCCATCTGAGACATAGGAGTTTGCCCAGGGAATTTTGCTAAGCCTGATTCAGAGTTGATGATTCATCAATCTTTGGTGATGATCTTCTTTCCTCCCCCCTTCCTGGGTAATCAGGAGTTGACAGCAGTTTACCATACAGGTCTTTTAGTGAAGATAATCAGGCTAACAATGTTTTTTCCCAATAAAATCTGGCGGAAGGATCATTGACAGGGAAGGCAAAAGACCTGGGCTAATATTTTGCTCTAATAGTTACTAATTGCAGACCTGAGGATGTTCACCTAAGTTCTCAGGCCTGCTTCTTCTTCTCATCAATGAGAGAATGAATACACAAATTGTAGTGAAATATGATTCAGCAGTCAAAATATATGGACCACAGTGATATATAAAAATCTGGATGAATCTTAGTAGTATACTTTTTATGGGTTTTTTTGGCTAGTTTTGAAGCCAACTCAAACTTACAGAAAAGTTGCAAGTATAGTCCAAATGCTTTTTTCTTCTGGACCCACTTGAGAATAAGTTGCCAATCTGATACTTCATTACCCTTCAATACTTTAGGTGTGTTTTCTACATACAAGGGCTTTCTTTTATGTAACCACAACACAACCATCAAAATTAGGAAATTACATCAATATTTGACGTAATCCTCAAACCTCGTTTAAGTTTTGTCAATTTTTCCCAAATGCCTTTCAGGGCAAATGCGTCTGGTTCAGAATCACATATTGCATTTAGTTGTCATGTCTTGTTAGTCTGCTTCATCTGGAACAGTTCTTCAATTTTTCTTTGACTTTCATGGCCTTTACACTTTTGAAGATCACAGCAGTTATTTCACAGAATTTCTCTCAATGTGAGTTTGTCTGATGTTTTCTCATGATTAGATTCAGGTTATGTATCTTTGGCAAGAATATCCCAGAAGCAAAGCTGTGTTCTTTTCATTGCATTGTAGCAAGCACACGATTTTGATTTGTCCCACTGAAGATGAAGTTCACTTTGATCCCTTGATTAACATGGTGTCTGCCAGGCTTCTCTCCTTTTTATCTCTACCAGTACAATTTTAGGTAAAAATAATAAGTCCAGAAATTATAAACAGTATGCCCTTTTATAAAGTTAAGAAGAATAGCCCTGGCTGGTGTGGCTCAGTGGATTGAGTGCTGGCCTGTGAACCAAAGGGTTGCTGGTTCAACTCCCAGCTGGGGTTCATACCTGGGTTGTGGGCCAAGTCCCCAAATGGGGGCACATGAGAGGCAACCACACATTGATATTTCTCTCCCTCTCTTTCTCCATCCCTTCCCCTCTATATAAAAACAAATAAATAAATATTTTTTTTTAAAAAAAAGAATAATAATGCTTATTATGAATATAAATAGATGAGATAAAACTACACAGACAGAAAAGGAAGGAATGATGAATGCAGAATTAAGGTTGACAACTACATTGGGTGAAAGGAGGTGGTGTGAAGATGAGAAGGAAAGGAAAGCACAGGTATATGTAAGTTATTGCCAAGTTTCTGGTGTTTGTGTTGGGTAGTGGGTTCAGTGAGGCTTATTATATTATTAAAAACAAATAATATTAGAAGTAAAAGAAGGCCATGCTTGGACCAACAGGGAGAGTGAGTCAAGAACCACTGATCATGATTAATCCAATTCAATGCACTTATAGTCTAATTTTTAAAAGTTAAAGATTGTTTGATAGGTAGGGAGTAGAGAGATACTGGGCAGCCAAAGAGAAGAACTAAATTTACTCCAATAACCACTGTCTCCAGCCCCAACCACAGTGATCATGCGTCTATGAAGGGAGCCAAACGCTCTACATTATTCTAGTCTCTTGGTCCAGATGACTGGTTTGAGCTTGGAGAACAGACTGTACAGACCTAGGAAAGACATTAAAGCTTAGAGCATTTTGATAATAAAATGTAGGAAAATTCTCCTCCTTCCTGGAGCAATTTTGCATCCCCAGAACATTTGCATTTTTTCAGATTAATTTCCCTTCTGCAAGAACACATATGTAATTCACAGTCCTCTACCTCACCCAGACCCTGGTTCTTACATGTATGGGGTTAGCACAGTTGACACCAACAGGCCTTTATTGGAAAGGGTCTAATAAAGGGTTCTAATCCTAGTTACATCATTAATTTTCAATTAATCTGAAATAAATAATTTCTTTCATTGGCCCCAATTTACCCAGCTAGGATTTGCCAACTTACCCTGACCCCAGAGATTCTGATTTATCAGGTGTGGGCAGAGCCCAGGCAGGTGTATTTTTAAAAAGCTACTCAGATGAGAGTCAATGTACTTACTGGTCTCTATATCTCATTCCCACTCCAATGTTCTCACTTTAACGCTTTCTTGTTTTAGATTTTCTAGGTGTACAACTTTGTGGTGGGTGTTCATTGGATTGAGTTTTTCTCTGGAAAATGACCACACCCCACATTCGTCTGCCCAGGGACCCCACCCTTAGCTGTAGTCAATTTGTCTAGGGGTTGTCACCTGACTGAATCATACAAGCAACTCTTGAACAACAGGGCTTTGAACTGTGTAAGTCCACTTTACATTTTTTTCAATTTACTGTGCAATTCACACCCACGTTGTTCAAGGGTCATCTCTGCAGTTGGGAATTCACATCTGTGGAGGGCTGACTGGAGTTTATGTGGAGTGGATTTTCCACTGTGCAGGAGGTCAGTGCTCCAGCCCCTGGCATTGTTCAAGGGTCAACTGTAGTCTCTTTCCTGGGAATTTGGAATTGGGACAAAGATATTTCAATCTCAATCTTGGCTATTCTCTTGAGTCACAAGTGAGATTTCTGCATTGTAAATCTGGGTAACAGAAAACTTTTAGAATGAATCTGATGCACCGAAAAGAGGAGAGATGGAGGTGAGAAGTGTACATGGAGTCTCAATTGTTTTTGATTTCTTGGTTCTAGTCTCTCTGAGTGCCTGGTTTCCTTCACACCTTCCTGTAATGGTTAATTTTATGTGTCAGCCTGACTGGGCTATGGGGTGCTGAGATGGCTGGTAAAGCAATATTTCTGAGGATAACTCACATCTGAGGATAACTCTGGAAGAGAATAACATTTGAATCAGTAGACAGAGTAAAGGCAATCACCCTCACCAGTGTGGTTGGGCATCATCCAATTCACTGAGGACCTGAATGGAACAAAAAAGCAGAAAAAGAATGAATTTACCCTCTGCTTGAGTTGAGACATCTATTTTCTCCTGTACTTGGACATAGGTGTTCCTGTTTTGGGGCTTTTGGATACCAGCTGGGACTTTTACAATCAGCCCCCAGATTTTTAGGCCTTTGGATGCAGACTGAACTAGAACACCAACTTTCCTGGTTCTCCAGCTTGCAGACAGCAGACTGGAATTTCTTGGCCTCCATAACCACATGAGCCAATTCCTATAATAAATCTCCTATTATGTATACATTTATATATATTCTTGTTCCTGTTTCTCTGAACAAACACACTGACAAATACACGTTGAGTAGATGAGATGGTGAGATAACAAAGCACATTTATTTTGCTTAAGTTACCCCTTTGGTGGTAAGTGGCACAGTAATCTCCTATCCAGTGCCCAGTTCCTCCTTCTCCTCCACCCTGGACTATTAGAAGTTCATTGGGAGTGGATAGATCAAAGACTGAATAGCTGTAGGTAGAAAAGAAACTGGTGAACTGGGCGTGGAGGTAGAGAAATCAGAGGAGTAAGCTAAAGTGTTTGTTCCTCAGAGGTAATAAATAAATAAAAAGTTATTAATGCTACATGTTAGAAAACTACATTTGAATATGTGTGTTAACATTTTCAGTAGCCACTCCAAAGATGAATATAAATACAGGGTAGGGCAAAAGTAGGTTTATAGCTGTGAGTATGTGAAACAGAGTTTATTCTTGTATTATGAATTATTATATTATTTTCCATATGAATAATTGTAAACCTCCTTTTGCCCAACCCAATGTGTGTGTGTGTGTATATATATATGTGTGTGTGTGTGTGTAAATACATATATACATATATGTATATTCAAATAAGAGTAAAACAAAATGGACAGAGGTAATTTCATAGCTTTCAAAACTACGGATATCCCTATTATGAAAACAAAATCAGAAACAGACAGTCTCCCTCAAAGAAAAGACCAATGATATTAAGTCAATGGCTAGAATGCTCCCCTTTGTCCTACCAAATTGACAAATAAACAAAAACTATAATATTTAGTTTTGTCACAATCTGGAGAAATGAACTTCATATGAACTTTTGGTATGAATATATACAGCTACCATCTTTCCAAAAGAAAATTTGGCAACATATCCCAAAGCTGTGACTTAATGTATCTTGATTTTTCACCCAGAAATTCCACTTCTAAGAATGTATCCTAAGAAAATAATTAAAAATGTAGATAAAAGTATTCATTCTTACATGGTTTATGATGGTGAAAAATGTTAAAACAACCTAAATGTTCAAAATTATGGTATTGCTATAATAAAGCATGCTACTTCCACTTCCATACTTCAGAACATATACAGTGATTATTAATTCTAATATAGGTTAGTATTTACTAGCATGAAACAGAAAAACATTCACAATAGTTTGGTAAGCAGTATGCACTGAGTTTTTATAAAATTAAATTAATGCATAAAAAATGTTGGGAAGGGTTCATACCATGCTATTAAAGGATGGGTTTTTCATTTTTTCTTCTTATTTAAATTTATTTTATTTTTCAATTATAGTTGACATATAATATTATATTAGTTTCAGTTGTACACTAGTGATTAGACATTATGTAACTTAGTAAGTGATCATCCCAAAATATCTCATACCTATCTGACATCATAAATAGTTTTTAGAATATTACTATGTTCCCAATGCTATACTCTACATCCCTATGACTATTCTGTAACTATCAATTTGTACCTCTTAATCCCTTCACCTTTTTCATCCATATGCACAACCCCACTCCCATCTGGCAACTATCGAAATGTTCTCTAGATCTATGAGTCTGTTTCTGTTCTGCTTGTTCATTTTGTTTTTTAGATTCCGTTGTTGATAATATATACTTGTTGCCATTCTATTGTTCATATTTTTCTTTTTATTTTTCTTCATAAAGAAGACCCTTTAACATTTCATGTAGTACTGGTTTGGTGGCGATGAATTGCTTTAGCTTTTTCTTGTCTGGGAAGCTCTTTATCCCTCCTTTGATTCTAAATGATAACTTTGCTGGGTAATCTTGGTTGTAGGTTCTTGCTTTTCATCACTTTGAATATTTCCTGCTCATCCCTTCTGGCCTGCAAGGTTTGCATTTTCTGTGTAAAATTTTGAAAGTGCACTACTAGGTGGTATAAGCAAAACCAAATTTTGCAAAATACATGGGTAAGCCAGGGGACAAGAGTAAGATAAAATTAAATCAAAGGAACAACAAGGGATTGGAATAGAGATAGGGGGTAAGGGGAACAATTGTTCTGGTTTGTGCTAGATGAAGGGGTTTCCTGGGGCCAAGGATTTTCAGAGCTAAAACTGGGTAAGTCCTGGGTAAAAGAAGAAAAGTTGCCCCCTCAGCCCCACACTGAGGAGAAGTGGGAAAGGGTTGAGCTGGAAAGTCCAGAGAGCAGCAAAAACAGTGAGCAAGGCAGAAAGCTGAACAGGGTCCATATACCTCTTTTCACTTCTTTTATTTGAAGAGGCAAGGGTTTGCTGTTGAGTATTGGTTGCTGGAGGAAGAGAAGGGCATGGCTACAGCTAGCGGCTACAGCTAGCCTCTAACTATGGTGAGGGCAAAAGAGGGATTTGGCTATGCTTATTTCACCACTGGTCTCCAATTTCAATTTACAGTAGAGCTCAGCACCTGAGAGCTGTTGAGTTGGGCCTCTGATGCCCTAGGTTTCCAACTCAGCTCTACTGCCGCCTGGCTGTGTGACCTAGTGCTAGTTCCCTAAACTCTCTCTTCCCTTCAATTTCATCATCTTTAAAATGGAAATTATTATAATCCTACCATGTAAAGTTGTATTGAACATCGAATGATATAATACTTGCAAGCACGATACTTGACATGTATGATGCCCTCCAAATGTTATTTGTTATTAATATCATCACACCTAAATGGGAAACGACAGTAACCCCAGTGGAGTCTGTGAGCATTTACATTTGCTGTCTGGGCACCAAAATCATTTGTTGAAAACGGTCTTCTAATTTCTGGTTCCCACCTCAACCACTTCTGATCATTTTCACACCTTATCCCCTGCTTTGCCTCCCACCCCGCCCACTACTACTCTTCAATCCTCCCTCTGCAGGGATCTTTCTCTGCACTTTGGCCTTTAAAAGAGTCCTCAAGTTTCATTCCTGTTTTGTGAAGACACCACTCCCTCCCTCTCCCACACCACCTCCAGGGACTTTTGTATTATTAGCAAGGAATTTCTAGACAGACTATCTCAATTTAGAGGCACTACAAGGTCTGTAAATTGTGCTTTTAGGCCCTTCTATTCATACTCCAGGACCATTCACACTTACCCCTGTGATAAGTAGGAAGAAGGCTAGCCCTCATTCACTTTGCCAGGAACTTGGTCTTTGAGAGGCTGATAGAGAACAACTATACCGTAGTCAGAGGTGAACTGGGCAAATGCTTGGCCAAGAAAAGAAAGATAGACCTGGAGGTAGGAAAAGGGAGGTAATTTTTAACTGATAACTGGAAACCTCAACCCACAACTTGTTTTTAATGTTTGGAAATGCCTTAACCTCAGTTGTCAATATTATTACCAGTGGAAAATTAGCAAAAACTAAATAGTCATGTGGATTAAACTAAATAGCCATGTGGATTTTGTTGTCTTTGTGGCTACATAGGGCATTTCCAGAGAATTCCCCATGAACATTAGTGAGATGAGTACTTACTGCTGGGAAATACTAATTGCTGGGAATTTAACAGCTGGCTAATGCAGGTAGGAAATAGGATGAGATCTTCCTCATCTTACATGGTGTTGAAACAACTTCTGCTTAGCATTATTATAACGGGATTGTTCCCTGCCATGCCTTAGTTCTGTGAGTGATGGGCAGCAATACCTGAAGTTACCCCACAGTTTACTTGAATTTCCAAAGGATTTGTATTCAATCATTTATTCACCAACCAAGCATTTATTGAGGTAGTGCAATAACACAGGGAATATAAGGATCAATGAGACACTGTCCTTTCCATTGAGGAGATCACAGTCTAATGTGGATGGATCATTATTATTAAAACTACATATTGGAGTGTACTTTCCCTTTCCACTGAGGATGGAAGAGTGTGTCTCCCTGGCTGGACTGAAGCACTGAAGACGTAGCAGGGCAGCTTAGCACAAAGCCGACCTGCCTGGAGCAGAGCAGACCATGAGAGCAGAGTGGCACAGAGCCATCTAGCTGGAGAGCCCCAGGGCTGCCTCACAACTGTGCTGTTTTCACAGCTGTGCTGTATCACAATTGAGCTGTTATGCACTGAATAAACATTCCTTCTTCACTGCACCCCAAACTGAGGATTGCTATTGACGTTGAATTGACACCAATGATCATTGGTTAGCACCAGACATTTGAGGACAGTCACCAATATGAAATAGATAAACTGAAACAAACAAATAAACAGGAAAAGAACAACTCAGCATAAACAGAGAAAGTGCAGAAGAGTAGAAATAAACTCAGTGATAAACTTATACTCATGTAACTAAAATGGAATGCTATTTAAAAAGGAGCATCAGGGAATAAGATAAGAAAAATACTCTGGGAATTAAATGGGGTAGCTGGATATCCAAATGAACCTATAGGAAAAAAATGACATACCAAAATTCTGGAAATTTATAAGAAGGTGTGGCAATGATAGGCCTCAGAAGAATGAGCTGAGGTTTGAAGGAAAGTTGTTCAGAAGGGACCAAACTACAGATTGGGTGTTGGCAATTAAAATTGGGCAATAATGTGGAAAGGTGCAGTAAGAGGAGGTGTCTTGAACAAGGATATAGAACATGGAGTATGCACAGATTATGTGGCATATATACATGGGGAAGTGAAAGTGAAATGATCAGGGTGGAGCGTGCAGGATCATTGAGGCAAGCAAAGAACTGTGGGCTTTATTCTTCAGGTCATGGAGAGCCATTGAAAGGTTTTATATGAAAAAAATTATTCTAAGAAGCTTGTTCTGGCAACAGGGTTGAGGATGAATTGTATGGGAGTAAAACAGGGCTCAAGGGCTTATTTAAAAGCCTCCTGCAAT
>CM052543.1:23188474-23223864 GCA_028533065.1 Trachops cirrhosus | reverse complement strand
GGCAACAGGGTTGAGGATGAATTGTATGGGAGTAAAACAGGGCTCAAGGGCTTATTTAAAAGCCTCCTGCAATTGCTAAGAGTAATGATGGACTAAACCAAGGCAATATTAGTGGACATGAAGAGCAATACAGTTTGAAAGTATCCCAATCATGATGATGATGGTGTCATACTTATCACAATAGCAAACAATTTCATAATGTTGGTTGTAAGCTAGGCACTATTCTAATGCTCACAACAAACTGTGAAGTAATAATTACTATTATCCCCATTTTAAAAATATTGAAACTAAAGCAAGTTTAAGAAAGTTGCCAAAAGCATTTTATTATTGAGGTGGATTATCCCAGGTGGCTTATGGCCAGGAGGTGGGACTGTAATTGTACCTGTAGCCAAAGCTTCATTATCTTGGATGAATTAACCATGTTCTGCTCCAGCAGGGAGCTGGAAGGAGCTTACCTCCCTAGTAAAGGCCAGAAAAATAGGCTTCTGCTAAGCTGATCTAGGTAGAGATATCTCATCAGTAGCAGCAAAAGGACCACTGAAGCTTGAGAAGGAAGTCTGAGCTAGAGGCATAAGTAGGTTTAGGAATTATCAGCAAATAGTGGTAATGGAAGCTTTACTCATGAGATCATATAAGGAAAAGAAGCAGAAAAGAGATAAAACAACAACAGTAAACCAGAAAAGGTTTGAGGACTTTGTGGAATGCCAACATTTAAGGATCTGGTGGGGGAGGAAGAATCTGTAAAGGAGATGTAGAAAAAGCACTTGAGAGGAAGAAGTCTGCTATTAGAGAGTAAGTTTATAGAGGCCAAAAATAAGAGACCTTTAAGAAGAGAGAATATTAGAGTCTGACGTTGCAAAGATACAAGATAAGAGTAAAACAGACAAGTATCCATCAGTTTTAGCGAGCAGAGGCTGACATTGACTTTGGTAAGAGCAGTTGTAGAAGACCAGGAGCAGGAGTTTAGAGTGATTATGAGGTGAAATCTTAGAGGCAGTGAGTGCAGACCACTCTTTGAAGAAGATGGTTGGTAAAGATTCATCAGTCAGGGTTCACTCTGGAATACACAGCCACATAAGTAATATGGAAATTATTTGAGAAATTAGTCCCTATAAAAATGTGGGAGGAGCCGATGAAGGAGGGAGTTGGAGGGTCAGAGAAACCATCACTAAACAAACTGCTTAAAGAATGGGTACAGAAGGACTAGTTGAAACCCTCAGGGCAATCCCTGAAGCAGGTCTGGTTGCACATGTGGGGCCACAAAGAGAGCTTTGTGGGGAGTTCTGTGGAACCTGCTATTGCTGGGGTAGCAGTGGAGCTGCTGCCGCCTCTGTGGGTCTGCTGGTGGGCCTAGGGCAGTGGTGGGCCAGTTGGGCTAGCCATAAAGAAGCTAAGCGAGCACGAGCTGGCACCCACTGAGCACTGTTTATTTGTCATCATGTTTAACTGTGGAGAACTTCTGAGAGTAATGCCTTCTTCCTCATCCCTGCCTTCCAGATTTCATGCCGGTTTTGAGATTGGCAAATAATGACTAAAGCCATACGAGGAAGGGTGTCCCAGGAAACATGGTTCCCAGCCTTAGCCAAGTTTACAAAACCCAGGCCAACATGGAAGGGGAGGAAAAATAAAAGGTGGTAGCATTGCTCTACTGGGGGTCCTTGAGAACACTGCAGTAGCAGGGGGAAGTGACTCAAAGGAAGTATAGGTTTTCAACCCAAGATCCATGTGGAAGGATTAGCCCATGACAGCGGAATACACTGTGAATTCTTAGAGGAGGGAGGGTAGGTGGCAAGAATGTATGTGGCTATTGATATCTTCATAGGAAGAAGAGAGGGTAAAAATGATAGGACCTTCAATGTGGAGGGAGGGAAAAGGAGAAAATGAAGCCCAATTTGGGGTATACGGTGACTAGTAAGTAAAACTAGGGCCTTGAAATTTTTCTAGAGTCCAGAATAGAAAATGGTGTGGCTCTAAAATGGACCATGTAGCTCAAAAGCACATGACTGCAGACTGAGTAATCGAATAAAGACTGAGAGTTTGGTTGCCAAGAGCAACATGGACAAGGAAGAGCACACTTTCCACTGATCTAGAAAAAGAACTTTTGCAACGCAAAGTGTGATTCAGTGCATGGAAGGAGCTGCATCTTTACTTCTTTACTTTAAAGAAGCTGTTACTTCTGTGTCCAGGGCAATTCTCTAATTTGTATTTTCGAGTTGAAAGGGAAAGGTGGCAATAGGAAGTGTGAAGAAGGGGACAAGCAAGGAGATCCTGACAGACAGCTCACTTGAGTTTATGCCTATGGTTAGACCAATATTGAGAGCAGTCAGTACAATTGACACTTTAGACTGGACAATTCCTAGTTGTAGAGTGTAGGAGACCATTCTGCGTGGCGTGGGCCCAGGTCCCACTTGGAGATGCACAGGACCCATGCCCATGGATAGGTCCTCCCACAGGGAATCAAGCCTGCAATGTACCTAGGCTGCTTTGAGTCTTGCTTTTTGCTAAAACTCCCTCACCCTGTACTGAGGACATTTACTGCAAAGTAACTTTCTAAAATCCATGCTAAACCTTCCAAGGATGAGTATAACTGGCTCAACAACTTTTGCCTTTTCATTTGCAAATAGCCCTCTTCTGTGATGTGATTAGCAGCATTGGCTCCTTTGTTTTCTGCAAAAGGTAATCGCCTAAAGCCAACCAGGGCTTAGTAAATGAGGACCATCATGTAATATGCCCAGAGATAGAAATAAAGGCCTGTCATGGCGGAAGTCAAGGCTTTTTGTTCCCCTTGAGAGTGAAGCCACTTGCCCTTTTCCTCCAAAGGACTCAGTAGTCCATGTGAATGTCTTTCTCCCATCCACAATGTTGCGGACCCCACGAGCTGGGGTCCACATCAGTAGAGGGCTGTCCTCTACATTGTAGGACATTCTGCAGCATCACTGGTGTCTATTTACCAAATGCAAGGAGCAGTCCCCTAGTTTTAACAACCAAAAGTATCTCTAGATATTGCCAAATATCCTCTGGAGGACAAAATCACCTCTAGTTGGTAACTACTGATTTAGAGAAAAGTAGCCATCACTTTTCCATTTTGCTAAACTGAACTTCCATTGCACTAAGAGAAATTTGGAGTGAAGATCAATGGCACTGTCCTGAAAATAAGAAACGACCTACATAGCCAATAGAAGATTGGTTAAAATAATCATGTTATATCTACATCATGAAATATTATATAGCCATTAACATAAAAGTGTGAAAATATATTAATATAGAAATATGTTCCAGGTTAATTTTTTTAAATCACATGTCTGTACATACTTGGCCTAGGCAAAAACTGTATGAGAGTATACAGCAAAATGTTAGTAGTGAAAATCTTAGGAAAGCAAGAATTATAAGCTTTTTTCCCTTCTTTTGTTTCTATATTTTTTACAAGAAAATACAATTTTTAAAAAGGTTGATATGGGAGGAGAGGGATATGCCACTTCTAGGCCAAAAGAATAGGGATTTGCTTGTTTACATTTATTTATTTGGTTTTTGCTCCTAAAATTATATGCCGAAGAGGCAGTATAATTTGGCTCCTTCAGGGACCTAATGTGTGAATTTTTCTGGTAAAATTGAACCAAGTTTATCTGAAGGCTGGAGGATGTATAAACTCGGCTTATTCCTGCAAACCTCCCTCCTCTTGCACCACCCCCTGCCCCTGCCGACCCTACTTCATCAAGGAGAAGTTCAGATAAGAGAATCACTTAGAAGAAAATTCTGGAAGAAAGTATATCCAATTTAGTGGCCTAGAAGACCCTCTCCCTGCTGATGACCCAACAAAACAAAAGGCAGTCCCAGGCTTCTCATTGGGAAGATTCACTGTTTGACCTAAATTGACTGCAGGCCTTGTCTGAGCAACAGCCAGTCATTGGCTTGCATGCATATCTTTAATTACACACTGGCTCCAGCTAGCATCTCTTCCCCTTCTCTACAGGCCATAACCCTGAGGAGGCAAAGCCTTCAGGCTTTAGTGAGTCAGCCATGATAGGGCCAGGGAACAAAATGAGAGGAGGGCAGCTCCTCTGGAGGGTTCTGGTGCCTGAAGCCAGTCAAGCTGTGAGCAGGTAAGAGGTGTATGCTTCTTCTGCAGGCCTTTTCTTTGGTGCTTGGAGTGAGGGCCAGAATGGAAAGCAGAGGAAATGAAGAACCTTTTCAAAAGCAACAGAAGTGATTTCTTCTTGTGTGTTTATAAAGACAAGTTTTTTAAAAGTGAGATTTTTTTGATGGTGAGTCATCCCCAACATTAGATGGATATGATTCAGATGACCTTCCCTGACAGCAGATTCTGAAAATATGGGCTAAAATTTCCTGATTGTTCAGAAAACCTCAAGAGCTCTAAAAGGCAGCGTCAGAAGCTTAGTTTTTAATCATCTATATTTTGGGGGGTGTTGTTGATAGGTTGAAAGCAAATAATAATAACACTTGGCTCTGCTGGGAGGAGTGGTTGTTTACCTAATGGTAAGACTGGCAAAGCTTAAGTTGCCATCAGATGTGAAGCATAGCTAGACATAAGGTAGAATTTAGGAGTCCTGAGTTCTAAAACTCCTCTCAATAACCAGCAGGGTGACCTGATCTTGTATAAGACACTTTAACAAACCTCAGATATAACATGAGGGTAGAGTGAGACTAGACAGTGTTAAGATCCCCAACATCCTTCCTTAAAGCCTGATACTTATCATGGTTAAATGTCCATCCTCTGTATTTCTAGAACCTGGATTGGTGTATGTATTTAGCATATAGTCAGTAAAAAGTATAATTTTTCTGAGAGTTTCCCAATTCTAATCTCCAGTCTCATTTCTTCTGCCTTCTCATTGGGTCTAGAATAGAAACTTTTACTCAAATTTTGGGTAACCTTTGAGCCATTTTGGGGAACCAGATACACTAGGCATCTACTGGGTGTTCATTCTGTTGTTAATGACCATTGTGGTGGCCATGGGAATGTGCCTCTCAGATGTTCAACTATGAGAGTATGATCAACCAAGGGCCCAAGCTGCTGAGCTCAGAAATGCATTGCTGTGTTTGCTCCAAAGCCACTGCTCCGTAAGGATTCTTCTAGCCAATTACTGGGTCCACAGGGATACCAATGCAGGCCTCTTCCTAGTAGACGTAAGTCTCCCCAGTGGCTATGCTGGTTTCTCCCTGGAACTTAAAACTTGAACACAGAACCAGTCTAAGACTCCCTCCTTCTTTTGCTTCCCTCCTTCCTTCCTTCCTTCCTTCCTACATTTCTTCTCTATCTTTCCTTCACTTGGGTTCACATTTACATCTGATGGCTCTCCTTTGGCTCCCTTACCATTCTGTCTCACAAATGTTTCTCTTAATATATTTTATCTGATTTAATATTATCTAGGCATCTGCTTCTTAGAGATCTGGACTAACACAACCACTTTCTCTGAGAGTTTCCTCTATAATACTGGGTGTGTTCCCAAGTGTCTCCTTTGTCCTTCACCCCACGCCTTGCAATTTTGACCAAGGGTAGCCTAGTCACATTTCCTCTTCCAAGGAATTTGGAATTTGTAATAAGTTAGTCTCTGTGCATGGCTGTAACCCAGAGAAACAAATGATAATCATGAGATAGTCATCTTCTGACCATCAAGTACTTGAAGAAGAGATAAAGCCTGTCTGGAAAGAAAGAAAATGACAAACCTCAGAGACCAGAGATAGTACTTCCTGGGCTCCTGATGACATTTCTGTCCCTTGTTTTAGATCCCCAGAGGCCTAACTGTCTTTAATTTCTGCATGATACTTTAGTATGTATTCAATACATTTAATTTTTGGCTTATGCTATTTTAAATTGAATTCTGTTGCTTACTATCAGAAGAATCTAGACTCAGAGTCAGTACTGATACCTAATGAAGTTTCAACTATGAATAGGCCCACTTTAACATAAAATGAGAGAGGGTAACTCTCATTACCTTGTGCCTTATTGTGAGGATGACCATATAATGTATTATCTAACAAAAGTGTACAAACTGTGACACTTTTGAGAGTAAAAAGGGGGGCTATTTATAATTGCACTGAATCAATAGGCTTAATCTAGGTATCTCCTAAACAAATGGAGGCTAATATGGTCACCCTACCTCCACAAAGAAAATCGGTTGATAAAAGAATTCATGAAGTTGAATATAGTTGTGATGAAACAAACCCCACATAGTATCATTGAAATCCCATGTGTCTCTGAAAAAGAAATACTTAGATTACTTTTTCCATGTTCTCAATTTTCAGACAAGTAAACTGAGGTTAAAAATGAAGTAACTAGCTCAAGGCCACTGAGCTAAAAGTAGAGCTGGACTCAAACCCCAGTCTCTGGTCCCCTTACCCAGTGCCCTTTCCTCCATGAAAGAGCCCTCAGAAGTGTTCATTCCTTTTAATGTGTGAACTCAGGGCTCCTCCTGCTACCTGGAACACCAAGGCCACTCAGAGCATGTATTCTTAATGGGATTATATATATTTTTAAAGATTTTATTTATTTATTTTTAGAGAGAGGGGAAGGGAGGGAGAAAGAGAGGGAGAGAAACATCAATGTGTGGTTGCCTCTCATGTGCCCCCAATTGGGGACCTGGCCTGCAACTCAGGTATGTGCTCCAACTGGGAGTCGAACCAGTGACCCTTTGGTTCACAGGCCAGCGCTCAATCCACTGAGCTACACCAGCAGGACAAGAGTATACTTTTAAAACATTCCTAGGGGGTATCATCTTGTGCCAGTGTGAGAAATTATTTATTTCAGAAATGGTTGCAGTGATATCTCTCATCCCATATGCACTTCTACAATAAATTCTTGTCTCTCCTCCAGTGGGAGATAGAGTCTGTTTTCCTACCACTATGTATCTGGGTGAGCCTTATGAGTGCTTTGACCAAGAGGACATGGGGAAGCAGAGCTGATGTAGAGTGACAGCTTTGCAGTTTTTGTTTGGGCTGCTTGAAATGCTTGCTTGTAGGACATTCCCTGTTGTAGTCCAGCCACCAGGCAATCTGGATTTGAGAAGTCCAGGCAATCTGGAGGGGCTGCAGTCGACAGCCTAACTGAGCTCCCAGCCAACAGCCAGCATTGACTCTCAGCCATGTGAGCAAGCCATCTTGGATTTGCAGCCTGAAGATGTCTTCAGCCCAGCCAACGAACAGCTGCACTCTCCTAAGCACACTGAGAATCACTCTGCTGAATCAAGTCAACCCGTGGGAACATGAAACATAAAATAAATTTTTGTGTTAAGCGACTAAGTTTTGGGGTGGTTAGGGGATAATAGATAACCAGAACACCCAGAATCCTCTCTCCAAGTCCAAATTAGGTTTGAGCTGGGAATGGACCTCCCTCTTGGGGTAAAGGGATCACCTAATTGCAACCACTATGAATAATCTTTTTGTTAAGGGGGCTTTTTTATGGGGGAGCTTAAAGTACCATAATTTTTATTACTTGAGATAGGAACTGTGAGTTCCACTGGGATCTTTCCATGGAACAAACAAGGTAAAATCCAAGAATCCATCCATGACTTTGCCCCTTACTTACATGCCTCATGCCCCAGACTTTCCGCTGTGATTGGGTGGTACCCCATGGCTTTAGTGCCTTCCCGACAGCAGGCTGCTTGACTGTACCAGGCTGTGCTCATGTCATGGTCTCACCTGGAATTGCATTTCTATCTTCATCAGTTCTAACCTTACTTTTCCTTTATGGAGTTTGAGACTGAACATTCTTTTGCCAATGAGGTCTCCCTAAATGCTTTGCATTTGTCTGTTTAAGCAGGTAACACATTTTATTGGAGTTACTTATCAGTATGTCCAACTTCCCAAGGAGGATGTAAATGTCTGGGTAACAGGATGGTGTCTGTCTATCTATCTATCATCTATCTATCATCTATCTTTATTTTAGGTTTTATTTCTTTTCAAATTTTCAACATTAGGCCAGACACTGATTAAAAAATGTTTGATGAGGTAAAACTAAGTATGGTCAGTGAAAATAAATGGACAGTTTTCAAATAATTCCTTCCTTTTTAACTAGCCCCTCTCACCAACAATTATGATAAGACTAACAAAAATTTGAGAAGAGCTTATATCAGACATGGAAAAACTTCTATTGACCTGGTTTAAAGACCAGACACCGAAGCATATACCCCTCAGCAATATGATGATCATGGCCAAAGCAAAAATTTTGTGATGTTGAAAGAAAAGGCTGGACCTGACTACAATGTTGAATTTAATGCTACCCTGCATGATTTAAATTATTCAGTAATCATTATTCATTACATAACATGAAAGTGAGTGGTGAATCTGTGAATGCTGATGTGACAGCAGCTGAAGAATTTTTGGACCTTTTAGATAGGGTGATTGTGGAGGGAAATTACTTACCAGAGCAAATATTCAATATGGATAGAAACTTCTTATTCCAGAAATGGATGCCTGACTTTCATGCCTAAGAAGGCCAAGTCAATGCTGGGTTTCATGGCTTTTAAGGAAAGGCTAACAGTCTTGCTTAGGGACAATGTTACAGGCTAAAAATTGAAACTCTTTTTGATCTGGCACGTAGAGGAGTTCCTGGAGGTGCTTCCTGAGGAATTGACTAATGAGGAGTTGTTGGAACCGGAACAGGAATGTACAGCTGAAGAAGAGACAAGAGAAGAGAAAACTGTAGGAAAACAAAAAGAAACCCCAACAGAATTTACAATGAAGGGTTTAGCAAAAACTTTTGCAGACGCAACAAGCTCCTTAAAAATTTTGAAAACGAACTCCAACACCAAAATGTTTTCATTAAAAGAGAGAATGTTTGTGGTGCATTATTCACTTTCATAGAAATCTATGGTAAAAAAAAATGTTAGCAAACCACCATAAACATTTTTCTGAAAAGAATAACAACTCTTCAGAAAGAGCCTCAGACAGGTCCTTCAGGGGGTATTCCAGAAGAAGGAATGGTTGTCAAAGGACATGACAGCCCCATGTAGGATTTTGCCCCCAAAGACCTTCCAGTGGGGCAAGATATGGAGGTAATATTAATGATCCTGACTCTGTGTCAGCCTAGGTGAATGTGGGTGTTTGTCTCTTAGTTTTTGACAATAAAGTTTAAAAAAGTAAAACTAAATAAATAAATAAATAAATTTTAAAGTAGAAAAAAGTTATAGAATAAAAATAAAAGAAAGAATATTTTTGTACAGCAGTAAAATGCATTCATGGTTTAAAATAAGTGTTATTACAAAAGAGTTAAAGGGTTAAAATAAAAAAATTTTAAAGTAAAAAATTACAGTAAGCTAAGTTTAACTTTTTATTAAAGGAAAATATGTTAAATAATTTTAGTGTAGCCTAAGGGTACGGTGTTTATAAAGTCTACAGCAGCGTACAGTACTGGCCTAGGCCTTCACATTCACTCACCACTCACTGGCTCACCCAGAGCGACTTCCAGTCCTCCAGGCTCCATTCATGGCAAGTACCCTATACAGATGGACCATTATAAAAAAAAATCTTTTATACCATATTTTTACTGTACCTTTTCTATGTTTAAATATGTTTACATATGCACATATTTATCATTGTATTACAAATCCCTATACTATTCAGGACAATAACATTCTGTACAGGTCTGCAGCCTACGAGCAATAGGCTATACCATGCAACTAGGTGAGCAGTAGGCAATACCACGTAGGTTTGTGTAAGTGCACTCTGTGATAATCACATGACAATGACATCACCTAATGACACATTTCTCAGAATGTATCCTTACTGTTAAGTGACACATGGCTGTACTATGTATCAGGAACTCTAAGTGCTGCACATCTGTAATATATACAATCCTTTTAGCCTTATGGAGTGGATATTATTCCCATTCCCATTTTACAGATGAGAAAACTGAGTAACTCACCCAAGAACCGGTATTTTATAAGGGGTAGAGTTGGGATTTGGACCCATATACTCTGATTCTAAAGCTCTTTTTACTCTTCAGCACTGCCTTCTTGGGATTAATCACCATGTCTTAAAATCCTTGGGAGGGCTTGGGGTGAACTACCTCTAGCTCTTCTTTACCATGCTGTCTGCATTTCCAGACAGAAGACAGGTTAATGAAAGAAGAAGAAAGGCATATAAATGACTTACCACCTGAGAAAAGATTTTTTGGATTAAAAGTCAGAAAATTCAAAAGACATGATTTAGACAATAAGGTAATAAATGACACAACTATTATCCAACTGGCTACAGGCTCATTCTGGCTCTGGAACCTACATTTCCCCTGACGTGGCTTCTGCTTCTGCCCCTCCAGCATAATCCCTTCCTAACAGGCAGATTCTTCCCACCCACTGCTAACAAAATGAATTTGCTTGTAAAGCTGGAATTCTGTTTTTTTAAAGGAGTAAATCTCCCAAGTTATTCAGTGAATGTGTTGAGCTATGGAAATGGGAAAGGAATGGAGGAGAGAGAAATGAAAAGAGGGAGAAAGAACAAAAGATGTGAGGGGGTCATTGGAGAGACCAAAAATGTGAGAGACAGAAGGAGACAGAAACATGAAAGGACATCCTGCTCCTGTGTGATGTCACCCCGTGCGGAGCAGGGCCCCCACTTCAGCGGCACTCCTTGGCAATGTGGCTAAACTGGCAATAGATCCATTAAGGAGTGAAGTCAAACGACCACCCAAATTCCAAAGCAAAACAGAAATTCCACTTTCGTCTTAGCAGGTCCTGTGCTAGAAGAAAAGGGCGGAGAAATGAGTAGGAAGAGTCCATGCTCCTGAAACCATCACGTGACAGGCAAGAAGGCAGACATGGAGAATTAGCATGAATACAGTGGGTTCCCAAGAAAATAACTGATGAGCGAAGGGACTTTAGGTTCATGAGTTCTCTGAAGCACAGATTTCTATTCTCTAAAATGTAAGAGAATAGATTTCTATTAATTATTGCAATAATGATAATTAATAATAATAGTATCTAGTTCAAAGGTTTTATGAAGCATAAATGAAAAATTTCATGTAAGGTACTTAACACAGAGCTTAGCATATAATGCATACTCAATAATTATAGTTTTTTAAAAAGTAGTGGTATAATAGATAAAAGGGTAGTAGAAAACATGGTAGCTGTCAAAGAAACAGTGATATGAATAAAGATCTGTGAGAAGTTAGAGGGGGGAGTAGGTATTAATCCCTCTGTGGACTGGGGGAAAGTGGGCTCAGTAGGAAAGGCCACGAGGGGTGGGAGGGGCTATTGAAACTGGCTTTGAAAATGATTACAATTTTACTAGGACAGCCCTGACTGGGTAGTTCAGCTGATTAGAGCATTGTTCCCGTGCACCAAGGTTGGGGGTTTGGTCCCTGGTCAGGGCACATACAAGAATCAACCAACAAATGCATAAACAAGTAGAACAACAAATCTCTCTCTCTTTCTCTCTCCCTCCCTCCCTCCCCCTTTCTCTCTCTTTCTTTAAAATCAACAAATAAAACATTAAAAAAATAAGATTTTACCAGAACAGAAAGGAGGGGGCATTCTAGGCAGAGAAAAGGGCAGAAGCAAAGGTACAGAGGAAACAAGGGGGAGAGCAGTTCAAAGAAGAGAAATTCTATGAGGTAGGAAAGTGAGGAGTGATTGGAGGTAATGTGTAAAGGTAAATCAGACCAGATCAAACGAGAACTTTCCTGACCAAACATGCCAGTGGACTTTACCCAGTAAGCCAATGTTTCCCAAGATATGTTCAGTAAAACACACATTTTGGGAGACATGAGCGGCCGCAGCACGAACACTGTCTGTCCTCTTGTACATTTTGAGAGTGCCAGGTGCAACTAAGGTGAGTTCTTTGCTCCCAGACTCTGCAGTGCCTTGAACACACCAAGAAGATGAAGAAGCCTATGTAGCATTTCCGAAAAGAGTCTGCCCAGTGCCCTCTGACATTAGTTCTGGGAGATCCAGGTAGGCCAGTGCTGCTGTAGATTGGAGAGTAGAGGCTGCAGCTCCATATGTGTATTGAAGCAGATTCATTAATGTGAAAACTAGAAGTGTGCAGCATGGATTGAGTGTAATGAGGCTGAAGAAGGGAGCTCAGTATGGATGGAGGCTAGGGAATGGTGCGTGTGACAGATGGTAAGGGTCCAGGGCAGTGCCATGGGGACAAGGAGGGCCAGCCTAGAGTAGCAATGAAGAGAGTGGACTCTTCAGCCAAACCACCAAGGTCATTAGCATTGTCCCAAATGACCTTGGACAACTGACTCCACCTCTCTGTGCCTCAGTCTCCTCCTCATTAAATGAGAGTAATAATATGCTCATAGATGGGGTGTTAGGAGGGTTGAATTAGGTAATAATTAGAGTAGTGCCTGGAACTTATGGGCCCTGCAGGAGCACTTTGTTAGTGAGATGAGGACAGGATGGAATTCTCCAAGGGGTTTTGTTGGAACAAGTCAGAAAGAGAGTGTGTACTGTACAAAAAGCATGTCTCTGCTCTCTTGTTCCAGTCTGGCTTCTTTTCTCTTTCTGTAGTTCCCTTTCTCCCTTCCTTGTTTTGTTTGCATATCGGAGCCTTCATATTGCTAGACAAAGAAGCAAACAGGGACTTTATGTAAACCTTTAACTGACATGAATGCAAATAAAACAAAATAAAATATTTTTTAAAATAAGAAAAACAAATCATAATAAATGTGTATGTCAATATAAAAATATGGAATAAATGACATATAAGAATTGAAGTGAGACCCGGCTGGTGTGGCTCAGTGGACTGAGTGCTGGCCTGTGAAACAAAGGGTCATCAGTTCGATTCCCAGTCTGGGTACTTGCCTGGGTTGTGGGCCAGGTTCCCAGTTGGGGGCACACAAGAGGCAACCACACATTGGTGTTTTTCTCCCTCTCTCTCTACCTCCCTTCCCCTCTCCCTCAAAATAAATAAAAATTAAAAATAAAATAATAGAATTCAAGTCATGTGGGCCATCCCTCTGCCCACCTCCACACTCAAGGAGTTGTGACAGCTGTTGGTGCGGGCATGTCTCCTTTCTCATGTGCTGTTCATAGAGGCAGCATCTTGCCAAGCTGAGGAGGATTCCAGGGGTTAAAGGTAGCAATTTTACTTATGACTTCTCTCCTAAAAGCCCACTTGGTCTGGTGCTCAACTGAAGAAATAGAGATCTGTTTAGGGAAGAAACACTAGCTGTGTTAGTCTTCCTGGAGGCACCTTTAGAAAGACTTTAAATTCTGATGACGTGTTACTTTTTTTCTCACATACTTTATGTATGTAAATTGAAACTCTCTTGAAGTGTAGAACTGAGATTATGACCTGGGTCTTCCTGACTCCAAAGTCCTTGCTTTTCCCACCACATAGACCCTTGTAGACAAGTGCTTGTGAGTCATCCACTTTTTCATTCAACACCTCTTTACTGGGTGTCTGTAACATTCCAGGAACTGAGCCAGATGCTTGGGGATAGAGCGCAGAACGAGTCAGACACCGTCCTTGTTCTCAAGGGGCTTCCAGGCTCAGGGGCCGGTGCTGCGTGGGAAATGAACGGACGCAGGGCAGCATGGGAAGTTTCACCCAGTCACGTGCCCTTACAGCGCTGCTTTAACTCGCCTAAACCAGGACCTGAGTGAGGGTCCTGGGTGCCATGATCCAATCCAGTCAAAACTGTGGCTGGCTTTTGGAATGTGGGGGCTTTAGACAGAGTGGGTTAGGCCAGTTATCCTCCACCCTGGCTACCCATTAGAATCATCTGGAAGTCTACATAATAGGCTTTAGCCCATGAAAGTGTCATGAAAACTTCTGTTTCAACTAAAGATGAAGTGGCTTAAAGCTGACCCAAAGATTGAGAAGATGCTCTGCCTCCACACACATGCCAGTACATGACAGAAAAAAATGTGCTTGATCTCAGAGGTGGAGACACATGTGGAAAAGAGCTGAGACACTCCAGCTCTGGGGGTGGACTACTGGAGATGGAATTCCAGCTCTGCTACGTGCTAGCTTTGTGGCCTTGGACACAGTATTTAACTTTGTATGGCCGCAATTTTCAATTAAGAGGATTAAATATGTTAGTATATACAAATATCTTAACAGAGAAAATATATAGCAATACATAATAAATGTTAGCTTTTATTGTTTTCCTCCTTATGAGGAAATCCCACAGGCCAATATGAAGCTTGGAAGAACGGCCCTTAAATTCTTTCCTTGGACTCTTGGTGTGCCCCTTCTTCTATGGGTCAGGTCTTCTCAGACCATGTGGGTCTCCTGTTGTTTTGGGTTTCTAAGCTACCACATTTTGTATACTAATGTGTCTTTTAATTGATCTTTACTTGTTCTTTGGCTTTGGGTATTGTGATAAATTAAAATGGCTTCAAATTCTTTATTACTTATTCTACCAAGAGGTAGAGCCTAATTTCCATTCCCTTGAATCTGGGCTGAGCTTTGTGTCTCAGTAGAATGCAGTGGTCATGGTCTTCTAAAATCCTGAGACGAAGTAATAAGAAGGTTAGGAGATTCAGTCTGAGTGCCTTGGAACACTCACTTTGGGGAAGCCAATTGCCATATAAGAAAGTCAATCACTTTGAGGCCACCCTGCCAGAAAGATCACATGGAGGGACCCCAAGGAACATCCTGAGATTTTGTGAGGAGAGAGAGATGCCTGGATAGCTCCTGCCCACTCCAATCCCCAGCCGTTCTCTCAGCTGATGTCCCAGGCTTCACATGGAATAAGATGAGCTGTCCCTGCCAAGTCTGGCCTCGTTGATTCATGATTCATGAGCAGAAGAAGTTAGTAAGGTTTAGGGTGGTTTAATTTGTAGAGATAGAGAAGAAGAACAAAGAAGAATTTATTTGATTTATAAACAAATAAATCATTTATACCAATTTATAAACTTGGTAAAGGAGCAGCTTCTCTGGGATAGTGAGCCAGGTATATAACTAGACATGGCTACTGAGATGAAGAAACCATACACAGTCTGTGGGGTTGGGTGAAGCTGGCTCAGTTAGTCTGCTGTCCACTTATATGTTGCTGATTTAACTAGAGTTCGAAATCAAGATTCCTCCCACTGCTGTGAAGTTTGCTCTTGTGTGTTGTCTACAGCTAAAAACATATCCAGAAGAGGGGTGGTGATGATATCTGAGAGGCAGAGCTGATTCACAAAGCTGAGGCTAAAAAAGGACATGATTCATATGTTAAGGATGTGAAATTCCATTCAACAAAACTTTATTGTGCACCCAGGATGTGCCAGCCTAGGTACCAGAGAGGTACAGAGGAAATCCTTGTGGGTGCATGGGTGGGTTGTGGGACCTATAATTGCCTTCCCTGTGTTAAAAATATATCCATCCCAGAGGTTATGTGCTGGGTTCATTGGGGCACAAAGAGGATAATTCAACTCTACCTGAAGAAATGAGGAAAGGCTTCATGGAGGAGATGGTGCTTCAATGAAGTATGCAGAATGAAGAGGAGGTCACCAGGGAGCCATGGAAGAGGTGGCTGTGGCTCAGTGATTAAATGCATTCAACCTGGAAGCAAACTGCCTACATCCCATTCCTTTTTATCAACATTAGTTTTGTAGACTAGGATAAGTTACTTAACCTCTCTGAGCCTCAGTTCAACTTTCTATAACAGGATCAATAATTGTGGTACCTTATAGGATTGTTCTGATGTTTAAAAGAGTTAAAACACATAAACTACTTAAAATAGCATCTCAGACACTGTAAGCATGCACTAAATGTTAGCTCCGACAGAGAAAAGAACACATGCAAGGGTACAGAGGCAAGAAACAGCATGGAAGAGTGGGAGAACGGCTGGCAGTTCATAGTGACTGGCACAAAGAATTGATGCAGACATGAGGGAGGGGTGAGCTGGCAAGCCGTGGGAGATAAAGCCAGAGACGGCAGTAGGGACAAGGTCAGGAAAAACATGCATGGACTTTATCTCCTAGGCAGTTATATTGTCACCATGACATGTCTCTGGAAGGAAATAACAGAATCACTTGTTGGGCAAGTATATATATATTTTTCAAAGCATTTCAACATTATCAATCCCCAATGTTTTGATAATGCACACCATCAACATAAGGGCAGACAAACTCCTCCTGACACACCCGGTATTCGATCTTCAGAGTACTGGTGTTCTGCCACTTCAGAGAAAGGAGAGGATATTGGTATATCCAGAACTGGGCAAGAATGAGATTTTTTTTAAATCTGGGGATGTAAGGGGCTGAGAACACTATAGTGGAAAATAGGAAGCCATTGAAGAATTACAATTGGAAGAGAATCATGATTCTACTTGAATTTTAGAAATAGGACTCTGGTGGCAGTTTGAAGGAAGGATGGGGATGGTAGAAGAACCTGGTCAATACTGGGATCAGATAGAAGAATAGGAAAATAGTGCAATGGTCCAGGCTAGAGGTGAGATGGAGAGGCGGGGGCACAGCCTTTCTGATGGAATAGATGGATGAGGTATGTCATAAAAGCTTCCAAATAGTGAGGCTCTCTTGAATTCCTCTGCACATGATAGGAACCTTTGGCCTTTAATGTAAGCATCCATTTCCCTGTCTTATTTCTCAGACCAAGCTGAACAGACTCATTCTTTGAACACAAATTTGAGTTTCTGCAATGTGGCAGGCCCTGTGCTAGGCAATAAAAGTGATGATTTTGATTGCTCTCTCCGGGGATTATTTCATTGTATATAGTCAAAAGACCACAAATAATCTTGACCCACTAATTTGTGGTTTATTTCAGCTGAGAGCCAGAACCACAGGAAGGTCATTTCTTAAAACCTATAATCAGGCGGATTTCCCCCAGGCTGGTTTTGCAACCAGGTGCAGACCTCATTTCTGAATCCTGCCTGACTCAGGCACACTGCCTTCGCTGCAGAGATGTGAGGGGAGAGGAGGGCAGCCAAAACCACTCTGTCTTCACACCCAAATCCCTGGGGATTAGACTCATCATCATATCATGACTCGGAGGCTTCTGACAGGAAAAGCCAAGACATAAATCCCCTCCACTGTAAAACCACGCGGGAAGGAAGCCAGCCCATGTTTGAGAGCCTCATTTACAGAATCTCCCTGATCTGCAGGAGCTTCACTCACCATCTTGATGTCTGTGGTTCACACCTATAAAGCCAAGGGGACAGCCTGCAGGCTGCTGCTCCCTTTCTCCCAGGGGAGGAGGAAGATATTTATGTGGATGCTTCTATCATCTCTGGCTCTGAGCTCATCAGTAGAGGAAGCTTTGTGGAAATATGATGACTTCTGGTGCAATAAGCAATGATTAAAAAGTTTTATTTTTACAATGATTAAGATGTCCAGGTAGCTCAGCATTGTGTCTTTAGTCCACACAATAGGTCAAAGGTAAAATGGAGGTTGGGCAGGGATGCAGAGGAGAAGTAACACAGTAGTGACGCTGAGTCTCCCTTCATGCAAAGAGGAGGCTCAGGGTCTTGGCTCTGGCTGAGTTTGAAAATCTGAGCGAAGCAAGGGGTTGGGATGAGAGGGGTGGTTCCAGGGTGAGTGGGAAACTTCATTGCCTATGGTCTAATCCATGTAGCTGGGTGGCTATGTAAATAGAGGTACCTTGGGGACAAACCAAAATCAATACTACCAGACTGTCCCAACCAGCAGTCATTTGGAAAGGTGTGGACAAAGAGAGAGACTCTATCTCAGCAATTTTCAACCTTTTTCATCTTGTGGCACCCATATACTAGTTGCTAAAATTCTGCAGCACAGCAAAAATATATTCAATTTTTTAAATGTATTCCATTTTTGGCTGATCTGACAAAAATATAGGTATAATTTTGATTCATTCACACCAGTTGGCTATTGTTGTGTTGGCTATTGTTATTTTTTAAATTTGATAATCTAAGGGAAAAGAGGTCCCCTGACTAGTCAGGTATTGCATGTTTTAAAAAGTCTTGTGGCACACTGGTTGAAAATCACTGTTCTACCTAGATTTCAGCTCTGGGAGGGAAAATAGGAGACCAATTAGACTTTGAAGGAGAGGAGGTGATAAACTTTCTGACCTAAAGGACATAGGTGAAAAAGGCTTTGAGCGTGTCTAGTAATGCAGCTATGGGACTACCAGCCTGAACTGCACAGAAACCAGATTTTGATCCTGGATTCCTGACTAGCCTGAGCAATCAAGGACCTGAAGCACAGCATTTACTTCCCTATTTTACATATGAGAAAACTGAGGCTCAGGGAGCTGAAACAAATCACCCAAGTTCACTCATCTAGTGAATAACAGAGCCAGGATTCAATCCAGGACATGTAACTGTAAACATGTCTTTTCCATTATCCCAAATGTTTTACAAGTCCAAAGAGGGGTGGGAATTCTGTGTTCCCAGATTCAAAGACAGATGTGTGTCAATGGATCTAATCAGAGTGAGAGCAGGGGCCAGTATGGTAAGTGGTTCCCTTTTATCTGAGGTTTTAGTTACCCTCAGTCAAACATGATCCAAAAATATTAAATGGCAAATTCCAGAAATAAACAATTTATACGTTTTAAACTGCACGATGTTCTGAGTAACATGATGGACTCTGGGATGTGAATCATCCCTCTGTCCAGTGTCTCCATGCTGTGTGCGCTGCCGGCCCATTAGTCACTTAGTAGTCGTCTAGGTTATCAGAACGGCTGTCACAGTGCTTGTGTCCAGGTAACCCTTATCTAACTTCTATTAAAGTATGTTATTATAATTGTTTTATTTTATTACTGGTTTTTGTTAACCTTTTACTGTGCCTAATTTATAAATTCAACAGAAGACTACAACCTCTGCACCAGGATGTGCTGGGTACTGGGGCGCAGCCAACATAGCGTCAGCCCACCAGGAATGGCTGTCACCATGCCACCGTGCTCGCCTGAGCCTGGATCCAACTGTGCTTGCACTCAGGCCGCTGCCAGAGTGAGAGGGTGGCAGTAGTCACTGGGCAGGGGTGGGGACAGGGAGGTCAAGGAGGCTGGCACATGGGGGGCAAGGGAGTGAGCTACTGGGAACCCACCCCAGAGCGGCAGAAAGACAAGGAGGCAGCAGGAGGCAGGACAAACATGAGCTAAGAATCTAAGTCCTTGGAACATGCTTCGTTGTCTCACCTGACTTGACATTGAAACACAGCATCAAAGATAAAATTATAAAGAATTTCAATATGGCAACTGCAGAACATGAAACCCCAACACTGGTATTCTTCTGAAGGCAAGGTCCTGATTGCATGCCTGTGAAACTAGGGCTGGGAATATGCCAACTCAAATGGCAATGGTCTTAAGTCCAAATACCACGCATTAATCTTAGGAATGCCCACCAACACCCCACCCTGGACTTCCATCCTACTGCCAACATCCAGATGGCTTCCTTGGAAGTCATAAAAATTCTCAGCTCTTGTCGCTGGCACTGTCCTCCACTCTGCAGTTTCCAGTGCTGCTGCTACTATTGTTGCTGCCTCCCTCGCCAAGGCTGGTGAGGGCTCGCTCTCCGCAGGTGTCTGCTTCACTTATGTTCTAGAACATGTGACCTGGCTCTTTCAATTTCTCCTATACCCTGTATTGAAAATGTTGGGAAAAGTCTATTACAGCTAATGTAGCTATGTAATTAACTTATCATCTGTATTGGACATGGAAAGTGTTAAATTAATAATTACCCTAAGACAACAGGGGTAAATTGGACTGTCTCAGGCAAATCAGGACATGTGGTCATCCCACTTGGGACTGACTAGAAAGACATCTGATTGATCTTATACAGTGGCACAGACTTAAAAATTCTAACACTGACACCTCCAACTAGTTCCTTAACATGTAACCCAAGTGTCTCAAATCCCTCCCTCCTTAGGGAAGCTTCCCAGCACTTCTAAGAAAAAGGTCAGCTTTTTTCCTGCTCTACCACTGTTCCCAATCAATATTTCTAATCTTGTTGTCTTGTCTGTGAACCTAAATGACAGCAGCAAAGCTCCCCACACTCTTTCTTTGCCAGGAAGCCTAAAGGATCATTATTCAAATCTGACTTCTACTGAGCTGTCTGGGGAGTCCCTGGTTTGGAGCTAGAGTGGGGATGGCCATGAAGGTGACTTGTATATCCTTGCAGTGTCTGGAAAAGAATTGATTTTTCTCTTCTTTCCAAACAGTGGTTGGGAAGCATTGAACATCCACACCCACACCTTCATGTTTGCTGATGCTCTTTCAGAGGTGCCAGAGGATTGATGTCAATGGCTGAAAAATCTTAATTGGCCTTAAATAGCATATTTTAGAGTTCAGGAGGGATTTTATTAAAGATTTCATTCTAAACGTAGAGTTCACTATTGCTTAACCTTTGCTGTAAAGGTAATTGCTCAGCCCAAACTATTCTAAGAGGGTGAAATCATTCTTACCCTTTCTGAGTAGACTATCAATAAAAGAGAGATTTGGTTTATATTGTTGGGCCCTATTTTTTTTTCTCAGATGCTATTCTTCACTGCATGGGAACGTGGTCACAGAAAATCAACTCATTTGACATCTGGATGATTTTTATCTTTATATTTTTTCACTTGAACAAGAACCACCTTTTCGAAGAGTTCTATATATGCTGTGAAATACCAGTATAACCCTTTGAGTTCCTTCTGGGGAAAAAACCTCAAGGGGGTATAACTTCAATAGTGTTAGTTCTAAACTCAGAAAATGTATCATTCGGAAAGGAGGGGTCTTCCAGGTGTTCCCTTGCAATAAGATAATAATGGAAAGGCAAATCTTAAAATCTCAAATTTTCTTTCACCCCTTAATAATTTTAAGTTTGAAAGTTTACCATTTAAGCAACCATGTTCTCAGTTTTCTCTTCCCCAACCCCAGCCTTCCTACTTTCTCTCCTTCCTCCCTCCCTTCCTTCGTTCTTTCCTTCCTTCCTTCATTCTTTGACTGGGCTGGCATCCATAGAATAGAGGCAAAGTTTTTAATCAATCATTATTTAGAGTCCTGTAACATCCTAATCCAGCGTCACCTATATTATAGTCACCATAAATTTATGAAATGAAAATGTATATTTGGTGTTATGGGCTGAGTTGTGTCCCCTCAAAATTCTAACCCCTAGTCCCTCAGAATGTGACTGTATTTGGAGATAGAGCCTTTAAGGAGGTGATTAAGGTAAAATGAGGTCATTAGGTAGATTCTAATTCAATATGACCTAGTGTCCTTATAAGAAGAGGAGATTAGGACACAGACACACAAAAGAGAATATCAAGTGAAGACAAAGAGAAGAAAACAATCACTATAAGCCAAGGACAAAGACCTCAGAAGAAACCAACTATGCTGATACCTTAAAGTCAGACTTCTAGCTTCCAGAATCATGTGAAAATAAATTTCTGTTGGTCAAGCCACCAATCTGTAGTAGTTTGTCGTGTAACCCTAGTGCACTAGTAAAATAAGTTGATCTTGTAGCCATTCAATTTGCCATTCTTTTTAATTCATGTTGTGTCTAAATCAACTGTATTAAAAGATAATTTAGATATAATAAAATGCATCTTATTTTAAATGTGTGGTTCAATGAACTTTGACAAACATATACACCAATGTAAACACACCACATTGAAAATATAAAGTTTTACGCAACCCAGAATGTTCTTTCATGCCCTTTTGCAATCAATCCCACCTCCCTAGCTACAGGCAAAAACTAATCTGCTTTCATTACAATACATTAAATTTGCCTGTTCTAGAATTGCATATGAACAGAATCAGACTATGTGTACTCCTTTGTGTCTAGTTTCTCTAGCCTAGCATAATGTTTTTGAGATTAATCCATGGTATTGCATATATCAGTAGTGTTTTTGGTTTTTTTTTTGGTTGCTGAATTTTATTCCATTGTGCATATAACCACAATTTGCTTATTCACTTCCTTGTTGAGGGACATTTGGGTTATTTCCAGTTTCTAGCTTTTATGAATAAAGCTGCTCTAAACATTCATGTACAAGTCTTTGTGTGGACATGTGTTTATATTTCCCTTGGATAAATACCTAGGAGTAGAATTGCTGTGTTATATGTCACATGTATGCCTAATTTGTTTTTTTAAAGAAAAAATAAAAAGCCTACTGAACTTGTTCTCCAAATTGTTTTACTTTCCCACCAATTTTATTTCCTTAAATCACAAATTTATCATTTTATTTTCCTACCAATAATGAATGAGAGTTCCAGCTGTTCTAGATCCTTGTCATTTTAAAACATTTTTAGCCATTCTAATGGGTGTGGAGAGCTGTCTTATTGTGGTTGAAACTTCAAGTTTCCCAGATAAGTAATGATGCTGAGCATTTTTCATGTGGTTACTCAACATTTGTATACCTTCTTTAAAGAAATCTGGTCAAATCTTTTGCACATTTTTGGGTTTTTAAAAATCATTGAATTGTAACTTTACTTGTTCTGGAGAAGTGTCTTGTCTTATATATGTATTAAGGATTTTTCCATCACCTCTGACATAGCTTTTCATTTTCTTAATGGTGCCTTTTGACAAGCAAAAACTTTTATCTTTAATGATGTTAATATGTATCAATTTTCCCTTTAATAGTTAGTGATTTTTGTGTTCAAGAAAATCCCAAAGTTGAAAAAGTTTTCTTCTAAAAGTTTTATAGTTTTAGTTTTTTCATTTAGGTAATGATTCATTTTAAGTTTTCTGTGTGTATATGGTATGCAGTAAGGGTCAGGGTTGTGTGTGTGTGTGTGTACATGTGGGTGTTCAATTGTTTTAACACTATTAGTTAAAAGATACTTATTTTCTTATTGAATTACCTTGAAATCTTCATCAACAATTTATTGGTCATATTGATGTCAGTCTATTTCTGGAGTCTCTATTATCCCATTGCTGACTACGTCTATCTTTATATCAGTATTACAATGCCTTGAATACTGTAGCTTTATCATAAGGCTTCAGGTCCAACTCTGTTCCTCTATTTCAAAATGTTTTGGCTATACTACATGTTTACATGTAGAATAGGTCTTTTACATGTCCACATAAATATTAGAATCAGCTTATCAAATTTCCAAAAATCTGCTAGGATTTTATATTGGGATTGTGGAAAATCCACAGGTCAACTTGGTGAGAATGGACATGTTAATAATAAGAATAATGAGTCTTCTCTCCAATTACTTAGATCTTTAATCTTTCAACAATGTATTTTATTTTTCATTGTATTTAGTGTGCTCTTGTACATATTTTGTTATATTTATCCCTAAGTATTCAATAGTTATTGATATTGTTATAAATGATATTTAAAAAACTTTTATTTCCTAATTTTTTGTTGCTAATTCATAGAATTATACTTGAGTTTATATATTGACATTGTTTCCTGAGGCCTTGTTAAAACCCCTATTAATTCTAGTAGCTCCATTACAGAGTCTTAGAATTTTCTATGCACATAATTATGCTGTCTATGAATAAAGATAGCTTTACTACTTCCTTTCTAATCTGTATGACATTTATTTATTGCCTCATTGCACATGCTATGGTTCCCAGTACAACGTTGGCCAGAAATAGTGAGAATAGGCACTTTTGCTTTGTCTCTGTCCTGAGTGTGGAAGCATTCACAGTTTTGACATTAACTTTCACGTTAGCCTAAGGTTTCCCACAGATAGTCTGTATCAGGTTGAGGAAATTCCCATCTATTCTTAGTTTGTTCATGGTTTTTGTCATGAATAAGTATTGAATTTTGTCAAATGCTTTAAAACAAAATCTATTGAGATTATCAAATGTTTTTTTCCCTTTAGTTTGCTAAAGTAGTGAATAAAATTGATTTTCAAATGTTAAACCAAACTTGACTTTAAGTAAACCCAGCTCTTACTGGCAGTTCCAGACCAACCTGTGCAGCCTCAGGAGGGGAACCAATAACAGTTGATTGAAGCAGCTTCAGAAGTCTGAGCACCAGCTCTTGCTGGGGAGGGGGAGGGGGCATCTGAGACCCTGAAATATGTAGGCCCTTGTCAGAGGTCTGTGGGCTAACTACTCAGGTTACATTCTCTGAGCAGCTAATTCTGATAATTCCACCTCCTCTTTTTCTCCTCACAGCCCTGGGGCTCATGGTGCTCTCATAAAATCATGATTTCTCAGTTGGAAATAACTTGGAGATCATTTAGTACAACGCTCCAATCCATTCATGAATTCTTGATACAGTAGTTCTGTCCAAAGGTCACCCATCCTGGGCTTGAACTCACTGCAGACAGAGAGCCCAGTATTCCTTGCTTCTTCAAATACAAAGAAGTTAAGAAAATGAAGCAGGTTTAGAAGAGATGATATTATTGTTGGGGCATTAGCTTTCCTGAGCAGTTCTAAAAGGTCTTTCTTTCTTTCTTTCTTTCTTTCTTTCTTTCTTTCTTTCTTTCTTTCTTTCTTTTTTTTTAGGATGGATTCTGCAATATTCCATGTACACTCTACCAGGATTCGGTCAGTTACTAAAGGAAAATTATTTTCAGAATTTATTTTTATAGCACTCTAAAACAAGTAATATAGGTATATTTGGGGTGATTTCAATGATCTAGTGCTTATAACTCTGTTATAAGCCACATACTTCTAATGACCATATTCACTTCATGTTCACAGTTATAGTCTACTTGAGACACTCTTATGGGTTAAGAACAAGGACACGGGATGTAGGGTGTCTGGGTTGGAATTCCAGATCAGCAATTCACTTTATGTCTGACTTTGGGCAAATTACACAGTCTTTCTGTGCCTCAGTTAATTACTCATGTATAAAATAGAGATAACTGAAGTATCTCACTCATGGAATTGTTATGAAGATTCAGTGAGTTAATATATTGGAACAATGCCCGGCACATAGTAGGTACTATATAAATGGTAGTACCATTAGATTTTATTAGCTTAATTATTTCTAGCTATTAACAGAAGCAGGCAGAATTAATATCTATCTTAATCATTATGTACCAATGAAGACTAAACAACATCACATCACATGTATGAAGGAATCATAGCACTCATAATAGATAAAATGGTAAGAGAATTGAGTAATTATATGGCACATAGTACTGTAACACACTCCATAACACAGAGAGTGGCAATTTAGCTGAGCAAAATAGTATCATTTGTCATATTAATATATATTTAAATCTTATTACATTTATAGTTTGCTTATATTTAATTTTAAAATTGGTTTTCTATTTATAAGTCACAAGGACTAGAAGCGAATGTTTGGTTTTATGTTGTGCACAGTTAAATAACATGCTACTGAAAATAATTTGTCACCACTGGAGGTGCACGAGATACTTTTTTCCTTTAGAGTAGGTCCACCCACGATTCAAATTTGGGAATTACTGACATAGCAAGGCAAATTATTTTCCTAATAAAGCATCATTCTTGGTGGTTGCTGTAAGTGGGCCAGACATAAGGCAAGCCACTTCTGTCCCAGGTGAGCCACAAGGAGGGCAGAGGTGGCCATTTTGACGCTCTGGAATCAGAGAAGCTCGTGACCAGATTTGGGATCCACTGTATAAAACTGGGAGAAGGTGCATTTAGAAGAGGCTAAGTATCTGTGATAGAAGAAAAGTAAAGAGCCAGATGTGAACAGCTTAATGCAGAACTAACAAATGTTTGAGTTCAGGAGCTAGGCACCACCCTCATAATAATTCTTGTACACTGATGACTTTATTCTCTATTTTTCTTTGAGGAGAATGAGGTTCAGGAAAGTTAATTTGTTTACAGTTGCAGAGCAAAAAAGTAGCCAATTCAGTGCATCCATCTGGGCTGCCTGTCTCCAAGGCCAATTATTTTGTTCTGTAGCTTTGTCCCTGAAAGCCATGGGCCAGCTCCAAAATAAAGACTTATGACCGGAACTCCTGCCTAGGAATTCCAGAATCCAAGCTTTTTTGGAAACAAGACCAGAGGAGCCTCTCTGAGTATTCCTTGGCTTCTGATCCACAGAGGGAAGAGACCTGAAGACTGGGTTACTGTGATGGTTAATGTTATGTGTCAACTTGACTGAGTTATGGGATGTCCAGGTAGCTGGTTAAACATGATTCCTGGGTGTGTCTCTGAGGGTGTTCATTCCCAGAGGAGATTAACATTTGCATTGGTGGGTCCTCCCCAATGTGGGGGAGCTAAATCGTGCAGTCCACTGAGAGCCTGAAGAGAACAAAGAGACAGAGGAAGGTTAAAGTAGCTGACTGGTTGAGCTGGGACATCAATCTTCTCTGCCTTCAGTGATTCTGGTTCTCAGGCCTTCAGATCCAGACTGGAATCTACACCATCCTTTCTGGCTCTCCAGCCATCAAAGTATACCGCTGGCTTTTCAAAGTCTCCAGCTTGTGGATGATAGATCGTGGGACTTCTCAGCCTCTGTAATTGTGTGTACATGTCTCATTTTAATAAATCTCTTCCTAGATATATATAGGCATGCTTCTCAGGAGAGCCTTGGCAGAAGCTAGAGAAGACCCATGCTCAATATTCTGACAGTTCTAGCTGCAGCGCAAGCAGGAGCATTTCTACCAGAAGTTTCTTTCTTTCCTTTGCCCAAATATGTTATGGAAGAACCATGAGCCATTTATTTTCACAAGTGGGTTCATGACCTCAAATAGTTATAGATCCAAATATGTGTGGGAAAAATAGGCTTCCTCTTCCTCAGTTTACATGTCATCTTCTCCGGAGTAGAGGTGTCCATGTCCTACTGCTGGGAGATTCCTTTTCTCCCAGAACAGAGTGGATGCTGGAAAGAAATCACACAGACCAGTGCTTCCCTCTCCTTCTGTCCAAGGATTTGCGCTTTTTTTGTTGTTGTTTCTTGCTACTAGAAAACTACATGCTAGGCTTCATGTTTAAATGTTCACTTGGGAAGTTAGAGTTGAAACATCCCCAGGACCTCAATTTTCAGAAAGGCTAGTCCCCAAGTACAGAGAACACTTTTGTGAAAGTATTGTCAGTTCTCCTCTGTTGCTGCTGCAGGGTCTTCTGGGAGCTCCCAGAAACACTTGAGAGCCTGCTTCCTCCCAGTCGAGGAGCCTTGGGCTGCTCTGCTATGCAGGATTGGGGGCAGTTAATGTTTCTCCCACTGGCTTCATCTGATTGTTAAGGTCAGATATGGTTTTTATGGAGCACAGCTAATATAAATATGTTTAAATTATCGATGCTTTAGAAAATTTTCTTTCAGCTTCACAACTCTTTAGTTAATGTCACGTAAATTATTCGAATTGTCAGGTTTAGGAAAATTTTTTTTATCAAGATGTAAGATTTGGATGGAGTTTCCACAGATCAGTTTCTGGCAATATACATTCCAAACCTCATTTTTCCTCCACTCTCCGCACACTTCTGGTGTTCAACGTCACAGGAAACATTCATATCACCCCGTAACCTCTAACCTGAACCTTCATGTCACAATACCAGGTGAGCTGGCACAGAAGGCAATAGAATTATTTCTGGAAGCCACTTCTACACCAGGATGTCTAATCATAACTATACAGGAAAATGACCTTGATCCGTATGAATACATACCACCAAACCCAAGTTCATTATGTCCCCAATTCAACTTCCCCCAAGGATCTTCAAAATGTCTAAGGGAGTACCAACACCACTCGGCATGCGCAGAGTGTGAGAGATGGGGTGTTGTGGGGGAAAGGATGGTCTTAACTAAGTGCAACTGAGTGTAGCATCACAGATCTTGAAAGACATACAACCACTGGAACATGTTACTACAGTTCTCCCCAGAGACTTGGAAGGGACTGATGCAAATGAGCCGTAAAGCTTAAGCCTGATTCCCTTCACAATGCTTTTCTACCTTGCATGTTAGGTGTATGAACTTCTTACTCCTCGTGGACCATTTTTCTTTGTGTTCATAGTGTCTTTAAGGTGCCAAAATATTTTCTGTTTTACTTTATGTATATACTAGATGGCCTTCCCAGTTTGCTGAGATCAGCCATTAGCCATTTACTTATTATTTAAGTAATTAACCCCTGCTGCTCTTTACCCCAATGCATATTACAGATTGTTGCCTGTGGGAGAAATAGCCATTTGAAGAGTTCTGCACTTGTGACTTACAGTTTGGAACTTAGATTTGGAATTAAGCTTTGTTATTTTGGACCACGGTGTCTTCATATTTATGGTGCGTCTTTTCTGGTTGGTCAGTAATTTAGACCTCATGTACCTTATTGCCAGCTGCTCAGGAGGGTAACTGCTCACATCTTTAATGTCCTCTTATGATTTCCCAAAGTGAACTTCATGTACAACACACGAGGCCTATTTAGGTCTCGTAATCCCAAACAATCTCCAAATTTGGTGAAAATATGGCCAGCTATTGTCATGCGATGTACTTACAAATAGACCAAAACACTCTTTTATTTATATGGTTCCAAGCTGTACATTATTTCCTACAGGATATGAGGCACTTTATGGTTATAGACCTTTTTTTAATGTTCTCTCTTACAGAAAGAAAAAAAAACTAGAACAAAAAATAAAATTCAGAGGAGAAAGAAATGTGGTACAGAATAGTTGAAGGGTAGAGTTTATACATAGAAAAGCAGGCGTGCAAGTGTGGTGACCACATCTGGGTTAATAAATCAACTCTGAGCTTCTTTGTGAAAAAAATAAAAGGGAACTCTGATAAGTTACAAGGTACACACTGTTCAGCAGATCAAACCATCGCTATTCTTCAGAAGCTCAGCTTTTCCTGCTTCTGAGATGGGACCCGGGATACAGCTCATTCACTGTTTAAGTCCCATATGGTACCTGATACTTAGTAAATACTCGTAAATATTTGTTGGGACAATGAATAAATAGAAGAGCGAAATCAATGTTTGCTTTCTCTAATAAGTTGAAAATTATTTGAAGGCCCATTCTGTGCTTCATTCATCTTTATATTCCTCCAAATGCTTACTATGGTTCATTCATTCAACAAGCATTGATTAAGGGCCTATTGTGTGCCAGGCAGTGTTCTAAGCTCTAGGAATATTGTGGAGAACAAAACATTATAATGAAGGTGAACAAACAATAAATGAAATAATTTATGTCTATATATGAATATTTATATAGTACATTAGGTAGTGAGTGGTCCTTCAATACAGCGAGCACATGTTTGAATTTTGCATGAGTTCCAAAAGGAGCCCGACCCCCCGGAAAACCCTGGAGAGTCTTCTAACCAAGAACTCACAATTGTGATGCAATGACTAAGTTCGTAGAATGGCTTCACTGGGCGCCTTGGAATGGTCCCTGGATTTCATGCCCTTTAATAATGGCTGGCATGTCTTTTAAAAATTCTAAATCAGAAGGCTCTGGGCTAAGATACCTTGGAGCCCAGGAGCTCTCCTGGGAAACCCTATCCTCAGATCAAATAGTGGGAGCCTAAGCTGAGGCTATCTTTAGAAACAGGATCTCCTTGGGGCCCATTTATAGCCCTGAGCCATTCTGCTTCCTACTAAGGGAACTCCCTGGATGGGGCCACCCTACCCAGCCAAATGCCCATGGTCAAACACAGTCATTGGCCCCTGAGGAATGTTTTCTCTCCTCTCTTTTGGCTCTCCTTCAGCGTACAGGGACTGTTTGGCATCCCCCTTATCTGTGGCGCCAAGAAGACTAAGAGTCCCTTGACAGCAGGGCCTGGTAGGGTGCGCACTGGAGGCGGCCTGACGGCCAGGGCCCATTAACCTCCTCTTCCAGCTCCTTGTTTTACAAGCGGTCATTGCCACCTTGCCGCCCAGTCAGAAGCCAGTAGCAGCTTTATAGCCTACTCACAGAAAATGGCTCAGCACTTAGGCATTTTCTGGTGTCCCAGGGTTCAAAGTGAAATTAATTTCCATTACCTCCCATAATAAATCACCTCACCCAACACATGTATGAAATTCCATTCGAGAGACTCAAAAGCCATGCTGGGACTCCACAGAAAAGCCTACACACTTCAGCTTGCACTTAGTTAATTACTCTGTTTGGGATAGAGTTGATGGGGTCCTGCAAACAGTTAGGTCCCATGAGAGCCAATGGGGTGGAAAACAGCCCTAAAAAGACACAGACCAGAAGCCAGCCTGAGGTTGCTGGGTTTATGTAGAGAAGGGGAACTCCTTTCTCTCTTGGAGCACTTTTTGGTGGCCCGTTCCTCTCCCTCCATGGCCGTTCTTATCACAGGTACAGCAGCATGGAATCTGATAGCGTGTTAGGGGCAACAGTGGACCCCCCTCTTGACATTGTCGTCTGGATCTTGTGGGGAACATTCTGAAGCCTTTGTGGGGATGTGTGTGGCTAGTCATCCTGATTCTCAATCATTTTATAAAAGAAACTGCTGGACGATCCTAAGTGTGGCATATAGCTGGATAACGAAGAAAGAAAATAGCAAGGTACGGAGTCACTCAGACAAACCCACGGAAGCTGAAAGGATGCTGAGCGTGACTCACACTTAGAAAATCATGGCTGAGGAATTTCAGCCAGAGAAGCCAAGGGAGAGGGAAAGAGACAGGCCCAGAATCTTCCAGCTGGAAGGAATCTCACAGAGCACTGACTCCAATCCCCAAAGTTAGAGACAGGGACAAAGAAAAACAGACAGGAAGTTATAATAGTAACCAGTAGTGTTTATTGAGTCCCCACTGTTCTTACAAGATACTAACGTGTAACATTTGCATCAGACAAACTCCACAGAAACCCTATTTTTTTTTGAATTTTTAGCTTTTAAGAAGAGATTTAGATTTCTAGAAAAATTGGTAAGATATTATGGAGAGTTCCCATATACCCCACACTCAGTTTCTCTTCTTTTTAACCTTTGACATTAGTAGGGTGTGTGTTACAATACATGAACCAACAATGATATATTGTTATTAAATAAAGTCCATATTTTATTCAGGTTTCAGTTTTGAGGAATTGTGATCAGGTATTTTTTTGGATGCCCACCTATTGAAATTTATCTGATCTTTTTTCTCATGATTAGACAGGGGTTATAGTTTTTTTCTAAGGATTGAGATAGGTATTTTTATCATCAATTGCACATGACAAAACAAAGCCTCAGTGGAATAAGGGGAATTACCTGACTCAAGGCACCAAAGAGTGATGGAGTCAGGTTTGGAACCCAGGTCTCTCTGAATGCAGAGATCAGAGTGTTTGACCATCACACTGCTTTCCCATAACCCAATGAGTTGGAAGGCCAGCTGGGAGTTAAAATCTGAAACCCAACTGACGTTCTTTCACAGAGATGGATGGATGGATGGATGGACGGATGACAGATGAGTGGATGGATGGATGATGGATGGAGTGATAGGGAGATAGATAGATAGGTGATAAACATTTTATACTTGCTTTCTTGATGACACAAGTAACAGAGTCTCCATATAAATATTCAAGCACTATAAACATATAGGAAGTGCTTTGTAAGCCTTCTAAAATAATTGCTATTGTTAGGTATAGAGCCCCCCCTTTTTTTCTATGCTTATACCAAAAATTATGTTAATGTAATTGTTTTTGAAAATGCAAGCACCTTTCACTCGATTTTTCTGTGAACCTAAAACTGCTCCAAAAATAAAGTCTATTAAAAATGGAAGCATCTTACACATAGTGTTCTGCATTTTTTAAAAAATAATATACCATACAACTTTACGAATTAATACATTTTTAGCTTGATGTCAAACTTTCTATGCACTTTTAAGTGATTGGTGGCTTATAATTAACATTGGGTTTCTCAACTTACTGCTGGGGCTCTTTCCATTAACGTGGTAGATATAAAACTTCAGTAGGCATGGGCGTCGCTTAGGCAGCTTCTTACAATGCATATTTTTAGGCACCAAGGCCTTATTCTTATTCAAAAAAGATCTGGAGTAGAACCCAGAAATTTAGATTTTTAAAATGAGCACAACTTTTTCCTACATGGGATTACAGATAGGTGCAAGTGATTTTGAGACCACACTTTATAAAAAAAATTTTAATCTATTTTCCTCTTTGTATCTTGGCATCATAGTTTTCCTTAGTTTGGAAAAAAGAAATTCATTCTCATGTCTAATCTCCAGAAACTCCAATTGATTGGCTAGACTGAGATAAATCCAACTTTGAAAAATGGACTTGATTTAATGACTAAATAGATTTATGGCATGTGTTGGGGCAGGTGTGCCTGGGCATTTCACATGTATTATCTCAGCATGCTCGTATGTCTTCATGTGTACTATCACATGTTCTGTCTTCAGCAAGCTGAGGGGTAAGCTAACCAGCTGTCTTGTGGCATTCTATGGATGAATCACTTGAGTCTCAGAGGGACTTGTGAAGGTCACATGGGTGGTTGTCCAGTAGCAAGGACTTCATCCCAGGCTGACTTTGAGTTGTGTATCAGCATCCATTTACTGAAATGACTTGACGGGCTCAAGTAACAAGTTTATAAGAGGAGAAATGGCCCTGTTCAGTGCTGCCAAGACTTTCACTTTCTGCAGAAGGCATTTTCCACATGGTGGGAAATCTATCCATTAGTAGCTCGAACCTTGCATTCAGTGGTATTGTGGCCTGGGTGGAGGGATGTTCTTCCATCTAATTTGAGTATGAAAACGATCCCAAGGGATTTCCTGGATTCTGATTGGTTCACTTTGGATACATACTAATATCTAGATATACCTCATTTCCAAGGGGAGAGGGACTACATCTAGCCAGACCTGGGCCATATGCCTAACAATGAAGCTCCATTAGAATCACAGGTAGAAGAACAGATGCAGATCCTTAAAGTACTGGGTGGGGGCTGGACACAGTTACTAGAATAAAAGGAAAGGGTTCTCCTGCAATTAAAAAAAAGCCAGTTAGATTATTCTCCCAGACATTTTCCAAAGTAATTTACTATGGACATTTCTTTTTTTTTTCCCTGTACATAAATATAAATTCACTTAGAACTAGAGTTTCACAGAACTCACTGAAGGAAATGCTGTACTATTCAACTCATCAGCAAGTTCTCCTTTATTAGCAATTACTGATTGTCTTCAGCCAAGTCAAATGCTTACAATTTTTAATAGGCACAGGCCCAAATAGTAGTGTTTTATTGCAGGAAATAAGATTCCACAACCAACTTCACCACTGTCGCAGACGACTCATGGGGTCCACAGCATTGTAGCTGAGACAAAAGAAATTCACATGGACTACCTACCGAATCCTGTGGGGAAAAAGGGCAGGCAGCTTTGCTCTCAAGAGGATCCAAAAACCTCGGCCCTTGCTTCAATGAACTTTTATTGTCTTTCTGGGCACATTACATGAAGGTCCTCATTAACTATGCACAGGTTCGCTTTAGGTGGTTACCTCTTACAAGGAGAGGATGCTGTTAATTACATCACATCATAGAAGAAGGATATTTGCAAATGCAAAGGGAAAAGTGGTTGAACTGGTTACACTCATCCTTGGAAGGTTTAGCACAGATTTTAGGAAGTTACTTTAAAGATATTCATTTGCTGCCTCAGTTCAGGGTGAGGGAGTTTTAGCAAAAAGCAAGTCTCATAGCAGTCTAGGTACAGTGCAGGCCTGATTCCCCACAGGAGAACCTATCCATGGGTGTGGGTCCTGTGCATCTCCGAGTGGGAGCTGGGTCCACGCCACACAGAATGGTCTCCTATACATCACATCAGAGCACTCCAACTCTATCAAACAGAATGACTCCTTTCTATAAACACTAGTTTGTAATATTCCCTTTTCCATTCTAAGGTGAAATTTGTAGATAATGTAGTCTACCTATACCTAAAATTTCAAAAAAATCAATATTATGCTTTAAGTACAACATAATGGAAATAAAAACATTTTAATATAAATTAACATCAAGACAACATGTAAATGTTTAACTACAACTATGCTAGAACATGTACTAATGGCCCACATGTACTAAGGAAATTGGACATGTGCATGTATACTTAGAATCTCTAGGAACGTGACAGGTACAGATGCAGAAAGATAAGGAGGTGGAATATTGCTAATGCAAGGACCCTGAGTGGTGTTGCCATCAATGATGTGATATTTTCAAAGGGGGAATTACACAGAATAAAGGATAGTTTTCTTTATTTACATGATAGATGCTTTGCTGGAAAATTCAGTGCATAGTTTGTGTTAATATGTAAATTTCAGTTCAATGTTTAAACTCTAATAATTATAAATAGGTTGTTTGTTTGATCTGCCTATATTTCAGCCTTGTGGGACATTCCACTGTCATGCAGGCAAGGGAACAATTCTTCACACGTGGGACAACCCACATAATATCCATGACTTTTAGAATCCCTGGTCCCAGTCCACTAACGGCCAGTAGAGCCCCTGCCACACCAGTAATTTGACAAGCAAAACACTCCCATAAATTTCCCAAGTGCTCCCCATGGTGCAGAACTGCCCCCATTGAGAATCACCAAGATGCAAGTTATCTTTTGGGCTGTAATCAAAGTTCTTAGGTTTCAAAAAGAAAATTTGAAACAGAAAATTCAGTGTCCCAACAATATGTTTCCCAAACTTTCATGAGGAGACCAATGGATGGGGCAAATTTAGGCCACTTTTTTCTATTTGGAAAGCCAGTTAACGTGTAGTTAAATCTAGTGCTCCATGGACAACATTGGCACTCCATTTTTCTCTACAAAATCCTCATTTTCTCAATGAGATAGAAACACACAAAGAACAGGTTAGGAATCAATAGGTATTGCTAAATTCCCACCCATAAGGCCTGGTGCAAAGTATATTGTATTTATCTCTTTACATGAAGCTTGTAAGGAAGACATAAATTTCCCTTCCGTGGTGAGGTTATGGAGGGTAGCAGATATGATGAGTCAGACTGATGCCAGACCTTGTACTGTTCTTCTTTGTCTTTGAGCACAGCAGCAGAGCTAGCAGCATAACACCAAGGATAAGCCCAGGGTTCAAATCTTCCATCACTTACTGCTGGGTGAAATCGGGCAAGTTATTTAATTTTTGTGTGCCTCAGTTTACAACTGGGAATAATAATAGTATTTATTTTCAGAGGATCACTATTAATATTAAATGGGTTATAACACTTAAAAATGTGCCTGGTAACCCACCTCTTCTTGGCGGGGGTCGGGCATGTGGTCCCAGTCCCCATGAGGTACGGAGGCAGAGGGAAAGGGTTCCGGCCCCCCTCGGCATCAGGTCTTTCGTGCCGACGGTTTCCAGTCAGCAGTTCTATCCTCAAGTGCCGTGACACTGGTAAAAAAAAATGTGCCTGGTGTATAGTAGTTTCATGATTATTGGCTACAATAATGTCATCAATTCTTCTTCAGCTGCCTGAGGCAGTGATGAAATTTCTGCCCCTGGGTCTAAGTTTATCTACAAAGGCCCACATTTCCTCCTTTGTTTGGGGTTATGCCTGTCATCATATCCATTGCAGAGCATGAGCTGGGCATTTCACAGTTCTGATGCAGCCTGTCTTTCCCATCCCTGGACCCCACTTCAGTCTTAGGGAATTTCAGGGGAAAAGGGGAAGGGTTTACAGGAACAAGTATAAAGGACACATGGACAAAAACTAGGAGGGGCGGAAATGGGAGGGAGGTGGGGAGGACGGGGAGGGGGGGCATGGGGCGGGGGGGGGGGGTTGGGA
>CM052543.1:23055792-23180668 GCA_028533065.1 Trachops cirrhosus | reverse complement strand
AGATTTTATTTATTTATTTTTAGAGAGGGGAAGGGAGGGAGAAGGAGAGAGAGAGAAACATTAATGTGTGGTTGCCTCTCATGTGGTCCCCACTGGGGACCTGGCCTGCAACCCAGGCATGTGCCCTGACTGGGAATCGAACCTGCGATGCTTTGGTTCGCAGCCCGCGCTCAATCCACTGAGCTATGCCAGCCAGGGCCATTTGTCATCTTTTGTGTTGTGTTTGTTCGTGTGTTTGTTTCTAATCTGGCCATCATCATTTATTTTCATAACTGCTTGGACTATAGGCATCTGAGTTTGCTACTTATCCAAGAGTTTTATTCGTTTGGCTAATACCTTCTGATCATCTCTTGGAGTGCAAAACTTTTCTGACAGTTGTAGACAGAAGTGTGCTGCCCCAGTGAAATTGACTTTCTGGTGAAGTCTACAATTCCATCTTATATATACAACACCAAGTCTGGTTGCTGGTACAACTGATTTTCTGCATTCCCCTGCCCCCTTCAATGCATCATCCTCATCCTTTTTTCTGGCTTCCACCCAGTGGTCACCAATGCCCTTAAGTCCTTTCATCTGTGTGCCCTGCTCTCACACCAGCCCTTCTTTAATCCTCTCCCTAACCCCCAAGTCAACAATGAAAGCAAGCACACTCATGGATATGGACAATAGTGTGGGGATTCATGGTGGAGGGGAGGAGGGTATAAGTGGACAAAATATAAAAAAATAAAATTTAATTTAAAATTGTGTTAGATATTTAAAAAAAGGAAATGTGCACTACTGGATGACCCTTCAACCCAAAAGAATGGTATGTGCAAGGGTTCTAGGCTGAAGAGAATGTGGATTCATATTGCTGTGAAGTTACTCGTGGGCTATGGGAGTCATGCTTTGGGACCCTCAGCTTCCTCATCTGTAAAATACAAATGACAATACTACCTACCCTTCGGGGAAAGTGTTCAGGTTCAGCAAGACAATGCACATGCAGGACAGAGCCTGGCCTGGCAGGTTTAAAATGCTCAACACATGGTCCCTGTTATGACCACCCTGAGGCCTAGACAATGGCATTTGTGGTCAGGTGGATTGCAGAGACGTTCTGTGAAAGGAGAGGCCTTTCCACCACCCCCAAACTCATGCTAATTGGCCTGTGTTAAAGAAAGCATATACAGGACTTCAGTTCAAAATCACCCTCACTGAGACAGTGAGGGAATCAGCCACAAGATTATAATTCGCCCCTCTGGCTGCTCAGTGTAAAGAGGAAAATCTTTGCCAGTTCCAGAGACAACACAGCATTCCTGCGGCACATGGTTTTGACATCCAGTGCCAAACACGAGGCTCTTTACAAAGCCCTTGTTTTCCTGCAAGCGTGTTTGTCAGGGGCCTTGTTTTGCAGATAATGGATTTACAAAGAGGCCCGTTCTTCCTTTCTGGCACCTTGAAAGGAAAAAAGTCCCTGAATGGGGAGAAGGATCAAGTGGCCGGTTTGCATGCACAGTGTCTCCTGCCTACAGATTGTAGCACCACGTCGCATAATTACACAGTGCTGGCACACACTTTTCTACAATTAGGCTAATTATATAAATACACTATGATTATCTGGAAGATAACGTTGAGTAACACACAAAGAGGAATAGATGGCCCTGAGGTAAACCTGAAGGGAACTGATATGGATCAAGGAAGTTCCATGGGATCCCAGCATCTGGCACTACAGCAAAGGCAGCAGCTTCTGGCTTCCCCACTCAGCTACCCCTGCTCCCCACTCACGAACAAGTCCTTTCCACAGTCTCTGTGGGCTAGTCTCCCTTCAGGTCACCCCAAAGTGTTCCCTTTACTATCTCTGTCTGTTATCACAACAAATTATAAAGGACAATTGGGTTGGAAGACACATCTAAATTCCAGGCCAACAGCCCAGCCCCAGTGCTGACATTTAAAGGCAGGCTGTGGGTGCATTCTCTATTTCCACACGTTACCGATGGGCTTGCCATTCTCAGATAGTCAGGCCAGAGCAATTAAGCAAAGGTTTACACTGGCATAAAAATTGCCGCTGACTGACAGAAGGCCAACTCCAGAACCTCTGGCCTGCTCTGAATCGTGGCTGCCAGCTCACATTTTGACAAATGTATGTTGAGCTCTGGAGGAAAAGAGACAGCTTCACAAATACACACAAGTGAACATTTTTGGTTAATATCCATTCTGTCTGTTTCTTGGACTCTCCTGGACCAGGATTCTTGATATCATTCAACAAATGGTTACCGAATACTTTCCCCCGCCCCCAAGCTCCAAATTTGATTTTGGAAGTAGAGCAAGAAACAAAACAACCATGGTCCTTGGCTACCAGGAGTTTAGAGACTGGCTTTGGGGCGAGAAGGGACATGCTCTGCTTTCAACTGGACTTGCCTTTGCCGTGAATACAGAGGACTGCATTATCATTTCCAATTGTTTGCTCCTCTGTCTAGCCCTGCTGCTTGCCATGTGCTCGTCAGTTTCTCTCCTTAGAGATGGAGTTACTTCCCTACCCACGTTTGGCTATGTGACTTGTTTTGGCCAATGGCATTTGGGCCGAAGTAACAGAGAACCTGTTGCAAGCTTTGTCCTCAAGAGACATCACACACAACCACTCGTCACTCAAACCCCTGCTGTGAAAAAAACAATTCCCATGTGCCCTGGTGGTCCCGGAAGAATGAGAAGCATGCAGCAGACCTGAACTGAACCTAGAACCAAACCCTACCCATGGAACAGAATTGATCTGGAACTTTTTGCTTGGAGCAAAGCCCAGCAAACCCAGCAAACATCATCAGAGCCACCCAGCTGCCCCTCAGATGAATGTATGAGAAATAAATACTAATGTCTGCACGCCATTGAGATTTCATGGTTGTTCTGTTACACAGCATTTTTATGGCAATAGTGGGCTGATGCAAAAGCTTTTTGAAGTTTCTAATAAGGCCTTGAGCACAGAATGTGTTTCTCCTGGAAAAATGGTGAAGAAAACATTCTGGAAGGATACAAAGCAAACCAAACTGTTAGCAGTGCTTTTCTTTAGAAAGAGGTTTGGGAAGGGGGTTTGGCATGTAGGAGGTTAAAGAGAGACCATTTGCTTTTTATTCTATCTTCTTTGACTTTCTTTAAATTTCAGTAATAAGCATTTTGCAATTTTAAAAGAAATACATGTTTTAAATATTATTTTAAAAATCAAAAGGGAAACTGAGAAGACACACATTCATTAAACCCTTAATGCATTCTAGGCACTGTGTTATCATTTTATATACATGACATAATTTAACATTCACAACAGCCCTACAAGGTGGGTAAGATTATCTATCTTTTTAGACTGAATTTTTGGGGGTGACATCGGTTAATAAAGTTATATAGGTTTCAGGGGTACAATTCTATAACACATCATCTGTACACTGTGTTGAGTGTTTACCACCCCAAGTCGATGCTCCCCCCATCGCCATTTATCCTGACTATCTCTGTCCTGATGATGAGGAAACTGGGTTCAGAGCGTTATGAGTGAATGCTTGCCCAAAGCCAAATATCTAGGACACTGAGAAGAAAACATTTGGGTTCAAGGCTGCTAACCTCAAAATCGCTCTTCTTTGCTTCATAGTATATTGTTGCATGCTGTCCCAGATGAATCAACATTCACAGCCTCAGTTTCCTCATTTGCAAGAAAGAGAGGTTTGAACTTCATCATTTCCGATGTTCCTGATAGTCTAAGGTTCCATGAATGAAAATTCCCAAGATGCAGTAAAGATTCTTTACTTTCAGGGGAATACAATCAAATTTTCTTTAAGTATAGTGCTCCCCTAGCTCACATAAGAGCTTATTATTTCCAGATCATTAACTGCTTGACATAGAGATTTGGCTGAGAAACTTGAAGCTCAAGTGTTAGAGGCCTCTGCCAATTGAAGATCAGTCAAATGTGGATAATGGCTTCTGTTACTCTAATGCAAGCCTACAGGAAAATGTGATTCAATTTATAAAAAGTCTATCAAATGCAGCTTTTCAGGAATTCATCTGTTGGGTACAACAAGGTACATCTGTGCTATATTATCTAAATAAGTTCCACCTGGCAGACAGATGACAGTAAAGCTTAAAAAGGAAAAAAGAAATGAAAAAAGAAAGGCATTTTTAGAAAGCACTTTCATCTCATCTCACTCTATTTTAACTTTTTCTGGTCTATCACACCCTCATTTCTAGGTAAAGCAGAGACATTCGTTTGGTCAAGCAATGAATGAGGCACTTTTATGAACAGAGAGGAGTGGATGGGTCACGAGAAAATCCTTTCAAATGTCATTCCACAGCATGAAAAATTGGAAAACGGGGAGAAATGGGAGGAAAAGCAGGAGCCCATGCTTTGTCCAACTGGTTTTCCTTATGATGAAATTCATAAAATGGTCATGGAAGCTGTATAGTGTGAACCCCCAGAGGCTTGTTCTGGCTTCTTCTAAAATTGAGGGTCCTAAGAATGCCAAAGAAAAACAAGCCATCAAAACTTGCAATCATTTGGGGGCATTAAGAAGATCAAGACAGGTTATTTGGATGTCTGGTGTAGTTGAACTTGAAGAATACTTTCCAGGCCAATGTGATTTAACACAGAGGATTCTTATTATAGTCAGTCTCCTGCCTTAGGTGACATTTTAACTTTCAGCAGCAGATCACCTTCCCCTCTTCCTATGGCCTGCTCATTTTTCCTCTTAGTCCCTATGGCTTCACCCAAAACAATGTCATCCATTCTTATTTGGGCCTTTGTAAACCCAAATACCTCCAGACTCAGATGTTAGGTTCAAGAGCCAGACATCTATTTCATTATGAATATCTGTCTAGACATAAAAGGGATCACTCAACACTGCCTCCCATGATCCTGTGAGCACCTTGTCTATAGCAGACCAACACAAGACAGACAGACACACGTACCTCCACCTGCCCTACTTCTGAGCTCTCACTAACCTTAATAGATTGTACTTTCAATAGAAGCAAATAGGAAATAGGGAGGCTTCTCAGTTAGTAAAAGTGAATAGTGATGTGTATAGACACTGGTTGATTTGCCAAGTTTATTATTTTTTCTTCTAAAGTTGGGTGGCTTCCTGGTTTGGGGGGAAGTACAGAATGTTCAACCTTATTACTCTCTTGGATTTATTAGCAAACCAAAAGGATCAAGAGGAAGATATTGTTCATTAATTATTTTGTTCATAATTGGAAACCCTATGCAGAATCATTGGTCTATTAGCAACAGGTGAAATGTGAAATGCACCTTTCTTAGGAATTGTGTTAATTCATGACAGTTCCCTCTCGCCATCCCTTCTGTAAAATGGTGATGTTGAACGGAGACCACTTATTGTTGATGAAGTCAGAGTGGGGTCGGGCTAGAGTATCAAGTTCTTTGCCTCAAGACAGAGGCTTTGCCAAGAGAATTGTCTATCTAGCTTGTTATTTGAAATTTCCAGAGCAACTGATCAGTTTTCTAACAATATGTTCTCAGAAAAAGCCTCCTTAGAGTATATTCTTCCCATTTTATTCCTGAGAAGACTGCGGCAGCAATAGAAGCACTCAAATTAAGTTTTGCCTGTGATTTTAACAAAAGGAGACCTGGAAAAAATACAAAATGACCAAATTAAATTTGTTCCCCTCAAAATGAGGTTGTTAAAGGGCCACACACATTCTATGAAGACTTCCTTTGCTCCTGACCTTCTCCTATCACCTCGGGAAAAGCTTACACAGTCACTCCAGTCACATAGAAAAATTAATCTAAATACCTCAGAATTCTTTGCCTTTTTAACAATAACAAAGAGACATGCCCTAGGTTGTTCTATAATTTACATGAGATTTGACACCTAAAGATTTTTAATATTTTCAAATGTCAAATCCAGCATCACAGGATTACTGGTGGCTATGAGAGGCATTGCAAAAAAATGTAACAGACCTTTCAGGAAATTCCAAAGTTGTAAACAAGATAATATTTTTGGACTGTGCCTTTCTGTGGAGGTGGTTACTTCGAGGAGCACTCTGCTCCTTTGCACACATACATTCAGATACTCATTTTGATCAAAGTACAGAGGGTCACAGTCTCATTGTTTTCAATGTAAATAGCACCCCTTGGGATTTTCCAACACAAGGACTCTATGTATAGCCTACTCTGTTTGGAAAAAAAATAATACTGTGACTTGAGTCACTCTCCTAGCCTTCATAGGAAGCGTCCTTTACAGCAACCTTTTCAGCAGTCGAAGTTGGAGTATCAGAGCCTCAAGGGTTACCATTTTTTTCTTTATATTTTTATCCTGTGGAATCATTGAGTGATATCCCTGTTTTATTGCTAACTATTCTTTGTCAGATCTATGAACCTTTCAAAGAAATAGGAACTACCTTCTGGAGATGTTTAGGGATTGTGTAGTTTCCTATCACACTGTAATTTTTATAGGACAAAAGTGGCAAGGCTAGAAACATTTCTATCTTGAAGTCACTGAGACAGTCTGGGTTAATGTTAGTCAAAAGGCTTGGAATTTAAGCCTCAGATGTGGTTGAGAACTTTACTGCTGGTATAATTTTCCTTTAATCTTTTTCATAAACCAAAAAAGAAAAAGGAAAGTTAAGTGAGAGATTGGAAAAAAATGATAGCTACTCCTAAAAATCCAAGAATAAGATTTGGTCATTGGCCCCACTTAAATGGTTAGGTTTATAGGTCACATTAATCAATATTTGGTTTCATAGCAGATGTGGAGGAAGTGAAAAGTCTGGATTCCAAAAGAACCCAAGAATATGGAAAGGTATCGTATTTCACACGCATGGAAAAAAATGGAGAGGAAAAAAAGATTTATGTATATCTGAAAGCAATAAGGATGAAAAAACACAACTCAAGTCACCAAGATCACTGTTGAGAAACCAGACTTGGATGCTGCTCTGAGTTTTCTTCGTTAAATCTCACCAGCAGAAAGCCATGAATAACTAGTATTAATTTTAGTGGCCTGCAATGGGATCTGCTGTCCCACCTTGTGGGGGACACTTGCAAATCACACATCTCAGTGTCTATAGACAAAACAGGCATTCTTTCCCTTCCCACCTCCCTCTTTCTCCCTTTCTCAAAACTTTCAAAGTTTGGCCTCTGTATCTTTGGCAGAAGATCTTTTATATCTTCTGTTCATTCAATAAACATTTACTGAAGGCTCTCAGCTCTCGACCAGGTGTGACCTGAGAAACATAAAGAAGAGTTTGACCATGGGAGCTAAGAAAACCCAGATGTTGGGGGGCGGGGGGGGTGGTGGAGCAACATAGGAATGGTCTTGAACAAAGATTGGAGCAAAATTGAATTTGGAGAGGGAGAACGCTTGCTTCCCCACTGGTATCCACTCAACACTGGTACTTATGAATGCCTACTGTGTGCTTAGTATGTGTCATGCCCTCTGGAGAGCATAACAAGAGCAAGATAGAGCCTTCAGTTCTTGCTCACTTTAAACACATCCTCTCAAGTTTTATGACACCCTTGTGTCCAAGTCCTCCTAAACCTGTTCACTGCATTCACCAAATCACACAGCTGGAAGCAAGGAGCCATGTCTGCCCATTTCCAGTTGGAGTGACTATGTAACACAATTACAGATATCCGACTAATAATTTGAATCGGTTGTTTACCAGTGCAGTTATTTTAAGGCTGGCATGTGACTGCCACTGGCAGGTTGGTGAGTAGAGGCAAACAGGAAATGAATGAAATCATTTATTAACATTGAAAATAACAAATTGAACGGTGTTGGGTCCTGGGGTAAATAGCACTTGGCTGCTGCAAATGACGGAATGGGAATTTTCCAAAGAAAAGGACTTACCTGAAAGAATTTTCCAAAGTTTGGTTTTGGAATCATGGAAAAACACTAATTTTGAAGCAATTGTGTTGATTGCTGGATATGTCCTTGAGAAGACACATACTTGCTAAGAACTATAACATGAACACGGTCATTCGAAATCATGTCTTGAGTCTATTCTGAAAATAAAAGAGAAAGAAAGAATTAAAAAAGGAAGTTTTTATCATGCACCCATCAAATGCCAGGTCTAGTAATAGATGTTTCCATCAACATCATGTTATTTTCATGTCATAACAAACCTGTGAGTTAGAATCGCCACTTTACAAATGGAAAAAAAAAATAGAGGCTCAGAGAGACTAAATAATTTGCCTGAGGTTGCACAGCTGCAAAATCCTGAAACCAGGATTCATGTCTTTCCATCCATCTGCAAGGCCGCCCTCATTCCAAGAGCTGTCTCTAATAAGAGGATTTATGTAAGGGAGTGAAGCCTTTTTGGGGAAATGTAGCTTTAAAAATTTTTTGAGATTAAATCATCTTTTAAGAAATGCTTAGCTCAAAAATCACAAATCACATTCTAATTCCATCTGATAAATTATGTATTAATCATATCTTCTTTGAAATGCATACCAGTCAAGAGTATTGTTAAAAGTAGAAAAACATTTTGCTTTGATATTCTTCCTGCCGCCCTGTCCTGTCCTTTACCCCAGGACCCACTGCTGCCTTGGGACTGAGCGGTGACCCAGGAAGTCAGCCGAGGGACAAGGTGGGTCTGGAAGTTGTTATTAGAAGGGCCAAAGGATTTTTATCACATGGAAATAATTAAATAAGTGACAACTTATGAGGAAGGATGTTATTGCCGTATGATTTATAATGGCACAATTTGGCAATACCCAAATGTCCAACACAAGCAATTAGATAAATAAATGAAGCTCCTTTGAACCATCAAAACTTTTCCAGTGGTTAGAAATAGTGGTGTGTTGAAGCATGATAGATTCTGTGTGTGGCGGGGGAGTGGGCAAGTGGTTCACTATACTATCCTGTTTGGTGTGTGTTTGAAATTTCCCAAGATAAAAGATCTTTTAGAAGTAGTTTTGTGATACTTTATGTGGAAAAAGTCATAATCAAAAGTAGTAGAAATTTCCGTTGTTTATCTGCACCAAGTTTTCCTCCCCTTTCGAGTACGTGTGGAAGGGTTATATTTCCTTGCCCCTTTGCAGGTGGGCAAGGCCATGCGACTGGTCAATAGATGGCAGCAGAAGGGACGTGTGTCACTTTCAGGCTGGGGCACTAAACTGCTGGTGAGTGGCTCTCCAGCCCTGTCTATTCCCTACCTCAGTAACATGACATTCTGAGTGGCAGAGCCTTTGACCCTGAGTGAGGACAACATCAGGCAACTCCCTGACAAAGTAGAATGGACGCGTGGTACTGGCAGGAAATAAACTTTTGATGTCTAGAGCCTCTGGGGTGTTTGCCGCCACAGCATTGCTTAGCATATCCAAATTAAAAAAGCAAAACAATGTAATTTGACAAGAATACTCAGCTTGTTTCCCTTCTTTCTGTTGGGTTTTTGTGAAAATCTCATTTCCTGGGCAGCTTCTCCACATAAGCTTATTTTGAAAAAACGTCAGCACTCATAGGGTTCGGCAGATCACCTAGTCTGGTTATGAATACAAGGTTCACAGAGGTCAAGTGATTGTCTAGGACACAAAAATTCAGGGCCAGTTCCTAAAACAGCTATTCTGTTTATTGTCTCTTTCCCTTATTAGACTAGAAGCCTCATGAGGACAGGGTATTTCACCTGCCTTTCCAGCTGTGACTAACCCCTGTAAGCTGAAGGGACGGATGGTGAGAGATAATAACAGTGTATATCTGTACAAAACTGTCACTTTTGTATATTATCACAGTTTGCTCTTATTCCAGCTTGGAAAAAGGCAAAGTTATGATTATTAAAAACTGAAGCTTAGAAGAATTAAGTGATCTTCCCTACACTAAAATCACACAGCTGAATTATAATACCCTACAGTATATGGAGGTCTTTTTCTGTGTTGAGCACCTTCCATGTTTTATTTGCTTTAACACTCACAACAACCTCACAAGATCAATTGGGTTATTATTGCCCTTTTACAGGTGAGAAAAGAGAGACAAGAAATTCAATCCAGTCATTCAGCTAACATTTGCTGAGTACCAGCTAAGGCCAGGCACTGCTCTATGCAATGCCTGAAGAATAGAGTACTAGAGATTGAGTCCCTTTCTTCCACATCTATGGGGGAGAGGGGAGGGATATTGAACCGTGTTGGAAGCCTGTGGTGCCCCCTCACCAACCCTCAGCCATGCATCTGAGTTGAGCTGCTCCCTGCAGGCTTCTATCACTCGGCATGATAATGTGTGGCCTTAAATGTGCACCTACCATTTTTGTCTTCTATCCATGGAGATATCTTAACCCACAGGCATTTCAGAATCAGGCAAAGAATTAGTACCCATGGAGGCAAATGTCAACCAACAGAGGATGGAAGTTCATGGATAAAATTCTCAATTCCCAATTTAGGCAGGTAATACGGGGAGGCAAAGAATTGGAAACTCAATGCACAATTATGTTGAGTGCTATCAAGAAGGCAAAGCAGGGTGAAGGGAAAGTGTGATCCTGGGGTGGCGATGGCGAGGCTCTATTTTTAGATTGAGTATCCAAGGAGGACCTGTCTAAGGTGGTAGGCAATGAACTGCTGATGAGGAAGCAGTCTTGTGGGCTGAGGCTCAGGCAGTGGGTGGGGAGCAGTGTTTCAGGCAGGTAGAAGAGCAGGTGCAAAGGCCCGTGTGAGGAAACAAACATGGGAGAAGAGTGTGCGAGGAAGTAGGGGATGAAGTCAGGGCCCAGAACAAATTGAATCTTGTTGGCTGGTCAGGAAACTTAGAAATTATTTTCACTGCAATGAGCAGCCATTGGAGGGATTCAAGTAAGAGAGTGAAAGGACTGAATCAAGTATTCTGGGGTCCAAAGCCAGGCTCCTAACCTTTGCATTAGTCATAACACGGAGTCATCAACCGTAACCAACACACAGTCTGCCACCTGCAAGGATCAAGACACGCACTGCACAGCCATGTTTAGGTCAATGATGGACCACGTATACAATGGTGATCCTGAAAGATTATAATGGAACTAAATTTCCTATAAAAAAAATGGAAGGATGTGTGGTTCAGGAGCAACTGACAGGCCCTATGCTCCCTTTTCTTTCCATCTTGATTTCTTATTCCTACTAATCCCAAGGCCACCTTTCACTCCCTTCTGACAGTCACTATGCTGGTGATTTACGCCTTACCCATCCAGTTCTCCTTGGTATTTCCAATCAATCCAGCCCACATCCCTGTTCATGGAGCAGCATTGGCAGCTTTGATGCACCATTTCTGACCTTCTTGAAAGGAAGCAGAGGGAAGGCTTGTGGGACAGTGTTTATAAAGTCTCCAGTAGTGCCCAGTACTGGCCTAGGCCTTCACATTCACTGACCACTTGCTCACTGGCTCACCCAGAGCAACTTCCAGTGCTGAGAGTTCCAGTCATGGTAAATGCCCTATATAGGTGGACCATTTTTATCTTTTACACTGTATTTTTACTGTATTTTTCTATATTTAGAAATGTTCAGATATACAGACATTTATTATTGTGTTACAATTGCCTACAGTACTCAGTACAATAACATGCTATAGAATTTTGTATCCTAGGAGGATTTATCAGAATGTATCCCCATTGTTAAGTGATGCAGAGTTGTGGGAAAAACAATATTAATAAGACATGATTTATGTCTTCAAAAATAAAGCTTCAAAGGAGGGAGGAACGGATATTTATACAAAGAATTCTAATCAAAAACAGAACCAACTTAAAGCGACAATAAGGTGTAAGTAGCCCATTATGGGATACAGGGATGCCTGGTGGGCTGCAGACATGAGGGGGAATATCTGAGTGGGCCACTGGAGAATAAGAAAGATTTGTGTAGACCAGGAAGCCAAGAGGGGGCATTGTAGCCCAAAACACAGATGTAGGGGAATGAACGAATGCAGAATAATGAGAGGTCCGGTGGGCTGGGGTATCACCCAGAGTGCACGGGGGGATGTAACATGATATGAGGTTGGAGTGATGGCTTGGGGTCAGATGGCAACACTCTAAAATTGTTCATGAAAGTGTTTACTCTGCAGGCGTCGAGGAGCCATCTAGGGTTTGTGAGCTAGGAAATGACTAGATCGGACTTCGATTTTAGGGCAATTACTCTGGCAGTAAGGTCAACTGGGTGGTGAGAGACAGCTGAGAGGAAAATTATCCCCTTGCCTACCTTTGGGAAGGTCGACCCCTCAGCCTGTCAACGGCTCACTTTTCAAGCCAATGGTTTCTTTCCTGAGCTTCTCACTGTCCTGGATTTCTTGGAATTTGATGACCTTCACTGCTGCAAATATGAATCATTCTGCATGTTTACACTGGGCCTGGGAAACCTGGAGAGAACACAGTGACTCGCATAATGTTTGAGGGATTATGAGACCCCGTGTATTTGGCACAGCCCTTGGGCAAAGATGTGGCCCTGGGCAGCCTCACCACTTAAGATCATATGAAACGTAAGAACCCATAGTATTTGGCAGGTTATCCAGTCAGTAATGAATACCAGGGCCCACAGAGATCTAGGGTACAAAGATTCAGGGCCAGAGCTTGGTATTGTGGGCTTTCTCATCCAGTGCTTTACCCACCAACAACAATCACAAAAAATCCTCCTCACTCAGTATAATCTCATATTTAGAGTAGTTTGAGCCCAGCTCTTAGGTTAGTGAGGGCCAAGCAATAATTGACAAGTATTGTTTGTAGTAGCAGCCCCCAAATGCAATTAAAGCTTTCATTTTTTTCGGTCCTAATGGTATTTGATATTCATTAGCACATTTCCTGTCAAATTACAGAATTATAGGGTCTCATAGAGATTTTTAAAAGTGATCTGGTTCAATTATACAGTCTTCAGAATTCTGTAATTTGACTTTGTGTAAAGGCACAAGGGCTTAAACCGATAGTTGTCTTGAGCCAAAGAATAATAAAATGTACTAGTTAATATCAGTCATTCATTTGACAAAGAGGGTATATATGTCTAGACAGACCCAATCCTCAAGACGCAGACAGTCCAGTAAAATACCTGTATATTTTCTTAATTCTTTCCTCCACTGCCCTCAATGCCCTTGTTATTGATTTGGCCTCTTTGGCAATTTTAGCACATTATTCCTAGATGTCTTCAACAGCCTGCATTTGATTTTAGGAGGAAGTAAGAGGAACTCTATAAGCCATGCAGAGATACCTTCCAGATTTCTTTCTTCTATCCTAGGCTGCGACTCACCAAGTTCAAACATCCCGAAACTTGGGTTCTTGCTCAGTTGGCTGTGTTTGCTGGCGAGACTTCCCCAACCAGGACCAGTAATCATCAACAGAAAATAGGGAGAACCTTGACGGGGGCCTGGAAATAAATTGTTTCAGTTAAAAACACACCAAACCTTAGGCATAAATTACCCTGACAGTAGCAACTAGAGAAAACCTGCTTCAAATAAAGATCTGCTTGCCCCGTATGGGGGGTTCACATTTTCTGGGGCTAAACCCCTGGAGTGAGCCCATCACCCTTGTCACAGGCAGACTATTTGCTCTTCGAGTACCTTTTCATTCTTCAAGTACACACGGGCTGGAATAGTGCGTACACACCAAAGACAGACAAGCACTTGTCATAATAGTAATAAGCTTGGGCAAAACACTTCTGTTTATAAGGCCTTTTCCCATTTACATATGTCCTCAGTGTAGTGGGTAGAAAATAAACTGTAGCTGAGGATGGGGTGTGGTGAAGATATTTCCCACCTCCCTTCTATCAAGTAAGACCAAATTCCAGTTTTGTAGCCCAACTTCTATAGATCCTGAGTATTCCATGCACAAAACAGTTGTGTACAGAGTGAGTTGGCCTAGAGCAATACAGCATCTTGGGTTCTGTAGCTTTAGAGACATGTTACCCAGTACAGTCGCCACTGGCCAGCCACACGTGGCCACTAAGCCCTTGAAGTGGGCTAGTCTGAACTGAGATGTGCTGAAGTATAACCTACCCACTAGATTTTGAAGACTTAGTATACAAAATTAAAATGCCTCCTTAGGAATTTTTATATTAATTTCATATTGAAATAATATGTTAGGTATATTGAGTTGAATAAAAGATGTTAACATTAATCTCACCTGTTTCTTTTTGCATTTTGAAATGTGTCTACTAGGCTATTTAAAGTGACATATGCGGCTGGAATTATGTTTCTATCAGACAGTGTGACTCCAAAGGCCCATCTGTGATTGAGCTAGTTTGAACCTCTTTAAACCTTCTTGAATTGTGGAGCGCACGTGCCTCTAAGCAGAATGACAGTGTTGGGAATCACTTTAAGAGAATCCAAGAAACAGATGGGATTTGTCTAGAAAAATGCCCAACTGCTCCCTTTTCCCAGCCCTAGTGCTGATGAAGAGGGCTGCTGGGGGTGTGTCTGCCCAGAGGAAAATGCTGCAGAAGAGATTTTGAAGACTCCCATCTCTTGAAAAAAAAAAAAACTGAAGCTATGGCAGACATATATGATGAACCCAGGACCGAGGCCCAAGAGGGCAGTGAAGGCAGGCCAGCTCCTTGGTCACCAGGACACGCTGGAACTGCTGTTTAATTCAGCTGACCCACCTAAGAAACATGCAGCCGGGAAAACTAGGAAAGAGGCTTCCTCTCGTCAGCTTTCTGCTCTGACAAGCTTCTCTGGCCAGCTCAGATGAGGCCCTTCACAAAGCAGTCCTTGGCACTCACTTCTTTTTAATTCCATGGCTCAATCAATGGTTCTTCTTTCACGAAGTGGGCTTTCTGTTACTCTCCTTGCCCCAGTGAGACAAGGCCTCTGAAAATCGAAGTCAGGGCATATCACCCCCTCTACTCAGACCCTTCCTGTGGCTCCTGTGGCCTCAGAAGAAAAGCCAAGGCTCTCAGAGTGACCTGTGAGGCCCACATCACCTCCCTGCTGTCACCTCCTACTCCTGTCCTTAGCTCACTCAACTCCTGGCTGTGCCCCACGTCTGACCTTTCCCTCTGAACCATGAGAGCCTTCTCTCATATATCTGCATGTTAACTGCCTCGTCTCCTTTAGGCTTTGCTCAGATTTCACTTACATAGCAAGGTCTCTCCCTGACCACTCATTTAAAATTGCAACATGTACTCCTCCATTTCCAGTCTCCCTTACCTTCTCTGTTTTTCTCCTTCCTAGCACTTACTGTCTATCCATTGTAAATGATGAAACTTACTTACCCATCTAATGTTTATTGTCTATCTCTCTCCACTAGAATATAAGTATTGTAAGGGTAGAATCTGTATGTCTATATGGTCTCCTCACTGATGCATCTCAAGAAACTAGGACAGTGGTAGGTATTCAATAAGTATTTTTAATACATAAAGGAAGTTATATAATGTTCATTATCCTTCTTATTCCTCTCATTACCTTTTCAGTCCAAATCCATGTCACCTGGTACTGAGCAGGCCTCAGTAGTATCCCAGCTTCTCTCTCAGCATGTAGGCCTTTTCTGGTCCCTCCTAACCTCATTCCTTCCATTCCTTTCTTAACAAATCCACTGGATACTTGCCAACAGCCAAAGTCAGTAAGAAGTATAAGAACCTTTGGCAAGGGCTTAAGTACAAATAGTTTATGATGGAATTCACTAAAAAGTCTCTGAGGTACAGCTCTTTCACTACAGAATATTTAGTTTGAAACCTGTAGGTAATGGAGAATCATGAAATCTTTTCTGTAAGAGAGAGTTGTGATAAAAGGGGTGCTTAACTATTCATTCTTTTCAACTCTTCAAGGCAATTTTCTCAGAATCAATTCAGATAGTCATAAAACAAACTAGTGTGCTCACATTCTCTCCGACCTTGCAGGAATGCCTTCATTGAGTTACAGTTTGATTGTCAACACGAAGCCCTTTATCAAGAGCTGTGCAAGGCTCATCCATCTGCGCAGCTTCTCTGTGTCCTTGACGAAGTTTCTTATTTGGTCACTAATGAGCTAATCAAAGACCTATGTGATTGTTCCCACCTTAAAAGTAGTAACAAAAGAAAAAAAATTTTTTGCTTCCGCAAATGAATTTGATTTCCTTGTGTCAGGGAATGGCAACAGTGAAATCTAATATATGTCTATTTTGCTTTAATTGTCAGAAAAGCTTGATTCAGGGCCCTATTATGGAAGTATTTAACTTACTATGTATGTCTTGTAACTTTTGAGGAATGGGGGATTAAGCTCTACTGCCTGGAGGAAAGTGTATCAAAGAATTTGTGGATATATGCTAAAATAACACAGCAATTAATAAATATTTGGGAGGGAGATCCTCTGAGGTTACCAAGCTTTGTTTTAACTCTGAATCAATTCCTTCCTCCTTCAGATAGATTTTCTAAGCAATAAAGCTTGTCATCTTCAGAATTCCTCACACAATGTATATATCAGTGTGTATCAATCTTTGTTTGCTATGACCTACCTGGAAGATTCATCCTCTTTTATGATGTCCCAATGGCTACACTCAGAATATTTATGTTCTTCCCAGACTTCTAGCTGTCATTCTACTGCTGCCCCTCCCACTGGCAGAGCTGGGAAAGACACAGCTGATCTGGCCACTTCCCCTAAATTTTAAATGTGTATGTATGGCATTCACTTACTTTTATCCTCATCTGAGGGGAAGTGAGGGAGAGAGACAGGAAGAGAAACATCAGTGTGAGAGAGAAACATCCATCGGTTGCCTCCTGCACAAGCCCCAACTGGGAACAAGCCTGCAACCCAGACACGTGCCCCGACTGGGAATCAAACCCGTGACCGTTGGTTTACAGGACAACACTCCAACCAACTGAGTCATACCAGTAAGGGCTCAACTCTTGCATTCTTAAGTGTAAGAGTTGTCATGGATGTGAGAGTCATTAAGACGTGCATCTGAACGTCAGGTTTGCCAAATACAGCTATGAAATTTTGGGTAAGTCATTTTCTTTCCAAACCTCAGGTTCCTTAGCCATCAAATAAGAATGCTTATAGCTACATATTCAGATTGTTGTGAGGACTGAATGGATGGATAGAGGCAAAGCCCCAGAGAGAGTGCCCACCTCAGAGACGGAGCACATTTGCTGGTTTCCTCACCGTGAGCAGCCTCACTCACACCCACACTCCTGCACCCATCTGTGCTTCCATGCCTCTTCAGGAGCTATTGGTTTTCACGCTGTAGTTTGTGGCACCCTCAGGGGCCACATGGATGTCTCTTCAGATCTCTACTATGGCGTGCTCCGGAACAATCTGCTTTGATCAATTTTATATATTCATTTTAGCGTAAGATTTTAGTTTTAAAGAAATGAGTGCTAGGACTGAACTTTTTAAATTTTTATAATCTAAGTTTCTTCAGGGAACAAGGAATGTATTATACTTTTATCATCATCCCCCAGCAGAGACAATGAAGTTGTATGGGCAGCTGATGTTCAATGAATGTGTAACCAATGGTGGAACCAAAAGCTCCTGGCGGCTCTCAGTTTTGTAACAGAGCATGGGGCATTTGTCCGCCTATTGTGGTTATTCCAAGCCACACGTGGCCTTCCCAAAGATGGCCCTCTGGTTTCCCTATGAAAGATCAACCTTGTAAATTGCTTTTCTCAGAGACCCCATAAATATGGGGTTCTTGGCACTGATTAAAATATATTGTTGACTTTCTGAGTATATTCTAAATGGAAAGAATCTGCATGCTCCTGAAACACTTCAAGGGTTTATGAAAATTCATGAAAATGTTTATATTTTTCTGGAAAGTTGATTTGGAAGTTATCTCTCTCTCTCTCTCTCTCTCTCTCTCTCTCACACACACACACACACACACACACACACAGCCTTGTAAGTACACTGAGACACACCCAAAAGCAAATACAAAACTTTGAATAGTATTTATTTTTCAGTGGTGAGGTTATTCAACGTTCTTGTTTTTTCCATTTTATTTGTCTGGAATGGAATGTATTTTACTGAGAAAGTATATGAGAAAGAAGAGGGGAGTGAGTGAGAGAATTGAAAGGATAAAACATTAAAACCTTCAAATTTCCCTACTAGCAGTCCTTGAAGTACTATTACCTGAAGCTGGCTGTGCTTTGGATTATTGGTGGAAATGCCATTTGCAGCTTCTTGGCATCTCTGGTAGGCAGGTACGGTCAGCTAATGCCCAGAGCGTGTTGCAAGATTTACGGGAGCCATCATCCAAAGATAGTCATGCCTTAATGAACAAGCCCCTGAAAAGGAACACACCCGAGGTTTGATGATTTTCATATTATTTGGGCATTGCCATAAAAAAAGACATGGGGTCACAGAATTCTAGAGCAAAGATTCAGAAAGAGAACATCTATTCCATTCCTTACCCCAAGTCAACTGAAGTTCAGAGAAGGGATGTGATTTGTCAAGAAAATTCAGGACTTTCCGTGAGAGCCCATTCTCTACCTTTTCTTAGTTACTTTGCTCAATCATCACAGTTTGGTGTAATCAGTATTCTTCTTGGTAAGTTTTCAGAATCTGTACTTTTATTATATTATCCAGGTAAATAAGACCAAAAGCAAAAATGCCTTGGAAACAAAGCTGCATCACATTTCTCCTGCCATGGCTGCTGGCTTAATGACCTAAATGCACCATCACTTTGGTCAGGGTATTGATTTATCAAGGAAGATGGTGTTATTGGAAAGGAGTGAGGCAGAATATCCATGTAGGGAGATGTTGTTCTCAACACACTACGAGTGAGATGATAGGGGGTGGGCAGAGGGGAGTGGCAGACAATGAATTAGAGAAAAACAGGAGACTTTTCTATGTTTAAGACACAGAAAGGAAAAAATACAGTCTCCAATCTGCTCGGTTCACCCAGACTATTGAAAGTAGGCCAAAGCCAAGGCCTCCCCTTCGCTTCCCCCCACTACCACTTGGCGTTGTCCTTTCGAAATCAATCCCAGCCACACTCTTGACCAGTCCAGTCCTGGGCTCACAGATTTGCAGTGATTTTGATGAAGCCAAGGGGTATCCTCATTGCCTACAGCTGCCAAATTGCCAAAAATGGGTGGCTTCAAAAAACAGATATGTGTTCTCTTACAATTTTGGAGGCAAAGTCCAAAAGCAAGGCAACCTCTTTTGAATGCCTTTGTAAGTGTGAATTATTAGTGTGAATGGCTGTGAATTACCATTTCTGTTACCTTGGACAAGACACCTGACTTTTCTGGACATGTATTTCAGCATCTGAGACAGCTTTCTCAAAGTCTCACATGCGCTTTCAATGTGTACACAAGATAAAGTCAGTGACACGGCTGTGATTCAGTACCTGGCAGTAGCTATTATTTTCAAGATGTGGCTGAGAGTGCACACTGGTGTCCTCTGCACAAGAAAGGGCGACTGCTACATCCTTATTCTTGTCCCAGTCAAGTTCCCCCTTTGGGACTCCATGCTAATAACTCTCCCCGTAATTGTCACCGCACACAACTTTGGGAATCAAAAAGCTTCGCCACCACCCACTATTTACAAGAATGGCATGAATAGTTCTATTCAACCACTTAGAGATGATTGAAGACATTTATTCCTCATTTGCAACAAAGGCAGAGAGAGAGGCAAAGAGACTGAAATATTAACAAAGCATAAAATGCAGTTTATATTTGTGTTTTTATTTTGACTCTGAGCTTAAAAATTTGTATGCTTTTAAATGAAACATTTAACATTGTAGATATTATTTCCAACAATGCTAAGCAAGAGATGTGTCCTTGATTGATAGGGCAATAAAATACCAGTTTTCCATTCTGAACTAAACTGAAAATATAAAAATGCATTGCCCAGACCACACACCCCCATTCTCCACCCCAACTTTGAGGAGAATAGATTGTATTAGAAACATCTTGCCTTGAGAGGCACTAAAAGTTGTGTTCAGCTTTTTGAAGTATAGGCTTGCTTTGATGTCTTTTGAGGGAACTTAGGGAGCAACACGCTGGTACCTTCCATATAGAAATGTAAGAATTAAGTGATCAGTGCTTGGTCCCTCATGAGTCCCCAGTAAATGGTAGTTTTGAATTTCCTCCTTTCATCTCCACATACAATACCATGTGCCCCATTCCTGGCCAGAAAAGACACAGACGTCTCTCCTGCACTATCAGTGTAGTGGCGTCTGCGCTGCACTGTCAGTGTTTTAGCGCCACGTCGGTATCTTTTATTGCATTGTATAGCTCTGGAAACCAGTACGGGGCTTTTCACCATGGACACACTCGGTAAGAGTTTGTTGAATTTCATGGACTTATCATGCATTGTAAGACTTAGGTTGTGCTCAGAGCCCACATTCATTTGCACATGTGTTTATGTATGTTCACATCCCACCATATGCTACAAAGGGTTTAAGAATATTCCAATGAATAATGTAAATATTATTTCAAAGAAACTGAAGTTGTAGTTGTTGTTTAAATGAAAGATCAGAAAAAAACTACTGTGCCTTTGTGGGGGAACTGCCTCCTTGAGCTCTTTGGCTTCTCCCTGATGACAGCGCATGTTACCTGATGGGTGAAAACGGGAAATCATGGCCTGGAATCAGGGGACCCAGAACAACCAGGAGAAGCTCAATGTTCTCTGGGGCATGTTTAAAATGTTGTCCCTGGCCCTGGCCGATGTGGCTCGGTTGCTTGGAGCATCATCCCATAAACCAAGGGGTGTGATTCCAGTCAGGGCACATGCCCGGGTTATGGGTTAGGTCCACCCCCTCCAGGCTGGGTGCGTACGAGAGGCAACCAATCAATGCTTTTCCTTCACACCTGTTTCTGTCACTCTTTTGCCCCTCTCTAGGGTCAATAAGCATGTGCTCGGATGATGATTAAAAAAAGCAAAACGTTGTGCTTGTTTTCATCTAGATAACATACATTTCTGGACCAGCCTCTGTTGAACAGTCAGTGGGTAGGTCCCCATGCAGTCTCACCATCTAGAGCAATGCAGATGTGGTTTTTCCAATAGGCATTTTTCAGTAAAGAGATGCCAGAAGTCAGTCTTCCCAGTGAAGCCAGCTGGGGGCAGGATGGTGGGTGATACGTATCTTGTGGATGGATGCCAGCAGGGACAGGACATGACTTGTGACCAGGCACCCCTTGCCAATGTCATGACAGTCAATAAGGTCCCTCACAGATGCAACCACTGGGCTGGGTGATCTACCCTGAACTGACCCTGAACAAGTTCAGTTATAGGAAAGCTGCCTTTCTCTGCTCCTGGGCTTAAGAACTGATTTTATTTTATTTTACTTTTTAGACTCCTTAAGGTTTTGTTTTAATCTTTACTGTATTTTTTTCCATTACCATTTAGTCCGCTTATACTTTGTACATATATGTAGATAGATATAAACCTTATTTTCTTCTATTTTTAAAGTGATATATGCTCTTTATAGAAATGTTGCCTGGCTTGATTGTCATTATGTTTTTTCAAGAAAAATTTACCTCACATTTATATAGACCTTTTTCATTTAAAAGGTATTTTTTCACATTTAATATCTCATTTAATCCTTATGACAACTTTGTTAGATAGAAATCTAGCCCCATATTATAGACGAGAAAACAAACTTATGAAGCAAATGTAAATTCCTTGGCATTACCAGCCACAAATGGGCAGAGCCAGGATCAGAACAGAACCCCAATCTTCCAGTTCCAGTGCTGCCTTCTTTCCTTCCTTCTTCCCTCCCTTCCTTCCTTCCTTCCTTCCCTCCTTCCTTCCTTCCTTCCTTCCCCTCCCTCCCTCCCTCCCTCCCTTCCTTCCTTCCTTCCTTCCTTCCTTCCTTCCTTCCTTCCTTCCTCCCTTCCTTCCTTCCTTCCTTTATTCTTCTCTCTCTCTCTCTCTCTCTCTCTCTCTCTCTCTCTCAAACAACAGAAACATATTGCTCAGAGTTCTGAAGAGTAGAATATCAAGAAGGTGTCAGCATGGTCTCCTTCTGGTGAGGGCCCTCTTCCTGGCTTGTAGCCAGTGCTTTCTTGCTGTGTCCTCACATGGAGGAAGGGGCTAGGGATCTTTCTGAAGCCTCTTTTTTTAAGGCACTAATCCCATTTGTAAAGGTTGCAGGCTCATGACTTAACCACCTTCACAAACCCCTTCTTACTGACACCACCACATTGGGCTTTAGGATTTCAGCATATAAATTTGGGGGGAGGGCACAAACCTTCAGATAATAGTATTCTCTCTGATCTCTCACCAGAATCATTCTTAACAGTACATTCATGACAATGCATAACAAAGCAGTTAATCCTACTACTACTACTACTACTAATAGCTACCCTCTATGAGCAGTTCTATCTATCCTATATGCCAGCACTGTGATTAAGTATTGACATTTTTGTCCCATCAAATTCTCCCAAAAACTCAACCATATAGAAAGTAACATACATTACCTCCCAGCATCTCATTCTTCTGAAGTCAGTGTTTGGTTCAGGGATAGAAGTGACAGCATCAAAGAGAAGCCCTTAATAGTGGTTTGGTGGCTGGAAGAGACATTTCTTTCTTGTGGATAAGAAGCAGGAGACGTGTAGTGTAGGATACTTCAGCAGTCATTCTACTAACACTAGCAGTATCAGCTAAAGGATAAAGCCATTAGGCTGAAAGGCAAAAGAGAGAGAGGGAAGAGGGCAAGAACCTGGGCCCATTGTGACATCATGGTGCTGCTGGATCAAACCTTACCTGAAGCTCATCTTACCTCTTTCATTTATATAAACCAATAAATTCCCTTAACTGTTTAATCCAGTTTGAGGGGTTTTGTTGTTGTTCTTTGCAACCTAAAGTAACTTAACTAATCCAGGTAGATATTATTTAGTAGCTGTGTGATCTTAAAGCAAATACGGAATCTCTCTCTGCTTCTTTTCTTCATCTATTGATTGAGAATAATACTAGAATTTAGTTCTGGAATTGTCATGCAAATAAAGAGATCATGTAGATAAAATATCAAGTACACATAGTAAGAAATCTATATACATGTGTGTGCTAGTATTATTTCCAGACACAATAAAAGAACGAGGACTGTAATTACTTTAGGTCAAATATGAGATGCCTGACCGTATTTATGCCCATGGCAACTCTCAGATGCCTCTGTTACCACACATATATACTTTGATATTGTTAGATCTAGGCAGGCCTAGGAGGAATGAAAATGACCAGGTGAGAAAATGGGACTGTGGGAAGCTGTCTGCAGACCCTACCCAGGAAGATTAGGGTCTGGGGTCAGTTTATCCATCATAACAGGATGCAGCTTTCACCTAGCAACCAGCTCTAGCCAATCAGACTCTGGTACCCCAACTGCAGGTTTTTGTGTTTAAAAACCCTGATCTAAGAACAACTGAGCAAGTTCCAACCTCTCTTGGTTGGCCCCCCCAACCTCCCTTGTTTGGCTCCACTTTCCCTCTTATTCCCTGCTAATAATCCCTGTTCTCCTTAGCTGGCTGCGTCCATCCAGTTTCTTGAGTGATTCAGATCTAACAGATATTTTGTTTACTGGGAACTTTTAGTATCTAGAAGGCAAGACTGTGTCTTAGTATTCTTTGCACCCACCTCAGTGCCCAGCTTTGTGCCAAACATCTGGCCTGTGTTTGATAGAAGTTTGCTGAGCTGAAGAATGATGTTATGAGAAAGGATCCTAAAGAAGGAGAAAGATGGGCAAGGGTAAGAAAAGGTTTACCTGATGAAATAGGTGTGAGGAGTGGCCAGGAGGGGCGGGTACCAGAGCACAGGTGGAGCGATTTGGCTTGGGTAGGGGGGTTGTTAAAAATAAGAGGGATCCAATTTCTGCTTCCAGATGACTGTCATCACATTTCTTTTAGGGTTACACACACAACCAAGCACTAAATATTTCCCAGTGATTGTTCCCAAGGCAAGGCCTGGGAAAGACATTTGTAAAAGAAAGGAAAATCGCAGTGAACTTTCCTCCAAGAGTGCTGGGACCAGCATCTGTGTTTATGTTCTAGATTAAACTGAATATGAATTTGAAAGAGAGAATTCTAATTTTCAGACAATATTAATCTTTACTACATAATACTGTAGAATGGAACAGCTCCAACTGAGAAATGAGTTGCTAAAGGTCTCCAGTTATATAAATAATAATTGTAGTAAATATCTTGATATTATCTACTGGTATTTTTAGAAATATTTCATTTTTTTCTTCATCAAAAGTTATGTTGAGGGTAACAAAGTATGTATTGTTACTTCCCTTTAAACATGGATTAGTCATGGATGAAATCATCTGGAGTGGACCAAGTTCAAGGATACTATTGTTGATGCATTAAGAGGCAGCAATAATGTTCCAGGCACAGGGCTTGCCCTGGGGACACAAATAAATGAGTCAGGAGTTCTATCCTCATAGAAATTACATGTTTTATTACCCCAAACCCAACTAATTGAAACTTGTCTGTAGTCAAGTTTAAGGAGAAAGAAGGCAAATGAGATGAGGTCGTCTTGAAGGTTCTACATTTTTTGCATCAGTAGGGCATCTCGTGGGGGCTAGTCCACACTGAGCCCAGACTTCTACACCGCAACGGATGCTTTCCATTGCTGTAATGGTCCAGGGTTCCCATACAATCCCCTCAGGCTGCACGAGTGAGCACATGCCCCCCTCCCCTTGGAGATTTGAAATGTGTGTGTAAACAAAAAGCTCAACAGAAACACCTGTGGACCTCTCCTGGGGGTCAGGTGACTGAAATGGCCCAGGAGTGATCTCAGCGCCCTTGTTTCTGTCCTTCAGAGGACCTGTTTCTGATTTGGACCTTGTGCGGGAAGTGACTTGTGTTGCCAGAGGGAACTTATATTTCTTTCCCAAGCTCTCCCACAACTGCTCCCTTACTCCTCTCTGCCCCCTCAATTGCCAAGGCTCTTGTGGATAAGAAGACTCCCATTGCAGGAACGAAGCTGCAGCACGATGCCTCGCCAGCATGGATGGATGGGAGCAATAATTTCTAGGCTCTACATCAGTAAATAAAGACTTAGAAATCAAAGCTATACCTTAAGTACACACTTGTGGGCAAATGCACCAGCAAAGCTCAAGACTCAGTGGAAAGATCCCAAAAGAAGTGGCGCACATCACAGCACCTGAGCTGCGCGTGTAACTGGAGAGCAGGCTTCCTGGAGGACGCTGAAGACTGTCCCAGATAAAAAGTTGGTTACCACCAACTTCCTGATATTTACAGAGTGCGTCATTCATTCGACGTGGACTGTGTGCCGGGTGCTATGCTAGTGCTCTACATGCTCGATCCATATTTACCTCAACTTGATACAAGAAAACCCATTTGAGAGCACGACTGTTATTATCTTAACTGTATTGATATAGGTAGTGAGACTCAAAGAAGTTCAGTGACTGCCCAAGATTTCATGGCCGGAACTCAAATTCATGTCTGTCTAACTGATTTTGCTGATAACCACTGTGCTCTACTACTTCCTTAGCAGGGAGAAACAGGAAACTGATTGCAGAATCCTTTATGGATCTTTTGTGATCTGTTGTGTGTATTTTATACTATGTTGTATGTAGTTGTAAGTCATACAATATGGTTTTTATTCCATAGAGTATATTCAGCCAATCACAAAAAAAGCCCCTGTCCCTTCATGAAATATAACTGCAAAACAATACCTGCAACACTCCTGGAGATAAAAGACAAACAAAAAAAATTTCAGTGAGTAACCAGAAACCATAAAAATGGGACATTGCTTATTTTTAAGGCAATCAACTAAAAATGGTAGAACTGAAAGATGCAATAGTATAAATTAAGGACCCAAATGTTTGAACTAATAGCAGTGAAAGAATGAAAAAAATGAGAGAAAAATGCTTAAATATATATATGTTTAGCATGTACTTAACTGGAATCCCAGAAGGAGTGAAGAGGAAGATAAAGCAAATGTTATCAATTACTTTATTGATGCTGAGACAGGAGGCAGTTATCAATTCTCATTGCCTGTGCATTTGAATATCAAAAGTGCAAGCGTCAAAACTTTTGGAACAGGGTCAGTGGCTTGCAGGACACTCTCAGAGACTACAGCTGAGCACTCTTTTCACAGGCTAGGAGACAAATGGTTATGTGGAGAGGTAACGGATTTCACTCAGATATGTTTAACAATATTTTTCCAAAGAGAAATCAGTAGGAGGCTAGTTCTACATGATTTCAAAGCCAGATTAAGAGCCCACCACTGATGGCTTCTAGTTCTTTATAGAATCTTTGGGAAAATGCTGTACCGTCAGTAGCTGATTCAGAGGACTTCTTCATGGGAAGAAGTTTTAGGAATACCTGTATAGGTATTCTATTTTTAAAAATATTTTCCTTGTTGGGTATTGCAATGGTTAATTTTATGTCAAGTTGTCTGGACCACAGTGTCCATATATTTGATCAAACATTATTCTGGATGTTTCTGTGAAGGTGATTGGATAAGATTTATGTTTAAATGGGTGGTCTTGGAGTAAAGTAGATTGCCTACCATAATGTGAGTGGGCTCATCCAATCCACTGAAGGCCTGAATGGGCCAAAAACTTTTGGGGAGCTAAGCAAGAAGGAAGTTCCCAGCAGACTGCCTTTGGACTTGAACTATGACTCTGCAGACAGGGTCTTCAGAGTTAGAGCTTTCTGACAAAGTATTCCATTAATGGAGCTGAACTATCTTTGCAAAGATTAATCTCCTGTCCGGTGACGTTTCAGGAAGAGGCCGCAACACCACAGAAGGGATTCCAGCACCTGAAGGGATTCTACAAAAGGGTGGATGAGGAACTCCTAACGTTCCTTCTTACTCTAAGGTTCTAATGTCAGTTCTCAACAATTAGTGTCAAAATCTTGATATTATGTAGAAAAGTACACTGTGTTACGATGTGACTTTTTAAAATTTCAACAAAAGGTATTTTTTTTTTTTAAAAAGTCCATCTTTAGGGCTAAAACGAGAGCCTTGCCAAGAATGGCATAGCCACATATCCCTCCGCCCACATGGAGGGGAGGCGCGGCACACAGGGGAGGTGTGAACAAATCACACCTGAGAGATGGAGAGCACGTGACCCAAACCACTCTGGAGAAGTCGGAACATATTTTAAAAGGTAATTGTAAGCAATAAATCACTTTTTTATTGCTGGTAAAAAATATTCACTATGCCATTTTACAGTTTTAGAATTGTGTTTCTCTAAATTAAGCAGTTTGCTTCCCTCTGGGAAATGCCAAACATGAACCATAATAGGAACTCGTGTTGAATTTCTTGAACACAGGAAAACATAGGACCAGGTACTGTGTTAGAATTTGGGGTACAGGGGTGAACAAAGCCAAATGCTCTTGGATATTAGATTTTATACATAGTCTTGTTGCCATGAATATCACATGTCTAAAATGTAATGGAATATGAAACACTAATTTATTCTTTTTAAGTGGGATAATTTCTTTCCTGTTTTTCACACTCTAAATAGAAACAGCTCAACCCCCCAAAATGCAAGCTAATTTACAAATACGCCAAAGGGTTCTGCACAACATTTATGGCTATACAAACCTATCAGACTCTCGGCTCTGATTTTAGTTAAGTAAAATAAATATAAATGTCCTCTCTGAACCTTAGGTATATAGATTAATTTTACAATGCCAAATCTAAGGTTTCAGTGTGTGATTGCCTCATAAATATTTACAAATAGGTATTTTTACAATCACCTTTTTGTTTACATCTAAGGTACAGGTAGTCTCATGTTCACATCAATAATTTCTTTACATTTATTTTGACCTTTCAACCAGTTATGAATGTTTCTTAATGTATACCTGTGAAGAGGCTGGCTGGCTCTTTCACAAACAGACATGTTTGAATACAAAATGTATATTAATGATACAAGTGACTTCATCAATGTAAAAGTCTGGAGAATTATTTAGGAATTCCACCCCTTACCCAAGCAGTTTTCTTTCTAATGACACTTCTAATTGAAAAATATTCTGTATCAAGCCACTTGGATGCTGAGTTGTACAATATTAGGTTAGATTCCTTCTGGTAATATATGCTATAATAGATTGCAGAATCTTGAATTTTAAATATGTTTCAGATATAGATACGCTTCAAGGTATCATGAAACTATCCATAACTCAGGATTTATATTGCAAATGTGTTCTATAGATAGTTCCTTGATGGTCACTAAAAAGTAAACATTTAAAACATTCACTGTACTGAACATGCTTTTCTTATCCAAATGTTAAAAATTATTGGCATCCATTTGAAGAACTTGTTAAGCATCTAAAATTTTGAACCAGCAAGTATCTGGAATATGCCTTGAAGCAACTTCTGCTTACAGACAAAGTCTGTAAGATATTCAGATACCACCATGATATGTTTACAGTGTATAAAGGAATTAAATATCAAGTCCTTTTGGGTGTATATTTCTAAATGAGCATTAAATAATTTGGGGAAAATGAAGATTTTCATTTCTGGTGTATGTCAAATGAATGATTGCACTCATCTTTGCAGCTCGCTTTTAGCTAGTAGCAACTTTCTCTAATGGTCACTAAGGTCATTGCTGGGAATTAGTTTACTTTTGTAAATGGATTTCACCTGGAAATGTCATTCCTATGCAATCAACTGTATCATCTCGGGCCTCTGAGCAATGATGCTAAACTACTGACAGATGGAGAGTTTTGAAATGAATTCCAACTAATTCTGACAACCATCACTTCCCACCACCCTTAGTTAAAAATTAACTTCCAATAGTGGGAAAGAGATGATGAAACCTCCCCAATACCTACAAAAGATGTTTAATATCACGAATTGTTATTCATCATTTCTTTTTTGGGAGGTAGAATGAGTCGATCTAGGGTGTTATCATGACTACTAAATAAAACCAAAAGCTCATTACACTATACCTCCTACAAAATTAAACTTACAGTCAGGAGGAAGCAGTCTTCCAGGGAAGGTCATTGTCACAGGAATCGTAAGTATTGTGTTGGTCAAAAGGAAGCACGAAAATTCACCTGCATGGAGTTTATCTAGTTTAATTAGTTCTCAAGGTTTGTCTTTTAAATCTTCCTGGGACATAGAGAACAGCACCAGTATATTTCCTTCAAGAGCCAAGATCTCAAATTATTTAAAGTATTGAAGAGAGCATCTTCAGCTGGCTGGGTGCCACAAAGTGCTAATTAGGCATTAAAATGAAAAAGGTAAGCAAGAGGGAAGCCTCTCTCATTATCGGCTTTGAAGGCAAGATTATGGACTTTGGACCTTCAGTAGTGTAAGTGCCCCATTGCTTGAATGATTTATTCTCTAGTGAAAAAGACTCAGGGTGGCTTTGTCAAATCAACAGCCAAAATACATGACTTTGGCAGAAGCATTAGCTTGGAGTTAAACACTGATTTTTGGGAAAACCCACATGAAAGATTGCCAAGGTACCAAAGGCCTGTGATACTGTAATTACTGATGGATGCGCTACCTTTTCCCATCATGCATATCTCTTTTTAATAGCTTTTATCTCCTGGCTTTGCGGCTCATGTGCCAGTGATGGTCAGGCAGAGAAATGCAGGCTCTGTTATTCCAATTCTTTCCTTTTTCATTTTTTTTAAAGAAGGAAAAAGATGGCAAAATGTTTCTGAAGGAAAATTGGTGGAATTTTGTAAGATAATTAAGTGAAGAACAGTGATATAAAAATTGTATATTTCAGTAATGTAAAAAATGTAAGAAATGTGGTAGCCCTGATCATTACAATAAAACTGAGTGTGTTTGAACTGAGGATGGGAACTTGACTGGTACTCAGAAGATGGAACCTAGTGGCATTAGACAATGTAGTTATGGGTCACCTGTGCACAGGGAGTGATTTCATTCAGAAATTCAGAGGACCATGTTTGAAGTTTCAGTATGTATTGTGGGGGAGAAGAAAATTTCCACTTTCCCCTTAGGTCTTCTGGCTGGTCAAATAATTTAAATGATGTAAGACAGATTAACAGGAGAAAATAAGCATATTTAATTCTGTAGGGACATAGAGGGGTTCCATAAAACCCCTACGGGGCCTGAGGACAAATCAGGCTATTAATGCTTCTGTGCTATCTTCAGCTAAGCAGAAAGGGGGGTAGTGGTTTGAAACTTCCAAGGGGAAGAAAGCAATTCATATGGGGACAGAAAAACAAGTGTTTGGTAAACAAAAGTCTGCTGGACCATCTTTTACAATGGAACACAGAGGGGACTTTGATGAAATGGGCCTTGCTAGCTTCCTCCCTATCACACCTAATTCATATTAAACTGTGTTTATCTGTGACGATAGCTCCGGGCTGCAGCCAGTCCTCTATCTAAATTAGGCAGTTAGTGGGAAGGTCAAAGGTTCTTCCCAAGTATTTTGTCTCTTAAAAAATAACCAGTTTAAAGTAATCAATATCCCAAAGAGGCATATTTTGGGGTGGCAAACTCTGCTCCCCTTCTATATTTACATGGAGGACAGAGCGGGGATAGAATAAATATGAGCTGCTGAGTTTAAGGGACAACTCTGACATAATAAAAATTTTCAGTTTAATTATGGAAAACACTTAAATGAGGCAGTATCTTTGAGAAGTCATATATGTAGTGCACATAAGTATTTTATGTTGGGAGGTTTGGGAAAAATGAATCCTTCACATCTCTTTTCTGGTTCAAAACCAACTGAGTAGACGTGAGATCTGTACTAACAGGGTATGAGCTTTCTACTACTTCCCTCCAGGTTTAGATCTTAGAATTCTTACCCAGCCAGCCCCATGAAGGAACATGGCTTACAAGATACTCTTGCATGAGCAAGAATGGGAATGCTGAGGACAGTGGGACCCTTGGTGTGTCTCCTGACGCTGGTTGTTTACTGCATGTAAATAAAAACTGAGAGAACATAGCCCTTAAGAAGACAAGCAAAGTTTTAAGAAATGTAGCAAGAGATGAGGCTATACATTAATTATAGAAGTAAAATTCTACACTTTAACCCAACCCAGGAGAGCAATGTGGGACAATAGATGTTGTAATTTTACTATCCGAGATTAATCACTATGCTCGGAGGAGAAAAAAGAGGTGTACAAAGAAGCATCTCTTTTTCCTTTCAGAGAGTGTCAATATTGAATAATGTTTCTGCTTTGTGGGTAAATAAAGGACTACATTAGGTATACACACACGTAATGATGGAGAAAAATTTTTCTTCCTACATTCTTCTGACATTTTTTTGCTTGTATTATTCAAAACTCAGTTGTAATTGTCAGAAAATCAACTAAAAGTGGCTGAACACACAAAAACTTGTACATGAATTTTTTTTAAAAAATTTATATATTTTTAGAGAGAGTGAAAGGGAAGGAGAAAGAGAGGGAAACACCAATGTGTGGTTGCCTCTCTTGCGCCCCATACTGGGGGACCTGGCCTGAAACCCAGGCATGGGTATCAAACCGGCAACCCTTTGGTTCACAGGTCAGCACTCAATGCACTGAGCCACACCAGCTAGGGCATGAATGTGTTATAGTGGTTTTATTTGTAATGGTCAAAAAGTGGAAACAACCAAATAGCTTCCAAAAAGTGAATGGTTTGAACAAATTACAGTATATCCACATCAGCAATAAAAAGGAATGAATTACTGATACACTTATCGACTTCGATGAATCTCATGGACATGAAATTGAATGAAAAAAGCCAATCTGAAAACCTCATATGATTCCATTTATATATTTTCAAAATGATAAAATTATAAAGCTGGAGAAGACATTAGCAATTGCCAAGAGTAGGGGATAGCATGTGGGTGGGTGGGTTTGACTACAAAGAAGGAACATGAGGGAAACCTTTGTGGTGGTGGGCCTGTTACCTCTCGGTGCTGTGGGGGTTAGATGAAAACACATGTGGTGAGACGATGGAGGACTGTTCACACCTATTGCACGAGTTGTCAGTGTCCTGGTTTTGATATGTACTATAGTTATGTAAGGACAACTGGCTGATAGGTACACTGGCTGATAGGACCTCTCTGAACTGTTTTTTGCAACTTTGTGTGAATCTTGATCTCAAAATAAAAAGTTAAAAAAAAAGGCTCAAGTGAAAAAGGAAATATCCATTGTATTGGTTTATGGAATTGGGTAGTCCAGGGCTTAAATCTTGCTAGTTTCAGGCAAATCTGTATGAAGTTCAAGCAATGTCACCAGGAGCTTTCTTTATCCTTTTCTCGGTTCTGCTCACCTGTGTTGACTTCATCCTGCAGGCGGTTTTCTCCGTGTAACTGGGGAACACATCATAGATCCATGCATACATGACCCTAATTTGTAATCTAGGAAGGAGACAATCTCCTGTATTTTAGAGGAAGACAATTCTGGATCAGACGTCCTCTTGGAACTGATGGCTCTTGCCAGGAAGATAGGCGGAACACACTGAGAGGCCATGATGGGCTGGGGAGTGTTGTGAGATTGGATGGGGAAGTGGAATGAACAGGTAGATTTACCTGGAGATGTCAAAGGAAGTAGAGAGAACATAATAGCAGACAGGTGGTGATCTTTCAGACTTAGTTTTGAGTAAATTAGTACTTTTATTTGATATGAAGAGGTCAGGAGAGTAATGTACTTGGAATGAAAGAATATTTTCAAGTAGCATTTTCCACTGAGTCATAATTGGGGGAGAGTTAAAAACCTACATTCATAATTGCTATGGGGAAGAACAGGAGACAATAATAATTAAAAAACATACTGTGATTCTGAAATAGCCATATGAAGGGAAATGGGAAAGGGATGTGTACAGATGTCAGTGGTATTAGAAAGGATTCCTAACATTTCATATTTGAGAAGTAGCTTGCAGAGGGTCAGAATATTCTGCAGGGTTGAGAAATGGAGCTGAGGACACAGTATTTTTGTTCAAAGTCCTAACCATAGAACTTTTTTTTCCTGTCATGTCCCTAATCTTCATTATATCACACAGACATTTTCCCTTTCTATCTGTTTGAAACTATGAGAATGAACTGCTTCAAAAAATATGATCACTGGCTTAGTTTGTCTCAGATAACATGCTTTAGGTACACACACACATGTGTCAGAAATATCTCAGAACTAACCTTTCCTGACAGCTCTTAACTTGATGGACTAATCCCTATAGTGGTTGTTATGCAGAACTTGCCATTTACAAGGCTTGAGTGGTTTGTTAAATGATGTTCACTCTGAGAAGTATGGACTATCTGTCAACCACTGCCTTTTGGGGGAAGTTACAGGGGAGGAACTTAGTATCCTTATTACATACATACGTCAAAAACAAATGTCCTGTGCTGATTCCTGAAACACGAGATTATATTTGTCTTAGTGTCTAAGTTGTGTCTTCCGACTCTGAAGTCTTAACACAAAAATATTCAAATATAAACTAGTGATTTTGTAAGATATCTTGAGTAGTTGCCAGCAAATTTCAGGTGAGTTGTGAAAAACAACAAAGAGTGTGATATTGTGATTATAAAAGACATAAAATAGTCCTTGAAAAAAATCAATCTATAGGATTTGCAAATATTTTCAGTGATAAAACCTTTATTAATACTTTACTAAAGAATTTAAATTGCTTTTGATATAAATAATATGAAATAAATACAATTTATTTATAATTATAAAAAGCATTGAATCTTTCCTCAATTAAATTACCAAATCACAGGTGACCATGGGCATGGAATTTGTTTCCTATAGTACATGCTTCTGTATAGTTACCCATTTGCAGGGTATTAGCCCCACTGCAGGTGGATGGGGTGTATTGTACAGAGTTAACAGCAATACTTTATACAAACCTTAGTTCAAAATCCTCTGTCACTGTCTAATTGTGAGATCTTTGGCATATTACTTAACTTTTCTAAGAGTCTTATTTTTTGTTCTTAAGTAAAAAAAAATGTATATAAACCATCATCTGAAATACTCATCGCTAGGAGATGGGACCAAAATATTTTGTCTTAGAAAGGCAACATAATACACACGAAAGGTCTGTCTAGAAAGTAGCCAGCCATGCAATATGCTCAATAGAGACATTTATTGAAGAACATACAAGATACAAGAAACATTGTACATAGGACAATGACATCTTATTCCCATTCAAAGTCAGCACCTTGGGACCTTACACAGTTCTCCCAGCATCTCTTCCACTGTCCAAAATTCAATCCCTTATTGGAATCTCTATCTGCTGCCCCATTGTGTTTTTCCTGAATTTCATCAACTGTCTGAAATCTCTTCCCTTTTAAAGGTAATTTTAATTTTTAGGAAAGCCAGAAGTCTCAGGGCACCAAATCTGGCTGTAGGGGGGTTGAGTCACCCGGGTAATTTGATATTTTGCCAAAAACTCTGCAGATGAGACGTGATGCATGAGTGAGTGTATTGTCATGATGAAGCTGCCAATCACCAGTTGCCAATAGCTGTGGCCATTTTTGTTGTATCTCTCAACTGAAAAAGAACATTGAGGTAGTACTCCCTATTAATTCACTTTGAGGGGTGTACTCATGATAGACAATAGTTTCCCAATCAAAAAACACAGTTACTATGGTCTGGATCTTGCTGTGACTTTGTCATGCCTTTTTCGGACATGGAGAACCAGGCAACTTCCACTGGGACCGCTGAGCCTTCATTTCCAGATCATAGCAGTAGACCCACAATTCATCTCTAGCTATAAACTTCTTGACGAAATCAGGTTCATTGGTAGCAGTTTGAACCAAGTCATTAGAAACGGCAGCACAGTGTTCCTTCTGTTCTGGTAGCAGAAGCCACAGAATGAATTTTGCCAAGACATGCTTCATGCCAAGATCCTGCTTCAAAATCTCGGACACAGTAGTTATTGGAATCCCCAGATCAGCTTCTAGTTCTTTCACTGTCAGTTGCTGATCTTTGTTGATTGCAGCCTGTACATGTTCAACATTCTTAGGTGTTCTGCTTGTTGCAGGCCACCCAGAATGTGGATCATGTTCAACAGATTTTCAAACCATCTTTGAAGGATTTGTGTCACATTTTAATTTGTGCTGAACTCATTGCATCATCCCTGAAAGCCTTACTAATTATCCGAATAGTTTCCACAGAGGGATGTTCAAGCTTAACACACAATGAATGCAGATTCATTGTACTACTTGCTCAGTCATTTTGCAGGTGACAGCCAAACCATACAGATGCTCACTCAAAGGGGTCTATCGCAACCCCGATTAGTAAAGTCATAATTGTTCATGTGCACATAACTTGGCTGCAAGGTTACATCGATGTCACACAAACCATTCTCATAATAATAACAATGGCTGGATTTTGTTCCAGACAGACCTTGTATACTGTTCTTTTTTAATTTAAACTATTGTAATTTTTTCCATTACCATTTAGTCCCCTTAGACCTTTCTCTTCCAGGAGTTACATTGTTGTCCATGTCCATGAGTACTTTTACCTTTTTGCTCAATTCCTTCACCTGCTTACCTCCACTCCATCAGCCGTCATCTGTTCTCCATCTATGAGTCTGTCCTCAGGTTCCTTATTAGTTTGTTCATTAGATTCCACACATGAATGAAATCATATATTTATTGTTCACTGACTAGCTTATTTCACTTAGCAACCATACTATTGCAAAGGGTAAAATTTACTTCCTTTTTTAGGGTTGAGTAGTATTCCATCGTGTAAATGTCCCATAGTTGTTTTATCCACTTATTAACTGATGGACACTTGGGCTGCTTCCTTATCTTAGCTATTGTAAATAATGCTGCAATGAGCATAGGGGTGCTTAGGTTCTTTCAAATTACTGTTGTGGGTTCCTTTGGATATATTCCCAGAAGTAGGATAGTTGGGTCAAAAGGCAGATCCATTTTAAATTTTCTGAAGTATCTTCATGTTGCTTTCTACAGTGGCTGTACCAATCTGCATTCCTACCAACAGTGCAAAAGGGTTCCCCTTTCTCCACATCGCCAGCACTTGTTTGTTGATTTATTGATGATAAGTCATTCTGACAGGTGTGAGATGGTATCTCACTGTGGATTTAATTTGCATTTCTCTGATGATTAGTGATGTTGAGCATATCTGTATGTCCTCTTTGCAGAAATATCTATTCAGTTCCTTTGCCCACTTTCTTAATTGGGTTGTTTGCTTTTTTGGTGTTGAGTTTTGTAAGTACTTTATACATTTTGAATATTAACCCTTATCAGATGTATTGGTGAGTATGTGCTCCCATTCTGTGGGTTTATTTACCTGATGATTTCTTTTGCTGTGCAAAAACTTTTGTTTAATGTAGTCCTATTTGTATATTTTTTCTTTTGTTTCCCTTGCCTGGGGAGATATATCTGAAAAAAATTTGCTATGAGCAATGTCCCAGGTTTTGCTGCTTATGTTTTCCTCTAAGATTTTAATGGTTTTGGGTCCATTATCCATTTCATGCAGCTTGTCCAGTTTATTGGCATAAATTCAAAAATTTCATTTTGAATTTATTCTTGTGTGTGGTCTAGTTTCATTTTTCTGCACGCATCTAATTTTCCCAACACCATTTATTGAATAAACTATCTTTAGCCCATTGTATGTGATTGCTTTCTCTGTCAAATTTTAATTGACTGTAAAGGTGTGGGTTTATTTCTGGGTACTCTATTCTGCCCCATTGATCTGTGTGTGTTTTTATACCAGAACCATGCTGTTTTGATTACTATTGCATGATAGTATAGTTTGATATTAGGTAGAGTGATTCCTCCAACTTTGGTCTTTCTCAGAATTGCTGTTGCTCTGCAGGGCCTTTCATGCTTCCATATCAATTTTTGAAATATTTGTTCTAATTCTGTGAAACACTTCATTGGAATCTTGATAGAAATTGTGTTGACTCTATACATTGCTTTGGGTGGTATGGACATTTTAATGATGTTAATTCTTCCTATCCATGAACACGGTATTTGTATCTTCTATTTCTTTTTTCAGTGCCTCATTATCGTTTGAGTGCAGGTCTTTTACATCTTTGGTTAGGTTTATTCTGTGATATTTTATTTTTTGTAGCAATTGTGAATAAGATTGTTTTCTTAATTTCCCTGTTAGTTCATTATTGGCATATAAAAATACAACTGATCCTGCTACTTTGCTGAATTCACTTATGAGTTCTAGTAGTTTCTTGGTGGAATTTTTAGAGTTCTGTATTGTACAATATCATGTCATCTGCAAATAATGAGTTTTACTTCTCCCTTTTCAACCAGATGCCTTTTATTTCTTCTTGTCTGATAGCTGTGGCTATGACTTCCAGTACTAGGTTGAATGAGAGGTCAAAGTGGACATCCCTGTCCTGTTCCTGATCTTAAGGGGAACATTTGTAGTTTTTGCCCATTGAGTATGATACTAGCAGTGGGTTTGTCATATATGGCCTTTATTATGCTCAGGTATATTCCCTCTAATCCCACTTTTATGAGTTTTTAATCATAAATGGGTTTTGGATTGCATCAAATGCTTTTTCTGCCCCTATTGATAAGATCATGTGGGTTTTATCCTTCATTTTGTTTATGTGGTAAATCACATTTATTGATTTGTGTATGTTGTACCAACCTTGCATTCCTGGAATGAAATCACACTTGATCATGGTGTTTGATCTTTTTGATGCATTGCTGTATTTGGTTTGCTAGTATTTTGTTGAGGATTTTAGTGTCTATGTTCATTAGGGATATTGGCTTATAGTTTTCTTTCTTTGTAGCATATTTATTTGGATTTGGAATTAGGATAATGCTGGCCTTGTAAAATGAGTTTGGGAATCTTCCCTCCCCTTGAATTTTGTGAAATAGTTTGAGGAGAGGTGTTAGCTCTTCTCAGAATGTTTGGTAAAATTCACCTGTAAAGCCATCTAGTCCAGAGCTTTTGTTTGTTGGGAGTTTTTTTTCTTTTTAAATTTTTTTTTTTTACTATTTCAATTTCACTAGGTGTAATCTGTCTTTTCATATTATCTGAATCTTCCTGATATAGTTTTGGAAGATTGTATGTTTCTAGGAATTTATCCATTTCATCCAGGTTGTCCAATTTGTTGGCATATAGTTGTTCATACTTGTTTACAATCCTTTGTATTATTTTTGGTGTCAGTTGTTATTTCTGCTCTTTCATTTCTGATTTTATTTATTTGGGTCCTCTCTTTTTCTTGAGGAGTGTGCTTAAGGGTTTGCTGATCTTGTTTATCTTTACAAAGAACCAGCTCTTGGATTTATTGATTTTTCATCATTATTTTTAGACTCTTATTTCATTTATTTCTGCTCTGATCTTTATTCTTTCCTTTCTTCTACTCACTTTGGGCTTTGTTCTACTTTTTCAAGTTCCTTTAAGTACAATGTTAGAATGTTTATTTGAGCTTTTTCTTATTTTTTGACATAGGCCTGTAATGCTATGAATTTCCCTCTTAGGATTACTTTCCCAGTGTCCCACAGTTTTAACTGTTGTGTCCTCATTTCCATTTGTTTCAAGGTATATTTTGATTTCTTCTTTGATCTTGTTGACCCATTCATTTTTAATAATGTTATTCAGCTTTCATGTCTTTTCATGTTTTTCAGTGTTCTTCTTGTAATTACTGATTTCATAGCCTTGTGATCAGAGGTGATGCTTGATAATTTCAAACTTCTTAAATTTATTGAGACTTGTTTTGTTGTCCTAACATGTGGTCTATCCTAGAAAATGTTCTATGAACATTTGAAAAGTACCTATATTCTGCAGTTTTGGGATAAAATGCTCTGAATATCAATTAAACCCATTTGACTTGGTGTATTGTTTAAGGCCACTATCTCCTTGTTGATTTTCCGTCTGGAAGATTTACTCATTGAAGCCAATGGGGTGTTAAAATCCTTGACTATAACTGTAGCTCTGTTGATCTCTCCCTTTGTGTCCATCAAGATTTGCTTTACATATTGAGGTGTTCTGTATTGTGTGCATAAATATTTACTAGGGTTATATCCTGTTGTTGGATTGCTCCCTTTATCATTATGTAGTGTCTCTTACTATAACCTTGGTTGTAAAGTATATTTCGTCAGATATAAGTACTGCTATGACAGCTTTTTCCTCCTTTCCATTTGTATGAAATATCTTTTTCCATCCCTTTACTTTTAGTCAGTTTGTATCTTTCAATCTGCAATGGGTCTCTTGGGGGCAGCATATATATATGGGTCTTGTTTTCTTATCCATTCAGCTACTCTGTATTTTGGTTGGAGCATTTAAGCCATTTATATTTAAAACGATTATCGATAGATATGTATTTAGTGCCATTTTATTGTTAAACTGTTTTCCTTTTTTGCTTTTTGTTTTACTTACAGTAAGTTCCTCAACATTTGTTGCAGTACTGGTTTGGTGTTAATAAACTTCTTTAGCTTTTTCTTGTCTGGGAAGCTCCTCACTTCTCTTTCAATTTTAAATGATACCCTTGCTGGGTAAAGTAGCCTTGGTTGTAAGTCCTTGCTTTTCATCACCTTGAATATTTCATGCCACTCCCTTCTGGCCTGAAATGTTTCTGTTGAGAAATCGGATAACAGTCTAATTGGTGCTTCCTTGCATGTAACTACCTGCTTCTCTCTGGCAGCTTTTAGGATTCTCTCCTTGTCTTTAAGCCTTGCTATTTTAGTTATGTCTCAGTGTAGGACTCTTTGAGTCCAACTTGTTAGGGACTCTCTGAGCTTCCTGGACTTGTGTGTCATTTTCCTTCACCACATTAGGGAAGCTTTTGGTCATTATTTCTTCAAATAGGTTTTTGATTCCCTTGATTGCTCTCTTCTCTTTCTGGTATTCCCATAATGCAGATGTTGTTACACTTCATGTTATACTTCCAAAATATTTAAGCTCTCCTCTTTTAAATTCCTTTTTCTCATTACAGTTCTGCCTGGGTTTTTTTCAACATTGTCTTCCAAATCACCAATTCGTTCCTCTGCTTCATCTAACCTACTGCTTATTCCTTCCAGTGTATTATTTATTTCAGATACTGCAGTCTTCATTTCTGACTGGTCCTTTTTTATGATTTCTGTCTTCATTCATATTGTTGAGTACCCTTACAATCATTACTTTAAACTCTATCTGATAAATTACTTGCCTCCATTTTATCTAGTTCTTTTTCTGAAGAATTCTCTTGATCTTTAATTTAGGGTCTGTTTCTTTGCCTTACCATTTTGTCAGCTTCTTTGTGTTTTCAGCCTTAGTTGTTAAACTAATCAATGATATGCCAGCTACTGATATGTAGCTGTAATCAGTAGCTTGGCTTAACCTCCTCAGGGTGGGGAGAGTAATTCCTGTGGATAGCGCTACTACTTCCCCTCAGGTTGACGCCACTTGGAGAGGAGTGCTCTGCCTAAGAGGGATGGCTCCTGCAGTCTGGGGAATGACTCAGCACAGGGATCCTGGAGGCTGTCCCTTCAATTCTCTCCCCAGAGCCTCCAACCTGACTCTCCTCGAGTGTCTCTAGTCCTCTCTGCCATCCCTCAGCTGGAATCCAGGGTAAGTGGTTACAAATGAAATTTTGTAGTTGGTACTTAAAAAGAGTCTCCGTGTCTCCAGCCATCGCTCCCTGGCAGATAGAAACCCTGCTGCTTTTCATAGCTGGATGTTATCTGGATTTCTTTTCAGCTCTGGTAGGCTTGGGAGCCCAGCTTGCAGTTTAGACCCCACACATCTCAGGGGGAACCCTCTGGAACTTCAGCCACCCCAGGAGCCCAGTCAGCCCTCTTGGGCTTCCTCTGTACTCCCTACCAGTCTTGTTGTGGTGAAGTGGTTCCTTCTGTTTGTCCTTGATTATAAGGTTTATCTTCAGCTAGTGTTCAGTTGGTTATTCCTCACATACTATTCTTATATATTGCCGCCAGTGGGGTCTAGGGCAACACCTGATAATCCAACGTTAACATTTCTGTAGTAAAATCTATGAACGTTGCTTTGATGGGACAGTTCTCAAGCCACATAAAATCAAAAGTGAATATAACCCAATATTTGTTGTATTCAGAAGAGAAACAGACCAATCAAGGCAATTGAATAGGGATATATAATTAAGCTGTAGCTCTATGTACTTCATATAGCAAAAGGAATAATTAAAATGTTTTCTCATTACCGTTAAGGAAATTATGGATTATTTTCAGACTCTGTTCTAGTGCTACATATCTAGATATAGTATGAAATACAAATCTACAAAATTCACATTTTATATAAAATAGTTCAAAGTGTGTAAGGGGTAGTAATGAGACACAAAAACATATATTATAAAATCTATGACTTTAATATACTAAGTAGCATGGAACAATATTAGTATTTTATTCATGAAGACTATTTAAATAATATTTACAACTTTACGGGAACACATATGTACATTTGTACATCAAAGTATTTTTGCAAAGAAAAGTTACATGTATGATTAAAATAATGTAATACCAAATATATCCTGGGCCATAATTTTATTACTCCTGAATTTTCCTTATTTTCAAAAAACAGTAAGGATAATTTAGCTCACTATTGTTTTCTAAAATATCCTAATCAACTTGTTGCAGAATAACAAAAATGAGCTACCACCATGGTGACTTAGGGATTTTAAAAGGTAGCAAATATTTTAGAAATTGAAAACATAACATTCTCTGTTAAAAATTTTTATTTTCTTAGAATACAAAAGAACAAAAGTGAAAGAATTTCATTTTCTGCTTGCTGAAGCTATTACGGTAAACCTGGTTTTAAGATGGTCTTTTTAAAATTTTTTAAATAAGTTTCTGTAAGGTCACTGGTTACAAATCCTTTTAAAAGCAGAGTGGTTCACGTAATTTCTCGTGATTTTGAAGTGACTTATCTTAGATTTCCCTTTGAAATACTTCTTCCAAACTTTCTGACTATGTTTGGCTTTACTTTATGGATGCTTCTTTTATATTCTAGAGAAGAAACAAGAAAATTGATCAGTATAATAAAAGCATCATTAAAAAAGAATTTGCACCATTCATTCTACTTTTAGAAATCCATTTCCCCACATTTCAACAGAAGTTGTAGTGCATGCGTGCGTGCCCACACACACACCAGCAGTTTAACTTTTGTTCCTTTTGAACTAATGAAAGACTAATTCTATAAGCATTGTTCTGTTTCTTTTTTGCATTATGAATTTTTCTCATTCTTTGGATTATCTTTCTAGGGCTTCTTAAACTTCCATATTTTTCCAATTTATAAGTATCATTTGAACCTAGTATATCCTAAAGTGCTGATCTTGGTCCCACGGCCTGTTTACCAGCACCTCCCAAGTGATCTACCTTTGCTACTTCATCAGCCTATACAGTGATTCTCTACTCAACGGAGGGCCACAGCAGGCTGCCAATCAACCTTTTTATGGACCAGTCTACTCTCTTATCCATTTTCTTGGTCACATTAAGTTTTAGTTTTAGGGGCACATACTCTCTTGACACTCTTATTTCTCTAACTGAGCAGTGAATAGTAGTTACCTCCTTTTTCACTTATGCTCCTTTATTTTTTATTTGTCAATATTAGAGAATTCAGTTAAATACATTCTACGAAAGCCAGTCACAGTCCACTTACTGTTCCAGTAATTTCTGATGTGCAGTCACGTCTCACTTGGATACCCTGATGTACCCAAATTATTATCTCCCCTAAATTAATCTCTTCCTAAGTGCTCTATTATCCTTAACACATCTTTTAACTTAGCTGTAGCTCTTCTTTCCTCTTTGGCAAGCACTGTAGTTTAGTATCATCTCCTACCTTTTTATCTATTCATCTTTTTTACACATGAGACATTTGATGCATTTTACACTAATATTAGAAAATAAGCATATTAGAAAACCAAATATTTTTTATTTAGAATTATCATAAACTTGTTATATTGTAGAATCATGACTTCTTAAAGAATTTTTTTAAGAAGACCCATTAGGCAGTATGTATTTATACCAACTGCATATACACATTGTTAAGCATTATTAACTATGGCATGTTAAACCAAAATCATAGTAAATTTTACTTTCCAGGGTTTTACTGAGTTTACATTTGCACAAAAACATTTCCATTGAACCTAAGGTAAACAAGTGCCCCTGGCTACCACAAGAAGTAAGGATTTATCTGTATATATAGTTTGGCAAAGCCACTGAAAAATTTTATATTACTGTAATGAAAGAGCATCAACAGAAAAAAAGTAACAATAATTTTCATGTTTTCTTAGAAACACTCATGATCATGATCTCATAAACCCCTTTAAATTCCAAGTGCTAGATTTTAAGTTCCTTTAGAGAAGAAACCCAACAAAAATCTTAATGATTCCTGTATTCATTACAGAACCTAGCACATAGTGAATGTATAGTAAATAAATACTTTCTGAATGAAGTCTTAGGACCTACAGTGCCGAAGAAAAAGAAGCCTGGACACCAAAGCCTAGAAGCTGACTGACACCATATATCTCTAGTTTTACGAAGATGTGGTGGTGCTGACGGGAGCTCATGTCAGCCCTGACATGTAACTGAGTGTAGTCACCCCCAACAGCATCTTTCCCAACTTGCTAATTGGGAGTTACACTGTGACTGTAACTACATGCAGAATGGAGACTGGCTATAATTGCACAAATGAGTCAGAGGCCATATTATTAAAAAATAATAGGCTAATGAAAAAATTTCAAGTACATATAATCGGCAAAATCTATTTAATCACTAACCTAGTAAAGAATACATTTAGCTAATTACTTCAATTATTAGTTAAATTATTTACCACTTCTGCCATATGAAGCAGTACGGATAACAAAGGGGGTGCAGAATACAGCATCAGAGATGCAGTTCTCAGTTATGGCCCCACTGCGAAGCACCTGTGTGGTCTCAGGTTAAGTGTTTTCAATTTTGTGTCATTAGTTTTCTTATCTGTGACACGGATAATCACACTTACCATGTAGTGTTTTCTTATGAAAACACTATAAAAATGTAATGTATTACACCTGTGTTAGGTAAGCATGTTATTAAATATCAAAGTAAAAGCTCAGACATACCGACTGCTGGTCCATTTTCTTGTAAGAGCTTGTCGCTTGAATTATCTTGTCGAACACGTTTGGCAAGTCCAGAAGTTTCCTCAGCAGTTAACAAGGTATTTGATGCAAAACTTGAGAGGAAAATTTTTATTTTAGTTAGGCATGTTTTATAGTTCTAAGTTCTAATACATATTCTTACATGCAATAAAGACTAAAGAAAAAGTAAAATATTAAATACTAAGTTGTAAAATCCCACAGGAGTAACCGGAGGTACTAACTACATTTTTGGCCCATTGGGAAATTTAGCTCTGTATGATTTTAATGTTTATTCGAGATCAGAGATTCGGACTGTAGGTGCATGTAACAACTTTGTTCGGGCAACACTTCCTGGGGGCTCTGCTGGAACACCAGCAGGCACTGCTATTCAAAGCGCAGTGATACGGGGCACACTACAGGAGGTGAAAATATGGGCTCATGCTACAAATGTGGGGCAAGAACCCTCATCCTGGGAATATAAACAATTGAGATTGTTTGGAAATCTTGTTTTTAACTCAAAACACTGTAACAGCCTGAAAGTCTCTCTGATTATTGCAATTATAGAAGCTGAAATGAGAAGAATGACCTATTTTCATTTGTTTGATCTTCAAAAATTTATACTAATTTCATGTTATTAATGGGTCAAACAACTCAATTTTGAATCAACACATTAAGCACCTATTAATGGCTTCATATTACAGGACACATAAATAAGTAAGGTACCAACAACGCCTGTCCTGAAAACTTATATAATGGATATATGGTGGGGAGGGGGGAAAACAACACAAATACATAAAATTAAGCAAGACAAAGTTAAAAACAGTGCCACAGGTTTTCAAACTATAAGAAGCTATAGGTTCCTGAATTTCAAAGAAGAAAGAAACACAAAATATTTTGTGGATGAGTTTGATCTGGATCCGGGAAAAGAGCAATCCTAATCTTTGAAGCCCTAAAAAGGATCAAATTTTAACAAAAAAATTAGCTGATTCAAATAAGCTAATTTTAGGGAATTTCTGGCTCATAAAGATAGATACCATTTTACAAACTGATATTAATTTGATACTCAGATTAACAATTGGAGGCTTCCCTTTTATGGCAACAACTTGCTCTTCTGGCAATTCTAACCATGTGGTAAACTGATGTGGGTGTATGTTTATGGAACAGGGAGAAGATCAGTTAGCTGTATGTTCATTTAAAGTAGTCAGAAATGACAATTTAATATAACTGAAGAAAAATAGGCATGAGCACAGTGAATGCTATGAAAAATAACTCACCCAATGCACCTTATTTTTCTAAAGCTTTTACCATGATTATAGTGTTCTTAATAGTGATTTTGCCTATTCCATTCAAGAATACAAATGATATCTACCCAAAATGGTTACAAAGAAGTACTAGTTTTATGGAAGTAAACAAATTCAGTTGTAGAAATTTTCTATCCCTAAACTAGGTGTTAAACTAGGTTCCTATAATTCTCCAAAAGGATATTAAACACCTTTTTTTCTGATAATATGTACATAAGTAGTCTAAGGCAAAACTTCTTTTTTTTTTTTTGGTCATTTGGTGATTTTATTTCAAGTATAAAGATCAATGTCATCGGTTCATTTCGATAGTGCTGTTTTTCCTTACAATTTATCTTATAATTGTCTTTATTATTTTATGGTATCATTCTTCACATTCTAAAGTTTTAGAATCTTTGTTTTTACGCATAGACTTTTACTTGAAAAATTAAGGTTTTGTATAAATCTATCTCAAAAAAAACTTGTATTTCTAGGAATGAAATCAAAGCCTAATAAAATAAGTTGTATATTTATGCATAAGTAAAATATACTAAAACATTTTTAGGATAAAATAGCCCATGAATAAAATGTTTAACATTTATGTTAGATCATAAAATTAAAAAAAAACACCCTAAAATTGGTATGATTCCAAATTCAATTATGTGAGAAACTATACTGAGAAGAAAGCTAAAGACTCTTCAGGCTGTGCTCTAATACACTTCCATAACCATTAACAAAAGTTAGGGTTTAACCTTCTACACAGGAAGAATGCTGCTGCTAAATGGACATAATGCATCCCATATTCTTTCAGTTGAAATAATTTTTAGTTGAAATCATTAGACAATTTTCAAAATAAACCAAAAATGTTTGGCAAGGTGTGAGACTATTTCTGGATGCTAAGAAAGACTGTGAAACAAACAAATAAACAAAACCAATCAAATAAACACGAAGCAACAAAACCCCAAAACTCTTAATATAACTTATAAGTAAAATTTTACATATGCATACATTGTATCTGTATGCCTGGTAGACTGATTAACTTAGTTAAAACAGTCTGCTACAGGCCCTGGCCGGGCAGCTCGGTTAGAGCGTGGTCCCTATGTGTCAGGGTTGCAGGTTCGATCCCTGGTCAGAGTCAACATAAGCAACTAATGAATGCACTAATAAGTGGAACAACAAATAGATGTTTCTCTCCCCACCCCCTCTTCCTCTCTCTCTTTAAAAATCAATTTAAAAAGTGTGCTACAGTGATACTGAATAAATTGAAAGAATTAAAAATCTAATAAAAATGCAGGTTGGTAGGTTTTTTGAATATCCATTGCTTTTGGACTGCAATATATCTTTTTCAGAGAGAAAAACTGACACAAAATAAAATAACTACATACATGGAGTCTTCTCTTCTTTACTTCAAAAAAACCATATTAGAATATAAACACACCTCAACATGTACATAAAGCTGTTAAGTGGAAAATACCAGAGTTTATTACTTTCAAGTCCATATAGATTTAATTGGGAAAGGAAGGTTTAAAAAAAGTAATTATGTACATTTCTAGCATTAATCTCTTTTAACCAAAGTTAATGGCAGGATCTAATTATTGGTACCAGAGGGAATGTAATAGAGCAATTAATAGGCTATGAAAAATCTTACTTTCTTTATATGTCCTTTAATATTATTTCACAATATTAGTTGCTCATGTGAAAGCCATTTAACTCATCTAAAACTGCTACAAATGGACATTTACATACCTGGACATCTGATTTTGATAATGACTATGTTTCCATTTAAAAATTATTATTAGCTATAAACCTTTGCTATATCTTAGTTAACACAACGGAGAATACTACCAGAAATGAATCACCAGAAGAGTCACCAACACTAATTTATTGAAAGCATAACGTGATGGACATGGTGAAAATGAGTGATGAGATGAATGACACAGGTGACAGTGACTGATGCCCATACATGAGCCAGATGAGCTGCAGACTACAAAAATTTTAAATGGCATGCACAGTGGGAGATATTCAGGAAGAAAATCAGTCCATGAAGTTTTAATGCACATATTCCAAAGATCTGCTGTACTTCGGTCAGAGGGGAAAGGACAGACGCTAAATGCACCTGTGAGATGACACTGTGTGGCACAAAACTGAACAAGCTAGTTGTAAATTTGTTCACACTAGCTCAGGTGAGACAGGGCCGTGGTGGAAAATGAGAAACTTACAAAGAGCTATCTCAAGATCTTACAGCACACTATTTTTCCCCATAATCACGTGTCAAAAAAGTTGGGGGGGGGAGAGCAAGTCAGACCCATTTTACAATATAACCATTCACTGTATCTCGTCATTGCATTTAGTGTTGCAGGATATAAAGACTATGTGTGATAGACTTCATATCATGTAACAGTATATTTATGATTTTCCTGTTTCCTTTGAATTTTAGATGTGTTATTGCTATGTACCTAGTGTATTTCTCTTTATACTACTGCTTCTTGTGGTTTGCAGTGCTTCTTGAATATGTGTTTCATCTTTTGTCAGTTTTAGAAAAGTGTTCACCAACATCCTCTCAAATACTGATTTACCCCCGTTTCTCTCATTTCTTCCTGGGACTCAAAATACATACATGTGTCTCATATTTCTTTTTAATTGTGTCCCATATTTTTCACTGTGCTTCTTATTTCTCTTTCAGTTTTCTCCAAATTTTTTTGTCCTTTTGTACATAGGTTTACATATTTTTGTATCCATCTGTCTTCCAGTTCACTAAACTGTCTTCTGTGCCTAATCTGTTAAAAATAATTTACTGAGTTCTTAATTTCAGTAAATTATATTTCTTCAGTTTTAGAATATACATTTGATTCATTTTAATAGAATCTAGTTCTTTGGGAAAGTATCATTTATTTTGTTCAACTTCTTCTTAATCACAGTTAAAATTTTTAAGTCCTTATCTGATCATCTCAATACCTGCATCACTTACAGACCACTCCCTCTCTCATTTGTTTTTTTCTCTTGATTTTCTGTCAGTCAGTCCTGTTTCCTGGCATACTTCGTAATTTTTGCTTGAGTACTAAACACAGCGCACGAAAAACCGTAGAGGCTCTGAATGGTATATTCTTCCAGAAATGATTTTCTCCTGGCAAGCAGGCAGAACAGAGATAGATCACCTTGATTCGAAAAGGGATTGAGTTGTTTTGAGGTCTGTTTCAGGTTTTCAAGAACTGGTCTATTTCCAATTTGCCCTACTCCTGGACCATCGGCCTTCAGGGATCTCACATAAAAAATCCTGGGTGTTTAAGAGGGCCCTTTCTCCACGGTGACCCCTGAACGAGAATTTGTGTGTCTGAGTCCCATGAGCATGCGCCACTTCTGCTTGATGTGTTAGTCTCTTAGCAGCTACCTCCAGCTTGGAGGAACTCTTACTCCATAGACGTTAGAACTTGGCAAATAAATATCTGAAGGGCAAAAAGCTATAGGGAATGATTTTGTTTCTCTAGCTCAGTGAGACAGCTGATAAGCTCTAGGCTTAGATTTTATGCGTGGTCTCTAAACATAATGCCATGGATTGACAAAAAAAGAGACAGAGAAGGTCTGGCTCTCTATAGCTTGTTTTCCCTCTTTTCTGCTACCCGAGACCTTCAAATCCTGGCTGACTTGGTTGTTCTCCAGTGCCTTCAAGCAGCTGTTAGTTGTTATTTCATCAACTTTTATAATTTTTCTTGATGGACAGCTTGATCTGATATCAGCTATAGAGTCATAGCTAGAAGTCTCCTCACTCATTACATTTTAGTCATGTATCAAAATCATTAAAATAATATAATTTTAGGACTGATTAAATATCACTAATGTCTAAAAGGAAAAATACCAAATGAATAAAATTATCACCAAAAGAAAAGTTAAAATTAAGTGACATTTTTGAAGCCCATAAGACTTTTATTTTCAAAAACCTGAAATATGGAATACTGTATGCAAATATCAAGTGAAATAATGGGGCTTTATCAAGATCTCCCTTTGATAATATAAATCCAGGGTCACATTCAGAGCAATTTATTACATGTATGCTTAAACATGAATTGACAGTTTAATTATAAGAAATAAAAAGAACTATAGGAAACAAAGCCTAAAGATGAGCTCATGTAACAATACAGACTGAACTAGTTCATGTCTGATCGTACCTTGCTAGTTTCCGTTTCCGTTTGGCAGCAGCGGTCATGGCCATGTAGGATGGCACTACGCTTCGTGCAGGCAGAGGGTGCTTAGTGGAGAACGAGGAAGGGGCAAGCCTGTATATCAAAAAGTAAAAAATAGAAAGCAATTTTGATATGGACTATGCAAAAAGGGTACACACTTACATGATTCCAGAATACCACTCCATAGTAAAAGATGAAGGAAAATATTACACAGTACTATAAAATTTCCCTTGCTTACTCTGGAATTTTGTTTTCTCATTTTCACACTGTGGAGTTGCTATCAGGAAATTCCTGCATTCCCAACAGCATGAAAAGGTGAAGGTATTGTTCTTCCCATATTTACATTAGCTGTGATAATATACACAGATGAAATGAGAAGAATACATCTGCTTGGATGACATCCAGTCAGCCATACCTTAGACATATGACTACTTCACAATAAGTTGAAGTTTGCTAAACATCAGTGGAAACTGTGAGATTTTCTTTATTGAAGATATTAAGTGAATAATAACATGGTGATCTTCCAATAATGACTTATAGCATCTGACTGTAGTATGAAGAGCAAATTAAATGTATCTTAGGGTCTCTTCTAGACTAATGAAGGTCAGACAACTTAAAATATCAAATTGAAGACTTTAAAATTGATCTGTAAAATACACTTCAAATATAGCTAAAGAAAAAGAAAGCAAACAGTTTAAAGGCTACCAAAAAAAGAATGGACAAATACTGTTTTTCCATACCTTTGTACAATGTTGTTTGGTACTGATTGTTGCTCAGGTAATTTACTGTTCAGTATCTTGGCGTCTTCACACATAGTAAATGTAGAGTTCAAATCCTCCTGTCTGTATTCTTTTTTCCTGCAGACAGGGATATCTACTTCACACGCCATTTTCAGAGAATTGTCACTGTTTGTATTTGAGCTAATGGCCTGGCAACTCATAGTATTAGATAATGGTTTTAATAAGTTCACGGTAGGTGGATTTTGCAAAGTTTTTCTACAGTCTTCTGGGGTATACACAATAGGTTGAAGTTCTTTGCTGAAAGAATCATTGAGCTGCACACTTTCAGACAGTGCAGACTTTTGGGTATGCTTTGCTTTCAAGGGGGAAGGCATTAGTTTTCTTCGAGTTCTTTTTGGTGAAGAAATGTTAAGCAGATTAGATTCACTTGAAGATGTGCCTGTTTGACAAAATTGAAAAGAAGCTCAATAATGTTGCTAAATAGTTTTTATTTAGTTTTTTTTAAAAAAAGATTTCATTTATTTTTAAACAGAGGGGAAGGGAAGGAGAAAGAGAGGGAGAGAAACATCACTGTGTGGTTGCCTCTTGTGTGCCCCCTACTGGGGACCTGGTCTGCAACCCAGGCATGTGCCCTGACTGGGAATTGAACCAGTGACCCTTTGGTTCGCAGGCTGAGCTCAATCCACTAAGCTACACCAGCCAGGGCAATTTTTATTTAAATTTATCAGGGTGATATTGGTTAATAAGATTAAATAGGTCTCAAGTGTACATTCCTATGATGCATGATTTGTATATTGCATTGTGTAAGTAGTTTTCCAATAATCCTATCAGTTAAAAAATAACACTGATTATAAAGTACATTTTCTGCCAAATGATAAAAATTTAAGAGGAAATAAATAAGTTGGAAAGGAATATAAATCATTTATTGTCAATAACTTTATACAGAGATTCTATTAAAATAAATAATAAATGGCTAATATAAATATTAATTGATAAATATAGCTATCTCGAGATACTGAGTAATCATGAAAACTAATTTCCAACCAATTATAATAACATTTGCAAGCAACTTTCAGCTTTCATGTTTGATTTGGTTTAACATAACAGAAAGTATCAACATTTCTGGGCATAGAGATTTCTAACTTGTTCTACTGTAAAATATCACTAGTTCATTACTAATCGGGTGAACTTCTATTCTAAGGTAACAAGAATGGCAAGAACCAATAAAATCGAAGATGAATGAAAGAACTGCATCTTATAATATGCTATATATAGTTAATTAAGCATTCTGGTGGGCTGATTTGTTTCCTATTATTATACATAATTCATAGGCTTGCAAATATTAGATTGATACCAAAGCTAAATAAACCTAATTTGAAGAATTTAGAATATCCTTACTTGACCATTATCTCTCTGTAAAAGCAAGTCTCCAAATGTCAAATTACCAAGTTTAATAAACTTCTCTCAGCTACAACTCTGCAGCTTTTCAAAGTGATTTCCCCACTTCCTCTCCAGCATCTCTTACCTTCTCCCTCCATTCAGTAAATGCATATGTTTCCCTAGGGATATACATGCATTTGACCTTCTAGTTCTCTTACTCTACACTATCTTATTTCTGATTATCCTCTTGCCACTGCCTTCTCAGTTACCTGGGTCTCAAATAACCAGAATTTTTAAAACTTTTCCTTGTATTCCCCAATCTCCACCAATCCCGCCGCTGTTACATTTACATAGTTAAAACATAATTCTGATTGTACCATTCTTATAATTAAACACATAGTAATATTCAAACAGAAACATAATATCCAGAGATTTTTAGAATTCTTGTTTGTTCGTCCAAAATTAAGAAAAAAATTGTTTTGTTTGAACTTAAATGTGAATTCCCACCATACTAAAGTACATTAACACCGCCCAAGCACCATTTTTTAAATGTACAAAGTAATGACTTGGTTATATACATAACAATAAACTTGACCTGCTCCAATATGCTTATCTTGTATTTAATTAACTATTGTTTTCTGCTCTGCCTATTTCATTCTTCTGAACTTCATGGCACCGGACACAACATAACTTTGCTTGGAGTTTATCGTCTGGGAAGAAACTATCAATATTATGTGTGTTTCTGCCCATGTTTTCAAATCATGCAGTAAATTTCCCAATTGACTTTGCATATACTTTATGATATAATATTAAAAACACTGAAAGCTGAATAAAATAAGTGTTGTATACAGTTCAATAAAGCAATTGAAACTTTCAACCAAGTGAGAAAGCACACGTACGGCAATCACCAACAGCACACGGATTATTAAGTTAGTTGACAGTGGGCTCTGCTATGGCTCGGTTGACAATTACCCTCTAGGAAATACAATTTAAAAACAGGAAGAAAAAATATGATCCCTGTTCTACTAAGAAATTTTACTTTTCTGAGAACTAGATAAATGAGATCCAGATCTTAAAATAATTTTCCACTCCCTTTAACATGACATTTGTCAAATTTTCCATTACCAGATATTTTTATACTAATGCTGCAGTATAAAGACAGTTACTTTTCTCCACTGTGCTGCTACCACCAATTTGGTGGCTATTAATAGCTGGAAGATTAACTTCTTTTCCCATGAGAGGCAGCAGGGGTATATAGAGGATAGAAAACTATATCAAGGATAGAGAACTGAATTGGGAGTCAGGAGACTTGGATTCTATTTCTGGCTTTGCCAATGACTCGCTGAGTGACCTTGGGCAACTCATTTAAGCAGTGTGGGCATTAATACCCACCCACCCAAAAGGAAATATTACCTTTTAATGTATAGGTGTTTTCTAGGATTAGTTAATATCTATAAAAGATTTAATGTTCAAAGAAATGCTCTAGAAATGTAAATATGCTTTAACTGTTAGCATTACTACTTCACAGCGGAATGTTGTAACTGACTTTCCAGTATCCCACCAATACTTAACTCACAGGTAAGACTATATTTAGAACAATGTCTCCCTTTCAGTTTATCAGATGTCCAGTTTATCAAGGCTGATGATAAACTGGAATATAAGCCAAAGCAGGCACATGTCAGTTATTTAACTTAGAATGCAATGAAACATGGAATCTCAAGGGATAAGGATTATCCATAGTCACTACTTTCTTTCTCATATTTAGAGAGGGATAATCTCTGGAATGGCACTGGGCAAATTTCCATGACGGTAGACCATTTTCCCCCTACTGCTTATAAAGAGCAAGAAAATGGGGGTGGAGGGGGACTTCTATGAGACACTGATGAATTATCTACCTGTTCTCTGGGATAATGTAAAAACATACACTGAACATCAAGTTCTGATATGATCAAACTGAGTAACAACTGTCAGTGAGAAACACTGTCACGTTACAATGATATATCTTTAACTATAATTCTGGTGTCCCAGCAGGATACCATAACTTAAAGGAGAAACATGGAAATGGGGTACTTAATATGGATTCACATGCCATTGTTTTATTGGCCTGGAAGAAAAAATGTTACAGACATACAGCACATGCAAAATACCAATACAGGCGGTTCTTTTCTTTTTCTTTCTTCAATTATTTAATACAGATAAAATTACAAGAAGAAAATACATAGTTAATTCAGAATGACTTAGGCTGACTAGTTGTTAAAAAAGATTCAGGACATAACCAGAGCAAAAATAAGATTTAAATCCCTGGCTGGTGTGGCTCAGTGGATTCAGCACCTGCCTGCGAACCAAAGGATCGCTGGTTCGATTCCCAGTCAGGGCAAATACCTGGGTTGCAGGCCAGGTCCCCAGTGGGGGGCAGGCGAGAGGCAACAACACATGGACGTTTTTCTCCCTCTCTTTCTCCCTCCATTTGCTTCTGTCTAAAAACAGATGAATAAAATCTTTAAAAAAATCTTAAAGATGTAAATAAAAACTGAATAGTACATCCACTGTTACTATAAAGGGATAATGACTCTACTTATCCATGGGAATAAGAACACAATAAACTGGTATTTCATCTTGAATATGATTTACAAAATATAAAAATATTTTTCTCCTCTATCTCATTAGGTAATGGAGTACTTTAAGTGAGTATGGCAAACTGGACAGTGTTGGGTATGACATATTTTACTGTATGTTTAACATGCTATAATAATCATTGAATATGCTAGCCCAAGGTCTATAAAAGAGATAAGCTGTACTTTTCCACTAGAGGATATACAGTAACTTTCCAGAAGAGCAGGCCAGTTGTAGTTTCCTCTGATTCAGCCTGGGAAAATACTATCTAACAAGATTCTTTAATTCTTGAGTCTACAGAGTGGAAATGATACAGAAGGAACTGGGAAGCTGATTATAATTCCTTTAAAAAGCCCCCATAAAATCAGAAATCACATAGTTACGATTTTCAGAACAAGGGAGATGAATAGATGATATTAGTCTATGAAATATCTCAGCAATATGTGTGCTTAGCAGGAGGGGATAAAAATTAAAAATGAATTGTTATAAGGTAGGCTCTCATTAATTTGAATAGAAAAGACTGGCAGCCACTTGGAAAGACAGCAATTCTTCTCTCCATCTAAGGAACCAGCCCACCGCATCATATACCTGAGTGTAGGAGGTAGTAGGTAGCAATGTATCTTGTGGTCTGATAAAGTTTGCTATTTCAAGACCACCTTTTGGGCCTTTAACTCTCCAAGATGTTGTAGATCTACTGCCTTTCTACTGTCCTGAAATGGGTATGACTCAGGGATGTGAGTATGACTTGTTGAAATGTGTGTCTAAATAATAATAATAACCATAAATGTTAAGATATTTAAAAGAAGTCACTATTACTATTTACAATCCAGGATCAATGTTTATTTTATTTATGAAAGAAAAAAGTGTAGTCAGCTATGGTGTAAGAGAAACAATCTAAGAGTGCTGACTCTACATAAAAAATTCACTGTTGTGTTCATCTACCTAGTATTAAGCACTGGACATGTTTCTGACCTTTTCTAGGTACTGAGAAGACAGCAGAAAATTAGACAGTTAAGAACATACATTTTTTTTTTGAGGGGAAAAGGCAGAAAAAGAAGTTCTCTTAATAAAGTAAGATAATTATGACAAATGAATTGTAAAGGCAATAAAACAGTGGAATGGAACAGAGACTGATGGGAAATAGGAAAGGTGTTAGTTACAATGAGCAGGGAAGGTGATTCTAAGGGACAGAATATGTGATCTAAGACTTGAATGGCTATGAAGAAGCCAGCCCTACAATGATATAGGAAAGAGGCAGAGGAAATAGCAAGAGCTAAATAACTTTGCTGAGCTCAAGAAAAAGAGAGAAGATAGTGAATTACAGGGAAAGTAGGAATGAGAAGTGGTCATGTTGTGTTAGGGTTTATGAACAAGATAAGGGTTTGGATTTATTCCAGGTGCAAAGGGTTATCCATAGAGGATTTTAAGCATGAATATAATGTGACCTGATTTATGTTTTGAAGAAAGATTGCTTTGCTCACTGTGTGGGGAAAAGAATATGCAAGTGCAAGAGAAAAAACAGGAAAATCAGTAATAAGGCTACTGCTGTAGCTCAGGGGAGAAATAATGAGCTTGGATTAGAGTGGCGGCAGTAGTGGAGGAGAGATGTGCAAAGGGTGTTTTAATCAAATAATCAGTTAAAAACCATACAAGGTAAGTCCAGAACATATCCAATGCCACACACATACAGATGTGATTAGCTGTTCAACAATCAGGAACAAAGAAGAAAGTTCACACAAAGGAGGAGTATATATTATTTTACACAAACTTACTCAATAAAAATTGACTGCTTTCCATGAAGCGATGAACCGTTTCCATAGGCATAATTACAGAAGAGTTCAAGAGGTCCTAAGTGTCATTACCTTAAGCTTGGTGTTCTCTTGTTACTGCCATTCCTTTTCCCCACCCCCACTCGAAAGGCTGAGGCCTCATCTGCTATGAGAAGCTCTAATCTATGTGAATGCAGGTGCCTTGGCATCTGCTCTCTTCCCTCTCTGGTTTGGATGCTCACGGACTTGAGGCAGCAGACACCCTCCGGGGTTTGAGAATATGATTTCTTATTTAGAGATGATGGGTATCATTATCATGCTGGGATAGAAAAGGAAAGAGTGGGGCTACGTAGAAAATGGTTCCAGAACAAGGGTGGCAGATAGAAGTAAAGTTAATGAAAATGGACTTCGGTTACTAGGAAGTTTCACAAAGGACACCGTGAGGGGAAGATTTAAATTAATAGGATGGTATGGAAAGAGCATCTCCTTTTACGTTAGGTACTCTACGTTCTCTGCAAATTCACCTCGAGACATCCTCACACAAGTGACACAGATTTATCTCCCATTCCAGACACAGACATACTATGACTTCATAAACGAGAACTGATGGATCCACCCCTCAAACCGTGTTCACTATTGCATCCAGTTCCTTAAAAAGGAATCAACATGTGTACACACATACTCACACACACATGATCTGGCACAAATAACATCCTTTTTTACTACAAAATCTTTTATTACAAAATCATAAGCATGTAATTCTGTCATAAGCATGTAATTCTGTAACAACATCACACTCAAGCACACCATATGAGATTTTAGGTGAAAAGTGCAAACTGAAACTACAAATTATTACATCCATATGATTATCCTACCAACTGCACATTACTTTTTGCTGGACCCTGTATTTATAGTGAATCCTGAAAATGCAAAATGTTGTCCTGTAATGCATGTTTGGATCAAATAATATGATGTAATATGATTAGGCCCTTTTCTTTCTGATGGGGGAGAAAGAAAGGCACCGAATACTTGAAGAATTTCTCACTAGAAGAACTAGTACTTGGTTGGCTTCATCTTATTTGTCTTGTTTTCAAATATCCATAGTACAAGAAGAAATACAAAGGTAAACTATGAAAAGGACAATCAGTTTTAGCCAAGTTGGTACCCCGAGTAGAGGCATCTCACTCCCCTTCCAGATTCCTTTTAAAATAACCACATAGTAGAGACAGGAGAAAACTTGCCCTTGTGTTGGTCATAAAGGAAGGCTATCATCTGCACACCTGACAACACTGTAAAGGATACTGGCTACCTAGAACTGGAATAAAGGATGGCAGGGAGAATAACTTACAACATCCCCCCACCTCATCCTTAAATGTTATCCCTGGGAGTTAGTAAAAGACACCAGCAGAATGTCGCTAAAGTCCCTTAAATTAGGAACAGGGGTAGGGGAGCAGAGTGGGTAGGAGGAGAATGGGTGGGAAAGGCTATGGGATACAGCAAAATGCCAACATCTGAATACTAGCAGTAGCACAAAGAGGCCCGAGATTCAGTCCTGACCCAGCTGGCTCAGTGTAGAAAGGAGCACTGGACAGAAAGCACCCACTGTGGGCCTCGCTCCCAGCACTGATGACCACACTATGCGTGGATAAAAAACTCCTAGGCAAAGAGGTAGTTTCTAGCTGAGACTACCCGTGGCTCTGGTGCCTCTTCTACACTCCCTGTGCTGTTAGCTCCATGAAAAGAAATGCATCTTCCCTCTATTTCTGAACCTGAATTTTGACGTGATTCTCAGATAGTTATGGGCAAAAGCATACTTATAGTAAGTACAGAGGAAGCTCACTGGATCACTACGAGGAGGATAACATAAAAGAATGGCAGAGCTGACATACAAACTCAGGCTAGAATTCCTAACAATCCAGCTGCCATGTTTTCCACCACACAATGATGGGTCCCTACCACAGGGAGAATTAAATCAATTAGGATAATGGCTAAATAAAATATGGAACATTCACAATTATACTTATTTTACAGATTATTTGAAGATAGGGGAAATGTTCATTTAAATGAAGTAGTATATAAGTTTATATATAGCATGTTGTCAATTTTGAAAAAAAAAAACAAAAAAACTATCAAATACAAATCAATACAGACCCTGCAAGCAAAAAAATGGGAGGTGGATCAAAGAAAACAGTGCAGAAGTAAATATGGCACGTTCCATTAAAATATTAGCATACGTTATGGCTGGAAAAATTCTGAGTAATTTTAAATTTTTAAAAACATTTGATTACTTTTAAAATATATGCTGCTTACATAAAAGTATATTTTTATAAAGGAATATCTGATCTGGGGTGGGAGGACAGAAGCCAAGAACCTCCCACCCACCCCAGTTTTATAAAGCCCCAGAAAAGTCTTAGGAATTGGAGGCATACGGTTGTTTCTAAGAGCACAGGGTGGAGCTACATGTGGAGAGTAAGCTGAAAATCTGTATGAGGAAGTAGCTGGGTCTGCTGACCCTATTACCATCACCTACACTTCCAGGGGACTACTTCTCCGTCACCCTTTTAAACGACATAAGGCTTTAATCTCTGAAAAAGTTGCAGACTTGGGGCAACATGCACAGCTGACACTAGGGGGATTAAATAATTTCTCAATCAGGAAGTATACAGATTTTTTCCTACTTGTCTAAAATCGTGGTAGTTGTGCTTATATCCCCCCTAAATGGGAAAGCAGAGTTATTTTCAGATAAACCATAACAAAAAAAAGACCCAGGTATTGACATTTTTAGGCTTCTCCAAAACTGACTCTTGTTTCTGGAGACTGCCATAGAGCAAAGCTCATTAGCTGAGAGGCTTAGCTCTGTATACAGAACACAACCAGGGTCACTAGATAGTTGTTTGATGGTATGTCTTTCTACATTACAATCAGAACATGTAACTACACACAGGACAAATAACAGAAAGTAGATCATGTAGAAATAGAAGGGCATGTTAGAATAACCATAATTAATATCTTCAGAGAGATAACAAATTATTACTTCCATGAAATAGAAACAAGTGCCATGGAAAGAAACACTGAATTACAAGAAAGAGTTCTTAAAAATTTAAAGTCCCCATCGGTAAATGACTGGATCAAAAAGCTGTGGTACATTTACACAATGGAACAACACCACACAGCAGAAAGAAGAAAGGCGCTCCCACCCTTCACAACAGCATGGATAGAACTGGAGATCACTATGCTAAGTGAAATAAGCCAGGCGGTGAAAGACAAATACCTACAAGCGGTCTCAACTACAAGCGGAACCTGATCAACGAAACAAACAAATAAGCAATATAGAACCAGAGACTTGGAAATAAAGAACAAACTGACAATGACCAGAGGGGAGCAGGGAGGGGGCTAACGGGGATAGCAGGGGAAGGGGCAAGCAAAGGAGCAGGAGTAGAGGACTCGTGGGCACAGACAATGGGGGTGGGGAATGGGGCTGGGATGAGCAAGGGGAAAAAAGCAGGACAACAGTAACTGAACAATAAAATTTTAAAAATTACTTGATTATAAAAAAAAGAGAGAAACTTTTCTTAATAATTATTTGGTTATTCTAAGGAAAATAAAAAAAAGAAATCAAGTATAAGGGGAAAAAAAGTTGTAAGATAAAACTGGGCATCTCCCAGAAAGAACAAATGAGAGATACCAGAAACAGAACACAGAATTAGAGGGTATTAGTACATGTTCCAAAGAACAGATAGAATGGAAGAAGGATATGTACAGAGGTATATGTATATATGCATGGGTATGTGTGTATGTATGTATACATACATACATACATATATGAAAATTTCTCACAGTGAAAAGATAAAGGTTTCCAGAGAGGAATGCCCACAAGCTGTTCAGTCTAATAAATTAAAAAAAAAAAAGGTCAATACCAAGGTATATCATTGTTACATTTCAGAAGGCCAAGAATAAGAGAAAAATTCCAAAATCTCCTGGGAGAAATAGTCACATGCATATTCATTGTTACATGAACAATAAAAATAGCATAACAGTTAACAGCAACACTTGCATCTAGACGTTAATGAAGCAGTATCTTCTCAGTACTTAGAAAAATTATTTCCAACCTAGAATTGTATACCTGGACAATAATCAGAAGATAAAGGATACTATCATACATGCACTGTCTCCAAAAGGTTTTACTTCCTATGTACCAATTCTCCAGAACAACTGGAGGATAAATTTCTGTATAATAAGAAAGAATAAGGAAAAACTGTAACCACTACATACAGAAACCTTAAAGCTATACAGGAAAGGGAATTTAATACTTCTTAGCTCAACAAGGAACAATATTTACTTGAACACACTCTAGAGATTTATTTAAATAAGGTGAAAAACTGTTTTGGCAAGACAGGGTAAAAGAAGAAATGTACATATAATTTTAAGAAGTTAAATCCTTATCTTCCAAAGGAAAAAAATAAGCAGATAATATCTAAAATTGGAAAAGCACAAATGAGAATTAGCTGCACAAATTTGAAATTCAGATATGAAGAGAAAAAAATCAGAAGAAACAGCTAAGAGGAGACTAAGAATTGGGAATGAGTAACAATAGATCAAGGAATACTTCCATAAATGTTACAGTACTTGCTAGCTTTCTAAATTATGTACAGGCATTACTTTAAAAAATATATATAGACTGAAGTTTTTTAATCCTCACCCAAGGATGTGTTTATCAATTTAGAGAGAGAGGAAGGGGGTGAGACAGAGAAACAGACAGCGACATCCATGTGAGAGAGAAACATCAATTGGTTGCCTTCTGTACATGCCCCAAACCCGCAATCCAGGTTATGTCCCCTGCCCTGGAATCGAAAGAGTGACGTTTAGGTTTGCAGGACGATGCTCCAACCAACTGAGCCACACCTGCCAGGGCCAGAGTCAGCATATTTATTTTATTACTATTTTCAAATTAACCAGAATATACACAAACTTAAAGAACAGTTTGGGATCTACCTGGAGAGAATTTGTTCTACCTGGAGAGAATGAAAAATAACTTTGGCATTACTTTATTTATAAAGGTCTCATACAATTATCCTGAAATTGAAAATGATTTTTTAGGCTTATAAATACCTCACATAGTTGAAGGCACATAGTAATGAAGTAATAGTTTTATGTACCCGATTGCCTTTTTAAGTCATAAAGCTGTTCTCTTAAAAATGACAACTTAGCAAACATGCATATAGGATGCTAGAAACTTAGTAACTCCCAGTTTAGGGAAAAAGGTAAGCAGCTCAAGTTATGTCCTCAAATAACGTAACTTTTAAAATGATTACGTGCTACAATTCAAACCGGGATTTTAGAAGCCATCCGAGCCGGGGCTGAGGGAAGACAAAGAAGAGCCTCTGAGAAAGTCTACAGTCAGTTTCGTTTAGTGAACCCAATCTTAGTCTTTGTAATACTTATCCATTAATAGTTTAGGAAACATCTTAAAATATTTATATGATGCTTTAAGGCATCTTATATACAACTGAAAATGTGCATTTCAGAATTAAGTGGTTAGTGTTCTATTCATCTGTTCCTGCATTATGGCTAGAGATTCCCGCTTCAAAAAATTTTGTTTACTGTAAGTCCATAGAGAGACTTAAAAAGGAAGTCAGACAAAAACATTTTGTTGAGACTGCCAAGTTTTAAAGCCTTTCAAAAGACTTTCAAGTATTAAAGCCACTTTTAAAATGAACTCTAAATGCCAGCATGAAAGTTGTGGATTAGATGGGAGAAAAAATACAATTTTCATCAGTAATAATTCAAATTCTAACACAATTTTCCCTGGATTACAATGTAAGTACATTAACATTTGTGTACTTTGTATGGAATAAAATGTACTATATTAACACTATAAAACATTAATATAAGCTTAAAATCAAAACAACAGTGGAAATCAAAATGAAAATAGAATTAATTTGCCTGGCCCACTAAATTAAATTTGCTAAGGGGTTAAAACAAATTATGACTAAAAATTTGGTATTAGTTAAGGGGTTAATGAAGTAAACAAAGTTCGTGACATTTGCCATCTCTTCCCCTAAAATTTCTGGGATTTTTAAGGAGTACGATCAACTACAGACAATGCAATAAAAGTAATACATTGGATATGTTGACTTTGTTAACGAAACAGAAGAGTCTCATAAAGAACTACGTGAAGAGACATTAGATAAACTGACTGCTTGTATCTCAAGAGAAACATCTGAAATGTATTTATTGGCTGTGTTGTTCTTTAAGTTATTTCAGCTTGCCTGTGAGCATAATCTACTCTACTTGATTATTTCTGTCTTTCAAATATTTCATTTCTCCAAGAAATCTACCCCACAGATTTAGGTAGGGATTCTGAAATGATTCCAGTAGGAAAAAACCATTTGTTTTATGTCCATCTTCTAAATGTAGTTTTAAGAAATGTTAGTATATCCTTCCTTTTAAAATATTTTTTTAAATAACATTTATTTCTTATTATAGGAATTTTTCTTAAGCTTTGGGATTAAATGTTATATAGAGTAATATAAGTATATGTAATGTTCTATTACATATAATATATGCTGCTTCTTACAGAATCCTGTGAAGATATATGTTATATAATGTCCCGACATATTAGCAAATCAGGAAGAAGAAATAAAGCAATGGTGTAAATGAGCGAAATCCTCATCTCTGAATGAGAAATTGATAACATCTACACATAGATGAATCAGGAAATAGCAGTCTAAGAAATATTAGGCAGAAACTAGAAGGTTGTTGTAAGTCATCCAGCATGTATTTCATTAGAAAATGGAAAAAAACAAAGTGGCTTTATGTCTATTTTCCTAAAGGAAGTTTTAAGAAATGTCCTTTTAATCATTAAAAAATTTTTTTAAAATAATTCTTTTAATTATTAAAAGAAATGACCTTAAATCCAATTATTAATAAGCCACATCCAAATAATGTTAAATCATATGCTCATTGCAAAGAAAAAATAAATTAAAAAAATAACTTACATATCAGTGTTTCCTTGCAGCAAAAAATGAAAGGCCCAAATATAATGATATAAACCCTCACCTACTTTAACAATGACATTCCAATGTTCTAGAAATCATGTAGTTTAGCAATCTTAACTCTGAATTGAAGAAACATCATTCTATTCTGTCTCTCTCAGTTTTAAATAAACCTTTAAAATAGGATTACTAACTGGCAATTTCATATGGTTTCTTAGGTATTCTGGGTCTATATCTGTTTTTAACTATTTGAAATACTCCACAGATGGTTCTTTTAAATAAAGAGACTGGATAATTTATCACTAATGATTTAAAAATCTCTCTCTTAAAAAAATGGGCAGGCCTTCTGCGGTTGTCTTTTGATGTCCCATATCATGTGTCCTGAATGATTTTTACCCAGAGGACTAATTTATCAAAAGCTTAAGACTGCAGACTTAAGAGATTTACAGACCTGTATGTTAGTGTAACAAGCAGAATGCAGTATTTAGCAAACATGAGTCACAGGCTGCAAGTAGGGTTCACGACAGGGAGACATTGATGAATGGGGTAAGATCTAATTGAAGTTTGGTACGAAATGATGGCAAAGATTTTTCTTTTGCTAGCACTCATGTCAATATGTGCGTGAGAAGGTGCTTTGGGAAACTATGCTAAATTAAAATTAGTTGGCAAAGTCCTAAAGTGAAATCAAATATTAATATATGTATTTCAATAAACACTTCTGGGCTACAAATGATTGATACAATTACCGTACTAATCATAAATCTGGATTCTTTTTAACAGCCCTGTGACTCATGGAATTCATCACTGCAAATGACACAGGTAAATAAATTTTAACTATTTAAGAAATATGTAACATTGAGCTACTATTGAATTAACCAAACTAACACATTTTATAATGCATTTATAAGGCACTATTGTGGTTACTGTGGTATTAATGTCTATGCAGATAATATCAGTTATTTACAAATATTATAGAGAATACATTTTCCCATGTAGTGTTAAGAACTGTCACAGTCCTTTAAATTAATATAGCACTTTGAGCAATCAATCAACCATAACTTTCTAACTGCTGTCTGTGGGAAAGAGCAGATACCATGGTTTCCTCTGAGTCTCGTCTTCCCAGTATTCATGCTTACTTAACATGTGAAAAAGACAATGCAAAAACCTTTTAATTTATAGTAACATCTGCACTGACAGATGAGTAACTGAACAGTCTTGTGTATAAAACTAGCATTCAGACAAAATGTATTTAGGGCTACAAGCATGACTACTGTTATTGATAATGATTAAGTTATTGACAAATAAAAAAAGCAAGATTACGTTTATATAAACATTTTGCTAATTCATAATTAGAATAGAGGTTTCCTATTTTTAAAATGATACTTCCATCTCCTCAAGTAATTTTAGGGAAATTCTAAACTTACGTTGGAACTCTATATTCAATCAGAATATCTGTGCTACAGTCATACCAGTATCTTTTCCTTTATTGTACTTTAAGATAAAACCACTGACACGGGGTGCAAACTTTAGGAAAAGGAAAGGTTAGAGACAGAAATATTACCAAATGTGAGTTTCCAGATGGATAATGAGGAAATCTTGACTTTTCATTTAATGTCAGAAGTTTTATCAGTTCCATAAATAAGCCTTGCTGCCAGCACCCCCACCCTGCACGGCCCTCAGTGAGCGCACTTGCTGTTTTCCGGACCCAAAATAGGTACATGTTTTACTCCAAGTCAACAGACATGGAGTTCTAGACAAAGATTTCAAGCCAAATAACTATCCCAAAATCAAGTACTGACATTGGTAAACTATTAAAATTAACAAAATTTAAAAAGTTAGTTTCAACTTAAAAAGTAATATAGGCTTATTAATATAAGAAAATAAAAACAGTCCATATAACAAAAATATAACAGATTGTATCTAGGGATATCTTTAATAACAAACATATAACACGCATGTGAAGAAAACAAAATTTTGTTGAGGGATCTGCAGGAAGATTTGCATATGGAGAGACAAATTATTCTAGAGTGAGAAGACTTGAAATGAAAAACATGTGAAGGCAAAATTGATTTACACATTTTTTAAAAGATCATATTTCCATGGAATTGGATAAGAATTACTGAAAGATTTCTTGGTAAGGGACAGCCGAGAACATTTTAAAAACAAAGAGTAACAGAGGGAAATTAGCACTGCTATACATTAAAAATTATAAATTATCAGTTATTTAAACAATAACTACTACCTCTGGGATAGACAAATAGGCAAAAGAATAGGGTAGAAACCCAATAAACAGAATTATATATGACTACTTAGTATATGTAAAACAAAAGATGCCATAAGGATGGATTGTAAATCTTTCATACAAGAATGACAGGCTCTTTGGAAAAAATTAAGTTAGATTCTTACCTGTTATATTAAAATAAATTTGAAGACAATAAAAGTGAAAAAAAAAAAAAAAAAAAAACCCTTATAGACGAGAAGGCCTTTCCAATGATTCCAAAGGCAGAGGGAAAAAATGAAGCTATTTTATTGAATAAAAGTTTTAAAATGGAATTCTGAAACAAAGTTAAGAGTAAATGATAAACTTGAAGAATACTTGCAACATGCATCTTACAGGAAAGAGTTAATACCCTGATGCTCTCATCCAGTCTGTGGCTCTAAATATCACCTAAATGCTAACAAGTCTCAAAGTTATATTTTGATTTAGACTGCTCCCCTGAACTCCAAGTTCTTACATTCAACTGCTTATATGATGTCTCCACCTGGATGTATCTTAGACAAAATTAAAACGCTTCAAAATGAACTCCTGCTTATCTACCACCTCCTTATAAACTTGTTCCACTGAAGTCTTCCCTATCTCTTTTAAGATGACTTGATTCTTTCAGTTGCCAAGTTAAAAAATCTTAGAGTCATCCCTGACCTTTCTTTCTTTCACATCCCAAATGCAATTTGTCACGAGAAATTCTGCTGGCTCTACCTTCAAAATGTATTAGAATCTGACCACCTGTCACCACTCCCACTGCTACCAGCCTGGTGTGAACCACCACCATCTTTTACTGGGGTTATTGCCGTGGTCTCCTAACTGCCCCTACCCTTGCCACACTACAATCTATTCTCAACACGGTAGCCAGAGGGATGTTTTTAAAACACGATCTCCTCAGATCATGCTAAGGTCCCTGTTTTGTTCAGAGTAGAAGCCTAAGTCCTTATAACGACCCTCAAGGCTCTAAGTGGTCTTCCTTGCTTCCCTTGCTCCCTATAATCTCATCACTATAATCTCATCACTGTCTATTCCTCTTCTCCTTTATACCAGTTAGTTACATGTCTTTCTTGCCATTCCATGAATATGCAAAGCAAATGCCCGTGTCCAAGATTTTGCAGTGTTTATTCTTTCTGTCTGAAAATGACTCTTCTCCAGGATATGAACAGGGCTAACTCTGTGAGCTCCTTCAAATTTTATCAGTGAAGCCTTCCCTGATTTTATTTATTTATTTTTAGAGAAAGGGGAAGGGAGGGAGAAAGAGAGGGAGAGAAACTTCATTGTGTGGCTGCCTCTCATGTGGCCCCCACTGGGTACCCAGCCCGCAACCCAGGCATGTGCCCTGACCGGGAATTGAACTGGCGACCCTTTGGTTCGCAGCCTGTGCTCAGTCCACTAAGCCACACCAGTCAGGGCTGAAAAACAAATATTTATAAGTGGCCTCATTTTCTACCCCCTCCCTGTTATTCACCTTTGACTCTACTCATAATGTACGCAACATAGATAGTTCATGGCATATACAAGGTGCACTAAGCAAATAGTTAATCTATGAAATCATGTGAATAAAATATTAAAACAACAAACTGATAAGAAACAAAACAAAACCCACCTTCTGAAACATTGTGAAAAGAAAATACATATTTATATAATGTAATGTTTTTTCCTTTTGAAAATACCATGAAAAGGAGTTAAGAGCCAAATAAATGTTTTGTTTTACTGTTGACAAGTACAGTCTGTGCAATTACATTGTAAGAGAAATATGGATTTTTCAATAATGAATAATGACTATCATATAACAGGTGGTCAGTATTTCTCAATCTTGGTGTTAAAACCCTACTTCCTCTCCAACATCTTGAATACATTACATGGAAAGTATCAAGGCCCAAAGGTATGAAAGAATCTGGAAAAAAATCTTAAGGTTTCTTTCCAAAGATCTCAAATAGGTCAGTTTTAACGCTTTATAAAATAAAAATTATACATATCCAACTTCACTGTCATCTTAATGTAAAAATATAATATTAGGGACTTAATAGAGACCTAGGTAATTCAGACAAGTATCTCTACTAAAGGTAACTAAAATATCTGGAAAAAAATATAAAAAAAATATGCTTGAAGGCACAGGAAAGTGAACAGAATTGTGAAGAATTACAGGCAAGTGTCAGGAGGCAGGTGGAGGCTACTTCCCGGGGAGGTTGTTTGCTGATGCTGGAGGAGGTGGCTCAAATGCTTCAGAACATTGTTGAGCCCTCTGTGGGCCTGGGTGCTGGAACTGGGATGTAGCACCCACAAAGAGTTGTTGCTCTTAAACCCTCCTGCTTTGAGTTGGGACCCTGAACACCTGAACTCCAGAGGATAATCAGAGGTAGGCAGGCCCTCTCAGAAGCAGCAGGTCAGTTTCAAATTATCTCAGTCTCTAACACTGAACTGAAGGGATTTGGGATTGCTAATGCTTCAGGAGCCTGGATAAAGCAACTGTAATCCTCAGAAGATGCAAAATATTTCTATACACAATTCTGCAAATACATGTTGGATAAATTAGCAGACATTAAACTATAAAATATCTGGAAAAAAATTTCCAGTGAGAGAAAAAACAATGAAAAGCAGGAGAAAGTAAAAAGGCATACAGATAAGATAAGGAGCAGTTACTACACAATAAAACTGGAGTCCCAGAAATAGAGGAGAAAGCAAAAGTGGCAGAAATACCGTATTTTGCCATGTATAATGTACTCCTGTGTATAATGTACACCCATGTTTTTGGCCCAAACTTCCAGGAAAAAAATATTCTTCATTTTAATTAATTAATTAATATTTGGATGCTTTTTTGGTATTATCAAGGAATTTTAGCATTTATTTTTGAACATATTGAGGCACAAGAAATTTTATGTACCAAATAATTACAAAACACAAGAACAGGTATGAGGTATTTCCGGTACTATCCAGGTACAATGCACATCTTTATTTTCCCTCAAAAACTTGGGCAAAAAAGTACACATTACATATGGCAAAATACAGTAATATTTGAAGATATAATGGTTAAGAACTTTAGAAAACTAATGAAAGATTACCCACCCACAAATTCAGAAAGTTCTGTAAACCCACGTAGAAGAAGTAGAAATAAAATTACACAGGCACTACATAGCAAAACTACTAAAATTCCCCCCAAAACAGAAAATATTTTAGGAAGTCAGAAGTCAGATTTCATTCAAGAAAGCAACGCTTGGAATGAAAACTACTTTGACAGCAACAACAAAACCCAGAAGATAATAATGTTGAAGTTCTAAAAAAAAAAAGAAAAAAAGAACACTAAACTGAAATTATATATTCAGCAAAACAGTCTTCAAGAAAGAAATGTAAAATAAATATATCTTCAGATGCATAAAAACTAAGAAAATTCATTACTAGCACAACCACTGTAAAGGAAATGCAAAAGATTCTTCAGATGAAACAAAAATGTCTTGGATGAAGACACACAGATGCTAAAAATATATAGAACAAAAAAAGTAAATATGAATGAACACTGACTGTACAGACAATAAAAATAATATTCCATGGGCTTAACAAGAAAAACAGAGTACATTTTAGCAATGGTATATATGTCAAAGGAGGGTTAAAGCTGTTAAAGAATTTTAAGCTTCTAGCACTGTCTAAGAAGAGGGTAGAAATATAACAAAGTTACTCTGATAAACAGACTTTGATAAAGCAAGGATATATGTTAACCAAAGGTTAATAACTACAAGCATAAAGAGTATAGAGCTTCCAAGCTCACAGAGGTGAAAAAATGGGATATTAAAGAAAAGTGGCATAGCTGCTATATTAATATTAAAGTTAAAAGTAAAAAAAAATACTAGAAGGGTAATTTTATAATAAAAAGATGTAAGAATTCTAATTCTGAAATATACAGATGTAATAATATAATATCCATAACAGAAAGCAGAAATTGGCAGAACTAAGCAGGGTACTGTGCGGTAGGCAGAACACCCTCGCCCCCTAAAAGATGCTCACGGCCCAGCCCCTGAAACCTGTGAGTATATTCCACTGCGTGGCAAAAATGGTTTTGCAGATGTAATTAATGTGATAGGATTTTATCTTATTCTTTTAGTATGAAAGAAATCCTTTAATTTTTGAAGTGTTTAAAAAAATAACCTTATACTTAAGCCTTGAAGATAAGCAGAGAATTTACCAGTTTACTGTTTTAACCCAAACTCAAGCACCCACTCTGTGTATAGCACTATTCTAGGTGCAATGAAAGGGATTCTTAACCTCAGAAACATGATTATCACCTTTTGCAGAATTCTAAAATAAGGAGATTATCCTAGATCAGCGATTTTCAACTGGTGTGCTGCAAGAATTTTTAAAACATGTAACACCTGACTATTTAGTCAGGGGCACTGACTTTTTTCCCCTTAAACCGTCAAATAAAAAAGTGACAACAGCCAGAACAACAATAGCCATCCAGTGAGAATGAATCAAAATTAAACCTATTTTTTTGGTCAGATTGGCAACAAATATGTTTTGGTGCACTGCAGAATTACAGTAATTAGTTTATGTGTGCCATGAGATGAAAACAGTTGAAAACTGCTGTCCTAGACTACCCAGTGGCCTCCATCTAATCATTAAAAGCATTTAAGGCAGAGAACTTTCCCTAACTGTAGGCAGTAAACATGAGACAGAAGGGAAGGTCAGAGAGATTCAGAGTATGAAGATGACTTGACCTGCCTTTGTTGGCTAGGAGATGAAGTGATGAAGAGGGTCATGTGCCAGGACACATGAGTGACCTCTAGAAACTTATAATGACCCCTGGCCAACAGCCAGCAAGAAAACACAGATCTCAGCCAAATAGCCACACAGAACTGAATTCTGCTAACTACCAGAATAAGCTTAGAAGCACATTCTCCCCTAAAACCTCCAAATAAGAAACTCGGTGGGCTTACACTTCGCTTTTGGCCTTGTGAACCTCTTAGCAGATTAACCAATTGAAACTGCTGGGCTTCTGGCCTACACAACTCTTTGAGATCAAGTTGATATATTTATGTTAATTTGTTAGGGCAGCAATAAAGAACATACAAAATTAAAAAATCCACAGTAATAGAGGGCATTTTTAATAGATCTCTTCAGTATATGATAGAACATAAATTAAAACATAAGTCAGTAAGAATAAGATTTGAAGAACATAACCAATTTGAACTGACATATAGAATATAAAACCTACAAAACATATATTCCTTAAAAGCATACTTGAAACATTTATATAAGCTAACTTTATGGTGGGCATAAAGTAAGTATCTACAAACTTCAAAGGATTAAAACCACATAAAGTAATTTCTTCAAATACAATTCAATTAAGCTATAAATCTATAACCCCCAAATAGGCTGGAACATAAACAGCAACACAAACCTAGTAAAAGTAGATAATGAAACATAAAGAAAGGAAGTAATGAAAGTAAGAGAAGATACAATGAAACAGAAAACAAAATCTATAATAAAACAGAAAACAAACATCCAAGAGAAAAAACCAACAAAGCAAATATTTGAGGTGCAGTTCTGACAGGAAAGGATAATACTAAAATACATAAAATCAAATACACAAATCTACAGAGATGTGCCTCATCCCCTCTTAAAATCTATTACCGTAATACCAGTGGTAGGAAAAAGTAACAGTTGCCAACAGGAGAAACACGGTAACGTTTGGAAGTTGAAAAGCAGATGGATCAGATCAATGGGAAATGTAGAAGATAAAAATTAGGACCCCAGTTGTTATTTGTATGAAAACTGCTTTTGCCCAATCTGTGAACTCAGAAGAAAAGACTGGGGAATAGACTATGAGGTGATTATAAACAATAATCAACAGACCAACTACTCAACAGATTTACTCTGGTGTTGTATTATGGGCTAAAACTCTCTAAACAAAGTGGCAACCTCCCTAGCATCAGCGTTGGAATAAAAAGTAAAGTAGGGCCCTGGGAAGATCCAGACTTCCAGAAAGAAAGAAGTTTGGAGGAGACAGAGTGGAGCATGAGGGCAGTTGAAACTACAAGCAAAACACTAAGGCACTCCAAACAAACAAACAAACAAACAAACAAAATGCCACCAACTGCAATAAGCATAAGATACACCAGACAAGATGAAACAACCTTACTAGTCATCTGAGAGTTGCAAATTTAAAAAAAGAACACAGACAATAGTCTAGTGTTGCTGTTATTATTCTGGGTTGAGGTAAAGAGAAAATATGCACACATTTGGTACAGGAAAATTCTGAGACTTTGACAGATTACTTCTTTTTTAAAAAAAGTAGTTGTCCTCTGACTCAGCAAATCAGCTTTTAGGAACCAGGTACACACTCACAAAGCTGAATATACAGGCATGCATTCCGATGCACCATTCACCAAAAGAACACCGATTGAGCAAATTATGCTACCTCTATTCTCTGGATGGTCACAACTGTTAAAGAATACGAGGTAGATTCTTCATGCATGTACCCTAATTTATGTGCAAGCATTCACGTGAAACCTAACAAAAAGCTAAAAAGTTAGATTATCTAATACAAATTCATATTCTCTCTCTCCCTCTGTGAACATAACCAAACAATTAACAACATTTATCTCTGAGACAGGACACAAGATTGAGGTTCTGGGGAAAGTCAAAGAGGGCGTTCTACTTCTATATGTACTTCTATGTTGTCTGAATTTTTTTAAACCAAGAGTAGATGTTCTGCAATTAAAATGTACTACACACACTTATGAGATGAGATATACAGTGATCTGTCAATAGAAAAACAGTAAATTCTTCACTGTTAGATCTTAAGAATAGCTTATTATGCATTAAAAATTGTGATATTCTTAATTATAATCTTCAGTCCTTAATAGACATTAAATTTTAAAGAAGTAAAATTAGTTCATCAAAAATGGGTAAAATAGCTTAAAGGTGTTATTGTTAGAGATATTTAGGACATCAAGCATACTTGTTTATAGACCTGTGAAAGGTACTGGTTAATTGAAACAATTCTGAAACTAATTTCCCCATTAATTCTCACAAAATAGCCGAACCTACTTAAAAAATTAACTGTTAATGTAGACTGGTATATAAAGGAGGCTGCCAAAGTCTAGAAAAGTTATTATTTACTTAACAAAATAAAAGCCATACTTACAAGCAGCAGTCTGAACTGGTGCAAGCTGTGGAAAGGCCATAAGCAGAGAAACCCCGGGCAGGGTGCTCTGCTTGGTATGTTCAGTAGTTTGGTCAGCCCAAACGACCACTTTTTTCCTCTCTACCAAATGTTCAATTTCTTTGAAGTCAGACTCAAAAGCAGCATTTGACAGGCCAGCTTCCTTTAACGCACAGTACTGTTTTCTCAGGGTTGGAAGTAAAGCATTCAATACCCTATTTAGAGAAGTTGACCAAAAAGGAGAGATAAATACTAAATTTGAAATAATTATAGTTCTATGTAACATCCAAAATATTAGCAGATATTTCAAATAACTCCCTGTATATACATTCCTTTTAGAATATTTCAATCAACTACATCAACATATTCTTCACACATTAGTACAAACGGGAAAGCACCTTGGGGAGGAATCACGAGCACCAGGCTGTACTCTCAGCCAGTCTTCCCTTGCTTCCATATGGTCATGGATAAGGCACAACTGAGGTTTCTCCTCTATTACATGCTAATCAATTAATTAGACAGCCACTACTTATAGCAGGAGATTGTTTAGGGAACTGAATGAGTTAAATACATATAAAAGCTTTATGTGAAGCATAATGTGATTTTCAAACCAAATATATTGTTGTTGTTACTAAACACTACAAAATTAAAATAAAAAATTTATACACTATATCAAATGATGAGACTCATTTTATGCATATAATGTTAAAAAAACACAAGTACAATTCATTCTTCCTTTCAGTTAGCTCTTCATGAGCTAAACAATGGCCTTCAAAGCTATTCCAAGGGGGTTCAAGGAGAAAGGATGTGTACAATGGAGGGTATGGGGGAATCAATGGGACACTGGTTCTTGGCTCTGACTCAAAATCTTCCCAATAGTTGTATTGAATGTATCTTGTGATGTGTTAGACCTCCATGTAACTGTTCACTAAAGAAATGCCACAACTAAATAGCTATAAATTTATACACTTGATCAATGGTTCCTAACTTTTAAATCAAGAAAGATATTGTCAAACAACATGAGTAATCTTGAAATGATTCAGTCCTGGTGATCCAGTTGACCTGTCACATCTAAGAGAACAGACCATTTGAAGTATAAATAGGTCACTGGGAAAAGAATAGGCATTAATTTTAACACAAGGAAATCATCGCTTTACTACTTACTTAGGAGTCTTAAATATTTAGATAGTAGTATAAATAAATAATCTGTGACACCTTCATTTTGGTGAGGATGCATACATAGTACTTTAGTCATCAATTAGAAAGTCAATAAAAACTGAATACCTACACTAACTAGGTGCAATGCAGAGAAGAGTTAACTGCTATCCTTAGAAAGATTTGTTAGCAATGTCGGCCTCTGGCTGGTACCTTGGACCTTGGATTTTGACAGCAGTCTCATTATTTTCCAAATTGATAAAGAGTGTCTCACTGTGCTTGAACTGTTTATATAAACAATGTGGGTTATCCTTAAGAGTTGCTTTCCTTTCGGAAAGTCTGTTTTGGGTACACGCTAGGCAGAGGGTGCATACGTGACCAGCTACCAACAAAAACCCTGTGTGCTAAGTATTTATCTAATGAGATTCCAAAAGTAGACAACATTTCACGTGTGGTCACAACTTTTGCTGGAGGACTTAAGTACATCCTGTGTAGGTCCACTGAAATAGGACATTTGAAAGCTTACATTTGGTTTTCTTTGGATATTGCCCCATTCTCCTTTTCCTTTTGCTGATTTTGTTTTGCACACGTTTGCTTTTAATAAATCATAACTAAGAGTACAACTATACAATGGGTCCTGCGAGTCAGTCTAGTAAAGCCAGTAAATGCCATTCTGTGACTCTTAATACAGGCTTTATTTTAAAGTCACTTTAAATTTTTCTTTAGCTTTTATCCCTCTGGAAAATTATCTCTCCTTTTATTTTGGTGATAACTTTGCTGGGTAAAGTTATCTGGAGGTAGTCACAGGGAATGACAACATGTTACATATGTATGCATTTATGCATGTTTGTATGAATGTTCATTCAGTCATTATTTTTTTGATTTGTGTACATATTGTGAAATGATCACCACAATTAAGTCCAGTTAACATCCATTACACAAGTAGTTACAGAATGTTTTTTCCTTGGGATGAGAGCTTTTAAGATCTCTTTTAGCAACTTTCAAATATGCAATACACTAATACTAACTAAGGTCATCATTCTGTATATTACACCCCCATAACTTACTTATTTCATAACTGGAAGTTTGTATCTTTCCACTGCCTTCACTTATTTCAACCATGCCCCACCCTCAGCTCCTGGCAATCAGAATCTGTACTCTTCATCAATGAGCTTCTTTTTTTTTAAGATTCCACATGTAAGTGTGAACATATGTTATTTGTCTGTTAATGTCTGACTTACTACACTTAGAATAATGCCCCCAAGGTCCATGCATATTTTTGTAAATGACAAGATTTCATTCCTTTTTATGGCTGAATAATATTCCATACACACCTCCTTATCCATTCATCCACTGATGGATACTTAGGTTGTTTCCCCATCCTGGTTATTGTATTACGCTGCAATAAACATGGGGTGTGCACGTATCTTTTCAAATTAGTGTTTTCATTTTTTTCAGAAGTGGAATCACTGGATTATATAGTAATTTTATTTTTAAGTTTTTGAAGAACCTCCATATTTTCAATAATGGCTGTACCAATTTACATTCCCACCAACAGTGCACAAGGGATCCCTTTTCTCCACATCCTTGACGACACTAGTTTGTCTTTTTGATAACAGCTATTTTAACATATGTGAAGTGGTATCTTATTATGGTTTTTATTTGCATTTCCCTGATGATTACTGATGTTGGCCACCTGTGTGTCTTCTTTGGAAAAATGGCTATTTAGATCATCTGCCCATTTTAAAATCAGATTGTTTTGATATTGAATTGTATGAGTTTTTGATATATTTTGAATATGATTTGCAAATATTTCTCCCATTCAGTAGGTTGGCTTTTCATTTTGTTGATGGCTTGCTCTTGCCAAGTAAAAGCTTTTGTTTGATGTAGTACCACTTGTTTACTTTTGCTTTTATTGCTGTTTTTACTTTGCTGTCCAATACAAAAAATCATCACCAAGTCCAATGTCAAGAAGCTTACTACCCATGTTTTCCTCTAATTTTATTGTTTCAGGTCTTATGTTGCCTTTAATCCATTTTGAGTTGTTTTGTGTGTGTGATATGTTTTATTCTCATACAAGCAGCTGTCCTCCACTTTTCCCAACACTGTTTATTGAAGAGACTGTCCTTTTCCCACTGCATATTCTCCACTTCTTTGTCATAAATTAGTTGACCATATATGCCTGAGTTCATTTCTGGGCTCTCTATTTGGTTCCACTGATCTATGTGCCTATGTTTGTGCCAGTACCATACTGTTCTGTTATAGCTTTGTTACATAGTTTTAAATAAGGGACCATAATGCTTCCAATTTAGCTCTTTCTAAAGATTGCTTTGGCTATTCAGGGTTTTTGGAAGTTCCAAACAAATTGTAGAACTGTTTTTCTATTTCTGTGAAAAACGACGGTAAGATTTTGATTGGAACCGCATTGAATCTGTAGATTGGTTTGGGTAGTGGGGACATTTTATCAGTATTAATTCTTCTAATCTATGAGCACAGAGTATTTTTCAATTTATTTGTATATTCTTCAATTTCTTTCATTAATGCCTTATATAGTTTCAGTACACAGGTCTTTTACTTGCTAATTAAATTTTTTTCTATGTATTCTATTAATGCAATTGTAAATAAAATTATCTTAATTTATTTTTCTGATAGACTATTGTTAGATTTGTGTCTACAGAAACACAAATCCAAATGATTTCTGTATATTAATTTTGTTTCCTGCAACCTTAATAATTTATTAGTTCCAACAGTTTTAGGGGAGTCTGGGGTTTTCCATATATATGTCGTCTGCATATAATGCATTTTACTTCTTTCTCTCCAATTTGGAGGTATTTTCTTTTTCTTGTCTAATTGCTGTGGGTAGGACTTCCAATACTGTGTTCAATAAAAGTGGTGATAGTGGGCATCCCTAACTTGTTCTTAGAGGAAAAGCTTTCAGCTTTTCACCATTAAGGATAGTATTACCTATGGGCTTGTCATATATGGCCTTTATTATGTTCAGATGTGTTCACACTACATCCACTTTGCTGAATGTTTTTATCAAAATGGATGTTGAATTCTGTCAAATACTTTTGTGATTTTTATCCTTCGTTTTGTTAATGTGATGTACCACACTGAATGATTTAAGAATGTTGAACCATCCTTGCATCCCTGGGATAAACCCCAGCTGATCACAGTGTATGATCTTTTTAATGTATTGTTGAATTAGGTTTCCTAATATTTTGTTGGAATTTTTACATCAATGATCATTGGGGATATTGGTCTATAATTTTGTTTCCATATGTTGTCTTTCTCTGGTTTTGCTATCAGAGTAATGCTGGCCTCATAAAATAGACTCTTCAATTTTATGGAAAAATTTGAGAAGAATTAGTATTCTTTGAATGTTTAATAGAAATCAACAGTGAGGCCGTCTGGTAGTGGACTTTTCTTTGTAGGGAGGTTTCAATCAGTGATTCAATCCCGTTACTAGTAATTGGTCTGCTCAGGTTGTCTGTTTCTTAATGACTCATTCTTGGTAGGTTGTATGTTTCTAGATGGTTCTTCTAGGTTGCCCAATTTGTTGGTGTATAATTGTTCATAGTAGTCTCTTAAGACACTTTGTATTTCTGTGGTGAGTTGTAATGTCTACTCTTTCATTTCTGATTTTATACAATTAAGCTTTTTCTTTTTTCTTGGTAAGTCTAGCTAAAGGTTGGTCAATTTTGTTTTTTTTTTTAAAGTATAACTCTTGGTTTCATTGACCTGTTCTATTTTTTGTTTGTCTACTTCTTTTATTTCTGCTCTGATCTTTGTTATTTTCTTCTTTCTAACATTGAGCTTTGTATGTTATTTTTCTAGTTCCTTGAGATTCAAAGTTAGGTTGTTTATTTGATTTTTCTTTTTGAAGTAGACATTTATTGCTATGAAATTCCCACTTACAAATGCTAATGCTATATCCCATAAATTTTGGTATGTTGTATTTTCATTTTCATTTGTCTCAAGGCATTGTTTTTATTTCACTTTTTTTATTGTTGTTCAATTACAGTTGTCCCACATTTACCCCCATTGCTCTCCCCTGTTGCCCAACCCCTGCTCCCAGTCAATTCCCACCCCATTGTCTGTGCCCATTGGTTCCTTTGACGTGCACCTTCCCCTTTTTTCCCTCCGTTATCCCCCTGTCCCTCCCCCCTCTGGTCACTGTCAGTTTGTTCTTTATTTCCAAGTCTCTGGTTCTATTTTTCCATTTGTTTTGTTGATTAGGTTCCACTTATAGGTGAGATCTTATGGTATTTGTCTTTCACCGCCTGGCTTATTTCACTTGGCATAACAGTCTCCAGTTCCATCCATGCTGTCTAAAAGGGTAGGAGTTCCTTCTTTTTTTCCTGCTGCGTAGTATTCCCTTGTATAAATGAACCAGTTTTTCGATCCACTCATTACTGATGGGTACTTAGGTTGCTTCCAGAACTTGGCTATTGTTATTTCACTTCTGATTTTTTCCTTGATCCACATATTTTAAGTTCCACATATTTGTAAATATTTTTATTTTCTTCTACTTGATTTGTACTTTCATATCACAGTGGTCAGAAAGGTATCTGATCTGATTTCAATCTTCTTAAACTTGTTAAGACTTGTTTTGTGGTATAACATATGATGTATCCTGGGAAATTTTCCATTTTCACTTGAGAAGAATGTGTATTATGTTGCTTTTAGATGAAATGTTCTGTATATGTCTGTTAAGTCCATCTGCTCTAATGTGTCAGTTAAGGCCGATGTTTCTTTATTGATTTTCTGTCTGGATAATCTATCCACTGACATAAGTGGGGTATTAAACTCTTCTACTATAATTGTATTGCTGTCTATTTTTCCCTTTAGGTATGCTTTATATATTTAGGTGCTCCTATGTTGGGGGCATAATATTTACAAATGGTATAACCTCATGCTGGATTAACACCTTATTATTACGTAATGCCATTCTCTGACTCTTAATACAGGCTTTATTTTAAAGTCACTTTAAATTTTTCTTTAGCTTTTTCCCCCTCTGGAAAATTATCTCTCCTTTTATTTTGGTGATAACTTTGCTGGGTAAAGTACTCTTGGTTAAAATTTTTTTCCCGTTAGTATGTTATTAAATCAGCTTTTGCCTCTACTCTACAATGTCCTGCTAAGATAATTCATCACTTCCATTATTTTTATGCCATTTAATCATTTCAAATTCCTTATAAGTACTATAATCTGTTTTAACTAGAAGAAAACCAAGGTTTAGTGCGGTTAATTTATGTCAGGTTATACTGCTAATTTAAACCAGTATAACACCAATCACAAAACTCACACTCTTTCTGTTATGATGTACTATCTCTGTTTGTAATTCTTTGGTTCACCATATTTTTAAATAAGAGTTAGAAATCTTTTTTCCATTTTGAGACAAAAATTGATCTTGAATGTATTAATCTTTGTCTTAAATAGCAAATATAGTACAGTTAAAATAAACTAATGTTCCTTTTATAACTTTAGCTCTTGCAAGTGGTTTAAATGCTAGTTATTAAGTTTTCAATGTCTGCTTAAGGTGTAGATATAGACAGTATGGATGACTAGGTTGAGCTTGTATTCACAGGATCCATCAAGTTTCTCCTTTCCCTTTTTTCTTTTAAAAAATAATTAACTTACTATGGTTTCCTTTAATTAGGAAGTATAAAAAACTAATTACCAGTTATTTGAGAGCAGTACTAGAACTCCAGTAGAATTTTAGACCAGCAGAAAGCTCTAAGAGAAATAAATTTCTCATTTTTCCAGAGCATGACAGTGACACCTAAGGAGTTGATCAACATATCCGAGGTAACAAAAATAATTGTTGTACATTTTTGCTATTATGTTACTACAGATTCACGTGATGTTACTACTGAGCTAGTACAGAGAGCATGACATAAAAATTGGACACTTGATACAAAGTGTAAACATTTTTAGTAATTCATTTTAATGATAGCACAATATCATTCTGGATATAAATGCTTAAAAACTGCCTACTTAAATATTTAGTTGGTATTAATAGTGAGTGCTCCTAAGAGAGGAAATGACAGCTCTAAGACAGGTAGAGACTGATTCCTTTTCATAATATAAGTATCTTTGGAATTTTGCATGACATGGCATATGTTACATAAAAAAATCAATTCAAAAAATGCTTTTCAAACCATAAAGCATTATGAAAAGTTAGCTGGAGAAGAATCACATCTTTTATTTCCTCAATGTTCTCAAACTTGTTATGCTTTCTGATGCTAGCAGACAGTTAAAAATGATGTATCCCATACCAGATAAAACTCAGAAAAGTGAACTTCTATGCTTCAGGTTCCTAAGATTTACAGTGTTAAAATTTGTAGAACAGGTAAATACATGTACTTACGCCTCAGTTTGCCTGTGTTGCTGTTCTTGAAGACAAGCTAGATCCATCATATGTTTAATTTGTGCTTTCAAGTCTTTGTTCTGGAGGTACAAATGGTGACAATGAAGATCTTTATTGAGTTCCTAGGGAAAACAATGTAAACTATACATCAGATTCCTTGGAGAATGTAAAAATTAAATCAATTTTAATAAAACTTATTTTATATTGATGTCAACGGATTTAATTTTTTTACATATGCAATGATATGCTTGGAAGTAGTTTGAAAAATGAGTGTTCTGGTATAGGCATCTATAACTTACAAGTAAGATGAGTTTTAAGTTTCCTCAAAAACAGGTCAGAAACTCATGACAAATTTTATTATGATGATAGTTTCTTAGTCTATCCAATTTGTTCATAATACTGTGAAAATACATGAATATGATCAGTTTTTGCTTAATGTCACTTCCTTATGGAGGCTTTACTTGAGCATTATATGTGACCATGGACACTCTCCATCCCTGTTAGTCTGTCACAGTATTGATCAATAACTTTATATTGTTTTCTACCTGCACTAGACTTAAGGTTCAATGCCAGACCAGGGACTGTGTCAAACCACTTCAGTGTTACTGCCCCCAGTTTAGTGTTTGGAGTTGCATATAATAACAATTTCTTGCTTAAAATCAATCCTGGTATAAGCTTCATCCTACAGCAAAAGTGTAAAAAAGTCTTTTGTAGGCCCCTGTTTTCCAAAGCCTCATGGGTGTAGGCTCAAGTGCTATCTAATCCACCACTTAAAGCACAGGTGGCAAACACAAGGCCCGCAGGAGGAATCCGGCCCTCCACCTTGTTTTACCCGGCCTGGCACCTTGTTTCAACCTGGCGGCAGCACCGAGCTGCTGCTTAACTGCTAAGGAGTAGTTACATTTGTACAGTCCTAAAATTATATTCGGCCTTTTAAAGGCAACCGCAAGGCTGATGTGGCCCCTGGTGAAAATGAGTTTGACGCTCCTGTCCTAAAGTTACTCATTTTTCCTCAAACTTACTAAAAGTTGAGTATGAAAAGTGTCAGCTAAGTGGTTACACTGAAATGCTGGTAATGATGCAATAGCATTCTCAAAATCTTTAATTGGGAAAATTTCAGTCAATATAATGAAAGAAAGTGAGAGGCTGAGACAATAGTCCCATAAAACAAGGGATCTGTGCCTGGGAACATCCTCCTGCAGACAAGTCCCAAATCCATTTTAGCTTTTCAATATTCCTCCCAATCTGCAGTTGACCATCAATTCTCTAGAAGCTTAAAAGTACCTCCACCCATTTTTAATACTTCCTATGTCCAGTGATAGGCACCACGACAGGAAAGCAGTGCCAATCTATGTGTCCTAGATATATTCAAGTTTGGGCTTATTTATGTGACTCAATTGTATTTCAAGAAATACAGTAAGTATTTTAGAGAAAACTCTTTAGGAATCAGTATGATATGGTTAGAATGCTGGTCTATGTCAGGTGATTTTTAGATAGTCTCAGCCATAACACTAATGCAACCTTAAGCCAAAAATATGGTCTATATGGAGATTATTTGACTAAAATTAAGTGCTGGACTAGATGATCTCTTCAGTGTTTTCCAGTTAGAAAATTCAATGATCCTAATAGTGTACTTATTGCCAAATACTCCATCTTTTCTCTTAAAGGAAGAAAAAAATCCCTTCCATATATTGTTCTGTTAATCTTATTCCTTCATTGTTTTGAATGACTCTTCTTTTAAAAAGGCAAGCCTTGAATGTATAGTAGTCAATAATGGGCCTTGGCCAGCTTGTCATCTTTGAAAAAACAAGTATACAATCTGAGTCTTTCCTTGTCTTGCTATACTAATGATTAAAAGCGCAGGGCCTATTCTGAGAACTACAAGTAGGTTAGTAATGGCTGAAGTGAAAAATATAATGAGGTGATATATAAAACTTGAGAGGTATTCAGGTGTCATGCTAGGCCTGGGAGATCATAATAGACAGATTATATTAGGGAGAAAGCACTGAACAGTGATATGATCAGAGTTACATTTTAGAAAGCTCATTTTAGTTGCAGTAGAGAGAATGAACTGCAGTGCAATATGAATGAGGCAGAAAGACCAAATGTAGCAGTCCACTCATGGAAGTGGGGAGGAGGCTGATTTAGGGTAGTGGTAGTGGGAGAGAGAGAGAGAGAGAAGTGGATATATTTGAGAGATTAAAAGGCAGATAATGCAGGAGGGTACAGAAAAAAAGAGCACCCATTTGAGAGTCATAGTACTAGGTCTGTGTCCAGAGTTGTATGACTATGATGAGTCCCTTTACAGAGTTATAGGTCAGTTTTCTTACATATATAATAATGGCTTTTAAATAGACAATTACTTTAGCTGTAAAAACAGCCACACGAAAAAGAACTCAGTGGAATTGGGGTGTCAAAAATGGAAACAGTTCAATTTTTTAAAAATTATAATCATGTGTTAAAACACAACATACCTGAATATGAACTTAAGATTGATTTAAGCTTATATTCAGATATGGAGAAGTTCTGTTTAAGAGAGTTATAGCAAACAGAATGATTAAAAAATTCAATTCGACTATATTAAAAAATTAAGTTTATTGAAAATAACCCAAACAATATTAACTCAAAAAATGCTACTAAGTAGACCAAAAGACAAAAAGAAATTAGCAATAATAATAATGCTAAAGGGAATACTAGGACACTTTTTAAACTGGAAATTTTTGATAAATATGGGAAAGCAAAAGCAAACTAAAACTAGTTAACTTATACAATTGTTTATTTTCCTCTTACAAGTTCTTAAGCATTTCTCTAGTTGAGGATGAGTCATAAATTAGAATGTTGATTATACAAACATATTAAGTTACAATATGAGAATAATATAAATTAAGTAAAGCTATTATAAAAATACTCTAGAAATAACATTTTTTAAAAACTATATATATACTGATTTTTTAAATGAATGTTACTAATGCCACTTGAACTGCAGACCTAAAAATCATTAAGATGGTAAATTTTGTTATATTTTATTATATGCAAAAAATTTTTTAGAACCATGAAAAGGTTTTGCTCACTAGAAGAGCTAACTGTTCTATTAGAACATCAGAATCACAAATAAAGAAAACTAAAGAATCTAGTATTTATTTTAGAATATGGTAAAAAATTTTAGCTCTACCAAAATGCTTATAATTTGATGTCATTCACACAATTGCCTTGAAAATAAGACTGTTTTAGATAGATACGGTGTCTAACAAATAAGTGAAACACTATAAATAAGTAAAACAAAACAAAAGCTACTATAAACATTCAACATCTGTTAACTTTTCAAGATAATCAGCTCTTGCACACTGAATCAGAAACACTCACTTGGCCAGGAACATCAGCTGTTTTCTCTGCAAACCTTTCATCCAGAACACGGCTAGGGCACTCTGATGGAGACTAGCCATTCTATGATGAGCCTCTGCAGTTTTGGATGCCTCACATCTAGCATGGAATTTCAACTGTTCCATTTGCTAACCTAGATAACCCCTATTATAGTTTATTGATTAACCACTGCCTTTTTTTTTTTTTTGCTTATTCCTTTTGGCTCATACAAATATGTCTATTGTATCACCTTAAGATGAGTATAGTATTTGTAAAAAATGTGCTTTTGTTCTTCTAGAGTAAATATTAGGAATGTTATATCAAAGAAAAAGTGACTTTTATAAAAAGGCAAAATTGTATGAATGTGACCTCCCCAGTCTCCCATCTGAGAGAAGATCAATGTTGCTCTATGATCAGAGTCTCAAAGGCATCTATGACCCAAAAAGTCATAATTTCTATTTTGGAGGAAAAATGGAAAATGGATTTTATAATGCAGCCAACTCTGTTGTGATCCTTCAGTGTGCCTTTATTTGGCTATTGATTTCTATGTTATTGTTAGTTAGAATATTATTAAACTATTATTTATTAACCATCTATTATGTGTTTAGTGGTGCTAGGTCTTTGCATATAGTATTTCACTTAATTTCATAATGCCTCAAATACATTTTAAAGATGAGAAATTAAGACAACAAAGTTAAACAACTTGTTCACATAATTAGTATTAAAGTCAGTATTCAACACAACTATAAGTACCAGAATTAATACGTCAACTCTAAAGTCTATCCTCTTTCCAATATTTACATTCTCTCTGTAAGGAATATTCTCAAGTGCTTTATCAATGAAATTATATTATAAAATCTCATTAAAGTATACTTTGCACTACATTTAATTCCTAATCCACTGAACTGACTAGCTGGTATGCTTTCAGCAGGACATTTTGAAGACTTCTAGAACTACAGAGTTAAGGATTGTTGGCTGGCTCTCAGTGAATCTCCATATTAAGAAACTATTTAGTTTCTATTTGTCTTTGGCTTTCTTCTTAAGAAACAGAAGAGTGTCTACTGCTTGTGGCCTCCTTTCAATGTCATCATTAACTACTCTTGCTAGTCTCCTTTCCCTCCAGTTTGAGCTTTAATGCTAAAAAAGAACAAAAGCCATTTACAACTATTGCTATGTAATCAGAGGATCCATTTTCCTGGTCATGATGAATTGGCTAATATCTTTGAATTGTAACAAAAAATTAATATGTTTGAACATTAATGATCACTAACTTCATCCATTCGTTACTGAATATTTTATGCTATATTTCATTGTATTCATTTTCAGTCTAGTGCTTTTTTAGAAACATGAAGATTGTAGGATTACAATTAGATGATACATAGTATATAATTTCAGAAGAGCAACATCAGGGTAAAATTGCTCCTCCTTTAAAAAAAGTATAAGAAGTTCTTTTAAAGTATTAGGTAATTGAATCAAAATTAATTACTTTGTTTGCTGGCTCCTTATTCCATATTTATTTACCCCTTCTTTTTTATTAAGAGAATTCTAATTTTGGTTTTGGTAATAATGTGTCCAGCAGAAACATTCACCTCTCCAGATACCTTTATAGATAGGGATAGCCATATGACAATTCTAGCTATTAAGATATGTCTGCTAGAAATTATTGAAAAAGATCTTACTCTCACAATATAAATATACCTCATGCTCTCTTTCTTCTTCTTCTGGGCTAAGTCTGAACTTGAGAATAAAGAAGGAATAATGATATTACAACTATGAAATGACAAGTATAATGATGACAGTGATGACTTGTTGTTCATCAAAATGGTACTATATTAAGGTACCACATAGGAGGCACCATATTAAGAAGGAACCACATATTCTGCCCTGGCCAGGTGGCTCAGTTGGTTGGAGCATCATCCTGTGCAACAAAACGTTGCAGGTTCGATTCCTGGTCAGGGCACATACGTAGGTTGTGGGTTCGATGCCGTCCCCCCCAGTGGGAACATGTACAGAAGGCAACAGATCAATATCTCTCTCTCACATGGATGTTTCCCTCTCTGAAATCAATAAACATATCCTTGGGTGAAGAATAAAAAAACAAATGAATTGCGCATTCCCAAGACTTACTGTTAAGGGAGCAACATATACCTCTAACTCTAAGACACTAAAGTCAGATTTTTGTAACCACATGTTCAGATTTCTGAACAGTTTTAATCTGACTCATCCATTAACCATTATTACCATCACTACTTTTTATAAATACAACCTTTTGCCACTCCAGCTGAAATATCTTCAGTTCAGTATATACACACACATGCATACAGCTTTCAAATCAGCTTTCGTTAGCCATAATATCAGCAACGGTGACCACCTTTAAAATTCTTTTTGCACAAAATATCAAGTATTAAAACAAACTAAAATTACCTAGATGATTATTCCTCAAGTACAGTTTGAAATAAAATTACTTTATTCTAAGTCAAGAGCTACCTCATAAAAGAATGCAATTATTTACGAAAAACAACAATTACAAGTAACTTTACTCTTCTGAAAGTACAAAAAGGCAAATCTATTTAGTTGGCAATTAGCAAGGCAGAAGGTATATTCAGTTAAAAACAGTGAAATTAGTCAATTAAATCTCAGAGAAATGGAGCAATAATTGTCTTCTGAAAGATATTTACTCAAGAACAAAGACAATGAGTTCAAAGAGCTCAGTTCTTACAAGATAAATCTGAATATACAGGCATAGTTTGTTTTATTGTGCTTTGCAGATTTTGCATTTTCATCAACTTCGAGGCAATCCTCTCTCCACCAGCAAAAAAATTATGACTAAGATGATGGCTAGCATTTTTTAGCAATAAAGTACTTTTAAATGAAGGGATAAACATTTTTTTGGATATAATGCTATTGCACACAAGAGTACAGTATAGTGTTAACATAATTTTTATATGCATTGGGAAAAATTCGTGTGACTTCTTTATTGCAATATTCTCTTTATTGTGGTGGTCTGGAAATGAACCCTCAATTATCTCTGAGGTATGCCTGTGCAAACATGTCTGTACCTCTGGAATATGACCATTTTGACCTAAGAGTCTCATTTCGGTTTCAACACGATGGAGCCAATTAGTATTCTCATCAAATTGCTTCAGTTCCTCCTCTCTTTTCTTCTGTAGGTAGCAACGACGGGTTTTCAACATTGCAAGTCTATGATCTCGTTTGCAAGTGGCCTGAAAAACAATGCATTTAAGTCAGCTTAAGTTTTAGGTTATCTGATGCATGTGATATTAGTAAAATACTATTTTCTTATAAGTGTGCACTTATAGTATATTAAGTAAGGCTACACTTCCATACTTAAACTATTTCCTCTTTGAAATCTTACAGTACTACTGCCTATAGGAAAAAACTGAGTTGTGAGTCATTTTTATAAAATTACATGTTGAGGGTTTTTTGGCTTTAAGAAACTCAATGGCCAAATTGGAGACTATAACTTTCTGTATGTTAAAATATGTTCTCTTAAGTGTTTCATTTGAAAAGTCCATACATGGTCTGATAATTTCCATGATTTCCTTCCCACGTATGCTCTCATCTTCCCTCCAATTTGAGCAATGTGAAGAAATAGTGTTCTAATGCTCTGATTTTGCCTGTAAGGCCTTAAGGTTGGCTGGTATAAATGACAGAAAATAGAGCTTATATCAGAGTGGTCATAAATATCTGTTCTTGCCTGATGAATAATGGATATTATGAATATTTTCAGTGTTTTACATAGGCCTGACCTGGGATCAAAACCGGCCTTTTGGTTTCTTACCCCAAGGGTCTTGCACACTATCATAGGAACTGTCGGCCAGAGCAGCTTGACCTGTCTGGGCTATGTGCCAAAGAGACACTGAACTCTATAATCACCAAATATGATGGCTGGACGGAGACAATAGATCCCCATGGATTAAAATACGGTCCTGCAGCTGATTTTGGAAGTAGGAAACTACATGAAAAAAAGAAAAAAAGAACAGGAACTACATTTGAACTGGGTCAAAGACCTTACTCTCTTTAGGAGATAAATTCTTTTTCCTTATTATTTTTTATAAAACATGTATTGACATTTTAGGGAAAAGCCGGGTATAAAGAGACTTGCGAAAATATGAAAGAACATCACTCTTCTCACTGCCTTTTTGTTTTACAAAACATAATCAGTTATTTTTCATTACAGCATTACTTATGTTATCATGCAATGGGTTATTCAACTGTTTTTAAATTAATAGATGATTAATTAAAAGCATCATGTATTAGAAATAATACATAATTATTTTTAAAATGTATTTTTGTAAACCTGAGTTTAAATTTGTAATATGGAAATATTGGTAGGTGGAATACACATGGACAAAAGCTCTTTGAGGTTCCTAAAATAATTTCTTTAAAGCAGAAAGGGGTCCTGAAAAGCTGAAAAGTTTGGAACCACTGCCGCAGCAGAAAGGAGGATATATGGCTTCTTGACTTTCTTCTGCTTATCAGCAGGTCTGAGAGCTTAGGCAAGTCAGTTTCAGTTAGTATTCAGTCACGTCATCTGAAAAAGATGAACAAAAGCACTGTACGTGCCTGAAGAAAGGCAGTTAAGCCAAATTGTCTTTAATTTGCTTTTGTTATAGTACTCTTAAATCAGGGCAGAAAATGATCTGTGGGTCTGATGGCAGTCAATATTTAATACCAAAAAACCCTAAAAAGGTATGTTTTGAATTTTTACTTCTATTGTTCATCAAATGCATCCTTTATGATGGATCACTTTATTTTACATCAGGGTATTCCTATTGAATCACTGTTCTGAAATAAAGAAGGGTTTTCGTTAAATTTTTAAGTATGCATGTTAAACTCTGATATTAAAGTAAAATATTTCCCATTAAAGTTTCAAAGACCTTTACATATTTTATTAACAAAATTCTCAGAACACCACAATAGATCTTGGGTGTGAACACAAAATTCTAAAATTTAGGTGTTACTACTGCTGTGTGCAAAAGGACCACTAATAAGGTAAACTCATTATTTCACTAAAAGTAATATGCAGATTACCTTTATGTGGTTATGTAATTACCCAGGAGCTTCACTTTAACACTAATCTCAGAGTCCATACTCTAGAACCACTTATGGCTGAAACAATGCCAGGAGATTCTTTTAGCACTTCTGATAATAAACCTCCTTTGGAGAGTCCAAGAAAGATATAAAAGTTCTTACCTTAGCAAGCAGCTTAGTAAGACTAAACACCTCTGAGTATAAAAAACAAAAACACCAAGAAACACACACACAACCCCACCTCCAAGCTCAGCCTCTAGATATCTCCCTATATTTTTAAATAGTTTAAATACAACCAATAAACTTAAGAGGTTTTATCTCCATTGCTTACCTAAGCTCATAAGAATACCTATAAGCAACTTATATAGATGGAAATAACAAAAAGTCAGAAATCATAAAAGACAAGTGGGTTAAAGAAAAGGCTACTAAGCAGAAGAATCAAGATGAAAACGGAAAAAAATTACAGAGACAAGCCAAACCCATTCTCCTACTATGTCTTAATCATTGTAAGCATTGACGTTCAATATTCAATGGTGTAAGTAAAAGAGTAAAATAACTTTAAATTAGTCTGGGACTAAATAGCCCAAATTTATTAATTGTGCTAAATAATAATCAAATGTTTAAAAAGCGACAGCCTGATTCTAAACTCTAAGAATGTGCTATTCCTTTGCTTCAAAGGCTGGCTTTTGATTACAAAAATAGCTTTCAAAATTCCTGGCAACCAAAGTTTCCACAGTCGGGCCCACTACTGATTGTCAATAACTCCCAATGTGGTAAATATGTTTTAATCATGTGCCATCTCCAATCCATTCACGGTGTTTAGCTCTGGCAACTTCAGATATAGAATGAAAGAGTATGGCAAGCAATCAATGATATTTGCTGTGGGTAAGGGATCGGGAATTGATAGGAAGTTTTCAGTATAGTATATACTTCCATACACACTGTCCCACAAATATACTGTGTTCTGGTTAAACTGATATCCATACTATTTTTGTTTGTTTTTCTACTATTAATACTCATGCAAGGCCCAGTATAAATCTCATTTCTCCACCAGGAAACCTTTCTTAACCACAAAAATTGGGAGCCATTGTTTTCTTCTTTGAATTAACTATAGCATTTATAGTACTTATAGTATAGAATGATTTAAGAGTACAGACTCTGAAGCCACATAGCCAGCGTTTAATACTGGTTCAGCCACATTAATTAGGTATTTAACCCAGAAAACTCACTTGAGTTCTCGGTGCCTCTGTTGCTCACAGATGGTGGTAACGAAAGATCTACCTCACAGACTCATAAAAATTACTAAACAAATCATCCCATGGAAAGGACTCTGGAAAGCACTGAGTTCTTTGGCACATAGTGCTCAATAATATTAGCTGTTTTTTATTAATGCACTACCACCACTTAAATGACAGTCATTTAGTGCCTTATTTGTATATTATTTTATTGCTTGACCTAACTTATAAATAATTTAAGGGCATACAATGTCTCATACTTTTATTTACTTATACATTGTGCCTACTATAATGCTTTGCCTGTAAACAAGTGCTCAATAAAGCCTGTTGTTAAAAGTTAAGATACTAAGTCAGTATCAGCTTCCCATGATTGAATTTGCCCTCTACCCCACCCCCCGCAAGAAACCAATCAGATAATTACATCCTCTGATAACTGACATTTATTTAATGGGTATCTATACAAAAGTGAAAAGAATTACCCCTGCTAAAAATCAATCTATAAGTGCAAATAACTGAGATAAACACATACTATAACACTATTTCATACATTAAAAACATGTAAATAATTTTATATGTAATTGTTACCTCTGGGAAGGTGAAAAAAGAAAAAAAATGCGTTTGGGATGATTGGGAATATTGAACGTCAAAGAGGACTTAGAAGTTATAAGTGAAAGCTTTTTAATAAGTAACATATGAAATGTATCTCATGCATTGCTGGTGTAATTAAATTACATAAACACATAACAAATAAAATTAACCTTGTCATCACTGAACACCAAAACTGAAGAAAACAATTACCCAATATTTCCAAAATGTTTATTTTTCTGATCTGGGGTGGTTTGGCTTTGCACATGCCCAGGTATACAATTTTACTTTTATCATGCCGAGAACTCGTGCTTCTTGGGTTTACATCTCACTAGTCCTAAAAAATTCTAAACCTGAAACTTTTCATGTTATAGTTTCCCCTTTTGCACTAATACATCTCCAGAATATATATGAGATAAATTCGTGATTTTTCGGTCCATCCTTCCCGTAAGTAACAACATGTTCACATTTGGTATCTTTTTATCGTATGATCCTCAGACCTCCCCGTTCCTTAACCCCCTCCCCAGCTGTACTGAACATGTAAAAGGCACAGGGACAAGAGTGCAGGCTCTGGCATCTGCTTTCTTAAGTTCAGTTCAAAGCTCTGACACCTATGAGCCCCGTGATGTCGGGCAAAATGAATTCTACGTGCCGTTTCCTCACCTTATTTATGAGGATGATAATCTTATATATTTCACAGATTTTTTCAAAATTAAATGAGTTAATATATATAGAGTCATTGCCTATATTGTATCTATAAAGCAAATTTTTAAATATCAGTAAATAAATCTTTAGTTCCTGGGCATTTCATTTGTTTTCTCCTCAGATATTGATGTTCTTTTTATCTTGACTCATTTATTGTTAATTCCTTTTGATGACTTTATTCATTTATAGTTTTAAACTATTAGTTACCTTAGAGTTAAAAACTATTCATTACAGTTTTTATCAGATTGCACTATTATCTGACATTCTGAGTATCCCGTCACATTTGCCAAATCCACTGATTTGCTTATGGAACACTGTTCTGTGTGTCTGGAATTTTGGACAGTTAAGTTCTCACTGGTGGTGTGAGCTGTGGGTCTGTTTCACTAGGCTCATTTGTGTTGCTTCTGCCCAGTTCCACATGGATTTTCACTGGTCTGATACCATTTTCTATATTAATTTCTCACCTTAGAAATTTGCTAAGTGAAACACATGAATTATAAAAATTCAAATCTCAAATCTTCTGAAAGTACCGTATAACTATAGTGGAAGTCTTCCAGTGAGGCTTTTTTCCTTATCCCAGGCTTGGTTCCTTGTCTTCCAGTGCTAGCTGGTAAGATGTTTTTTCCTGGTGTACTCCCAATACAAAGGGCACAGGCCTGAGGTTCCCAGCTTTAAGTGGGGCCTGTCATTTCCAATGCACTGGCTCCCTCGGGTCTGTTTTCTAAGTAGCGGTGTACACCAAGGCCAGGACAGCACAAGTGGTCTCTGTGTGTGGAGAGGGTGGGCAGTGCATGCCTACATTAAATAATAACACTTACTAAAAGTTGCTCTGATTTTTTTAGCGCCATGCAAAGGCAAGTCACTGTCAGTGATAAAATATTCTTCCCTGGAAAAATAGTCTGCCATTGGTCTAGTTGTAAACTGTTGCTGTATCTGGGGTGGACCGCTCCCGCTGCTCCAGCCGCGGCACTCAGCTCCCCTTCAGTGTTAACCTCATTCGTGTTAGGCCTTCCAGCAACTCTTGCAGAAGCAATTGCCACTGATGTTCTTTCTTGTCCCATAAGCTACACCTTTAAAACAATGTTTCCTACATCTCCTCGAGAACTTCCAGGTGGTTGTAGAGAATGGAGGATTAAGTAACCCTATCACATTTCTAGAACTGGAAGTTCCCATGTTTTTAAAAGGGTATGGGGGGTTAAATGATGATGGAAAAAATAAAATATTGTTGAATACCTTTTCTACTTTGTCTTCAGAACACATCATTTCTATTTGTCTATGGCACTGTTGTTGATAGAATGACTTAAGCTCATTTTCTTTAAGTAACATTTCCAACTTCAGGTATTCTTGCCTAATTTCTTCTCGATTCTGGAACAAGCAGTTCAGAATTTCTTGAAACCTACAAAACATAAAAGATATTATATAATCTCATTAATTTTGTGATAGATGACAGAGTTTATTTAATGAAGTGCATAAACAAGAGAGATACCACCCAAGAATGAGACTCAGTGATAAATGGCAAATTAGTTAAAGTGACTATTTCCTATTAAATAACACAAATGTTTGGAAACAGTTATTAACTGTTTTACTATACTGGTTCTCCTTCAAGAAAAATCATATTAAAGATATATGTATTATAAGGCCTCTGTTATTAGTCATATACTATATTTTGCTTAGCAAAAATAGAATATTTGTAGGAAATAAATGATAATCTGGACCCGCACGTACTACCCCAGTTCACAAGGCCCCAAAGCAACCCAGCAGCACTGTGTGTTGTTCTGGTGTCTGCTCACTGTGAAAAACGAGCAGTGCGTGGCATAATCATAGGGAGCCTCCATGGTCCCCCAGGGAAGGTGAGAAAGCCAGTTTTTCGCTTCAGAATTTGTTAGAGTGAAAACACACCATAAGGCTAGGGACCCCCTAAGCCTGGCTAAGAGCAGTGACACTGGCCGTAACCCCAAATATCTGAGTTTACAATGTGGTAAACCAAGAAAAGCCACTCTAGTGTTTCCTCAAAAGGGCAGTACAGATCTAGAGAATCAAAGTTGGGGAGTATGACTCCTATCACCTCCAAATGCATGAAGATCTCAAGCTGAAAAACTCCCCTGAAAGCCCTAGAATGACCCTGCAATCCCACATCTGCTATGTCAACAGAGCATTTGTCACAGCAACATTGTAATTTCATAAAACATATTTATACTTTTAAGTCACAGACTAGTTCTGAGCTATAGCAACAGTATAAACAGTATAGTCACACACAGGCAAAATTCTCAAAGAAAAATTAACTGTGAAGACTTTAACATAAAACTGTAACAAAGTACATGCCCTTAAAAATAAATGTTCTTTGGCCAAATTTTAGATATATTTGTAGGGATTTGTGGTAACAACACTGCCAATTTACGTCAGTAGTTCTTAATGAAACTCCATTGGGAATGAATATAAACCACAATACATCGACTTTACTGCAATTTTGTCAAACTGATAAATATTTCATGGAAAGTATGTACGGACATTGCAATTTCATTGTATTACATTACAACAATGCTAATGCCAGTAAATGAATTGATAGTTATCTTTAGGTTAAAGCCAAAGATAATTTCTTAGTTTTTCTTTAATATTTTATTCAAGGACATAGTTAAATATTTGTCAATTTTGTAATTTTGTGGTGCAGACTTATTTCAATAACTGGTGTTTAGTGTTTAGGATGAAAGAAAGGGAATTAGTATCAAAGCTCGCTAAAGTGCTCCTTAAAAAAAAAATCCTTTTAGAACAGAAAGTTTTAAGGGATTGACAAATAACTATTTTCTAGTCGTTTAAAACATTTAAGTAAGTAGAAAACAAAAATCTTTGTTAATTATCTTAGATGATATATGATGAGTATTAAAAACCACACACTTTTCTTGTTAGTCACAAGTTTTATAATTATTCCACATAAAGAACAATCGTATTTTCTTTTTGAATATTATCTTTCCAAATACCTTTGATAGATGTTAAATACTGCATTACATCCCTTTATCTATTTAAACTTCATAAACATGTTATTTCTAAAGACACTGTAAATTCATGGCATTACAAGTTCTATGTAACAGTGTGATTGATATGATGAGAGGTATTTCAGGAGATACTTTTAAGGGAAAACGACAAAGGTTATAGGGTATATGATTCTATTATTACCTTCTTTTATACATATATTATTTAACATGTTGCATTATTTAAAACTCAAAGTTTTTTTTTTTAATTTTATTTATCTTTAGAGGTGAAGGGAAGGAGAGAGGGAGAGAAATATCAATGTGTGGTTGCTTCTCATGTGTCCCCTGCTGGGAACTGGCCTGCAACCCAGGCATGTGCCCTGACTGGGAATCAAACCTTGATCCTTTGGTTCGCAGGCCTGCGCTCAATCCACTGAGCTACACCAGCCAGGGGGTATTTAAAACTCAAAGTTTTTATTGTTGTTCAAGTCAGCGTGAAATGTAAAAAATACCCAAATAAATGCTTATTTCAAAGCTCAGGCCATCACCCTCCTGAATCATTTTACCAGAAGGAAAGGTTCAACAACTGGAAAACATCATTAGCTCTAGAAGTCCACTAACTTGTAAGGTGGTACTTGGTAATCAGATACAGTTAGCTAGTGCTAAGCAATTACATGCAAGCAATGACTCCAAATCTGAGCAGTGGGTGACTTCTTTAATTTTCAAGAAACTTACATCAACAAAGAGATGACTGGTTGCATGAAAGCCAATCCCACATTTGATTAACAAATAAAATAATAACCAAACTATTAATAATACATCAGCTGAAAGCCTTCTTTGATAAGATGAACAACAAGGAATCATTTTTACTTGTTATTTTTTAAGACACTATAAAATTAGTGGGATATACAAAAAGCATTATAAGATTAATAAAATATAACAATTTTATTCTGACAATGGATTGTTATGGCTATTAACAGGAAATAATTTAAATACCTGAGAAAATCTCCAGCATAAACAGAGCTCTTATAATAATACATAAGTTAACTTTCCAATACATTATTATATTATGTGTACTTGAAACCTATAAGATCTCATTAACCAATGACACCCCAGTAAGTTTAATAAAAAAGTAAAATATCTACATTAAAAAATATATATAGGTTAACTTTATACTACATGGAAAACTGATTCATTGTCATTGATAAGTAACTTTAATTTCTATGATATCTGTGAAATACCACAGTATGGGAGCAAAAGGATTAAGATTTGAAAGAGATGATCTTTATAGTTCTTACTCTTATCTGCTAAATTTCGAAGGGTTATTTTAATGATCAGATAAAATTAATATGGCCCTAAAATTCATTAAAAACTATAAAGATGAAGAAAAAATATTGTTTTTCAAATCAAAGATATTTAATGTAAATTCAACATGCAAATCTAATTTATAAAAGGTGTTGCACCTGAAACTAAATTGAGGTCACTGTTGACTAGGTCTTAGGTACTCTTTCCCAAACAGTTCGAATAACCAAGTTCTGGTTAGTTTCTCATACTAATGGTATTAGAAAATTGGCTCTAGGAAATGTCAAATAAGTTTCACTTTAAGCAAAGCTGAATAGATTTCCTTATTACAGGGCCTCTCAGAGCCTTCAATATTCTGATGTACTTTGGAAATCTATTCTTTTTACAAGATTTTATTTATTTATTTTTAGAGAGAGGGGAGGGGAGGGAGAAAGAGAGGAGGAAAAACATCAATGTGTGGTTGCCTCTCACATGCCCCCTACTGGGGACCTGGCCAGCAACGCAGGCATGTGTCCAGACTGGGAATCAAACCCGTGATCTTTGGATTTGCAGGCTGGCACTCAATCCACTGAGCCACACCAGCCAGGCCTGTAAATCTTTCACATTCCTTAAGGAGTAATTTCCAAACTTGTTTGATGCTGGAATTCCCTACTGTCTTTTAGGACTACTCAAGATTCACAGCATTTGAACCATCTAGACAAAGGTCCTCCAAACTCTGGGCCATTGACCAGTACCTTCTGGGCCTGTTAGGAACACACAGCAGGAGGTAAGCTTGAATGTCATGCACTTAAATCATCCTGAAAGCATCCTCTGCCCCAACATCTCTGGAACAATTGTCTTCCACAGAAATGGTTGCTGACACCAAAAAGGTTGGGGACCACTGATCTAGACAATTTGAAAAACTGCTTAGGGAAAAAGTACTTCTGAGTAAGGTATATTAACAGCTTTGTTTTCTTTTAAATTTACTTGCAAAGAAGCTTAGTGTGAACCTATCAAAATTCTGTATTAATTTATATCCTTGAGAGATGTTCTTTTAAATAATTAACCACTTAAACTCATTAAGTGGATTATTATGAGTTATAGATAGCAAAGAGAAGGTAGATAAAATTTACATTAAGTATACAAATAATGATAATGCCAGATGTAATCACCTGAATGCATCCCCTGAAATTCATGTTGGAACCTAACACTCATAAGTGTGATTAGGAGGTGGGGCCTTTGGGAGGTGGTGAGTTCATGAGGGCAGAGAGCCCACGGATGAGGTTACTGCTCTTATAGAAAGGCTCCAGAGAGGTCTCCCTCTCTTTTGGCCCTCTGAGGATTCAAAAAGTCTACAGCCTAAAAGAAGGGCAGCACCCAACCATGCTGGCACTCTGATCTTGAACTTCCAGCCTTCAAAGTATTTTTTTTTTGTTATATGCCATCTAGTAGTCTGGTATTTTGTTATAACAGCTCCAATGGACACACCTGAGAAGACAAATAAGAAAACCACTAAAAACTAATTTTATTAAGTGACATAACTGGCTTCACCGTCTCCATATGACATCTAAGTCCTGGTTCTCCTCACTATCTGTAAAATCACAAAGAATATTAATTGATCTCCGAAGTTGTACCATATAAAGACCAATCAGTGACTTCAGAATTCAGTTGAGAATTTATATGAAGACATACTTACACAACAAATAATATGAAACCATCTGACAAAATTCCAAAATAAAACCTCAAAATACCATCTTAATGCCAATTTTACCTTTCGATTTCTTTTTTTTGAGGGTTTGAAATCAGTAACTTTGCTTTGTTATTTTCATCAGTAAAGGCCTTCTGTTCTTCATAGGCTTTTAGTTTTTCTTTTAACATTAAAATCTAGTAGAAAGAAACACTAGTTAAAACACAAAACAAATTAATTTTCTCTATTAAAAACATGTCCACAGAAAAAATTTTAGCCATGAAAATAATTGAACAAGCCAGATTTCAACTGTAATAGAAACACAAGTCAAATTTTTAGACAAGATTGCAGAATCCCATAAATGAGGAGCTGAGGGAAATTAGCATAACAATGTAAAGAGTAGACATACCTCTTTCTTCTGCTCATTACAGATCTTTACATACTGAGTTATATGACTGTCAAGGTGAAGAACATTGCTCTTCAACTGTTAAAAAGATGGAAATTATGATTGCATACAGAGAAAGAAAAAACTCACAATCACACAGTTATATATATGAGGAAAATGGCATTATACCCTCATAATTCAGTACATGAATTCAGAATTTGTGGCAAGTATAATCATGAGACAATCATGATCAATTACGCCCATGTTTAAAACTCATGACAAGAGCATATGTTGAGCACATGAATAATGTTGATGAAATGTTAAAGATATTGCCTTATTATCTGAGAAAAGGTATTTTTAAGAACTGTCAAGGAATTCATTCTCAATATAACAAAAATTGCCCGTTTTCTTTTTCCTCTGACTTCTAAGAAATTCAGAGATAATTTTAAGATCCATCCACTTGTAAGTTCAACTAGAGTTTAACAAATTATTATTAGATTTTATACTTTATATAATAATACGGGCCCCGTGGCAACTATTGAATAGTAGAGAAGACATTAAACCTTGAAGTCCAAATACCTGATTTTGAGGCCCCGCTCACGTCTCAGTTAAAGACTTAGAATTCAGCACTCACAACTCTGAGCATGGGATTCCTCAACTGTGGAGCTAAAAATGCCTTTGACAATGGCTTGGTGTACGGATTATATAAAAAATGTGTGCAAAAAACCTTTGTCCGTATTCTACAATCTTTAGCAACAAATTATATAAATAGTACAGAAACAGTCCTCTGAGGAAGACAATAACCCGCTCACGGTCACTCAGTGGGAGTGGCAGAAGGGTGAGAGAGAAGAGAAGTCACCAAGCCAGGGGAACTCTAGGTCTTTTCAAACCCTTAGATCCTGTGATTTTAAATATACATTGTTTGATTTATATATTTTTTCATTACCCCAAATTATTTGCAAAAATGCTGACCTACACAATCATTATATTGCTGGAGCTAGAGACTGGTTACATTAATACCATAAATGTAGAAATAAATGATTCTTAGAAGGCTATTTACTTTAGAAACTGAGGCAGATATTGTATCTATTTTACAGATTAAATAACTGAGGTTTAGAGAAATTGGCTAACATGTCCAAAGCTATTAGGTAGAAAGTGTTGGTGGTAGGCTAAAGCAGGGTGTCATCCTTGGCTGTCACAAATGTATTAAATAAAACCTCGACCAATCATTCCAGGATGCCACCACAATATCATGAGCCACAATGTGGAAAAGTTTGGAAAGAAAGGCACTAAAGCACCCTAGCTCCCAAAAGACTAAATAATACTATTATACATGTAATAAAGATGCTTAATGGTTTAATTATTTAAGTGAATGTTCAATTAATCCTAACTGTAAAGATATTTCTAACACTGTCTCTTAATTCATTAGTAGAATAAATCTCTAAATATTTTGTTAGAATTACAAAAACAATATGCACCGAACACTCTTACAATGCAGGCAGAGTAAACACACTTACAGAAGACTTAATGTCCTTTGCACGGTTAGCGTACTTGAGAGTGTTGTATGTGTCATCGTAGCTCAGAGAGGAAGGGCTAATAGCAGCTATCATTATGGTTTGACAGTTGCCTCCAAGAGAATCCTTTAACAAGCGAGTGAGCTTACTATTTCTGTAAGGAATATGCTGATTTTTTCTCTGAACAAAAAAAAAACAAAAAAAGGAATTCTTATGTCATTTTCCACATTTAAATGCAAACCTGTTACCACTTTGCTTTAAGAATTCAAGCACTGCAGAACTTTACCCAGAGTTATGATATAAATGGGGATCTAAATGATAATAAATCATAATACTATTCCATGAATACATAAAACAAATATTCTAAAGACTATATCCCCACTTGAATAAAGTAATTTTAGATAATAATGAAATATTGATATTGGTTCATTAGTTGTAGTAAGTGTACCATATTAATGTGAGATGTTAACAGGGGAAACTGAGTGTGGGTATATTTAACAAAATTTTTCTGTATACATTAGCACCTTTTCTGTATCCAAAACTATTCAAAAACAAAGTGTCTATATAAAAAGTCTCCATTCCATTTTTTTAAAAAAAATTAAAATACAAAATAATATATGTCCTAAAATACACTTAGAGGAATACTAAGAATTCTGCATGGCATAGAGCTGCTTCTCTCTAACCATCTAAAATGGATACAAAAAAATTATAATTACATTATACAGATACTTCATTTGAAAGCAAACGCAGTTCTAGGAGAACTTAATTTTTCTAGGTTTTCTTTTACTTAAGATACAATTCTGACTTTAACAAATTTTCCAAGATGTACAACTGCTACATAAATAAAAACAGAGCATTATAATGTTAAGATAAAAGTAATGTTATGTTACGCAATGTAAATCTTTCATATCACAGACGAGGTAAATTGAGCTAAGTAAAAACTGAAACGACTCGCCTCGGGTCACACGGCTGGTAATTCAGTTAGAAATGGGCCCTAGGTCTCCCGACTCCCAGTAGTACTGTGCTATCCATCACAGCAGCCGTCCCCAAACCGTGTAATGTACATTGCTGGTACTTCAGATGATTTTACATGTATGAGACATGCATTAAACACTGCCTCATAAATGACTCTCTAGGAGTCAATTGCTAAAAGTTATTAAGTCGGTATGAAAAAAATGCTATAGTTTAAGTTTAGAAGATCAGTCTCGATACCATGCTGTCTGCCTACATGTTTGAAATTTTAACTTAGAATATAAGTCATCTTGCTTTTGATATCTTCCTATGATTTCAGTAATTTGTCTATTTTAAAAAAGGAACTAAAATCATTTTATAATATTTTATACTAAACCAAAATGCAACATTTTAAAAAGTTTAACAGTAATTTTTGTAAAGCATTTGAGCCTATTTTGAACTTAAATGACTGTGTTTTAACTTAAAAAGTCACTTTTTAACAAATACTGAAATTGTCAAATATGCTGCCTTCTAGTAAACACTTCTGGCATATAGTAGATGTACAATAGTATCTTTAAATGCACCAAAGGCATCTACTAAACCTTATCCTATTAGGTAATTTAATTACATTTTATATACTAAGTCTTTCTTCATCTCTAAGAAAAATCAACACTCTTTAATATTTAACTCAATTTTACAGTATATAAACTACTAACCAGAACAGATTTTTTCCAAAATGTGTTTTGTGTCTTCATGCCAATTCAATTATCATGCTTGTTGTGTAGTGATCATTAAATGCTAATTTTAAAAATCAAGCTCAAAATAAGTAATAAGTACCATAAAATAACTACCGTGAACAATTAAAATAAAAAAATTAAAAAAATAACTACCAATCTGAAATTTAATATTTTTCATTCAACAAATTCCAGTCATAAAACCAAAAATTAAAAAAATACAGAGCCCTAGCTTTATTTGATATACTAGGTTTTCTGAGATCTTTGCTCTGTTTATAAAAATTATTGTTATACTCTTGAAATTTAATTAGTAAGATCTTGAAAACAAAATTATATTAAATAGTATCTTTCTAGAAATTACACATACTTCAATAGTTCAAAATATTTAAACCCACATATAGTATCTACCTTCGTATCTGCTAAGGCATTGATGACATTCCCAAGAGCCAGAAGTGACCGGTTAATATTGGTGCCTTCTATAAACCGGCTCCCTTTCGCACTGGTGGTGCTGGCTCTCTCCGAGCCTGCCAGGTCAATGAGCGACATCTTGGCAATCCGGACATTTTGATCGATACTTGCTGTTTTGTCTTGCTGTCGCAAATAAATCTTTTTGAAATTACAGAATAGGAAAAATAAGAAGATTTAACAAAATTAAAAGGGAAATGTACTTTTTATTTTTTTAAAAAGCATGAAATCGAGATTATTCTCACTTTAAAAACAAACCAAACAAGGTATAATTGGACTTGGCCGATATCCAAGAGTACCGGAAGTAATCACCAGAGTTAAGATGGACTGGAAAATAAAGTGTGCACCAGAAGGAAAATAAGCCCTGGCTGAACAGAAGGTCAAAACGACTACCATTTGTACTCTGGTGCCCCATGAATCAGAACATGGAATATCTGAGGTACAGGGCCTCTAGAAATAAAGCTCCTAAGACAAAACCAAAGGCAGTGGACAGTGCTGTGCATATATGTTGTGACTGTTCCCAAAGGAGAGCTAAATCTGAATGTTGACCCAAACTGAAGAGTAAATTAACTCCAGTTCTCCAAACTGTTGAGCATAATTATAATTAAAAAAATGAAACATAAAAATAGCATAATAAAGAATACCAGTTATGTTAATCTGCCCATCAGAATAAAGTATAACTTATTCAACTATATTAAGCTACTTTGTCATGTAACAAGTAAATTTGGTGCATACTTCCGAGATATGGGGGAAGTTAGCTATGACTCCATTATAGAACCCCTTTGATAAATTTCCTTACAAAGTTGGGTCTAAGAGATTTTGGAAAACTGTGTCACAGATAAACATTTCTCTCAAGACTACTGATAACTAAACAGCAGTCAATCATAACAGATTAATACAATTTTGTGGGCTGAAGACTTTCTGAATGACTTGTCTCAAATATTAATTTCTTCAAATATAACAATTTCTACAAAATGAGTTCTATACAGCATAATCCAGAATAAAGCTACATAACCATTTGGTTTTAATAGAACTAGAAACTGTAAAGATAGTAACCAACCTATGCTTTAGTCTAGAATTGTATTCCTAAAAAGTACTGCATCAACTGAGTCGCACTTCCTTAATAAACACAACTACTTTAAATGGTCATTATGATTAAATTTTTATGTTATGTTATTTTTATTGCTGACACTATTACAGATGTGAATCAGTATCTCCCCAATTCATTGGTTCTGTAACTCTAGATCTAGAAAGAGAAAGTTTGCTCTGAATATAAGATTATGTTTTGAAAATACCAAATATTTTCATTAACTTAAAGAAAAGAAAGGAAACATACACACACACCCCTCCTCCAATATTTCCAATTTTTCTATCCTGTATCTTTAAACAGGTAAAAATTTACATTTCTTATTTATAGCCTCTCAATTCTAAATATTCTTGATAGAATCTTCTCAAAGCTGCAAAGTAAAGGGAGAGCTTGGAAGTAGAGAAGTTCACATATGAAGAATTTTTTTTTGTGTATGAGAAAATCACCATCCATAAATATGGCTTCATTCATTTTAAATTCAGCTCTCAGAGAGATAGCCCGGTGGCCTATTACCTGGAAAACAGCATGAGAACGAGAAGACGTAGCGTTCATATCGGTAGGGTGTTGTGTCCTGTTTTTATTCCCATTATCCAGTAACTGTAAAATCTCCTCTGAGGACTTGGGCTAGAGAAAATTTAAAAAATATGTACAAATTAGCCATCTGTGTTTCAATTTTTAAGTAAACTTTCAACAAGCAAGAAGAATTTGAAAGGGAAAATAAAAGGTAAGAAAATGCTTTCTATAATTTAATTCCCATTAAATATAGACTGTATATCATTTGCTTAGTACTTTTACATAAATGTATTACATACATAAATGTATTAAGCAGAATAATACATGGTATTAAATGTTCAAGTGTATTTTTAAAAGACAAGCTCATTTAATTATTTCATGGACAACAAAATAAGGTGGAAGATATACTCTGATTATTTTAACTTTGCACTTCATTCTTCTTCTTCCTCAAGCACAATGAAAAATAAATAAATAGTTAAATAATCACACTTGCTATTTAAACAAGGGGGAAAGTTTATAAACATACCTGATGTAAAGTTAACCCCTGGACAACCACCCCTTTTTGGGCATCTTCTCGGACAGCAAGTGGCCCTGAATTTACTAAGAGGTCACGAATCTGTTCATTATATACCTTAAATTAAAAAACAAACAAACAAGAAAAAAACCCTGCTTTAGCACTGATGTTAAAACAAGTGATGATATCACATATAGGCATGCATTGGTGATTTCAGTTTATATTAGAATTTTATCTTAATGACAAACAGCAGTTCATTTAGTTCATCTCTTCCCTCTTTTGCATGTTGCCATACCTAGTTTTCTACCATCTGAGAAAACAGATTTTAATTACCTAGCATTGAAATTGAAATTTAAAGATGGACTCATTACAGCTTTACCCCATAATTCCTAACTTAATGATTTCAGTGAAACAGAAATAAGACAGCTGGAACTGCCTTTTCCTATTTCCTGGAAATGTACAGGACACACTTTCTTGGGAAGTTCTAGTGCATCTGAAATGTAACTTATATAGAGGTGGCATGGTTTGCACTGGAGAAGACAGTCTTTATTTTATGATGCCCAAGTAGTCCAAACTTCTTAAATGTTATAGCTCAAAGGCTAAGAAAACCCATATTCAAGGCTGGATAGTATTTATTTCATTTATCCTTCAATTACATTAATTTGAACATCTAATTCTTAATGATAAATTCCATAATGATGAAGGAACTAAAAGGCGCTAAGAGGTTAAGGAATTTGTCCATGGTCATGAAAGGAACAGCAGAGCAAGAACTGGAGCCCAAATGCCCTCACTCTACTGCATGGAATTAAATACACATCTGTATTTTATGTTTGTGGCAGTTTTTATAAAAAGTTAATTTAAGTAATGCAGAGAAAGAGTACTATTGACCTAATTTTAAGAATTTACTAAAGGTATTAAGTTTTCTACTTGCTAACCAAATGACAATTAGAACTGATATTTCCATGTTCTAATGAATAGCCCATAGTGATAATTCATTGCTAGTAAAGTTTTTTTTTTTTACCATAAATGATAACCATTTTTAAATGTAATAAACTCTTAAGGGTAGTAAAATATTCAGAGATACTTTCTTGGTTCTTATTTTTCTGAAGCAGCAGTCACTGTTCTAATGCGTCCCCTTCCCCACTTACATCATACAAAACATACAATTAGAACAGTTACTCTCAAGCCAGTCTACACATCAGAGACCTGGGAGCTCTTTAAAAACACAGGTGCCTCAGCCACCATCCAGACCTATTACATTAAAATGTCCTGGGGGGTGGATGGGGGGACGGGCGGGGAGAAGCTCAGGCATGTCTATTTTTAAAAAGCTCCACGGCCAATTCCGGTACACAGCCCAAGTGGAAAACCATTAGATTAGACACTGCCTTGCCAATGATAAAATGAAAGTAGATTAAAGGAAAATAAAAAGAATTAAAAACATTATAAAAATAAAGAAACTTCAAAATTCTAACAGTTATGAAGGGATCTAAGGAAGAAATAATGAATATGGCCATGTTCTTTTCTTATGTATGTTCAGAACAATGATTTTCAATACTTTACTATAGGAAATGAATTTAGTTCTCTTCTATCTTCAAGTTCTATAGATTTAGAAGAAAAATTTTTAGCAATATACATAATCCTAACGAATTTGTGAAATGTGAAGAAACTCTCTCAGTAGAAACCTAACTGTAAGGTATCAATAAAAGAGCTGTGACTAGTAGTATTTTCTCTCTGATACCACAAATGAATAGGCAGTAAAATCAGAGATTTATGTTTCTGCACTGGTTTCTGAAACACTGTCTGAATGCAAAGTTAGAACGCCTGCTACTTAGTTATGATTTGTTGGATGTCAGCTATTATTAAGAGGGCAGGAGGCCTCCAAGAAAGATGGGGTATGTCAAAAGGGCCCTAGAGACAGCATGGAGAAGCCTCGACTGGCTAAATCTGGCACAATTTCAATATGCAAACAAATAATTACAGAAAGGGATTATAATCTATTGAATAATGTTAAGAATCCATGATTCCACACTGATACAATAAAGGAAAGAGAGTAGACAGACAATGAATAAATGTAGAAATTATGGAATTAAAAAATCACTGTCATCTACCATCATAATAATGGTTTCCAGCATGAATCATCAGTGGATGATAATACTAACAGATTAAAGTTTGAGTACGAAGATATTTATATTTTCTCCCTGCAGGGCACTTATTAATTATAAAAGGTATGATAGTATCCTGACAATGAAGAAACTTTACAGACACCAGCATGATGAAACAGATCGAAGTTCACATAGCCAGCAATGGGACTACTAACCACATAAGTCTCTTGATATGATGTCAAAAGAACAGAGTCACTTCAGTGTTATTTCTGCCAGTGCATAACCCATATCTAATTGTGATGAACCCAAACGAAGGGTTTTATGACAATGACATAAAGAAAAATAAATCCATATTAAGGAGACTGAAGAGATATGACAGCTGAATGCAACTATGGATCCTAGATTTTTTTCAATAAAGGTTATCATCATAATCATTAGCAAACCCTCATTAATATCTATCAATTAGATAATAGTGTATCATTGTTAATTTCCTGATTTTTGATAACTATTCAGTGGTTATTTAAGAAAATCTCCTATTGCTCTAAGTCAATAACGAGCAATTTAGAAAAATACACACACACACACACACAGACACACACACAGAAAGCAAAGGTAGTAAATTGTTAACACACGGTGAATCTGGGTGAGGGCTATCTGGATGTTCCTGTACTAATCTTGCTACTTCCCTGTATGTCAAAAATTGTGCAAAATAAAATAATTAATAGGCAAAAGAGTAAGATGTATCACAGTACTTGAGACCAAAAACCTCAATGATATATATTTATAAATATATTCTTGTATGATAGAAAATTGTGACTGGACCATGGAACTTCTTAAAGAAAGATTTCTCAACAATAATGATTAACCTAAAGAATGATATTGCCAACTTACCTCCAGATAAGAAACTGCGGTACTACATACTTTCTCTTCTTTAATCTCATCCATGGATTTGTACAGTTCTAATAAGGTTAGATACATCACTCCAGGCTCAGTAGTTGATCCTAGCATCGTGTGGGTCTTCCCAGCTCCAGTGGCACCATATGCAAGTACTGGGTTTTTATGAAAAGGGATCAGAGCTCTTTGTTATGACATACAGCATTACTACAGCCACTGTCTACTGGATAGTTCCACTGGATATGCTGAAGAGTAAGTTTAAATCCAACAGATCCAAAATTAATTTATGTTGTTATCCTTAAAACTGGGTAATGTCAACACAAATCTACTCTCCTATATTCTCTATTCTGATGAAAGGAACCATCACCTACCCATCCAGTCCTGTACCCCATACCTGCTCCCTATAGCAACCTAACACATCTTAAGTAACCAATGATCAGTCTCCCATTTAGTCTCAATCTTCTTTAGTCCACCCCCTAGAATCTGTACAATTACTTTTATGAAAAATAAAATCTGAGTATGTTAACCTTTTTAATAGTTCCGCAGTCCTAAATGAGAAAGCTCAAATTCCTTGACTTGAATGTTATTAGACATTCTAAGAGAGGGTACCTGATTATCTCTCTAGCCCAGGGGTGTCAAACTCATTTTCACTGGGGGCCACATCAGTCTTGCGGTTGCCTTTGAAGAGCTGAAATAATTTAGGACTGTATAAATGTAACTATTCCTTAACTAATAAGGAGTTGAAGTTACACTCGGCCCTTTGAAGGCAACCTCGAAGCTGATGTGGCCTCCAGTGAAACAGTTTGACATCCCTGCTCTGGCCTATTTCTTTCTTGCTGTGGTCTAGGTACACTAGATTATTTAAAGTTCTCCACATGTGCTGTTCCCTTTCTATTCCACTGCCTTTGTGCTGGAAAGTCCCTCTACTTGTTCCAACTAGAGAAGTTCTAACTGTTCTAACTATTCAGCACAAATGTCACTTTCCTGTGCCTTCCCTGACAGTCTTAGGCAGAAACACGTACTCCCTCATTTGAGCCGTCAGTACATGCCACACAACTCTCTACTGTAGCATGTATCACACTGTTTTTCCAACTATGAGCTCCATCACGACAGAGGGCATGCATCCTTTGCACCTAGCAAATCACAAAGCAGGTACTCAGTACCAGTTAGTTGAGTGAATGAATTCTAAATAGAAGCCATTTATAAAATTCCTTTTAAAATTTGAAACAAACAAATAAAAATATTGTTTTAGGCGAATTACTTTAGGATTCCCTCCAGTAACAAATAAAAATGATGTTTTTTCAAATGCAAAAAAAAAAGTCCACATACGGCAAATATCCATCACAATATTAAGGCAGTACTTCTTCATATTATTACTGATGAGAATATTTTTATAAGTTAAATCTCTCTGCTAAGTTAAATGTTAACAAACTTCACAAATACTTTTTAGTAGAATGAATTAAAGTGATGTATGTTTCACTTTGTTCTATTTCATGTAAGCCCATAGTATAAGAAGTCTTAAGACAACTGGATAAGAATATAAAGTATGGGAGAAACCAAAGATTCAGTGTTGTTTTGACAGATTTTTTTCATGTCAATTTTTCAAAACAATTTAAAAAATCTCTGGAGACATTATGGAAGTTCATCAATGAGGAAAAGAATATATGCTAAAAACTAGAATCATAGCAGTTATAATCAGTAAATCACATTTCATTCTTGTCTGACCAGCAGGGTAAGTTTTCTTTAATAAAATTGAATGAATCAGTGCAAGACAAGGAAACATGTTATAGTTTTGAGATGTCTTTAAAAAAATGTCATAAATTGTGATAATTCCAAAAGTAACATGAGTATTAGTAATTGTGTTAAGTGCCTTATAAGCACTGAAATAACTGGCCTTTTGGATATGTCTCTTTCTAGGAAATCAACATGGCCATTTTGAAAGACAAATTATTATAGGTCTATTTAGAGCACTAGACATGCTTTTTGGGCTGAAGATATTCTAAAAGAGCACTTGATACCCAATTAACAAGGGCTTTTAACATTTTTATTTCAAGATACTATAAAATGATTTCACTCGTATGTGGAATTTAAGGAACAAATTGAACTAACAAGCAAAATGAGACAGAGTCATAGAGAGCAGGCTGACAGGGTAAGGGCTGCTCTTAGGGTAAGGGCTGAGGGGAGGAAGGATCCAACCAAAAAAAGAACTCGAGGAACTTGTGAACAAGGACGACAGTGTGGTGACAGCCAGGGGGTGGGGTGGGGTGGGGGGGCTAGGGGTGAGTGGAGGTGTAAGGGGGATAAAAAGTAATGGGAAAAGTACAATAAAAATAAATTATTAAGTGTTCCAATAAAAAAAAGATGTTGTAAAGAAAAATGGTGCTATAAAGAGAATGCCAAGGGTTCAGAAATGTATGATTATTCCACAAAAGTAGATGGTTGTACCAGTAAACAGTGGAACTACTTATAAATACAACTTGTGGGAAATCTGGCATCAATTACAAGCAGCACGTGGTTTAATAAAAAGAAATTGAAAGGACTGTCTATAGGGACCATAGCAAGACCATGAAAGTCAAAGTTTCACAAATGATATGTTATACATGATGACTAAATTTCAAATAAAGTTTACATTTACAGTGAAAGTCTACAGAACTTAAGAATTTTTAGCAAACAGGTACCTTAAAATTGATCATATTTAGAAGGGCCAAGTACATGTCCTTTCAAATATAAAACTAAAATCAGACAAGAAAATTAAACCCCAACTGCAATAATTACCTGTGCAATTATATCCATTTAAAAAACTCCGAAGAATTGGCTTAGTCGTATGTTCAAAAACTTCTAATTGAGTTGAAGTTTCATCAAAAACAGCATCAAATACAAACTTAAGATCCTTATTTGGTCTCTTTGTAATATCTCGATTTGCAGTTTTCTTTCCATGGAAAAAACTGATTTCCTGTTGGTTGGGATCGAAAACTAGAATATGCTTATCCACAACATGGGCGACTCTATGGAACCCAGCTGCCTTTTCCTTTGTGTTTTCGGGACGCACACGGACAACTACTTTCATGTGGTGACACAGGTCTTCCTCAGTGACAGACATTGTTGATTATCTTGACTCCTTTGTTCATATGAATGCCTAAATACTACTCTACAATTAAAAAGGAAATACAGTGTTAATATTAGTTCTATGTGTATGCAAAATGACTGGCACATAGTATTCACTTTAAAAAAGTGTTAATTTTGTGCCACTCACCCAGTAAATGCTACTGCAAATATATACACAGTTGACTATTGAACAATGTGGGTTTGTACTGTGCGGGCCCACTTACATGCAGGTTTTTCAATACTATAAAGGGATTTTCTCTTCCTTATGGTTTTCTTAACGTTTTTTCTTTATCTTACTTTATTGTAAGAATACAGTATATGATACATACAAAATATATCTTAATTGACTGTTTATGTTACTGCTAAGGCTTCCAGTCAACAGCAGACTATTAGTAAAGTTTTGGGAGATCCAAAAGTTATATACGTGAAGTACGCCAGACAGAACAAGTCAAGAACCATATGATTTCACTCAGTTGTAGGATGTAAAACTGAAAACAACAAATGAACACATAAAAACAAACAAACAAAAACTCAGACACAGACAACAGTATGGCAGTTACCAAAGGGAAGGGAAAATATAAGGCAAAGGGGGTCAAGTATAAAGTGACAGAATATTTGACTTTGGTGGGCACACAATATTATGTATAGATGATATATCATAGAACTGTACACTTGAAACTTATATGATCTTATTAATGTTACCCCAATAAATGGAATAAAAAAAGGAAAAAAGTTATATGTAAATTTGAATGGCATGGTGGGGGTGGGAGACAGTGCCCCTAACCTCTGCTTTGTTCAAGGGTCAATTGTGTGTCAGTGTGTGTACATGTACACACATTTGTTTGCTTGTTTATTTATTTCAGTCCTTGGCTCAAAATCTTCCATTGGCCCGTCATCTTATTCAGAGTACAAGTTGAAGTTCTCTAAAGGCCTACATTTTTCATCTCATGTTGTACTGCTCCCCCCTTTGCTCACACTTTTCCAGCTAACACACCAAGCACTGCAGGAGGGGCTTTCCATTCGCCGTTCTCTCTACTGCCAAGTACTTAACTAATTCCATCACTTCTTTTCGAGTCCTTTCTCTATTGTTGTCCTCATTAAAATTACCAACCCAATTCCTAATCACCCTTATACTGCTCTATTTTTTCCATAGCACTTACCATCTGCTAATTTTATATAAAATATTTTTACTTATTTATTGTTCTCCCTTCCAGTTAAACTAGAAGTTCTTCAAAAGTGTGTATTTTTTATATGTTTTGCTTATTATGTGTTCCAAGAGCCTAAAACTGCCTGTCGTATGGCAGACATGCTATAAATATTTGGTGAATAAATTAATGAACACTAAAAGGGTTTTTCTAATGTTTTTCTTGGTCTTAACTTCTAGATTTCACATTATTTTCTAGATTGTGGAGGCTCCCATATTATTGATCTGTTAGTTTATGTTTACTCTTTTTGTTATTGTGAGGCAGTCATATATTCAGACCATATTTTTAAAACCTGCCATTCCTGATGTACCCTAAACTTGCATCATTGCAGAGCAGTGACTAGGATCTATATTCAGAGACTAGTGCCTCTGAATAAACCATGGGTATATACAAACTCCATCACCTTCATACCTGAGCTGCTAATTGATGTACCCTTGAAATTATTTTTTAACACAATGAATCTCTGAGATTCAGGTAGAGATGAGCCTGGTTTACCAATTTCCACTGCCTAGAAGCTTCCAGCTAAGATCACTTTTACTAAAAATTGTTCACAAGCCAAGGCTCTTCTTTCATTACCTTGATATGATTCTGAGAGATCCTTTCCTGTCCATTCCTATGACCCAAACTAAAATAGTGCTGGAGCCCTTGTTTAAAAAAAAGAAAAAAAATCAAAGCTAGAATTTCTGGGTAGCCTATCTGTGATTATATATGGAAGTCCACGGTCTGACTAATATTTCAGGTAAAAAGATTTATCAGGATTTTGTACATACCATTAAATTTTTTTGCATTGTAACATAATCTGATCACTCTCACTACCATGTAGACAACATGCTACAGGTAATAGAGACTAGTTAGGTCATTGCCAAGAAATGATGTTGTCAACTCACAACAGGGTGGTCTTCAGATATGGGATGTATTCTAAAGGTCGAGACAATGGAATTTTCTGATAGACAGAGGAGGGGTATGAGAGGATGACAGGAGTCAAGAATAACTCCAAAGTTCTTGACTTGAGTGTTAGACATTAACCGAGATAATAATAGTATCAGAGGTTAGAGGTTTGTTTGTTTGTTTGTTTTTTTGGCGGGGGCAGGGGTGGGGTTGGGTGGGAAGAAAGGAAGACCAGGAGTTCAGTTCTGGATACCTTAAATTTGGAAATTTTAACAGGCATCCAGGTGGCAATGTTGAAGCAGTTGGAAGCCAAGTTAAGGAAGTAAAGACTGTCCTCAGAGTCTAATGCCATTTAAAGCTTTTAAAAGTTTTTAAAGCTTAAAATGACACTGAGATTTTTGGGAAACTTTTAAATTTAAAGAGGAAGGAATAATCATTGTGTTAAATACTGCTAATATGTTCAATACTTAATAAGAGGTAACGATGAGACTTAGCAAAACAGAGGCTAATACGAAGAGCAGTTTGGGGGGAATGGTGGGACAAAAGCCCGACTAGGAGAACATTCAGAGAATGAATAAAGAAACTACTACTGCAAAAGTGAGCAAAGAAATGGTGTGGGTGGAAGGGAAAAATGGTTTAAAAAAAGAAATTTCATTTGTTTTTTAAAACTGGAAAAATAACAGCAATGATAAAGCTAAAATATGTCACAAAACCATATACTTTTGGAATGAATTCAAGTAAGGCCAAAAGCAATCTAAAAGCAGAAGACAGTGGACACAGCACTCCCTTTTTAGGACTCTGTCCTTCCCCAAAAATAGAATGCTGAAGAGGAAAGATGGTCATTTGGATTCTAACAGTCAGGTCCCAAGTGAATTACTATTCTGCTCTTTCTTCATCCTTGAGCGTCTGTCTAGCCAATTCCCACAAAGCACCTATAGCTCACTTCTGTGACCTTGGTCAAGTTACTTAAACTCACTGTGTCTCGGGTTTCTCATTTGTATAAAAGAGATAATACGTCACATTACTGTTGGAGAGGCTAAAGGACGTAACAGGTATTAAGTGTATTTATGGCATTGAGTAAATGTCAATTCTCTTCACTATGTGCCTCCACGCATGCCTCTTGTTCCCAAAGACACTGGCCCATCTTTTCAGTGTTTCCCAATAGGCTTAAGACTGGCTCTTTGGGTAGGACAATTCTTCCTTCTTCAGAACTGTTCCATGTATTAGATGATGTTTAGCATTTCTGACCCCTGTCTATTAAAAGCTACAGAATCCCACATTTCTTGTGCTATCAAAAACTACCCTCCATACACATTTCTAAATCTTTCAGAAGTGTTCAAAAATTCTTTAACAAATACTTTTTAAAAATGACAGCTAAAAGGTACACAAATGAAATAGTTAATTAAACATAATATACAAAGCATTAGGTAATTATTTCTAAATAGATCTTAGAACCTCAAGGTTGGAAGGTATATCTTGCTAATCAATCAATCAGTTCAGAAAGCTAATTATTAGATGTCTGAGCCAGACAGCCTAGGTTAAAATCCCAGCTCCTACTGGCCGTAACGGTCGGCAAGTTACTTAACCTCCTTGTGGCTCAGTTTTCTCATCTGTAAAGTAGGACTAATAATGATACCTACTTCATAGAATAGTTGTGAGGATTAAGAACTTACAACAATACCTAACATAGAGTATGCGCTACAAATGTTTGCTATTAACATTATTATAATACATAGTGCAGTGAGGGAACAAAATAGTGACACAAAAATGTTAAGGTATAATTGTGACAAAAGTTATAAGGTAAAGGGGAACAGTGCTACACAAGATGATAATGGGGAATTAAGATAGTTAGAAAGGTTCCTAGAGAAAGTGGTAAGTTGAGAGCTGAAGGATAGAGAATTATTTACCAGGTAAAAAAAGTTTTCAGGAAGGAAACTAATTATGCATTCAGGAAACATTTACTGAGTGCCTTCTTTATGTGCTAGGTATTACTCTGGGCCCTACGAATGAGAGGGTCAGGAGTATATATGTGGGTTCCTATGTTAGCTAGAGCAGTTGATAAAAACTTATCTCATGGGGTGACTTTATAGAGGCTGAAGTACAGCAGCGAGCAAGTAAGTGGCTATGGCAAAAATGTATCAGGCAGCAAGTCCAAGGGCCTGTGGTAGGAAACACCTTGTGCAGTGGACATTAACGGGTTGCGCAGTTAGTTTACTTAAAACCTTGTTTCTTCTAGTTTAGTCTTAGGTGATTATAACTTTATCTAAAGCACCTAAAGAAATGCCCGGTTTAGCTTTGCTCAGTCCTGATGCAGCAAAAGAGAAGGGAGAGGGTTGCATTCAAAGATAAAACTGGGTAAGGGTTGGACCAGATTTAGAAGATCTTGAGTGTAAGGTTATAGTTCAGATTTCACTTAGAAGTTAATGAGGAATTATTGACAGTATTTTATAAGGCACTAGATCTTACTCAAGTAACATTTGAAGGAGAAATTTTGACAATTAACGAAAGGATAGTTTAAGAAGTATAATGTCAAATACAACTTTGTTTTACAACCTGTTATAGAGCGTATGAAAGACATCAATCTTAATTTTTAAAGCATCACATTTTCCCTACTTTTTTTTCAAAACAAAGAAATGAATATAATTTTCTTAATAAAAATACCTAAGGTCAACAGAAACACCAAAATGTAAAAATTTTTCTATATTCAAATACATTGATGTCTTCACAGATTGATGAAGTTGTTCTTATATCAACACGTGATGCCTGCTTTCTTTTCTAATATGGTTAAGTAAATGAGATGGACATCTCGTTGATCCCGAATAAGGCACACAGAAAGCGTATTCCTTAACCATGTTTACTAAGAAGTGGCAAAAGAAAAGCCTACATATTGTTATCTGTGCAATAATGTGTTGATTCAAAAATACTTTTCAGATGACAGTTCAATTTTGTCATATCTACGATGAGTGGTATTTATTGAGTAGAATCAAAAGAGCTAGCTGGTAGGATTTTGTTGTTGGCACTTTATAAAACATTAAGGGTAACACTTCTAACATAAAGGTATTTGTCTAATTTACAGAGAGTGTAGTATAAAAGAGTAACGAAGGAGCTAATGAAGGGGCTTTAGCTGCCAATCAATAAAATGATAAGGTTGGACTATATGTTCTTTTCTAGCTATAAAATTTTACAATTATTGCATGTGATTAGAAAGGGTATAAGAAAGTGACAAGAAATAACAGTTAATGAAGGTGTATTTTTTTACCTTTATATCCCTAACTTCTTATCGTGAACCTGGCGGATAGCAAGTTCCGAAATATCTGATTAATGAATAAATAACTTGATTATAAAAGTAGACACAATCTAAGAAAGCAATTTACACATTTAGAATATAAACATACAATGTATTTCTCTAACAGAACCAACATATTAGAGTACAATGACTGACAGTAACAGGAATTACAATGAGGACCCTGTGGCATTAAAAAAAGTTTTAAAAAATGTGCCCAATTTCTTTTTATACAAAATCAGGAAAATGAGATAATGTTTTATGCTAACTGTTGAGGGTGCTTAAATTATCACTTAACAAGGATAACATTCAATTTTCTGGGAGTTTCATTTATATTGAATAGCTCATTTGCTCTACTGAGTTTAATGAAGAGATGTTAAAACCTAATTCTCTTGAATAACGGCAAGACAATATAGAGTTAAACAAGCAAATCCTTAACTTTATCTAGTTAGTGTTCATCCTAGATAAAATATAAGCCAATTAAGCTGAAGATTCAGCCCCAATTATATACAAATACAATAATAAATTTTATTTAGTTCATTGGTTATATGTACTGATGTCTTCTTCAAAGGCAATCAGATTATATTATACATCTTATGTCATTCCCCCTGCTCTAAGCTCTTTGATGACTTCCCAACATAAGAATAAAATGCAAACCCTTTAGCATGTCCTATATGTTCTATATCTGGCTCCTGCCTACTTCTCTGACCATTTCTTCAAATGCTTTCCTCCTCGATTATTCTGCTTCAGTCAGTGTCCTTCTTAGTGTTCCTAAAAAATTCAGTCTTGTTCTGGCCTCAATGCCTTTACTTTCTCTTCTCTTTGCCTGGAAACCTCTACCTACAGATATTTGTAAATCTCAACACCTTAGTACCTCGTTCAGATCTCCCTTCAAATGTCACTTTACAGAAGCTTTCCCTAAAGGTCTTATTTAAAAACAGTATCACCCTGCCCTTGCCTCTCCAATCCCTTACCTGCTTAATTTTCTTCTTAGCATCTACGCTAACTAGAAAATATAGATATTTGGTTAATATTTATCGCTTATTTCCCCTCTAGAATGCCAGCACTGTGAGAGTATGGTCTTCACCTGTACCCCAGAACCCAGAACAGGCTTTGTCAAATATTTAGGATTCCATATATACTGGTTGAGTAAATGAATACATAAACTAATGCAGATTTTCAAGATATATGTAAAAAAAAGTGCCTGATAGTGGACTCAGCAAGGAACCATTTGTATTTTCCGAAGATAATTTGAATATACATGAACTCTCTTAAGGAGAGAACACAGAAACTGACAATGCAGTTGTGCTATGCTGAGGAAATATGAAGGACTGGGTGACAGGCAGGCTTATTTTCTACATTACATCCTTTTGAACTGTTTGAATTTTAAAGTCTAGGTGTTTTTAATTCCAAAAACAAAACAAGCAACTATTAAATTTACCTTAAACACAACTATCATTTAATAACAATAAGTTGTATTTATGAAATACTTTCTACTGAGTTCTTACTCTACCAACAGATGTGCTACGCAATTTATATGCTTCTCATTTAATCCCCACAGCATTCCTATGATATAGACATATTATTATCATTCCTATTTTATAGAGGAAGTAACTAGTACAGAGAGACTAAGTTAACTGGCTAACATCACACTATTGGAAGCACAAGATATGGGATCTGAACTCAGACTAAATCTAAGACTCAAGCAATTAATTGCCCTTCTTCCTGATATAAATACATGAACCTCTGAAATTTTCTTACAGAAGTTAAAAATATGTATTTGCCCACTTCTGATAGAAACCTCAGGGTTTATCTAGTATAGGAGCTCTTGAATAAGTGTTGAAATAAAACAAAGCTTATGATTTCTCTGAGCTTGTTGGATATCAGTTTCTATTCTCACCAACTATTAACTGAGAACCCTTGGATTAGATCTATACAGTAACAATTAGTAATCAGAAACAATAACAATTATCATTTGAAGACATTCCATATGCCAGGCATTATGGTAAACACTTGACATTCATCATCTCATTCAATCCTTACAACAATCATATAAGGTAGATTCTATCACTGTCTCCATTTTACAAAAATAGAGACCTTGCTTTAGAATAAGTAATTTTAACACAATGACATAGCCGGTAAGTGAGGAGTCAGAACGTGGACTCAGATCCAGATCCAATGACCATGTTCTTAACAACTATGCTCTATGAGAATCAGAACAGAATGCTTTCAAACAATGAAACAGAAATGTTGCACAAATCATCTTAAATGTGGAGTGATACAGTTATATAAATTATTTCTTGAAAACAAACTCAAACCTGAATTAGATTCATATTCAACAAACAGTTTTTAGGACCAGGAACTCTCCACACTATCATTTACTGTCTCTAGGCAACTTAAACGTTTTTTTTTTTGGAAATAACTTTAGTGTTAGAGCCACTGCTTCCACTAACTTACAAGCATCAGGGAACAAAAATTTCAAATGCAGGAAAGTGCAACACTGATTTGGGCTATTTTTCCCTTCTTGTTTTTTATAAAGTTGACAGCATAAAAGTCATTTTATGTGCACCTTAACTGATTCAGAATATATTTATAGTGAGACAACAGGCACTTCTAAAATGAAAATTTTATGTACTTCTAAATACTTGCTCAGTAACAGAAGAGAGATTAATTACTACAGTTAAAGGCAGATAATCTTTGTACTGAACAGTTCTTAAAAAATAATAGAAACTTAGTAGCAGGCCCAATCTAATCTTTGAAGATTATATTCTCCAGAACCTAAGCTCAATATATATTTTCCAAAATTCAACGCGGTGGCTGAATGTGGTGGAATAACACTATCAACTAAAACCTGTAGAACGTCTAACACATTCTACCCGAGTGTTAAGTTAACCTAAAGTACATAATACACAGCAAAATTATTCAGTTCTGGTCAAATCTCTTCTCATAAACAGCAGTCAGCCTTGATCTGTCTGTAACTGAGTGCCTGGAGTCTTGCAGAAACTAAGAAAAGAAACTAAGAGGATTGATTCTCAGTGCTTCAAGTGCCTTGCCAAGCATACCTCATCTTCCCGTTAGGCAGTGCTGGCAGGTCTTACATTGATGCTCGGGCCTCCCGGCAGGGTCCGGACTGACTCTTGCCAGACTAACAGCAGAACCACGCCGGACAAAAAATTTATAAGTTAATGAACAAGGTTCCTCCTCATTTGATAGTTAAGCCCAGTTACATTTACATCTGTGTCTGAAACAAAACACTCTGAATGTGGGATCCGGAACTAACTTTACATTGTAAAGCGCTGGGCAGAAAGTGCTCTGCTGAACACTGGGAAAGGGGCCATCAGGATGCCCTTTAAAACTTCGACTTCCTCAGAATTTAAGGCAGGAGATCACTGCCCTTCCTGCTGAGCGATTGTGCACTTCGGATCAGACAGAGCCACGCTTTTAGTGGGTTCTCGAGTTCCTTCTTCCTTTAGCTTTCTCCCCAAGGACCCTAACCATCCGCATCGCCCTCCAACCACCCTCCCCCTCGCCCCTTCAACGCTTCCATGTTTGTTAACAAGCCCACCTGGTCTTTTACGCTCGAGACGTCAGGACTCCTCCGCTTCCAGCTAAACAGGTCATCAAAAAGAGCGTCCAGAGACCTGACTTTTCTCCAAGAATACCTTTCCCTCACTTCAGGCCCAGGGTAGGATACCGCGACTCTTCTTTACGATACCAGCCTCCCGGCGACTCAAACTCAACCAAAAGATTCAAACCTAAGCCAGCTTCCTCGGCGCCTCGTTTCATTGGCTGCCGTCCTCGTTACGCCATCACGCCGGACGTTGCTGCGGCGCGCTGCAGTTTGGTTCCAAGAGTCCCGTCCGCGCGGCTCAGCGGAAGGCGCCCCGCTCCGCGTCTCCGTGGCAACGCGCACGGCTGTTTCCGGAGGCGGTGGCCGCGGTGGGCGGGGCTAGGCCGGAGCTGCAGGTGGGAGTCAGCCACCTGGGATTATCAGCAGCCTTCAGACTCGCGGGCTCAGGGCTGGTCCCAGGGTGCTGGGTGTGAGTGAGACCGGTGTGGGCAGGGGCTGGTGTGGGGCCTCTGCCAGAGGGAGAGGCGGAGCCTGTAGTGTGTGGATTAAGAGGTTTTGGGTGATTATTTTCTCCTTTTCTCTATTGACTAGGAAGGCCTCGAAAGGCACAGGTCCCAAGGTCTGGAAGGTATAGGGGGCCTGTACCTTCCTGCCACTTTCACTTGGACCCAACCGGATCAATAAGCTTCAGTTAATTGAAAGTTCAGGGCTTTTGGTTTGAGGCCCTAGGCTTCATCTCTCAGGACTCCCAGGCCTACTTCCCCTACTTCCTTTGGTGCTGACTGTAAAACTCGTGTTTGGCCGCTCTTTACGTTTCTTTCTAATGATGGCATTACAAAATAAATTTATTAGCCTAGTTCATTATTGGGTGTAGTGGAGTTTTTTTAAGTACTAGGTTTTAGATATTGTTTCAGAATGTACACCTAAAAAATACCTGGAAAAAAAGGAAACTATGTTTGCTATGATAACTCTTTGTCATGAAAATTTTAATAGTATGATCTAAATTTCATTGTTCCATATACAGAATGGGGTAAAAGTAGGCTTACAGTTGTATGTGAAACAGTTTATTCTTATATTTTTATTAGTTACTGTATTGTTTTCCATATGAACAACCATAAATCTACTTTTGCTCCACCCTGTATTACCATTATTGCATCCAGTTATTTAATAATTATTGATTGTAGATTTTAGGGACATAATAGCACACAATTATGTCAATATCCCTGCCCTCTTGGAGCTTATGTTCTGGTGATTCAATAGCACTATATCTGTATAAGATAGCACAACACCAGTGCAGAGTAATATAAGTGAAACAATGTCTGGAAAGCCCCCATAAGATGGACATTTATTTCCTGTGGAAGAAAATCAGAAGCACTGTGCACTGAGTATGATGCGTGTTGTATGATTGTTTTCAAACAGGATAGAGCATCAATCAAGCTATTAATTACTGGCTGTATTACATATATCTTAGCAAGTACGAAAGTTTTTTGTGTGATGCTAGGTTTAATAATAAAACTGAGATGCCTTTATTTATTTCAGCTATGCACTCACTCTATAATACTTTACCTTCGATGTCCCAGTTATTTTATTAACTTTACATATGTTATGTCATTTAATTCTTAAAACAGCCCATGACTGTTTATTTTACGGAAGTGAAACTGAAGTTTTTAGAAAATCCCTAAAGGAAAATGTTTTTCTTAAAATGTACAAACCAGCTAATGCAGAATTAGGTAATTTATTTCTGAAATACATCCCAGATTAAGGTATATTAAGATGCTACTCTAATCCAGTCTGAAAAAAAGACATGTTTTACCAATTTCTTATAAAATTGCATTGATCATTGGTGACTAAGAAAGAAATCTTTTTTTTTTTAAATTTTTATTTTAGTTTATTCAGTACAGTTTCTATCCTTTATTCCCATTCCAGCCCACCCATTGTTTTTGACACCAACATTGTATAAGTCTTACCAGTCTAACAGGTGTTTCCACACCTAATCTAAATACTTATTTTACATGAACTTTAAATTCTGCCTTACACTTGCCTTAGGCAGTGTCCAGATGAGTTCCATACTTTTAAGGAATGTATATTTAGTTAAAGCAGAGAAATTTTAACATTATAATCAATATCATTTCTGTACCAGCTCTCTTTAGTTTGGCAAGACATTAGAGAATATAACAGAACACATTATATAGAGAATATAACAGAGACATTAGAGAATATATAGCTCTCTTAAGTTTGGCGAGACATTAGAGAATATAATAGAGATAAGAAACGGGCATATTTTGTATGGAAATGAGGGAAGAAGAACTAAAACTTTAGACGCAAGAGTGCTGAGGGGACAAAAACTCCCACCATTTAAAGAAAATTGGTGTATAACTAACTTCTGTGTTATTTAGAACACAAATTTAACATAGGTTCATAGTAAACTGGCTAGAGTGGAGATCAAGATAAAATGTAAAGTTAGATTTAAAGTTGCATCGGACATTTAAAAAACAAAAACTTAAACATAGCAATGGTAGGGTCTTATTTACCACCCTCCCTCTTCCTCTCCCCGCGAAGGAAAAGCATTTATTTGGAAACCCCAGCGCCTGCCAAGACCCTTTGCTAGCTGGGGGCTGGAAGCAGCGGAACGAAAGGCTGACGTTCCTCGGTTGCTGGGCCGGACGTAGACCCAGTCTGTCCGTCCTTTCAAGTTTCCCCCAGGGCTGGTATCAAGGCGTGCGGCAAGTTCAGGCGCTCTGGCACCGTAGTGGTCGTTGGTGGCCCGAGTTAGAGGCCAACTGAGCAATCTTCGTGCCCCAGGTGAGGAGAAGGTGGCTGAGTCCCGGGAGCTGTCTTGGAGCTCACCCCACGCCTTAAGGGGGGAACTTCCAGAGGTCGCCGAATGCTCCCAAAACTAAGGAAACACACGCCTCTGCTCCCCCTTGTTCTCCACCCCCTCGTCCACACCTTTGCATCCTGAGTTCAGAAGTTTCTAACTCGTTAGAGTATAATTCTTAGGTCAAAGGAAGTATTTTCCCCTTTCCTTTAAAACTTTCACTTTATCTGCGTTGCGGTGCCTGCCTCCAGGTCAGGGTTTTGGCCTTAGGAATTGATTTTTCTAAGTTTTCTCTGCGGGGAAAGCTGACTGCAACGAAGGTAATTGAGAAAATAGTTTTCATAAGTATGACTCCCCTTTGTCTTTCCACGATTGAAAGAGTAACCAGCCCAATTCCGTGGTCTCAACAGTTTAAACTGAACTTTGCTGGTAGAGAACAGTTAGATGACTTATTTCAGAAACCACGGAGTCGACTCTAAAGGTTAGGTTTCCTGACTCCCTGCTTCCTTCCTGTGACCAGAAGGAACATAAATTGACCTTACATCATTTAGGGTGGGTGGTTTTGGGTTATCTGGTGGGAGACTGGGCTGCAGAGGACAGGGAGGGTACTCCCTTTGGAGGTTGCCTGCTTGCAAGGTATTCAAGGAAACAAAGAGGAAAATTATTGTGGTTCTTACTCGATGTTAACCCATGTTAATAGCCAATTAGTGCATAATAAAATCTTCAGGCTTTGTTATTTGAACATAGTTGAGTAGATGCGCAGAAATTGATTACAGAAGGAATGAATTAAATGTTGGTGAAGGCGGCATTTTTTTTTTCTATTCTACTTGCTATTTCCCCATGTGTTTCTGATTCCTGTATTGGAATTGATTTTATGGCTTGTTCTTTAAAAACCTATCAAAATCTGGACAATTTAGATTGTTTAAATATTGCAGACGACAATGTTTAGACCTGTACATTGTATATCCTCTCTTGGGTACCCCACAGTACACTGTATTTTCATTTTTCCAAGTGGGGTAGGACCAACAGACCAAGCAATAGGATATTGGCTCCTAAAAAAAAAAAGAATAATTCATGAGATAGTACAATATATAGTCAATGAAATTAAAGTACCATTCAATTACAGATGTGTATTGAATAGAGACCGTGGACTCTGTGTTTATAGCATAGGTGATAAAATTGTAGGCTTTGGGGTTAGAATGCTGGAGTTACAGTTCTAGCATTCAAGCTATGTGACCTTTTGGCACAGTGTTTGTTTCCCTCATTTTTAAAATGAACATAACAGTTCCTACCTCTAAGAGTTGTAAGGATTGAATGAGTTAGTACATGTGGTATGCTTAGAATTGTAACTGATACTGCCCTGGTTGGTGTGCTTTGGTTGGAGCATTGTTCCATAACCAAAAGGTTATGGGTTTGATTCCTCCTCAGGGCATATGCCTAGGTTGCGGGTTCAATCCCTGGTCCTGGTGCATATGACCCCTGGTCTGGAAGCATAAGGGAGGCAACAGGTCAATGTTTCTCTCTCACACAGATGTGTCTCTCACTCCTTTCCTCTTTCTCTAAAAGCAAGGGGAAAAAATTTCCTCAGGTGAGAATAAGCAAAAACGTAAAGAATTGTAAGTGCTACTTATGCTCAATAACTGTTAGCTTTTATTTTAAAAAATGTTAGAAATACTAAGTTGAAGGGTAGTTGAGTTTACTTTGTATGTGTCTTTTGGAAAACAAAGCATGATTAGTCACTCAACTAATTTGTCACTACTGAACAATTGAATTTTACTTAAAACACTTATTTCCAATCTATTTTTTGCCATATATTTCCTGATATTTGCCATATATTAGCCACATAATTCTGTGTATTATATGTTTGGTAAAGTTGGCATGTTATCCTCAAGGTAACAACTTGATATTATATTCATATAATATTAAATACATAGAGATAGATATGTTTGTGTTTCTTCTCTACTCCTTACAGGTGATTAACTCTTCAACATTATTCTTCATTTTCAATTGCAAAAATGAGGGAAGGCATATTTAAGTAGGATTTATGTTTCTTGATGTGTTTTGAGAAAGTGGCTTTTTGTAGGGTCAGTTAGGTGGAATTTACTAAAGCAAGCTTTGATAAAAAATGTTAATTCTGTAGAATCTGGAATTTATCCATCTATTTATTTTCTTTTCAGAAAACATTTATTAAGCACCTAGTGCGCATCTTATATTGCGGCTGTAAGGGTGTGGGTCTTACTCTTAAATGACTCATAATTCATGAGGAAGAAAGAGTAGTGTTAATTTGGTACTTCATGCAGTATGTCGTATGGAAAATGTTGATTACAACCAGTTGGGTAAAAGGTATAATGTTTTCACAAGATCTTCTATTGATGTATGTACATTCTCCCTGCATTTTAAAGAGTTACACATTGCAGAATAAAATGGAGCAGGTATGAAAAAATGAAGGATGTATCAATTTTTATTTGCTTGTTTTGGAGGGGCAAGGGACAAACAAAACAAAGGTGGGTACGTACGAAATGTCAAAGTGTGGTCTGTTGAGTGTTTAATAAAGTACAGTTTAAATTGAAAAAATACTTCCTGAAATAGGCCATGGTGAGATGATCTCCTCCGAGAATATTCATGACAAATTTGCAAAATTTTCGTCTTTCAGGGACACTGACCATCTCCTTTTATTTTTGGATGTACATGCATAATCTTTTTCCAGGGACACTTTCTTATAAATTGAAGATGAAGATTTAGTATTATGAGAAAAACAAATAAAAGAGCTTGAAATGAAAGACAGTCTAAACCTAAAATAGTATAATATTTATAATCCCTTCAGTCACCCAGATATCATTTTCAAATACACATTTCTGATGCACTGAATCCATTCTTTAGACTCAATTAAAATTAAAAAAGTACATATATTCAGTTGGCAAAAAAATTAGTTTTGTTTTCATAAGATGGCTCTAGTAGTGCTTGGTTGTCTTTAACTTCATTCAGAACAATTTTGTTAGATTGTATTGTGACAGCTGTCATATCAAAGTGCATTTGAAAAAAAACTTAACCAAAATTGATGAGTTTTTATGTAGCCATTTTAATATTGAAGATGGAAGAAAATAAACAACATATTCAGCATATTATGCTTTATTACCTCAAGAAAGGTACAAATGCAACCGAAACACACACACACACACACACAAAGATTTGTGCAGTGTATGAAGAGGGGGTTGTGACTGATTGAACGTGTCAAAAGTGATTTGCAAAGTTTCATGCTGGAGATTTCTCGCTGGACAATGCTCCACGGTCGGGTGGACCAGTTGAAATTGACAGCAATCAACTAAAGACATTAATTGAGAACAATCAACATTATACCACATGGGAGATAGCCAACGTACTCAAAATATCCAAATCAGTAAAGTTATTGGTGAAAATGAAAAATGCATCTTTTATTTTATGGAAAAAAACATATGGACTTTTTGGCCAACTCAATATGTTGAAGAAATGATGACTAAATAATCAATTTTCACATTTCTGATGGTTAAAAGATTGATGATCTTAGAGCTAATTAGGCCACATTAAAAATTATATTTTTAGATATTTTCTTGGGTTGTTTTGTGTTCCTTGCTTTGCATAAGGAGATTAGTCACCATCACTTGTTTGAGATGACAAGTCTTACATTTTTTTTGAGTTAAATATTATATATTTACTTTCTTCCAGGTATTATAACATTCTTTTTTAAAAAATCCAACAATCATGATATTTAAAAATTTTTTTTCTAGATTTGTTGACCTACAGAATGCTTCGATACCCATGCTTTTATAGAACCTATACAGAATTTCTTTCATGCTGGCTGGAAGCTGGCATGTTTAACTTAGGTGTCTGGCCAAAAAAGATACATGCTACAGCAGGAAGATGTGAGAAGTATGAAGCCCAGGGTCAAACAGACCAGCCTGGAGCTCAGGAGTCCCACAGATCTCAAGGTGGAGATTCTGAAGCTAGGACTAAATTACATGTCCCAGTAATGGTGGACGAAGTGGTTCGTTGTTTGGCACCACAAAAAGGGCAGGTAAGTTGATTTTTTTTTTAAATTCACACTTAAATTGAGATATCTTTACTTATTTTAATATTCACAATTTTAAAGTGTGTGACTCAGTGGATTTTTGTGTATTCACAAGACCGTGCAGTCATCATTGTCGTCTAATTCAGGGACATTTCCATCTCCCCGATAGGAAGCTGCGCACCCATTAGCATTCACTCTCTATTGTCTCCTTCTTTTTGCTCCTGGCAGCCACTAATTTATTTTTTGTCTCTACGGATTTGCCTAATATGGACGTTTTATATAAATGGAACTATACAATATATAGACTTCTGCAACTGCCTTCTTTTACTTAGCATGTTTTC
>CM052543.1:23040359-23055692 GCA_028533065.1 Trachops cirrhosus | reverse complement strand
CGGGCCTGTGAACCAAGAGATCACAGTTCGATTCCCAGTCAGGGCACATGCCTGGGTTGCAGGCCAGTTCCCAGCAGGGAATGCACAGGAAGCAACCATACATTGATATTTCTCTCCCTCTCTCCTTCCCTTCCCCTCTGAAGATAAATAAATAAAATCTTAAAAAAAAAAATTTAGTATCATTTCAGGAATGACCGGAGAGTCAGAAGTAAAGATCTGAATTCCTGTTCTGTTTTCTTAGACTTAGTGTGAGTGGGGTGGCAGGCTAGGGACCCAGGTGAGAGTTACAGTTTGAGTCCAAAGGCAGTCTGCTGGCAGAATTCTTTTTTGTTCCAGGGAGGTAGTCTTTGTTCTAATAAGGCTTTCCATTAGATTAGATAAGGCCCACTCACCTTACAGAGGGTAATCTGCTTTACCCAGTCCAACAATTTAAATGTTAATCTCCTTTAAAAAAATACCTTCACAGAAATATCCAAAATAATGTTTGACCAAATATCTGGGCACTGTGGCCCAGCCAAGTTGACACATAATATTAATCATCACACCTCTGTTATTTATAGTGTTGCTGGCAGGACTATATAAGGTCTGAGATATGAAAATGCTTTAATATCTATAAAGAGATTTTTTTTTTGGAGACGTCTTCAAGTTAGATCACATAGTGTTAATCAAAGAAGTTCTGAGCTAATCTGTTAGGAGTGCTGGACTGCAGGATATTGCTCATGTACAAGCCATCAGTGATGTGACTTAGGTTGCTTCATCATAAAAATGCTCTGTTTACCTTAACTTCAGACTGTATATAACAAAAGGCCAGTGTTCCTAAATGAGATTATATGTAAAACACCTAGCCCAATGCTCTCATATAGTAGGGACTCCATAATATATATGAAAATGTAAATTGAAAAATTAACTTGGATAAAATTCTGGTTAAATGACTTCATCAAAATGAAATTCTGTTCATTGTTTTTAAAGATTCATAATGCAAGGATAACATTAATATCCTTACCTAAATGTGTTTTGAAGAAGTATATATAAATATATATATATAATGTATTTGAGATATATATGAGAAGGGAGGGGCAGTTTGTAAAAAAGTAGAACTTTTGATGGCTTGTATTTGACCTCTGGAACTAAAAACCAAAACTCATTGTATAAATTTGGTGAAACCTAGTAGTAAAAAAATTATTTTGCACTGACCCATGAAGTAGAAAATCAACCAAATAAAAACAAACCCTACTAGGTCTCCTCTAAATCAGTATTGAATCTGCTTTTTTTCCCCTTAAAACAAAGTGGAATAAAATTAGACAATTCTACAATTTGACCTTCCCTGCTGTTTCATTCTGTTGAAGTTCCTGACAAACAAAATGTTTTATTTTGACATTTTCATTGTTCTGATTTGAGTTGGGTTTTCTAGTAACTTTTTATAGAAGGTATAATTTTGTGAATGTTGTTTCTGAGAACTTTCCAGTGAGGTACACTTAGAGACAATGTTATTTGTTACCTCTTCTGTTGTCTGGCAGACAGCCTTGTTCACTGTCCCTTAATCTTCAGGTAATAAAGAACTGGCGACGGTCCTTGGACAGGAAAGGTCTGTGTTTCTTCCAGAATCCATTATTTGCTTTTTTCCCTGAGCCTTTTCCCAAAAAGCTTTTCCTTTGCAAACTATGAGTCACACACACACTTGTATCAATCACCCACTTAATCACTGTTTTTCACATCACCATTGAAGGTGAATTATAAATTAAACTTGATTTTAACAGAAAATTTTAAAAAATATCTAAATGTAGCTTTGAGTGAAACCTTGGTTATCTAATAGTAATTTCTTTTTTAAAAAATATTTAAAAGGTACTTACCTAAAAATTTCATTTTGGGAATTTCTTCTGTATCATTGCCAATTTACTATATATTAATTTTGTTTTGCAAGTACATGCAAAATACTTAGGAGTTTGAATTAAAAGAGATAAAAATTTCTCTTATATTCCTCTTCCTTGGAGGTACAGAATGAGTCAAATAAATTAATATAATTCTCCTTGACCAGTTTTTATTATTTCACTCTCTGGGTCAATAACTTTGTAAGAATGTATTACTTTTTCTATGAACATTTTTCTTGCTCCTGGAGATGTTTTAATGTAGGCTACCTTGGTCAATTTTTTATTCCTAATTTCTGAAAACTAGAGAAAAATTGCATGCTCTAGCCTAGTTGAAGAGGGTGGCAGTTGGAGGATATAGGGGACTTGGCCTTCTTTTCCATCAGGAGAGCTAATTTAACTTGGTGGCTTGTGGTATCTAAGAGTGGTTAAGTTATGAGGGAGACAAGGGACATACAAGGGCTAGTCCCAGTAGCTGTGTAATTTTAGACAAGTGACTTATCAAGGTTGTGCCTCAGATTCCTCATCTATGAAACGGGGAAATATAACCTATGTCAGTGTGATCACTGCGAGGATTAGATGAGCACCTGTATTTAAATTGCTTAGAATGATAGCTACCAAGTAGCATGTACTCAATAAATATTTGCTATTATTATTGTGGGGGTAGAAGGAGAAGGCCAGGGTTGGTAGCTAATGCAATAAAATTCAAGAGAAAAATGCCAAGAGACAGCAGATGTGGAAATAAAATTTCAGCAAAGGTGGAACCAGTATGTCTGGAACTGAAAAAGTATCGCTTTCTGCTTGGAACTCTCATCACCATCCTTCAGGTCTTGCTTAAGGCATTTACTTTTCTTTCATAGCACTTATGGTAATTTATAATTATGACTTTTAGTGAGATTATTTGTCCAATGGACATCTCTCGTAGCAGACTGCCCTCCATGTTTATCTTACTTACCATTATATCTTCACTGCCTAGCACAAAGCCTGCAACATGGTTGGTTTGTAATGATTTTTAAGCAAATATGTAAGTCAAACAAAGGAAACTGGAGGCACCAGCAACAGGAAAGTCTCTTGGGTACTAAGGTAGCTTCTCCAGCCCAAGACTTGCACATGGTTCCAGCCTCAGTGTGGCAGGCCCAGTCTGATGAAGTAATTAGAGAACCTGGTGAAGGAACACATACTAGGGCTGAGAAACTGAGCTGGCATCTAAGCTGATGCAGAATAGACTATGATAAATATCAAGCCAATGTTGTAAGGTTAGGTGTATAGATATTCAAAATAAGTATCAAAATAGGTATTTGATATTCTAACATTTCATATTTCATAATTACTAGATTTGCCAAAGTTGTCATGATACCAGATATGATAATTTTCTTTAAAAAAATTTATTGTGCTGTGTATAATGGATTTTTTAAAAAGATCAGTAGCAGTATTTCACTTGTTTTACTTGAAAGTCTTTATAATCTTTAATGGAAAGTAAACATAAAAGAGCAAATCCTGAGACTATGTGTTTTTTAAATATTGAAGGTTGATCGATCACAGAGGAGTTTAATTTATTGTTTTAACTCAAGCTATTGAAAAAGTTAGGAACTTTTCTACAAGACAGAACCAATGCTATAGCACCTTTAGGGAGATGCATTTATTTTTGAAGAGCTATTAAAATTTCAGATGGAATGGAATATCTAGATGTAGTGTTTCCTTATTATTATTATTATTATTATTATTATTATTATCTTATTTTTATTAGCATTTATTTTATGCTTAATTTACTCCCAGGCCATAAATTGATTTTTCGTTATGTCAATGTCTTCTGGGATACCTTTTTCGTTGTGCAACCTCCTCTTCTGGTTTAGGAATAATTTGCTCTTTTTCACTAAGGATAATCTTAATGTGGCAGGGAGAGGTCATGTATGGTTATTCCAGTGAATTTCAATGCTGAATCTTGTGAGCTTTGTTCACTGGGATGTGCTTAGTGACCAGAGGAGAATCTACATTTACACACTTAAGTTCAGCATTACTCTATGCATTTTTAAACATGTGTAGCAAAAATTCAGACTCTCTCTGGGCCACTGATCCTGTGTCCAGCTCCACTGTTAGGCCTGAGCCCACCAGGCTGGTAGGTGTACCAACTCTACCATTATAATGACAGAATATTTACACATTGCTTCTATAAAGTGACAGTCTTAAGGTACTTGGTGGCTTTTTGGATATGCATACCCTGATGGCCTGAGCAGTTTCACTAATGTTCATAAAGTGAACACAAAGATTTGAACCTCTTGATTTGCATGATTTTTATGCAGTTTTCTGGGTCAAGTGAATAGCAAGCCATTTTAGAGGTCACCTGGGGCTGCTTATGCAAAGAGCTCATTCCGTTAATTTTTATCGGTTTCTTTGAAGTAGATTTTTATTTCACATTTTATTCTCTTTGTTTATTTGAAAATGTCTTTTTCTTAAAAAATTATGTAGCTAGTTAAGTAGTCTGTGTATTAAAGTAATACACAGATGCAGTGTGATATTTCCAGTGTTGAACTGGTATATATTTAACACCTGGTCTGAGGGCTGGGGTGTTGTGTGGTTTTAAAAAAGCAAAAATTTTGATTTATTTTATTTGCAGATTTCATAATTTACATGTTCCTGCAATGGCTCATTCAGGCTACTGCCCCTGATGTCACTGAATGTAGCATTAGGAAGATGTATGTGTAGCTGGCTCTTTCTACCCGGTGTGAACAGTACTGGGTATGACTCGCATGATTGATACTGTTAGAAATTAATGAATTATATAATAGTAAAAGGTTTCATCTGACAATTCTGAAAGTTGGAATAGTGTATAAAGTTTGATTCCTTAGCTCAACTGACATTCTGCAGTTAACACCTGTATTTTATGTTTCTCCATTGTGGAAGGTACCATAGTGCACTCATGAAATACTGTTTTTCTTACTTTTTTTAAGAACATATTTTTTCTTTCTCTAATAAACTATCCATCTCAAATATAAAACAGATAAAAAATGGTGTTATATAGCATAAATTTCTCTATGTAATTTATTTGTTGTAAAGTGAATTATGGAACAGTGAGTTGCTTTGAAATCAGCATCAGTATATATTTCTTTCTTTGTACAGTTTGGATTCACACAGATAATTATAAAATGCAAAGTTTTCTTGTCAACAGTCTTCCTGGAATCTCCACTTAATTTTTAATTAAATAGAAATGGTAACAGAATTTTTATAAATCAAAAGAAGACATTAAAGATATATTAATTAAAGGTTCAATACAGCAAGAAGCTATAATCATTATAAATATTTATGCATCTAACGTCAGATCATGAAAATATGAAGCCAAACCTGACAGAAATGAAGGGAGAAATAATGCTGCAAACATAGTTATAATGTCAGTACCCCACTCACAATAGTCTTTAGAACATCTAGGCAGAATATAAGTAAGGAAATAGAGGACTTGAAGAACACAGTAAACCAACTAGACCTAACAGTCCCACACAGAACACTCTACCTAACAACAATAGCGTACATATTTGTCTCAGGTGCACATGAGACATTTCCCAGGATAGAGATCTGTTAGGCCACGAAATAAGTGTCCTACAGTGGACACTTATTAGTGGATATCATACAGTGTATCTACTCTGACTATAATGGGATGAAGTTAGAAATCAATGAAAGTATGAAAATTGGACAAATAATGAATTTATGCATATTATACAATACACTCTTGAGAAACCAATGGATCAAAGAAGAAATCACAAGGGAAATTAAAAAATACTTAAGAGACAAATGAAAGCAAACAAAAAAAATAACAAAACTTATGACATCAACAAAGGCTGTGCTAAGAGAGAAATTTATAACTGCAGACACTTATATTAAAAAACAAAAAGAGCTCAAATCAACAACCTAACTTTACTATGTAAAAAAAAAAAGACCTAGGTAAAGAAGAACCATCTAATCCCAAAGGTAGCAAAGGGAAAGAACCCATAAAGAATAGAGCAGAGCTGAATGAAATAGAGAATAGAAAAACAGAGACAGATGAAACCAAATGTAATGGATCAACAAAGTTGACATTCTCAGTTTGACGGACTAAGAAAAGAGGAGGGAATGTGCTCTTTTCACCAAGATGAAATGAGCACATTTCTAGAAACGCAAACCCTCTATCACTAAAACACAACTAAATCACAGAGAAATAAAAAAATGAACATATCTATAAACTGTAAGGAGATTGAATCAGTAATCAAAAATCTTGTGACAAAAGTTTATCAGTAGATGAGTGGATAAAACAACTATGGGACATTTACACAATGGAATACTACCTGGCTGTATAAAAGAAGAAAACTTTACCCTTTGCGAGAATATGGATGGGCCTGGAGAATATTATGCTAAGTGAAATAAGCCAGTCAGAAATACAAATACCATATGATTTCACTCATATGGGATCTAATCAACAAACTGAACTAACAAGCAAAATAGAGACAGTCTCATAGATGGAGAGCAGGCTGACAGCCAAGTTGGGGAGAGGGGGGTTAGGGAGTGGAAGGATTGAGCAAAAGGAAAACGGAGTCATGGATATGAACAACAGTGTGGTGATTGTATGGGAGAGAGGATATAAGGGGACTAAGTGGTAATGGAAAAACTACAATGAAAAAGTTAAAAAATAAAATATAAAATAGTAAATATTAAGTTTTAAATTTGTATTTGTAAACTGTATACAACACATTATATAGTATTAATAAAATATATAATTAAAGTGAAGAAAAAACTTATGACAAAGTAAAGTCCTGGACCTGATGACTTCACTGGTGATCTCTGCCAAACATTTAAAGAGGAAAGGGTTTTCAGGAACATCTATAAAGGACACATGGACAAAAACCAAAGGTGGGTAGGATCAAGGGTGGGAAGTGGGGATGGCTGTGGTAGGGGGAAGTGGTGGAGGGAAAATGGAGACAACTGTACATGAACAACTATATAAAATGTGATAAAAAAACCCTGAAGAATTAATATAGCCCTTCTCAAACTTTTCCAAAAAATTAAAGAGGACAGAGTACTTTCTAACTTATTCTATGCGGTCAGAATTACTTTGATACCAGAGACAAAGACACACTATAAACATTCACACAAAAGTTTTCAACAAAATACTAGCAAACAATTCACTAGTATATTAAATGGATTATATACCATGATGAAGTGGTATTTATTCTTTGTATGCAACGATGGTTCAACATGTAAATATTTGATAATTGTAGTAAGGCACATCAACAAAATGAAGGGAAAAAACCCCGTGATCATCTGAATTGAGCAGAAAAAGCATTTGACAGTATTCAATATCCTTTCATGATAAAAATGCTCTTCAAACTAGGAGTAGAAGAAAACTACCTCAACTTAATAAGTCTCATAAAAATCCACAGACAAAACATTAAACTCAATGGTGAAAGACTAAAAGCATTTCCTCTAAGATTAGTAACAAGGCAAAAATGCCCGCTTTCACCACTTCTATTCACCGCTTTCTATTCTAGGAAGGTCTAGTTGAAGCAGTTAGGCAGTAAATAGAAAGACAAGGCATTCAAATTGGAAAGGAAGAATTAAAATTCTCTCTGGAGATGATGTGATCCATATAGATTTTACACACACACACACACACACACACACACACAAAACCATTAGAATCAATAAATTAATTCAGTAAAGCAGCTGATACAAAGTCAACACATAAAAATCACTATACATAAGTAATCAACAATCTGAAAAGGAAATTTCAGAAGCAATTTCATTTATAATAGCAAAAATAATAAAATGCTTAGAAATTAACTAAGGAGGTGAAATTCTTGTACAATAAAAACTCTAAACTATTGCTGAATTAATTAAAGACATAAAAAATGAAACATCTCACTCATGGATTAGAATGCCTAATATGGTTAAAATGTCAATATTATCCAAAGTTACCTACACGTTCTATGAATCCATATCAAAATCCCAATGAGGTTTTGTGCAGACACAGAAAAACCTATTCTAAAAATCATTTAGAATCTCAAGGGACCCCAAGTAGTCAAAACAATTTTGAAAAAGAAAAATAGACCAGGAGGACTCATAATTCCTAATTTCAAGTTACTATAAACCTATAGTTATCAAAACTGTGATACTGCCATAACATCAGACATGTAAACCAATGAAATAGAGAGCCCAGAAATAAACTCCTGCATATCTGATCAAATAATTTTTGACAAGGATGCTAAGACCATTCAATGGGGAAGGCACAGTCTGTTCAACAAATGATGCTGTGAAAATTGTACACCCATATGCAAAAGAATGAAGTTGGTCCCTTACCTAACACTGTATACAACAGTTAACTCAAAATGGAACAAAAACCTAAATATAACACATGAAACTCTTAGAAGAAAACATAGGACAGAAGCTTTACATCATTGGGTTTGGCATTGATTTCTTGAATATAACATCAAAGACACAGGCAGCAAAAGAAAAAAATAGACAAATTTTACTTTATGAAAATTTTTAAAAAATTATGCACCAGAAGACAATATCTGCAGAGTAAATAGGCAACCTACAGAATGGAAGAAAATATCTCAAGTTATATAACTGATGAGGATTTAATAACCGGACTATACAGAGAAATTCTACAACTAAAAACAACCTGATTCAAAAACGGGCAAGGAAATTGAATAGACAGTTCTCCAAAGAAGATATATGCATGGTCAATACTCACATACAAAGATGTTCAGCACCACTAATCATTGGGGAAATGCAAATTCAAACTACAATGAGATACCACCTCACACTCATTAGGATGGCTGCTAGGAACAAAACAGAAAAATAAATCTAAAAGGCCAGAAACATTAGGGGACTGGATGAAAGAAGGTGAAGGGATTAGGCAAACACACACACACGCACATAACATATAGATACAGATAATAGTGTGGTGATAGGCAGAGGGGAAGCGGGGAGGGAGGGAGGTAGAGGTGAGCAAAGGGGGGAGAAGTGAAGGCGGAAAGAGACTGCATGCAGCAATGGGCACATGTGCAGTGTGCAGATGATGTTTTATTGAGTTGTGCACTTGAAACCTGTATGGTTTTGAGAACCTGTGTCACCCCAATAAATTCAATAATTATAATAAAAAACAGGCAAGTCATAGCAGCAATTTGGAAAGCAATAAATAAGTAACTGGATAAATGGTCAAAAACAAACAGAAAGCAAGGATTTGTGAAGCTATGGAGTAACTGGAACCCTTGTGCACTATCATTGGAAATGTAAATTGTATGGCTGCTGTGGAAAACAGTATGGCAGTTCCTTAAAAAATTAAAACATGAATTACCATATGATCCAGTAATTCACCTCTGCATATATTCTCAAAAGAATTGAAAGAAATATCTTGAGATATTCATACACCGGTGTCCATAGCACCATTATTTCACTAACAGCTAAAATGTGGAATTAACCCAAGTGTTCATTGATGGATGAATGGATAAGCAAAATAGTATATACATACCATGGAATGTTATTGAGCCTTAAAAAGGAAGGCAGTTCTGTAATGTGATACAACATGGATGAACTTGAACACATTTTACTAAGCGAAGTGAGCTACTCACAAAAAGACATATACTATATGAGTGTGCTTGTTTGAGGTATTTAGACACAAAGTAGAATGGTGGTTGCCAAGGGCTGGGGGCAGAGGGAAATGGGGAGCTGCTGTTTAATTGGTAGAGAGTTTCAGTTTAACTTGATGACATGGGTTATTTAGGTAGATGGTGATGATGGTTGCACAATGTGTTTATTATATACAATGAGTGCATTTAATAACTACCACAAATGGGCACTTAAAGTAGTTAAGATGGCCTTCTATTATGTGTATTTTAACAAAATAAATAGTTTTTAAAACAAGCTACCTTTCTGAAGAAAACACAGTTCTTTGTATTTTACTATGTGTCTTCTAGACATAGATGATTGTTTTATAATTATATGAGAGCATTCAAGTAAATTGAATATTGTTGCTTTTTCATTTTATTGTTGCAGATTCTCTATTTCTTACAGATTTTTCTAGGTATACTTCTAAAGTATGTCTTTAGTAATATATTTAAAAACCCCATGGTGTTGGATTTCATTATTAACTTTGTGTTTATTATGTGCAATAATTATAATAATGACATTTATTTTGTTTCTGTTATTTGTGCTATTGTTGGCATTTATAGGCGACCTACACTACCTGGTGATGTATGAACATTTTACATATTGTTAAGGTATTTAAGGTCTTTCAGGGAGTCAACCATAGTAAACAATTAGATGATTAAATATGGAATTTTTATATTTAATTATTTAATAAAAACTTTTATTAAATGTTTTTGTTATAAGAATTATAGTTTACCAAAACTCTAATGTGTATTAGTTATAGTTAGTCCCATCTTACTCACCTGAAATATAAAATTTAGCAATTTCTTATAGAGTTTTGGGATGGAACATGTGGGATACCACTTTGGAACATGTGGATACCACTGGTAAACTTAGCATCTTTTCTCTAATGGTGGTGTATGTAGTTAATGTTAGTTATAAAATGCTTGTTTGTATCATGTTACAAGAAATGTGAAAAACTGATGTAGAAATGAGTTTTCTGCTTATTTGTAGAATTTTAGTTGGTATATATAAAGAGGTCTTTATAACTAAATGAGCTACTCAGTCATGCCCTATGTGTTACTTAGTTTAACGATTGTTTAAAGTTTTAGAAGTGAATGCATTGTTTATAACTAAAAGGAAAATAATATGTTCATTCTTATTTTTCCATAATAATGTAACACTATTAAAATATTATTTATTTTGTATGTCTGTATTTTATATACTTTTATGTAAATAACTATGTATGCTTCTATTAATTATTATATGGTATTTTTAATAATTGCAGTGTATGTCTTGAATGTATATGCACCCTTTCCAGTGAGTTTAGCATGCACGAGAATATCCGAATATAATTTTTTTTGCTTTTCTTTGCTTTTCTGCCAAAGAATTAATGCATTTCTAAACTTACGTAATTCTCTTCATCAGCATTTTAAAGCAAATTATAAATAGAGGAAATGGATAAATAAGATCAATAACTTATTTGATTCTTTTGATTGTTCAGTGTCTTTAAATTATCTTATTATAATTTGGTCATTTTGTCATCCAGAAGGTGAATCTTCACTTCATTTTTGTTATGAAGATATAAGAATTAATATTTTATCTAAAATTCAACTTAAATTAGGAACTACACTTTTAAAAATCCACTGCCCCAAATATAACCTCAAGTAAGTGTGGTTCCATGGTTGTGAAGCATGATGTTCTTCTATGTCTAAAAGTCAGACATGTGTACTGAATTTTTAAATTTATTGCAGAGCCATTTCCTCATTCAGTAAATACAGACTCAGGGTGAAAGCAGGTCCATTCTGGAAGGGAAGCTCATAGAAGGAAAAAGGAGAAACAAGTGAGGTTTTCTGTTCACAAAGCACATTCTCATGAGTCATCCGGGTACTGGTTACTCTTTATTCAGGTCAGCACTAGTCCCTGATCAATAGTCTAATCATAGTTCCTGCAAGAGGCTAGACCAGTGGTTCTGTCTTTTCCTATTGTTTTTCTAAGTCCCATATTATTTTTTGTTAAGAGAGGTAGGAAGTGTACCTTGACCTTGTGAGTTCTCATAACATTTAATCCTACTCTTTCACTCCCTTCTCCTCATGAACAAACTACTGAGCTGTAAGTAGCATACTTGAAATGTTATTTTATAATAAACCTAGTTGCAAAGCTTTATGGTGACTCAGCTTGTTGTTATGTTCTGTGAACTCTCTCCCTCTCACATATTTTTTGTGGGTACTTGTTTTTGTCTCCTTTGGGTGAAAAAAATATCATTTACCAGGAGGTAATGTGCATTTAAAGATTTTATGTACATTGGTAAATGTTGTCCTCGAAGTGTTTGTATATGTTTTTTATAGCAACTTATTATCTTTTTCTTGTTCTTTATAAACTTTTTACTTGGTTTGTTTGGGTCTTTGATAAATAAGATATTATATCACTATATATTAATTTAAGCATAAATTTTATCCTTGTGATATTAATTTTCTTTGTGTGGTATCCAGTGTTTTTCTATATTTATAATTAAATTTCCATGTAGAACCTAATTTTTTCTTTTGTTATATATTTTTTCTTTTTGGAAAGCAAAAGAAATTAACTCTGGATATTGAATATATTCATAAAGATGGAGGATTTTCCACATAAGAGCAATGTATGCTGGGAAAAATATTATTAATAATAACAATATAGAGTTTTATACGATTTAGTAAAATCTAGTACTGTTTGCAAAGCATTTTCATATAATATTATTATATGTGCTTTTCATTAGTACTGATCTCAGTAGCATTTTGTACAAAGTATCACGTTACCTGTAGAAACGAAAGGAAATATTTCTAGTGCTTCTGTTCTAATGGAACCAAGTAGTAATAAATAATATTGGTTGGAATTGAATGCTTCTAGCTAATAATCCGATTAGACAGTGTGCTTTTTTCCCAAACTGTTACTGTTGGCTCTTATATATCTAGTGGTTGGCCTACAAGATCTTCAGGCCCTGTATTAGGCCCCTTAATTCCCTAGGTTAGACACTTTGGCCTTGCCCATAGGGAATAGGTCACTAGCCTCCACAGCACACTAGGGAGTTTCAGTGCTCATTCATTCAGAGCCCATTCTGCTGCTTTTGCCATCACAACACACTGCAGAGAAGTCCTGACCCACCTCTTTGATCAGCTCACTCGGTTTTTCAGAGCTTGTTTCCAGATTGATCTTCCACTCTGCCAAGGAAACCTTATAGTTTTGTCAGGAGAGGGATATAAATTGCTCAAAGAAAGGTATAGGATGAATTGAGTACAGCCATTGAGTGACTGAGGCCTAGAAAGGAAGATGGAGGGAAAGGGTAGTGTCCAGGGAAGGAAGCTGCAAGAGGATGCTTTGCAGGTACAATGTTAATGCTATAACCAACAACATTATGAATTTACATTTTCTCCGTATGTTTCATGTCTTTCTCCAGTACCTCAATACCACATGTCTGTTCTCTATGGTTTTGCTTTTACTTTTCCTTTATAGCAGAAATCATAAATGAATTAAAACAATTCAGTCACCCCACCTTCTTTTAAATGACCTTCATAATGATGCTATGAAAACTAACTTTTCCACTGGTACAGGATATCATCACCCAGATGATTTCTTCTTGGAGCAATACATGTGAAACCAACATTTTTTAATAGAAAGCCTTGCTTTTGCTCCATTTAAGATTATCAAAATAGGGAACTATCTTAATGAATGAACATAAGACCGAATTTTCTTGCTAGGGACTACTTCAGAATTTAAATATAAAGTGAATTTTTTCAGAAGGGAGGGTGGAGATAACTATAAAAGAGATATGTTTTATACTGTTTTCTTGTTTTAATATTTATTTTTGTAACATCATGTTAGTAATAGAAATTGCCCAGAATTTTCTACAGTTAAGTTTTCTCCTCTGAAGAGCCATTAGCTTAAAGTCATGATTGATAACATACAAAACAAAGAAAAGAAATATTTCAGGATTTATTCAGAGTAAGAGAAATTCTTTGAGAAACTCTTATCAAGGACATTCAATAATTTCTGCTTAATGTGAAAGCCCGGGGTGAGGAGTGGTGTTAGTGTCAAATTCTCCCATTTCCTGTAGAGCCTTCTGTATGTAGATTGACACCATTCTGGTTCCATTAGGTAGAATGCATTATTTCTGAGACTTTTGCAATTGAACAAAGATAAATCATCTCCATCTAAAATTCTGAAATTTTTGTTCATTTTATTTTTCATTTTCAGCATGTTCTGAATTTTTTATTTACACCAAAGCTATCTCACTTGACATATTTGGTTTAATAATTACATATGAAAAAAATCCAAAAAGTAATTGCTTTTATAAATTATTAGTGCAATAATTTTGTCAGAAATATTCTTCTTGAAGATATAACTGTAAAATCAAAATGTTTTTTGTTTATGGCTAATTTAATTAATATTTACTGACTATCTACTAGGTAAGTCTCTGTCCATTTGGGCTGCTATAACAAAATAACACAGACTGGGTAGTTATAAACAACAAAAACTTATTTCTTACGGTTTTGGAGGTTGGAGGGCCAGAATCATGGTGCCAGCATAGTCAGGTGAAAGCCCCCTTCCTGGTTCACAGTAGGTACCTTCTTGCTACGTCCTCACTGGTTGGATGAGGGGGCTAGGGATCTCTTAGGAGCCTCTTTTGTAAGGCGCTAATTCCATTCACAAGGAATTAAGCATCTCAGGATTTAAGCATCTCCCAACATCCTACTTCCTAATACCATAATCTGAGGGTTAGGATTTCGACATACGGCTTTTGGGGAGGACACTCCCCAAACATTCAGACCTTTGCAGAGTACAATCATTTATTTTATTTGAGGAAACAAAAAAGAATATGATCTACTACTCCACAAAAATAGTTTATGAGTTTCCTAAAGAAGGTAAGGGAGAGAAAGCCTGGATTGTAGAGTAGGAAACTATGTTATTAATATTGTTAATGGAACTAATAGTAAATGATGTATCAGAGGTAATTTATTTTATGAATGTTCATTTTGCTGAAAGAGGAGTAAACTCTAGTTAATAATATATAAGTATATCTACAATGGAGGGAATTTTCTATGAAAAGGGAGATACTCATTTGCATTGTGATATGAAAACATGATATTAATTCACATTTTCAATAAGATTGAATACTGCATTTTTCTTATGTCAGTTTAGGATGTTAACCACACTGTTGCAGGCTTCTGACACTGCTTTTCACTTTACTTCTGTGATAATGGGAGAACCAGAATTAATTAGTTAGATGAGAAAACAATCAACCACTTTTAATACTTACATTTGATTTTCAGTTAGGGTGCCAGCATATTCCACTTAGCACTTTAGGTACTCTGACTGCTTTTGTTCACTTCTTTTTGTTTTTTGTTTTTTTGTATGTGTGTTTTTTTTTTAATTTTTTATTTTAGTTTATTCAGTACAGTTTCTATCCTTTATTCCCGTTCCAGCCCACCCCCCATCCCTCCCCTCCTCCCTCCCATTTCCATACCCCCTAGGTTGTCCATGTGTCCTCTATATTTGTTCCTGTAAACCCTTCCCTTCTCCCCTGAAATTCCCTGCCCTCTCCCCTCTGGTCACTGACTACCTGTCCTTTATTTCAGTGTCTTTTGTTATATTTTACTTGTTTCTTTGTTTTGTTGTTTAGGTTCCTGTTAAAGGCGAGATCATATGGTATTTGTCTTTCAATGCCTGGCTTATTTCACTTAGCATAATGCTTTCCAGCTCCATCGATGCTGTTGCAAAGGGTATGAGCTCCTTCTTTCTTTCGGCTGTGTAGTATTCCATTGTGTAAATGTACCATAGTTTTTTGATTCATTCATTTACTGATGGGCACCTAGGTTGC
>CM052543.1:23011913-23040259 GCA_028533065.1 Trachops cirrhosus | reverse complement strand
TTTCCACAGTGGTCGTACCAGTCTGCACTCCCACCAACAGTGCACTAGGGTCCCTTTTTCTCCACAACCTCTCCAACACTTGTTGTCTGTTGTTTTATTTATGATGGCCATTCTGACTGGTGTGAAGTGGTATCTCATTTGGTTTTAATTTGCATCTCTCTGATAGCTAGTGTGTGTTGGTTTTTAGATAAAAAGTTTTCTGAAATCTTATCTTTCCAAAATGTAAGCTTACTTACTTTAGAATATATGCATCAAAATTAAACTTTATTTAATTGTCTTAAGGTAGCACTGTCGTTTTGAGTAATAATTCTTATTCTCTCCACTATAACAGTGATATGCTAAGTGCCTTAATTTCTCCCTTCTTTAAGTCCCTACATATTTCTGAGTGACTTTTTAATTTTTTCTGCTGGTGGTTATTTCTTAGAATGCCCAGTTCGAGCAAGGTCATGTCCACTGAATTTTCCAAAACAGCTAATCTAAACAAATTAGGGAGTGTCTACGTGAAAGTAGATGTTACATTTATTAAGTCAGAAAACCTGGACTAGTCATCCCTCGGATACCCACATGACTGGCTTCCTTACTTCAGGTCTTTATTCAGAAGGTACCTTTTCAACATACCTTCCCTGGCCCCCCTATCTAAGTGCCATCCACCCTCCCAAATATTTGCTATACCCTTTCCTTGCTTTTTTCTTTCTCCTTAGCACTTGTCACTAACATGCTGTGTATTTCATTTTTGTCTTACTTCTCTACTGTCCGTTGTCCCTCCCCTGTGCCACTCCTCCATGGCATCCTGGTATGTAAGCTAACTGGATATTTGGATGTTTGTGTCTTTCTTTACAACTGTCTTCAGTGCTGAAGTCTGCCACATTGAAGGTGCCCCATAAATACTTATTGGAATATGTACTGAATGGAGGCATGAAAAGGAAGGTACTACTGGTGAGAGAAACATTAAGGAGATGGATGCAGGTGAAGAGAAGAAAGGACAGGGAGAAGTGAAAAAATGACAGTGAGCAGTTAGGTCTGCGTTTCAGTGTGAAAATTAGATAATTTCCTCATTTACCGTATGCATAACTATTGAGCTTCTACTGTATAACAGGTGCAGTGCTCTTGGTGCTGAGGATACAATGTAGAGCAAAATTGGGCATGATCTTAGCTTCAAAGGAGCTTACAATTTAGTGGGGGAGACATGCAATTATCAAATAATCATCTAAGTGAATGTGAAATTTCTACGGCTATTCCAGAGAAGGATTTAAACTGGTTGAGGTCTGGTGAGGCTTGCCTGAGGGAGAAATAACCACAGACTAAGAATTAATAGGTTAAGAGCAAAGAACACTCTCAGAAAAGAGAGAAGATGTGTAAAGGTTTGATGTTGGACAGAGCATAGTAAGAATGAAGGATTGGAAGCAAACCACTGAACGCGCTGCAAATGAAAAGGGGAGGTGGCGAAAGATGAAGCTGGAGAGGGAGGTGGAGGTCAGCGATGATTAGGGTTGTCTTAAAAAGATTGCTCTGTCTACACTATTGAGCATGGATTGGTTCAGACATTCTCAAGGCTCTGGTCCAGACAAAAGGTCAAATGAGTGGTGATAGTTGGGCCGTTGGAGAGGAGTGGAAAGATTTATAAGCTATTTCAGTGGTAAAAAGCACAGGACAGAGCTGACATTTACTAAACGTCATTTCTGTGTCAGACAGTGGGTGAGGAACTGGGGATGCAAAGAAGAAACACCTGCAGTAGAAGAGCTCTCAGGGATAAAACGTTCTATTATAGATACGATATGTATATGTTGCTTTGGGGCGATAGTATGGGAAACAATTTATTCTACCTGGCGTTTCACAGAGGAGATGAAGGCTAGTATGCATTTTCAGAAGTAAAGAGGAATTTTTTAAGAGGATAAGGAGAAGGGAGTTCTAGGTTCAGAGAACTATTTGTACAGAGAGGTTAAAAAGCATGAGAAACAGTATTTGCTCAAGTTCAGATAAAGGATGTGTAAGGAAGGCATGCTAAGGATGTGAGGCTTTATCTTGTTGGAGAGGGGGAGATTTGATACCTTCCTTTCTCTCATGCTCCCAGGTTTGGCATCGAATCTCTGGAGTTGAAGCTCATTTGGGGCTAGAATGGAAACATGGGCAATTGGGTTGAAAGATGTGGGACTTTCATTTGAATGTCCACTAACAGAAATGAGAGACTAGAGGTAGTAACTGGGTATGGAGATTGAATATACCACACAGGTGATATTTAAACTTGAGCATAGGGATGATTGTCAAAGCAGAAAGAAGAAAACCTTGGATAACACTTACTTTGGATTTCAAAGCAATAAAAATTTTGGGAGGTAGAAAAAACGGGTAATAAAAGTGGGTAGGTATGTCAAGTTAGTGGGACTATGAATGGCTGCATAGTCTAGTCTACTTCATTACTTTGGGCCCATTGGCCCAGGACTTGAAGGAAGAGGTTATTTTCTGGCTCTGAATAGCTCAAGTCAAAGATAAAAAGGATTTATACTAATACCTTCAATAACTGGAATGTTTTGTGGTGTTTAGGGTTAACTCTTGTTATAATTAACAATATTTTATCCAAATTCCACAACACTAACTTGATAGTTTACAATACATGCGTTTAGTTTATTTGAATGCTTTTCATTGTTATTGTTTTATATAGAATAAATATTACCCCATAAATTCAACCATAATCCAATGAAGAATACTAGCTTGTCACTACTGGTCCTGACAGATTTATTTACAAAAAGAAATACTAACGAAATTGCCCAGACAGTTCAAAGTCTGCCAGCTTGGAACATGAGGTTAACCATCTCTGGTACGTTGTTTGAATTTTGCTGTATTTATTTTCATGTGTTTATGGCTTCAGTGCATTCGGTTAATATTCCACCTATTAGTTCACTTATTACCTTTCAGAGACTGGCCTGTGTTTAAGGGACATGTGAATATTATTTCTTAATTTTATCTTTCCTGTCTTAATTATGTTCATACCTAATGAAGAGAAGAGGGAAGGATCTTCTTGTGTGTGAGTTTCCTTTGAATGTTCTGTGGCCATTGTTTTAACCAAGACAGAAACCTGTTCCTTATTTATGTACTAATGGTTTTAATAGATCAGGTTAAAAAAAAAAGTAGAAAACCAATTAACCAGGAATAATAGTATAATCTCTAGATGAATGCATTTTGTTATTAGGCACTACATACCACACTCATAGTCTATAAGGATATTTAAAATAAGATAATTTAGCTTAAATCTACATCATGCTCAAATTGAAACTAGAGCGTATATGATGTTTAAGAGAGGTGATCAGGGAGTACAGTTTTTGTAAATGTATTGTCCCTTGCTGGAAATTAACATAAAATGCATATGCTTGCTATAAATGTTTATTATTAAGATTCCTAAAAAATTTCACAGGTTATACTTCATATAGTTTTCTCTCAAATAATATTAATGATATAGATAAAAGCTCAATTTCTTTTTGCAATGGACCTGTTATATGAATCTTTGATTGTGGTTTTATTTTCTGATGTTTTACATAAAAGTTCAAAAGTGAGCAGAAACTATGCATTTACTGTTTTCTCCTTTGCTAAATTCAGGGATACATGACTTCCTGTAAAAATGTGAATAAGGAAACTAAATTCTCTGAAATGAGTTTTCTGATCATTCATATTTTATAGGGAAGGCTTTTAAAATTTTTTATTGAATTTATTGGGTTAATAAAATTATATAGGTTTCAAGTGTACAAGTAAGGCTTTATTATTTAATTAGATGATTTGAGGCTTCGTTGACCATCAACAAAAGTTTTTAGACTATAATTGAAAGTGGTACTAGTGGTGTTTCAGGAGAGTACAGAAACCCTGAATCGACTATACTACTTCAATTAGCCTTTGATGGTTTTCCTTTTTGTTATGTTAATTTATTCTGCTGAATCAGAAATGAAAGCACTTTTAAATGCTATTCATTTAAACAGTGGGTCAGTAGACTAGGTCAACATGTCTGTGAATAGGTATATGTGATTATCTTGGATATTTGAAATTGTTTAGATATTCCCCTGATTTTCTAACATTTTATGTATTGACGTTGTTAGATTGAACAAGAAAGGCACACTTATATACTTTATACTTGTTTTTTGTAATTTATTCCTTCTAACATAATGACTGGGGAGAAATCTTTAAGTCATATCAGATTACTCCAATTAGTCCAGTGTGTGTGTGTTGAATTATTGTATGTGTCTGGCTCTGTGTTATAGGACCTAGGGGTTACCAAAATAGTGGATGAGTAAATATGAAGGGGATAGTCAATACTCAGAAGATTTTCTCTTTTATTTTTTAAATTATTATTGTTTTACTCCTCACCCAAGGACAAGCTTATTGATTTTAGAGAGAAGGGAAGGGAAGGAGAAAGAGAGGGAAACATCCATATGAGAGAGAAACATTGATCGGCTGCCCCTCACACACACCCCACTGGGGAAAACTCACAAGTTAGGCATGTGCTCTGACCAGAAATCAAACTGGCAACCTTTCCATTTTCTGGACAACACTCCAGCCTATGGAGCCACACTGGCCAGGGCAGATTTGCAGGTTGAGCAATACAGGTCCACGTAGACCAGAAGCCCCCTGTTCAAACTCATGTTATTCAAGGGCCAACTCTGTGGTTCTGAATCCACATAATACAGAGGGCCATCTGTAGTTATACTCCGATTTTTAACTGCATAGGAGGTTGACCTCCCCACCCCCTACCTTTGGTGTTCATGGGTCCACTGTATTAATAAGACATTGAATAAAATTTGACATCTGAGTCCAGAATTGGTGGAGAAAGAGCTCAGGAATTCGTGGGGGTGGGGAAGGAGTGGGCTTTCACTCACTTAAGGAGCACACCACACTGGCAGTCATGCATTAGGTGGTGTGTGTGGGGATGGATTTAAAATTCTCCAGGCGTTTGTAATTCAACAAGTGAGAATAATCCATAAGTAGATGACAATAATCTTCATACTAATCAAAAAATAACTTATAAGAAATGGATACTACTTAAAGGAGGGAGTGATGATATTAAATGAGGGTCTTCAAAAAATACACTAGTCGAGAAAGTAGTGTTTGAGAAAGGCTTGGCAAAATGGTTTTGCTTTTGGGGGCTTCAGTATTTCTTTGTTTAATGAGAGTTTACAGAGTTATAAGGTATAATGGAAATTGTCACCTGGCCTGGCCTTATGTTCTTGTTTCCCTCTAAGTAAGCATGTGACCCTGGATGTATCACTTGATTGTCTAGGCGTCAGTTCCTAATACGGAAAATGAAGATTTGAAACTCTATCCTTTTCAAGGGCTCTTATAAACTGTAACAAATTATTTGTAATTATCAGACTTGACTTTATAAATGGGTTACTTACCTTCTGTTTACCTTTCCAGAAACCCTCTCTACCTTTCTCCACACTGTTTGTGTTCTGGGAGGCCCACCTTTGCCAACCATATCATCTGGCTTCTGCCCTTTGATTTCTGATTGAATTACACCATTTGTACCCACCTGCTGGAGATCAGAGGGTGGGAGGAAAATGAAATCCTGGTACTTATTCCTGGTGGCCCCGCCCCATGTTTTGCCTTGAATTGGCTGCTTTTCTGTCTCCAAAAGCCATAGCTCCTTCAGGAGGCCCTCTCCATTTAGCTCTCGCTCCTCCATTCGGGTAACCACTTTCTCCCCTTGCCCTTTGGACCCAGGGATGGTAATGTCTCTTGCTTTTGCTAGACCTCCAGGAACCATACACTGTTTCTTGTTCTACATCCCCTAAACTCTGTCCTCATCTTTGTAAATAATTTCTTACTTAAACTATAAGTCTTAAATTACCAGCGTTGAGTATGCCACTTTTTTTTTTTCCCCCAGGACTGGACACTTCCTATTGTTTTAGAATGACTAACCACCAGTTTCTGTATCTTCAGTACTTACTACCATTAAGTGGCATCAAGAGTCCCTATAAAATGAAAACTTTCTGGAAGGGAATATGTGTTAAGTTTTCTGGCTAATGTTAATTGTCGGCAGTTACGATCGGATTGTATGCTAACTTTTAGAGACACGTGTGTGTGCACATGTGTACTTACCCCCTTTTCCTCACTTTGTAATTAGTGAGAGCTCAACAATTTTATTTGTCATCTTCCTGGCAAAGAATGCCATTAGGCTAATTGGATCAAGTTGCATGGAGTTTTTTTCTTATAAAATGTGGAATCTTTGAAGAGTTCGAAGGTAAGGAGTGAGCTGATTAAAATTCCATTTTTTATATAGTTTACTCAAATAGTCGTGTTGGGAGATAGTCATTGAGGTGACAGTGTGGTGCAGTGTTTTAGAGTACGGGCTCTGGAACTCTGCTACTGTTTAACTGTGTGAGTACAGGCAACTTATAATACCTTTCTGTGCAATTTTCATCTAAATATGGGGACAATTATAGTTCTTACCTCATTAGAATATTGTGAGGGTTAATAAATGTTTACATGTAAAGTATGTCAGGCACATAGTAAATACTTGAAGAATTATAGCTTTGATTATTATTTTTATGTTGAAACAAGGGATAAAACAGTGAACAATTAGTTTGGTTGAAGGAGGGGGAGAGAGAAAAATAACATAAATAGGTGTGCACATGCAGGAACTAAGTAGTTGTGGTTAAAGTGTTTGAGTTTTAGATTTCATTTAGAATATATTGAGCTCATAAGTCCAGCAACTGACTGTAAGAGATGAAGGTCACTGGATTTGAGACGGACGTATTGTTGAAGTATCGGAGGTTTGTACTTAGAAGCGGAATGAGTGCAACATCTGCACATGCAGACCAACGAAGGGGTGTTGTATTGACCACTTAAATATGACCAGTGGCATTGCTAAATGGGACTTGATTTTCTGAGATGCACAGCTATTCTTGGTAACATTTCTCTCAATTTACACAGTAGTTGCATTTCTAGAAAATTCAGTGTAAAATTCAGTCCTTGTAAAAAGTACTGCGTGCTATATAATATAAAGTTTGGTTTCAGACTTAGGTAATTGTCCTCCCTCTCTATTTTCCCCTTCACTCACTGTACGACGTCTCTCCAGAAGGTGTCCAGCCATGTAGTACAATAAATAGAGACATTTATTGACAAAGACAAAAGATACAAGAAACGTTGTACATAGGACAATGATACCTACTCAGTCCCCTTCAAAGTAGGCACCTTGGGACTCCACACAGTTCTCTGTTAGCTTCTCTGTTGTATTTTCCTGAATCGCATTGATGGTTTGAAATATCTTAACTTTCAAAGGTGATTTTATTTTTGGGAAAAGACAGAAGCCACAGGACACCATACCTGGGCTATAGGGAGGCTGAGTCACCTGGGTGATTTGATGGTTTGCCAAAAAACTGCACGAGATGCAATGCATGAGCAGGCATGTTGTTGTGATGAAGCTGCCAATCACCACTTGCCCACAGCTGCTGCCTTCTAAATCATCTGAGTAGTTTCTGTGGAGGAATGTTCAAGCTTAGTGCAAAATTTGATGCAAATTCATTGCTCTACTTGCTCAGTAATTTTTAGTATGATGGCCACACAGTACAGATGCTTGCTCAGTGATGTCTGTTGAACCCACTGACTAGTACAGTGAAGTCATCATTGTTCACACATGCATATTCTCACCCACTCTCCTTGGCTGCTGGGTTACATCAGTGTCACACAAAACGTTCTCATTATACTAGTAATGGCTGGTTTTTTTCTGGACAGACCTCGTATGTCATGTAGAATTTGGATTATTTTGCAGCAATGTGCTGTGCTTTGTAGGAGGGTCATGCAGCATTTATGTACCTCGTCCATTAAATGCCAGTTCTTTGTTATAGCCTAAATACATTTTCAAATGCCCCTGTTGAGCACTCTCTAGGTCAGGGGAAAGAAGTCACAGAATAGGTTGTGGATTAACTGGACCCAAGGAAGAAGGGTCCTGTTTTACATAGTGACCTAAAACTGTGGACATACAAGGAAGGGAAATTAACTGGTAACAAAATTTCAGGTAGAATCCTGATACAAAGTTGCAGTGGTGCAAGATAGTTAAGTTTTTTTTCCCACCCACATCTCAGCCTCTTGTCCTTATTAACTTCTTCCCCCATCCACCCCTAACCCTGATGTCGCTGGTAGCCAGGTTATGTTAACACTTGGTGATCTGCTACAGTAAGAAGTCTTGACTGGATTTAGTGAAGAGTATAATTTCAGCATAATTTTTCTTTTAACTACATAAGCATTTTCCCTTCCTTTCTACTACACACCCTAGTATTCTTTTCCAATATGAAGACTGGTACAAATGCCTGATCCTTCCCAATTGAATGTTTATTTCTATTTTTCTCTTGCCATCAGAGATTGTGTTGCATAAAAATGTAATAATTGGATTTCTGTATTTTTAGAAACATACCCAAGTGCACTCAAATGCAGTGGAATCATTGTGGTTTCATCTTTTGTTCAAACTGATAATGTTTCAGTAGAGCCAGTTTTGTCCAATGTTAACTGTTTTTGTTATTTTGGAAGAATCATCTTATTTGCAGCAGTTTAGTTATGGTAATCCTAATCAATCAGATGTATTGCTTTTAAAACACTAACTTTTAGAATCTAATGAAGTGCTATTTTGATATTGTCCTTATTTTAAATTAGGTGACATTTGTAATGTGGAATAATATTTTCCTTAAAATAAAAATTTAGGATGATAAAAAAAAAGATTGCCCAGGAAATTAAATGAAATTTGATGAGGTTTTCAGCTTTATTTGTAAAGTAAAATCTCATCCTTGATGGTAAAAATTAGAAGTAGTTTCTGAAGTATGCATGCTTTGTGAAATATATTTTTACTTTCAGTCTATTTCCTGGGGGAAATGTCCATTCCATGAAAATCATTATGATTAGTATTAATTATGCTTCTTGGGTATCCCTGCAGAGAAGTCAGAGTTGTAAAAATGAAATCTTTTTGTTTGCCTTATAAAGGTCATAGCAACAGATGTGGTCTTGAAATGACAGACTATACTGGTCATAGCTGATTTAAATGGCACTACTTACCGTATATTTCAGACTATAAGATGCACCCCCCAATTTGGGAGGAAAATGGGGATGCATCTTATAGTCCGAATGTAGCTTACCTGGTTCACTGTGGTGGTGGTGGTGGAGGGGCGTGGCGCAGGGTCAAAGGAGGCAGGAGCGTCCTATTTACTCTAAAACCTAGGTGCATCTTATAGTCTGAAAAATACGGTACTTATATCATGATTATATGCATGGGTAGCATCTGTTATTAAGTTACATTTCTTCCATATTAAAATATATATAATTTTTATATGGGAGAAATTAGATAGTTCATAAAATCTAATTTGTCTTTGTCCCTTAACCTTAATACATTACTTAGATTATATTTTAAACTGGTAGAAAATAATTTGTTCTCAATTTCTTTTTCTTATTTTATCACGAGCCCTTAATAATCTTAAAAATGAATATATTAAATCAATTAGCAGTTTAATTTCAGCTACTTTTAGGTTCACCCTCTGGAAAATTTTTCCAATGAGATTTTCATTAACTGTGAGTTTATGTTTACCCTAAAGTGAATTTTTCAAGTCATCTGTCTTTTGTGGCATGTGATACATTATTTGAGAATTATTTCTTCATCTTTGATATATAGTACCATTTTTTTTGTTGTTTACTTGTTTGTTTTTGTCACCATGGTCAAGTTTCTGAAAAGCTTTGTAAAAATCAAATTTCAAAAACTTATCATATTTTTCTTCTACCTTATATTATAATCTTAATGTTTTATTTGAATAAAATATTTAATTAATTTTTATTCCAAAAATCAATACAAGTTTGACATAATTAAATGCAAGGTGTATTTTTCACAACTTTATATTTTCATCTGAGATTTGGAAGTCCACAGACCTACTGGAATAATGATGCATAAAGAAATTAATTGCAGCTTCCAAATCTTGCAAAATAAGTTTTATGTGATACTTGCTAAAATATGTCATGAAGAACAAAATTCTTTTTGTTCTAGGAGTAGTACTTGAGAGTAATCTGATGTAAGGAAAAGATAAAACGTAGATCTAAAGGTATGTAAGTTTTATAGGTTTTGGTAAGTTTTTCTTTAGAAAAATTGACTTTAAAATGTCTTTTGGCATACTTGGGCTAGGAGAGTGGTTGAAAGGTGGGAGGAAAGTGTACAATGCTTTAAAGAGGATGTTTTTAGAGTACGGCAGGAAGTAGGTGTCCTGGGGGTGGGTGGTGCACATGTGGACAGAAGGAGACCATTCTGAAAGCAACTGAGCTTGTCTAATGGGGCGTTGATGGTTTGGACTAGAGTGGTGGCAGCTCGGATGGAGGGGGGGCAGATCGGACAGGTCTTGTATTTAAAATAGATTGTGGTGAGGAGTGAGATATGAGGTGAAGAGAGAAGGAGCTGTTAAGGAGAAAAAGTATTTGACCTTGTCATTGAATGGATAGAAACTCATTTTTATGTTTTTTAGATCCTTTTAAAATGGCCAAAATGGAGTTTCAAGAGTTAGTTAGATATATTGTTCAGGAGCCTAAAGGAGAGGTCGGAGCATGAGACAAAAATTTGTCACAATTATTTCTTATGAAGTTATCACCCATGTGATACAGTCCTCAAAGACTACTGTGGTCAAAAGAACACAGTCCATTAAAACAACAATTATTTAAAAACAATGCAAGTCCTCTATGCATTTCTCAAAACTATGAATGGAACTGGGAACGCAAAGCCAGATGTTTTTTTGATGGCTTATGGAGAAGAAAATCAGGAAACACTTCTGAGCAGTGATGTACAGTGTTAATGATTTTTGTCATATCATTGAGTTTTCAGCGTGTAGGTAAAAACTGAAGATGTAGACTTATATTATTTTGCCTTGGCATTGAGTAAATGAAAGAGTATCCTGATCCTTAGGTAGCTCCATCATTTAATGGTTGGGGTAAAGAAGATGGACTCGGAGGAGGACTGATTGGTATCTACAGTATGTTCACTGTTATCTAGAACCTCTGAGCTAACTCCTGCTTCAGGTCTTGGCTTAGATAATGGTTTCTTTCGAAAGCCTTTATTGACATTTTCATTTTCAGGTTCGGTTCTTCTCCAGTGGGCACTCAAACCTATTATTGTTCTTATTCTTGCAATGATTTATTTAATTGCATGTGGTCCTCAATACTCCAACCTCTGGGAGGATGGGAGTAGTCCACCATTGTATCCCCACTAAGTACCATCTATCTTTAATGTGATGAGAGTCATTAAGCACTTGTTTAATTAATTCAGGCAGGTATTCTCATCAGACTCATTAGATTTCATATGTATATATCAACCCTATTTCCTACTTGGCATACAGTCAAAATATATAGATCCACTCTTTAGCAAACAACAGAAAATAGCCATGCTTTAGGCTCTTGTCTTAGGTTATGACTTTGAACTCTCTGTCACCAAATACCTATAAAAAGTTTGGGGAAAATAAAATTTATGAGGATTGCAGTGCCCCTGGACCATATCATTTTCACATTCTTAGAATTGGTTTTACTGAATCATGCTTTGCTTTTATTTCATAGCTTATATATTGAGGACTATTAAAAGTAACAATTTTGAGACTCGTGTTCACTCTAGGCATGGAGGAGGAGGTAGTTTACTGTGATTTCTTTCTGAGGATTGGTAGGAAATTATTTTTGCAAGATGCTTTCGAAGGACTAGGGTTTGTGTATGTGTGTGCACATGTGTGTGTTTAATATTTTTGTCGTTATGGGAAACGATGTACCTTCATGTTTCTCTCTTTGCAGTGGCTTCTAGGAAACTCAGATAAATTTTGTGGCCTGCCTTTTTTAAGGGACATAAACATTTTATGTCCTTTGTTTTGAGTAATAGTCTTAATTGTACTTCATTACACTTATAAAGTTTTTTTCTGACTCCATTTATTTTTTTTTACTTTCTATACTAATTTATCTTTGTAAGTGATCATAGTTTTCTTTGAATCATATGGTATTAAAAATTCACATGTAGATATCTGCAGCATAATGGATCTCTTACTGGCAATTTGTTTGGGAACTGACTCTGTATTAACTTTGACTTTCTCGTTGGATCCTCTAGGCTCTTCAGGAAATTGAGACTGGCTGTGGCCTGTGAAGGACCCACTTTTCTGGATTCTTTTTCCGAAAAAAGGGTCTTCTTTGTTTTCCATGCAGGGAGTAGTCTTTCATTTTTCTTTTCTCTGGTCCTTTATCCACTCTCCCAACACAAAAGCATTTCTAAACTATTTTTAAAATAGTTGTCTATATTACAGCTCTGTGATTTAATAAAATGTTTAGTCGGGTAGAGGTAAATTTTTATAATAAATGCAAGGAAAGGTAGTTACCGTCCTTTTTATAGCATATCTTGTTGTTTGTTTTTCTTTTAAAGGACCATATAAGGCATTCATGTTAATCAACAGAGGTCAGCTTGAATCAAACTAAGGATAAACTAAATCTGAAAAAATATAAGGAAGTTTATATGGGCTAAATATATATGGTGATTTTAGGCTTTTGTTTATCTCTAAATTTTGTTTAACTGCTATTTTAAGGAGTTAGGAAATGTGGGATATTTACATATAAATAGATAATTTAATTGAACACTAATATTGGTTATATTATTTATGTCATATATAGTTTTTTAAAACTAGCATTCTGTATAGATATATTTGCAAAACTGATTTTAAAGTAATATTTTTCATTGCTTTGTTAATATATCAAACTTTTCAAGCTATTTCTGACTATTAAACCTTTTTGGAAAGTTGTTCCATATCCTTCCGGTCATCTAAATTTATCACAGGCCTTGAAATAAGAAGGTTGGTGAACCTTCTTTCCTTTTGATCTTGTATCCTGGCGGGTGCTTGGATATTTCTTCTGTAAGAAAAGTTTTGGTGGATGAGTCAGTGCACTGAGTCACAGGCAGCATGAAGCCTCTAGTGTTCTATACTAATTAATTGGAAACAGTTTCAAAATTAATTAAAGCACAGTTGTCAGCTCAGTGTTACTGATTGACATCCCACCAAAGTATTTTGTCTTTTGGCAACTCGCTTAATTGTTCTTTGGTATTTAGGTTTTTTGTTTTGCTTTAGACATTTTAAAATCTGTTGAATAGACCTATAGTTACCATGTTGATTTTTTTAAAGCCCTTTCATGAAACCTTTTCATTTGTGTTTAATTTCTCCCTTGCTTGATTCCTTTTTTCCCCTTAAAATTGTTTAATACAGTTTTGTTTTTAGCTTGCTAATTTATCAGTGCATGAGACAATTCTTTTATGTTCCACAGAAACTAGTTCCTATGACAGTAGTATATTGATTTGTCAAATAAGAGCCCACTCACTAACTATGTGTTTTATTTAATAAAAACCAACTGTCTTGCTTAGATTCCTTTACAATGCATTAATTTGACCTTACTTTACTCATTAAAAATGACATGTTTTTGAAAGATTCTGTTTCTTATTTTTGTTCATATTTATTTGAAAGTATTTTCATTTGTATAAAGGACTTTGCAAGGGGGACTGACTAGGTGTTCTTCATGTTTGCAGAAGATTAAACAAGAAATGAGGACCAGGAGGATATTTTGGCTGAAGAGATCAAATATGTTCTGGCAAGATGATAAAATGCAAGGGTGAATTACTGAGAAAAAATTTTCATATTAAGTGCCTCCTAATTTCCAGGTACTTTATATAAATTATTTCTTTATATCCTCTCAACATCTCTGTGAGATGGGAATTATTTACCCATAATCAAAAGTGGTACTTGAAGCCCAGCGAGTTAGTAAGGAATTCTAAGTCCTCGACAGTATTAGTATAATAAACACGTTAGGCAATCTATGGCTGCTGCACTTCAGTGTGCCAGATATGGGCATTATGCCAAAGGAAAATGTAGAAAAGTATTTGATCTAGTTATACGATAGATGAGCTATATGACAATAAATGGATGCTACATCTTTTAATCATTCCTATTAAATATTACTTTGAAGTTATTTGATTAAAATTTGGACACCTTTTATAATTGATGACATGTCAAAACTTAATTGGCAACATCTTTTTTCTCAGGGTACTTAAGATTTATGGTGCGTCTCATAATCAGTAGGATTTTAGATTTGTTGGAATACAATAGGCATAGTGTTTGTTCTTCTCACTCCTTACAAATGTTTAAATACAAAGGCAACAGTTTGATCTTTTGGTTTTCACTCCTTTTCCCCTAAGTGTATTTTATGGTGTTTTAAAAATTCTGTGGCCAACAAAGTTTTATAAACATAGGATAACCTATCCTTCTCTTGGAGAGTCTCATTGAACGCCAGCATGTAAGAATTCTAGCAAAAAGGCAAAATGTTTTTAACTTGTTTAATCTATTGTTGTACAAACTTGACCAAAGAATTCCCCCCACCTGCATCCTGCCTTTTTTTTCTCATCTGTTTTTCCAAAGAGCATTGTGAATGTGTTTGAAGAATTTAATGCTGTTCATATGTAACTTTGGGAAATGCTGGATTACACCCTCTCTTGTCTAAGAGTATCACCAGTTAGCGTCTAACCTTTCTGAGGGTCAACAGATTTTTTTTTTTTCAGACCTTTTACCCAACCTTACTTTATTTTTATGTTTTGCTCATGGATTGACCACACCACATTATCATTTCTGTGTGTGTGCATGTGCGTGCGTGTGTGTGTGTGTTTTAATTTGAAACTTACTAGCTGAGTGTTTGGAGTTTTATTAAGGATTCTAAACAGAGAATTCTTGGAAATGTCTGAATTTAACAGAAAAAATCAGTTTAGCCTATGGGTCAGTAGGTTATTAGAGCTTCATTACCATATTTTATGCTGATCTCTTCAAAGGTATGACATTTTTGCATTTCATAGACTCATTAAGGAGGAGTAAATTTCCATTCCTTGCCATTTCTTCTTGTTTATGTCTTTACTTCCTAACTCTCCACTTTTTTCCTCTCACAGCTTCCTTCAGTCCTCTAATATCTAGAATCATGTAATATTTGGTCATTCTTATTCCCAATTATATTCTTCATTTTAATAACATTGCTTTGGATCTCTGTTCTTACCCCTTCTGTACAAAAGAGCCTGCCTAAGTTTTTGGTTTTTTATATCTGAGCTATAAAATTGCTTCTTCTTACCAATCTTCCCATTGGACAATAGATCATCAAGTTTCTTCAGTCACCAAGACATTCAGGTGTACTGACTTTATTGCAACTTTTTCCAATTTTTTCATTTCTTATCTGTGGTATTTGTAGTTGTGTTTGTGGTTGTCATTCTTGTCAGCAAGTATTCGTGAGTTTGTGTTAGGCTACTAGAACTGTCGTGGCCATCATGAAGTTTACATATTCTGTGCTTTTAAGCACTGTATGCTTTCAGTGAGGGAAAACCTGTTAGTTCATAATGTACTATATGCCATTTCATAGCATATAAAATGGACCCAAAGAAGTGTAATACAGCATTGAAGAGTATGGGAAGTGAGATTGGAAATGCAGACTGATACCTGATTTTTTTAGAGATTTGACTGCCAGGCTAAGACACTACTAGGCTAAGACAGCTCTTGAGCAAGGCAATAATATGCTTCATTTTCCCTACTCTGCTATGTACTTAGCCTAAAATCTTGAACTTGTTTCAAGTAGCTTGATGCTTTATTATTAGCACATCTTCTTGGCTCTGGTTTCTTTTCTGATTTTTTTAGCCTTTTCTATTACTTTCAAGAACCTACGTCATAGGATTGTCTGGTGATTAAATTAGACATTGTTCATAAAGCTTTTAACAAACATATGGAGATGACAATAATTTGATGACAAAAAATACTGGAATATGAATGTAGCCAAGGTGTGTGTGGGAGGTGGGGGTGGGCGAGGGTAGTGAAACTACCCGATCTGTTCCAGTCTAGAAGCCTAACCAGGTAGCAGACATAGCACTCCATCCAGTGCCCATTGTTACAGCACTTTCCAGACTGCATGTGTGGATGCCTGGTTTCTGATCCCAGCTCTGTGTGACTTTCAGATCACCTTCCCTTTAAGGCAACTGTGCCTCTAGAGATAATTTACTTGGATTAGGTAATTATTAAAAGATATGATTCCAGATTTAAAATATATGATTCCTTATTTGGGGTGTGGAAGGAGGGCAATTAGAGAAGTAGTGATTGAGGATGGCTTACGGAGAATATGAGAGTAGGACAATCTTTTTTATTTTATTGCACTGTTTCTGATGGATTACCCAAACCAAACTGGTAAATGACTATTCAGGATTCATCTGCTTCCAATATAAAAACTATTTTTATTACAAAAAGGACCTAAACAAAAAAGCACTATAGCAAAATAGTGCTTAAAGTGTATTTGAAATACATTCGCATTTCTCAAATTGAGAATCGATAAATAAAATTCTGAGGCAAGAAAACATCCCTGCCATTGGAAACCAATCTGTAGAACAACTGAGGAAATTAGAAAAAGAAGTTCACGGTAATATCTGCTGGTTGCACACTCATTCTGCACCTAGGGCCAATGCTTCCTCTTCAGATTTCAAGCAGACTACAGGCCTATCATCATTTCAACAAAAATCTCTTGGGCAAGCAGTCCTAAACTCCTGGCCAGATTAGGTTTGAAAGGCTAATCAGTCCCTCTTCTCCCCAAACCCTTCAATCTCCTACAATGCCCTTTGAGTCAAATCGTTAACAAAATAGTTGAACTAGAGGATTTTAAGATAATTTCCAACTTGGTAATAGTACTGTATCAGTACAGTAGTGATCTTTACTCATCTTGGTCCATGTTCGTCGCTGTTGGTTCTTTTGCCTTCCTTTTCCTGTTATTGCCTGTTTCTCCATTGTTGTTATTGTTTTTATTTTTTTCTCTTTATTTGGGCCATAGCATTGAGGTGAATTTGTGTGAGATATTATGGGATCAAAGGAATTGGCTCACTATCTTCTCATTAACTTCTTCCACAAGCAAACACACAAATGAATATCTATTATTTTGGACATAAGGAACAAGGAGGAGACAGTAAGGAGAAAAATTAAAGGAGAGAAAGTGAGGATATTGAATTGGGAAGATGCTTTAGGAATAGCTGTAATATACTTGAAGTGGAGATGGTTTTGAAAAATGGAAGATTCTCCCCTTACACATATACACACCCCCCCAAGGGGAGGAAAAACTAAGCAAAAGCCCTAACATTAATGTAATTTTATTCTAAAGAACGGGAATACGTTGCTACTACTTACAGTTATCAGCAGTGTGAGTGAGCATCGTGCCCATAAGGGTTAGAATGTTAAAAACGAAACAGAATAATTGCTGTCCATTTAAGAGAGTTGAGTCTTCAGCCTTACTTTCTTACAGGGTTTTATTTTTCAAAGGTATTCTCAGGAGGTAATGATGAACCCGAAAGTGTTCCAACCTGTGCTGAAATACTCCCACATTATGTTGTTGGAATAGATTTAAGCACTCTTTGTAAATCCATGCCAGAAAGTTCTTACTATTTGAAGTTTCTTCCCTCAGTTGGATTAAGAGGAGGAATTTCCCATCTGTTCATGCAAAATAATAGTGATAAAAAAAATAGATAATAAGAAAAGGTTTCCTTGTTTGAGATGTGCTTTTTGTGGATGAAAGCTTTTCCTTGGAAGGAATTGTTTGTTTTCACATGACAAGTGTTTGGACCTTATTTTGAAAACAAGTATTTGGACCTGAATTAAAATCAAACTTATAGTTCTAAATATTATACTATACTATTTACTTGTGTTGATTGGTACTTGAATTCAGGGCCCAGTAGGTATTCCAGATTGCTCACCCCTCCTGCACTTCAAAGCATCACATCACCACCTACTCCCCTCTTACCAGCATGACTGCAAGAGCCTCTTAATTGGTCACTTACTTTCAGTACATCTTCCACTTTGCCACTAAATGGATCTAACTTTACATCTGATTCATATCACTTTTCAGTTTAATGGTTTGTAAATTCCCAGCAAATGTAAAAGTTCCTTTACCACTAGCTTCATTTTCTCTCTTCAAGCTCCTCCTCTGCCACATGCCCTGCTTGCCACCCGCATCAGACCTATGATATTCTTTTAGGTCTCTGTTACTGTGCAATGCTTCTGTTCTTTTTTCCATGATGACATTTATTGCAGTATTTAAGAACAAACACCATTTGTTCTTTATTCCAGGGTGGTGTTTATTACACTGCTTGTGATTGTCTGTTAATGTACCTGTTTTGTCTTTAAAACTGTGGAGGACTCATGCCAACTCTATATTTTCCCAACATTTAGCCCAGTGCCTCATTCAATAACTGTTTATTGAATTATTACTTTTCCTTTTGCATCTTATAAATTTCAGTGTCTCCACTAAACAAAGTTTAGAATGTTTCAAGTAAGGTTATAGCTGTTTTTTAAGACTTATATTTCCTAAGTTTTACTCTGGAAAAGAATCTTTATTTTTGAATTTTTACCCATGCTATTTATTGATCCAACGCTCTTCCTTCCGATTTTAAAAAACAGGTATTGTTATTGGTCTCTGAAATAGAGAGGGTCAGCCCTGGCATGCATGTCTGCCTTATTCACACTCTATACTAATGTTTAATGTGTCTATATTTCTGCTGTTATTTCCCAACACTTTCAGACTTTTTTTATTGTCCTGTTCACACCTATTTTGTGCGCATTCTAAACAAGTTAATTTAGATGTAGAGAAGTGAAATGAGTTTCCCATCATCACAGAGCAAGGGAGTATTATAGCATTAGTAATTATGTGGCCTCAAAGCCTATGTGCTTTTGTGCTTTTTCTCCCCTCCCCTCCCTCCCCCTCCCCTCCCCCTCTCTTCCCCTCCCATCTTCTCTCTTTTCTTTTTTCTTTTCCCTGCACCACACTTTAGTTTTCTTCTGATTCACAAGCTCTATGTCTAAGCTGCTCTCTACAATCATCTTGTAACCTTCCTTCTCTTGAATTCATTTACTTCATTTCTCATTTCCAAATGGATTGCATGAGGGAAGTGGGGTTCAGGATACAAAATTTTCTTTTTAGTCAATTTTAGAGAAAGAGATTTGTTTAAATATTTAGTGATAGCCATATGGTGGTCACGCCATATTCTTTTTATAATTTGACAGTTCATAGAGAGCAAAAGGGAAAAAATTATGACACCTTTTTTTAAAAAAACACTTCACAGCCTTTAGAGGACTCTTGCTTTTTGAAAATAATTAAAAAATATATTCTAATGTGTGATTAATACAGTTGGGCTTGGTTAAATGGAGCTTGGGAGGGAAGGAGGGGGGTGGTGGGGGGAAGAGAGAAAGAGACAGACTCATGGAAATACCAGTCTGTTGGTTGTTTGTAGAAGAGTTAAAGAGTTAGAAAAGTTCATTTTTCTGTTATCCCAGAGTTTTGTCTTGGTGACCCAGTCTACTGAGTGGGCAAAAGAGTGTGCTCAGAACATGATGGAACTGGCATTTAGAAAAACCAACAGATAAAATATTACACCCACTGACTCATGAAACAGAAACAATTAAGGTTCCAATTTAGAATGCTTCTGGACAGAGGCTCTAATCGTTAAGCTCATTTAACAAACATCCATGTGGTAGAGTTGGAAGCATGAGCTAAGTGCAGAAATTAGTAGTGCTAGGGAAAGTTCTGGTTTAAAATCTGAGCCTCTGATAATCTCCACAAATTAACCCGTTGTATAAAAATGTAAATATCTAATATCAGTAGAAATAATGGAGTTGTTTGTATTTTCAAACTAGGATTTTTATCTGATCTTTCTGTTATTGATTCTTTTACGTGCACCGCTTAAGTGCAAAGTTTACCTTAGTTTCAGGCAGGCATTTTTATTTGTTGAGTCTGCAGTAAAACGGGAGCTGGAAAGGGAATTAGGAGATTCAATTTGTAATTCAAAGGCAGACTCAAGTGGTTAAGAACAGGGCTGTGGAGCCAGCCTGTTTGAAGACAAATCTCCGTTCCTCCTCTCCCTTGTTACTCGCTTTATGGTCTTAGACAAGCCACTTACCTTCCCTTTGCTTCAGTTTTCTCATTTATAAAATTTGGATAGTAATAATGCCTAAGTCACAGGGTAGTAAGGGGTAGTGAGGTTACTATGAATTTTAACAATTTGCGGGCTTTGCCCTGCCATTACCTTGTTACGTAATCTTAGGTAAGTTACTTTATATCCTTGGGCTTTGTTTATTTTAATTTATTTTATATAAGGGATTAAATAAAATCCAGGTTCCCTTCCAGTTCTAGAATTAATTTTAATAGAATGAAATAGGAATCAGCAGTTTACTGGATAAGTATATGAAAAGTGTATAGATATTGATATTAAATAAGTGTTCGAATAAAACAGGTTTCTGATTTCAGAGGTCTGTGGCTTACTTTTGTGTTACTTTGAACAAGTCGGTTTCTTTAAGCTTCTGTATTATGTATAAAAGAGGTTAATAAGAGCACTCATAGGGATGCTGTGCTCATTTTATGAAATGTGCAAAATGCCAACTATAATGCCTGATATTTAGTATATATTCAAAAATGTCACTCTTATATATACAGTCTCTCTTCCTCTCAAGTCTCCCTCTGAAAGGAACCTCATTCTAATTTATGTGCTTGAATTTGTGTCCGTCCCAGTATAGGTTGATTTTAGCATAGGACTTCAGTGAATTTGTGGGTTGTCAGTGGATTTGTGAGTCAAGGTGAGGCCAGTTTCTAGCTCTTTACGGAAGGGAGAGCCATGTTAAGGTTGTTGAAAACTAAGAATCAACAAAGGGAAGAAGCACCTCCTAAAGTCATTTATTTAGCAGGATCAGAATTCAGAATGCAGGGAAAAGAGAACTGAGAAAGCAGAATAAGGGAAAGGTGGATCTCTATTGTCTGCAGTATTAATGAAGAATTTTACAGGAAAACCAGCCCAGCTCCTTCCCTTACAATTCCTTCATTTTGTTGAGATCTTTCTGTGCCTCAGTCCCGTACTATATTCAGTTATTTCCCAATAATAAGGATTTGTAGAATGCATTGCTTTCCAATAAAAATATGATGTAGGTTTTTAGGTGGTTTTGTCTCTAGCTTTTAGGCCTTGAAAAAAAGAAAAACACCTGACTTTTTTAAGTTTTAGCCTCTTTTCGGAGTAGAGAGAAGAGGGCAGAGGAGATTGGACTAGTGATTTAAATGTCTTTTGGCTAGAGCGTTGTCCCAATATGCCAAGATTGTGGGTTTGATACCCAATCAGGGTACATACAAGAATCAACCAATGAATGCATCAATAAGTGGAACAGCATCAATATTTCTGTCTGTCTCTCTCTCATCAATCAATAAAAATAAATGAAAAGAAAATGAGAATTTTCCAGAGAAAGGTTGCATCAACAAGATTTAGTTTGGAAGGGCATTCACAAATCAAGAATTATTGAAGCCATTAGGTGAGATGATACTACAAATAAAGAGGATGATAGTAACAATGGAAGTCAATGTGATCATCATCACTGCTAACATTTGTGTTCTTATGTGCCATGTACTGTATATCTATTTGACATAGATTTTTCTCACAAAATCTCTGTAGAAACAGTTACTACCAGTATCTCTTTTTTACAGATTAAATGACTAACACAAAGAAAGGTTGTCTTAGTTCACATAGCTAGTAAGTAGCAGAGTTTGAATACAAACTCAGGTGATCTGGCCCTAGAACCCACTTCCAATGAAGGATTCCTCAGGAGCTCATACATTTTGGAGGCAACAGTAACAGGAAAGAAATAGCAGTTAGTGAAGTGAGTGAATTAAAGTGTACACTGCCATGGAAATCCAAAAAGGAAAGTATGGTAGTGAATGTCATGAAATTCAGAGCACTTTAGGAAAGGCTATTGGATTGGGTGGTTAGTAAGTACTTGGGAAATAGCCATTCAGTAATGATATAAAGCACAAGAAAATTACCCAAGCATGTTTTCTTAGACTTTCTAGAAATTTTTAATATTCTATTCATTTGTCCAGTATCCATTCTGAACTCTGTCCAGATTGAATTTGAGCCTTAGCATCCATGGTGTAGCCATTCTTTTAATAAATCCTGATGTCATTCTCAAAGGAAATCAGAAATAAGCAATTGAATTCTGGATTTGTTGGGGGAAATAGAATCTGCTGAAAATACCAAAGGCAAAGATTAAACTAGTTCTAAATGAAAAGGCGAATATTGTAGAAAGGTTTAGTGTGAAAAATGTTCAGTTTGGTTTGTGCTGTGTAGTCAAGGAGCAACTCATCATTCTTGGGTGTGATAATGAGAGAAATATTCGTGTGGGTGTTTTGATGATTAATTAGTTGATGTGTGTAAAATGCTCAAAGTAAAAAAAGTACGACATCAATTCTAAATATTATTATTTTATTCCCAGAATTCTGTCAGGCTTTATGGCTGCCTTCCCACGTGCCTGTCTTTCTGCACCTGCTGCCAGAACTTCTTTCCACAGCAGCATTGCATTTGCTTTCACTTGAAATCTGTTTCATAGTTTTCCTCTTAACTCTCTCCACATGCTGTCACGTGTGGTGATCTACTTTTAATAGGATGCTCTTTCTTATATAACTATGTATAAAACTGTACGTGTATGTAAAACTATGTATGAAGTATATAGATACATATATATGTATCATATATATCAACATATCAGACACATTTCCTCAACTTCAGTGGCTTAGGTAAAACAATTTTGTTTATGTAATTTTTTTCTCACAATCATGTGACCCAAAATGGTTTATTCCCTGGCAACTTGGTTATATTTAAAATTTAGTGAGTTGTTGTTGTTAATTCTTCCCTTCACTGTTTATTTCTTTCTGTGTCTAGAAGCCTTTTCCTTTTCTAATAATGTAGGAACCTCAATTTGAAAACTTGCCACAACTAACATGTATATCATTTCTTTCATTAGAAAGAATTTTAAATTTATTACATTTTCCAAAATATAACTTATTTATTAGGAGAGACTCTTCTTTGTTTTCTGTTTTTTTTTTTTAAGAACCAAGCCATTTTTTTTCTAGTGGGCTTATTTTAAAAATTAAATGTGAATTTTAGAGATAGTAATTATGAAGTTTGTAAAATACAAACAGAAGAACACACACACAGACCAATGGAACAGAAGTGAAATCCCAGAAATAAACCCACATGTATATGAGCAAACAATGTTTGACAAAGAGGCCGAAAACATACAGTGGAGAGAAGAAAGTTTCTCCCTTAAATGGTGCTGCGAAAATTGGAAACCCACATGCAAAAGAAGGAAATGATTGGTTTGTCATTATACACAAAAATTAACTTAAAATAGATCAAAGCTCTAAATATAAAATCTGAAACAATAAATTACATGGAAGAAAACATAGGTAGTAAATTTATGGACCTTGGTTTTAGAGAGGATTTTATAAATTTGACCTAAAAAGCAAAGGATGTAAAAGCAAAAAGAAATGAATGGGACTATATGAAACTAAAAAGCTTTTGCCCAGCAAAAGAAACCAACAACAAAACAAAAAAGCAACCAACCAAATGGGAGAAGGTATTTACAAACATCTCCCATAAGGGGTTGATATCAAAAATATATAAATAGCTCATGCAACCCGACAAAACAAAGAATCCAAATAAAAAATTGGGCAGAAGACCTGAACAGATACTTTTACTAAGAAGACATACAAATGGCAAACAGGTATATGAAAAGATGCTCAGCGTCACTGGAAAGTTATTAGGGAAATGAACATCAAAAGTACAATGAGATACCACCTCACCCCTGTTTGAATAGCTATTATTGACAAGACAAGACGTAGGTGTCAGAGAGCTTGTGGAGAGAAAGGAGCCCTCATTCACTGCTGGTGGAAATGTAAACTGGCAGAGCCACTATGGAAAACAGCAGTAGGGAGTTCCCTCAATAAATTAATAGAGTTATCTGTGACCCAGCAATTCCTCTTTTGGGCATCTACTGGAAAAATTTAAAACATTTCTTCATGAAGATACATGTACACCTATGTTCATTGCAGCATTACATGGTGACCGAGACACGGAGACAATCAAGGTACCCTTAGGTAGATGATTGATAAAGAAGATCTGGTTTTTATGAGGGGGGAGTCCCCCCAAAAAACAGAATTATCTTCTGGGGAGTGGGCCCATGTAGTACAGGCTTCCCCCACTAGGTGAGTGTTCTTAGGAACCCATCTGTATCAGTGTACCAGCTAGTGTTGTTGTGAGAGGCTGCATTCAGCTTCAGTGAATTTTTTTTGAAGACTCAACACGTTTGCCCGTTCATGAGAGTGATGGACAAGCACACCTGCGCATACCTCCCTGAGTGTTCAGCAGTTTTTGACCAAAAAACCAGCTTGATCCTGTGCCCCACCCTCTCTATTAACCCAATTTTGCCCCGAGCAACAGTTTGTTTCCCTGGATAAAAAACATCCTCAAAGGGAAAACACTAAAGGCATCAAAACTGATGAGTTCAGAAACTGTTTTGAGCAGTGGAAAAACCATCAATAGGTATACTGCATCAAATGGAGGGCACTTTGAAGGTGACTGAAGTTTAAACATGTAAGAATAAATATACAATTTTTCATAAATTTCTAGGGTTTTGGGGGTCCTCCTTTGTACAGTGGAGTACAACTCAGCCATTAGAAAAGATGAAATACTGACATTTAGGACAGCATGGATGGATGTGGAGAATATCATGTGAAGAGAAGTCAGAAAATTTCAAGGACTGTACAGTCTCACTCATATGTGGGATGTAAAACTGAAAGTCACAAATGAATAAACAAGACACAAAAACTCAGACACAGTGCTCTGTCCCTCTCTTTTTCTTTTCCAGGGGGGCTCTCTCTGCTGTGTGCCTGCTCCTTTCCCTCCCGATTCTTCCCCAGGCACAGTACCTTTGCCTTCCTCTCTCCTAAGCTTCAAGGCCCCTTCCTTTGCCCCTGTAACGTATTATTTGAACCCATGTAGCCCAGCTGGCTCACCTTTTCTACCTCTTTGACTTTCTAAATAAACTTTTTCTTATTAAAAAAACAAACAAGTTCATAGATATAATGTATGGTGGTTACCAGAGGGAAAGGACCTGGTGGGGGGAGATAGCAAAGGGTAAAGGGGGTCAAATATATGGTGATGGAAGGAGAGTTGACTTTGGGTGGTAAATACACAGTGCAATATACAGATGATGTATCATAGAATGATATGCTTGAAACATATAATTTTATTAACCAATGCCACTGTAATAAATTAAAAATTAAAAAATATTAGTTACCCTTGGGTATTAATCACTTAATGAAATCACTATTTCCTTGGTACTTCATTTAGATATTTATCACACACAATGTCTCAGTATTATATCTTCCTTTACTGCTCTAAAGCTAAAACAAGCACTTTATAAGCTGCACCTGTGAAACAGAATGGTTATTTAAACTAAAAGGCACATTAGAGGGTGATGTTATCATGATTGATCATTCTCCTGGGATCATAAAACAAGAGACCCTGCACCATTGTCTTCAATCCCATTGTCTGTGATTACCTGGTAACCACTATTTTAATTCTAGTGTTGGTGCTGGAGAAAGTATTTATCTGGAAAGGATATGTATGTTTCTGTTTAAAAGGGAATAAAACAGACATTATGTCATAGCTTATAGTTGTCCTCCCCAAAGTGAGACATATTTGATTTCCTTATAATCATTTCACTGTTTTCTAAATCTAGTGGTATGCATAACCAACTTGCATTTTCTCTTTACCCTCCATTGTGCAAATGCTACCCATTGTGCTGAGTGTCTAATTCTCTGCCATTAGTGATCTTGGATAATAATGTCAGATTAGTTTCTGTATTCTTAATGATAATGTGAATTTGTAGTTTAAATTGGTTAGTCTGGAAAACAATGTACTCGTAAGTGCACAGGAAATTTCTTAGTGCAAGTAGGATGAAGTAGAGAATAGACACTTCCTAGCTCTGCTTGCTCTATTGTCTGTGTACCTTTCTTCTTCATTAGCATCCCCATTTCGGATACTGTGAGCTTTGTTGTATCACTTAAGTCCTCAGTTCTAGAGGGTTTATGGTTCTAGTTCAGGATTCAGCTGTGATTTTTTTAAATTGGATTTTAATATGTAGTAAAATCCTAGACTGGGACTTCGTAATTCAAACAATAACTACATGAAACTAAAAATACAGACATTTGACCCTGGAACAGTATGGGTTTGAACTGCGTGGGTCCACTTTGTACACAGAGGTTTTTCAGTAGATACCCGCACTGTTTTCCATCCGAGGCTGGGGATCTTCTCTGTAGAGTGCTGCGGTAGTGCCATGTCTCATCCTGACACACAAGAGAATTCTCTTCCTGAAAGAGCACACATGTTGGTGGACGAGGAAAATAAATGGGTGAACAAATGTATGTAGGAATATGGATTTTCAGATGATGATAATATAATCAAAACTCTGCATTTGCTATAACAGTTAATTGAGTGTTGTTATGGAGTTTAGAGAGGGGAAAGAAGACTGGACAGAGGGAGATTAGTTCATAGATAAAAGGCAGTGAATGGCAGATTAATGATAGTGATGAAAGTGAGTCACAGATTTTTAAAAACCTAAAAAAAATTTGTTGTATTTTGGTATTTCAAAAGAAATATGTATTATTGTAGAAAATTTTAAAAATACAGCTAAGTTTGAATGCAACCAAAAGCCCCTATAATTGGGGATAATCCCTGTGAATCCCATTCACATAGACTTTTACAACTTTCTGTGTTTACATGATGTTTTTTCTTACAGAACTGGAATCATGCAATTTATACTTCTCACACTTAGCTAAAATTTAACTATCTTATTTTATAGTGTAGTCATTATAAAACCCTGACTCAGGAGCCAGACTATCTGGGTCAGAACCTTGGCTGTACGACGTACTAGCTGTGTCCTTGGTTAGGTTACTCCACTCCACTGTGCATGGCTTTCTTGTCTGTGAAATTGGTATGGGGGTGTAACAAGGGTTAAATCCCCTGATGTCAAAAATTGTTTCGATTACTGCCGTGTACCTAATGAATTCTAAACAAGTGTCTGCTATTATTGTTATTGTCATTCATTATTCTGAAATTAATTTATACTGACTGTATATAGTAATGCATCATGCTCTCCAATCCTAGGAGATAGTATAGTGTGTCGTCCTTGTCGCCCAGTGGACCTGGCTAGTGCTGCCAGTTATTATTATCTATGTGACCTTGAGCCATTGACCTTACCTCTGTGAGATTGTTACCTAATGTGTAAAATAGACTTATGATACTACTGTGTAGGGTTTTTGTTAAAAAAAAATAAACCAAAGCATTCACATATAACACCCACTTAGAAAACTGCCTGGCACAGAATACACGCTCCATAAATGTTAAAATAGAATAGTTGCTTTAAGGGCATCAAAGGTCTAAATTTTTAAATAATATTTTTAAAATTGAGAATGCATGAATTTGATAAATGTTTTGTCTTTTTAAAATAAATATAATAATTCTTAGCTGAACATAATAGAAAAGTTCTTTATAATTAAAAACTGATTCACATTGTAGTTATTTCTTAAACTTCTGCATTGTTAATTTAATAAGTCTTTTAGAAATGAAACATTTTGATAATGTCTGAAAGAATGTGTACAAGTTGAAAATAATTTATATAAACTTTTGCTGACATAGTAAAATAAAGAATATTTTGTGCAAAGAATTAACATGTAACATTTTTTTGTGCAGATTTCTACCAGTAAATAAGGGCTCTCCATTGAAAATATATAGTAGTTAATTTTTTTTAAGTACTTGGCCTCAAATCAAGAAAAATGCTGATTTCTCCAAAGATGATTGAAACAAATGTCTTCAAATTTGAAACATTTGCTAGCAAAGCAGATGTTTTATTTGAGAAAAGTGTTTTGGGTTGTGAAGACTCCAACTAAAATGTTTTATATGCATTTAGAAAGCTGTATTTAATATGAAATATGGCAGTGTCGGCACAACATTTGGGTTGTATGGAAAAGTGAAAATCAGAACACAGAATCCTGGGAACTGCAAAATTATGTTTCCCGAATGATGAGGTAACTTAGGAGAGCATTTGAAGTTGGATGCTTTCTTCTTTTAATTTATTAATTTTCATGATTTTTATTGATATCGGTTTCCTTGTCTGATGTGAGAACACGTGATGGAGTCTATTGGAATTTAGGTCTCCTAGAATTCCTTTTAGGTCAGGTGGAACATTTACTGTGAAAGGCTGAAAAGAGGTTTTAGCTTCATTTGCTTGCTTGGTGGATGGATAGATGGATGTTTTTAAGAAGTTGAACAATCCTTGTCCCCTAGAGCAAGAGACATAAAGGAAAGAATAAACAAATGGGATCTCATCAAAATAAAGAGCTTCTGCATGGCTAAAGAGAACAGTATTAAAATCAAAAGAGAACCAACTGTATGGGAAAACATATTC
>CM052543.1:22908684-23011413 GCA_028533065.1 Trachops cirrhosus | reverse complement strand
GGATGTCAGTGACCAGAGGGGAGAGGGGAGGGAATTTCAGGGGAGAAGGGAAGGGTTTACAGGAACAAATATAGAGGACACATGGACAAAACTACGGGGCTTGGAAATGGAAGGGAGGTTGGGAGGGATGGGTGAGTGGGCTGGAATGGGAGTAAAAGATTGAAACTGTACTGAATAATCTAAAATAAAAAAAAAAAAGTTGAACAATCCTTCACAAGTTTATTTTATGTATATGGGACAAAATTTAAGGCATTACTGTAATTTAAGTCTATAACTTTTACTATATGTTTACACTGATTTGGGACTTCAAGAGTTTTGATTTTAGAAGAAGAAATAATTGACCAAGTTACTTGCTTTTCACTTTCCATAAAGGTGGAAATGACTGATGCTCGACTGCTTGATTTACTTCTCTTTTCATTTACTTGCCCAAACATTCCATCCAGTAAGGGAAAACTTTACTGTGAGTGTGGCTGCTTATTCATGATTGTGCCCTTGTGAAAGCCCGCATTACATACACACATACAAACACTGTATGTACATGCAGTGTATGTATGACATACACTGCTCTTTTTTTTTTTTTAAGATTTTATTTATCTTCAGAGGGGAAGGGAAGGAGAGAGGGAGAGAAATATCAATGTATGGTTGCTTCCTGTGCATTCCCTGCTGGGAACTGGCCTGCAACCCAGGCATGTGCCCTGACTGGGAATCGAACCATGATCTCTTGGTTCACAGGCCCGCGCTTAATCCACTAAGCTACACCAGCCAGGGCGACATACACTGCTCTTAACGCAGCATTTTTATGTGGCAATTTATCATTAACATTTTTCATACTAGCAAACATAAATAAATACAGTGTATTTATTATATACTACTCAGCTGTAAAAATATGCTACAGATATTTAAACAATTCACTGCTGTTAGAAATTTACTTTATTTCCAGCTTTGCTATTATTGGTGTTAATTACTTGACACCTCTGGTCTGGTAGACCAGAGGTTATGCACGTTTCATGGTGTTTGGTAAATTTCACTGAAATACGCTCCAGACAATATCTGCCAGTTCAAAACCAGATACAGCATTAGTGTTTTGTGTGTGTGTATGTGTGTGTATCAAGAGAACTTTATTCTATTTTAATGACATTCTCTTATTATATGTGAAATTGAGCATCTAATCATCTATCTATATGCTCTACTTTTAATGTGTCCATTTAAAAACAATTTGTTAATTCTTTCAAATCATATTTATTGCAAATATTTACCCCATTTTGAAAATTTGTATGCAAATTATTTTTACAGGTTTGTTGTGTATGTGTTTCAGAAATTTTCCTTTTTATGCAATAATTGGTTTTTATTCATTTGACAATGAATTTGTCAAATGTTTTGTGCCACTTGTTTGTTTTAATGCTATGATAGACCTTCCCCATTCTGGGTCGATACTGACATTCACTAACATTTTCTTGTTGTTCTTTAAATGTTTCACTTTTTAATACTAATTTTATAAGCTAACTATAATTTATTTTTACTCAATGTATGATAAAAGAAAAGCCCTTTGTACAGATTTGTATGTATGTATTTAAAATCCAATCTAGAAATATTTTACCTGGAGTATTTAGTACATCTATATTTATATATAATATCGTTGATAAGTGTCAGTAGAAATCTATAATCTTAGGGTTTTTTAAATTTAGATGGCTTAAATATATATTGTTATGTGTTTCCCTTGTAAATTTTCTGGTGATACATATTTTTATATTTTTATTAAGTGAAGTCTAGCATACATGCATGAACATAGACATTTTAAGTGTACAGTCCATAAAATTTTGTGAATAAATATACACTTACACGTAGATGAAGACATAGAACATTCCTGCCCCCTAGAAGTCTACCTCAAAGGTAATCAGTATTCTCTTTCCATCACCTCCTTTTCCTGGATTTTGAATTTCATTTAAATGATACTATATAGTATATACTAATTTATGTCTATATTTTACATTCAACATGTTAGTGATAGTGCTGCATATTTTTTGTAGGATTAGTAGTTTTTTTTTAATTAATTATAGTATTCTATGAGTACACAGCAATCTATTTGTCCATTCTTCTGTTAATGGGTTTTTGGGTAGTTACCAGTTTTACCTGTTGTGAATTGAGCTGATATCATTTTTTGCAGATAATTTGTGTAGTCATTGGCATTCATTTTTTCTAGAGTGTATAACTAACAGTGGAGCTACTGAGTCATATATTTAGTATTTAGTAGGTACTGCTAAATGGTGATACGAAGTGGTTTAATCTCTTTACACTTCTGTTAATCAGTGTATGAGAGTTTCAGTTATTTCACATACTCAACACAATTTGTATTGTCAGTGTTTTTAATTTTAGCTTTTTGGGTATGCAGGTAATGGTATCTCAATGATTTTAATTTGTATTTCTTTGTTGAATAATGATGCCAAGCATTCTCAACAAATTCAGATAGTCTCAAATCAAGTCTTTATCACATTACCTCATTATCATTCACTTGCCTTCCATTTTTCAGCTAACAGAAACATCCTATTCTGTTGTTTAAAATAGCAGCTTGTGATATCTGTGTACTATGGTAGATTACAATGCTTTTTCAGAATACAAACTGTCTTCATTGCTGAATAAATAAACAGGCAAGTGAATCCTTGACTCCTCTATGTTTCTCATTTTCAAATTGATGTGTATATCAAACTTTTTTTTGGATCTTGTTTTTTTCTGATATCACTGCTGTTGCATTAATCTTTCCATGATTCTGAATTCAGCAAAACTGACTTAAAAGTAATCTGGCCAATTATGTTGTAAGCCTAAAACTGCTCTAAAAATAGTCTATTTAATAAAAAGTAATCTGAAACTGTGATTAGTTTTCTGCTTTCTGTTTTTTGTTTTACTGGTTTAGCCCAATTAGTGAGGGTTGCTTTTTAATAACTAAGAAGGGACTGGCCATTTAAGGGTGCCATTTAAGGATGCTAGTGTTTATTAGAGACATATTTACATGAGTTATGGCAGTCCCCTCTTTCTATGTCTCCTTCCTACTAGAGAATTACTACTATGCAATTTCTTCACTGCATACTAGTTAAGAAACTCTTGCTCTCTGAGGCTGACAAAAAAGCAAGATGGGAAAAGAAGGAAATCTTACTTTTTGTGACAGTATGGATGGACCTAGAGAGTATCATACTAAGTGAAATAAGGCAGGCAGAGAAAGACAAGTGTCATATGATTTCACTTATATGTGGAATCTAATGAACAAAATAAACAAAAAATAGAAAGAGACTGATAGATACAGAGATCGGACTGGTGGCTGTCAGAGGTGAGGGGAATTGGGTGGTAAGGTGAAGAGATTAAACAACAACAAGAAAAAACAAAAAGAAAACCTCATAGGCACAGACAACAGCATGGCGGTTACCAGAGTTTGGAAAGGGGGGTGGGAACAGGGAGAAGTGGGTAAAAGAAGGATAAATGGTGATGGAAGGAGGAGACTTAACTTTCATTGGTGAACACAATACAATATACAGATGATGTATTGCAGACTTATACACTTGAAACCTAAACAATGTCACCTTAATAAAGTCAATAAAATTTTTAAAAAGCAAGGTAAGAACAAGATGATTTTTATAAGCAATATAAATTAAATGATTAATGAAATTTGAATACCACTTTTCCCAATTACTTGGTACTTTATTTAAATTTTTTAGTCCTTCTGTTGGGGTCTGTAAGACTTGAGGAAAGAGATAATGAATTCTGATAATTGCTACTGAGTGTTTGTTACCAGTTTTTCCCTTAGGTATTGCTGGTAAAGAAAGTAAAAAAGCATGAATAAATGAAATTTACACATGCACACTCTAAATATTTCATATTTTTTATTAGATTTAGTTTCCTTTCTCTCGACTCTGACAATAGCTACTGGATGCAATAACATTGATTGATTTAAGTTAATTTTCCCTTCTTTTAGTTTGTCCTGTGGAGCTAGAAAGTGGCCAAAAGGCAAGACAAATAATATAGAAATATTCATGCCCAGAGGCATGAATAACTGATCAGTTATATAAAGATACAGTCTCAAACACACTGATGAGTCATAATCAATTGTAAGTAATTTGTTACTAATAATATTTAGAGATAATATATCTAAGTACTCAGGACAGTGGTTGGCTTATAATTCTCAATTAGCATTATCTCTTATCATTATTATCAAATTTTGAAATATTTTACGTTCAAGTTTTTAGAATTATAGCTGATTCAAGTTAATTTGATGGTAATGCATCACTAAATAATTTACAAATATGCTCATTTATGTTCTTATAAGAGGAGGAAGGATTAATAATAGGTACTAGTTAGGAATCAAACTAATAGTCCCTGCTGTCTTCCCTACAGAGTAGGCAGCTAGGAGGATGTGTAACCTGTGAAAACCATCTTTTACTTAATGTGACCCAAAAAAAAACTGCTGAGAATGCTCTGATAGTCCGTCCCTGGGAAAAGGAGATATATTGCAAATTCATTTTTAATTATCAGCCCTACTTAATCCACATTTTACTTAATGTGTTTAAAACTAAAGTAGGTGTTATAAAAAAAGGGAATGTTGCATTTTTTAAAAGCATAAAATAGCTACTTTTATATATTGTTACAATATTTTCCCATTTAAAATCTATCCACAATATCCCTTAAATTATATATAATAAGCTCCACAGGACCAGAGATCATATCTTTCTATTTTTGTTTACTGTCCTGCAGTGTGATATACTTTGTAGTTTTTTATATTAAATTGAGTCCTATTTAAAGGCCAGTGTGACAAACCTACAGTCAACATCATGCTTAATAGGAAAAAACTAAAAGTGATTTCCTTAAAATCGGGAACAAGAAAGAATGTCTGCTTTCATCACTCTTATTCAACATAGAACTGAAAGTCCTAGCCACAGCAATCAGACAAGAAGAAATAAAAGGCATCCAAATTGGAAAGGAACTGTCATTATTTGCAGATAACATAATACTATATACAGAGAACCTTAAAGATTTCACCAAAAAAAAAAAAAAAAACCCTACTAGAACTGATAAATGAATTCAGTAAAGTAGCAGGATACAAAATACATAATCAGCTGCATTTTTATATACCAAGAATAAACTATAAGAAAGAGAAACTAGGAAAACAGTCCCATTCACAATTGCTTCAAAAAGAATGAAATACTTAGGAATAAAGGTAACCAAGTATGTAAAAGACCTGTGCTAGGAAAATTATAAGACACTAAAGAAAGAAATTGAAGATGATACAAATAAGTGGAAATATATGCTGTGTTCATGGTTAGGATGAATTAACATCATTAAAATGTCCATACTACCCAAAGCAATCTATAGATTCAGTGCAATGCCTATCAAGATACCATTGGCATATTTCACAGAACTAGAAGAAATATTCTAAAAATTTATGTGGAACCACAAAAGATCCTGAATAAACAGTGATCTTGATAAAGAACAACATTGGAGCAACCACATTACCAGATATTGAACTATAGTACAAGGCCATAGTAATCAAAACAGCATGGTACTTGCATAAAAACAGACATATAGATCAATGGAACAGAATAGAGATCCCAGAAATAAACTCATACCTTTATAGTCAATATTTGAGAAAGGAAGCAAAAACATACAACAGGATAAAGTCATTCTATTCATATAAACAGCATTGGGGATATTGGACAGGTTCATGAAAAATAAAAAAAGGAAACTTGACCACCTTCTGACACCAGACACAAGAATAAAGTCAACATGAATTAACAACTTAGATGTTAGACTCAAAACCATAAAACTGTAAAAGAAAACATAGGCAGTAAAATCTTGGGCATTCCTTGTTAGCAGTATGTTTTCTGATATATCTCTCTGGGCCTGGGAAACAAAAAACAAATCAGACTATGTCAAATAAAAAGTTTTTGCACAGCAAAGGAATCTATCAACAAAATGAAAAGACAATCCACTGAATGGGATAACATATTCACCAATACATCTGATAAGTGGTTAATATCCAAAATTTATAAAGAACTTATAAAACTCAACACCAAAAAAAGAAAAAGCAATCCATTTAAAAAATGGGCAAAAGACCAAATAGGTACTTCTGCAAAGTGGACATACAGGTGGCCAATAGACATATGAAAAGATGCTCAATGCCACTAATCATCAGAGAAATGCAAGTTAAACCACAATGAGATATCACCTCACATTGGTCAGAAGGGTTCTCATCAGTAAATCAACAAACAGTGTTGGTGAGGATGTGGAAAAAAGGGAACCCTCTTTTACTGTTGGGGGAATGCAGTGCAACCTCTGTGGAAAACTGTATGGAGGTACCTCAAAAAATTAAAAGTGGAACTGCCTCATGACCCAGCGATTGCACTTCTGGGAATATATCTGCTGAAAACTGAAACATTAATTAGAAAGAATATATACACCCCTATATTCACTGCAGCATTATTTACAATAACCAAGATTTGGAAGCAAGTATCCATTAGTAGATGATTGGATAAAAAAAGCTGTGGTCCATTTACACAGTGGAATACTACTTGGCTATTAAAAAGAAGAAAATCTTATCCTTTGTGACAGTACGAATAGATCTGGAAAACATTATGTTAAGTGAAATAAGCCAGCCCAAGAAAGACAAATACCATATGATTTCACTTATATGTGGAATCTAATGAGCAAAATGAATTAACAAGCAAAATAAATACATACTCACAGATAGAAAGCAGACTGATGACTGTAGAGGAGTGGGTTGGCGGGTGGATTGAGCAGAAGAGGAAAAAAAGAACTCAGGGACGGGGACAACAGTGTGTGACTGCCGGGGGTGGGGAGGGGAATGGAGGAGGGTAAAGGCGGGATAAATGATGACTGACAGAGACTTGACTTGGAGCAGTGAGCACACAATGCAGTGTACAGATGATGCGTCGTAGCCTTGTGCACCAGAAACCCGTATAATTTTGTTAAGCAGTGTCACCGCAATAAATGTAAGAAAATGGGAAAAAATAAAATAGGTATACAACCCTAGATTTTTTTTAATGCATCTAGAGTACAGATTTCTTTTAAAAGCTATGAGTTTTGAGTCAGGCTAATTTGGTCTCAAATCCCAACCTCATCTTTCAAAAGCCTGGGCAAGTTTCTTAATCTAGATCCTTAATTTCTGTCTGTCATTATTTGCATTTGCAAGGATGATAACGCCTATCTTTTAGACGTGTTATTGGGATTATATATACAAAGCATCTTGATGTGATTAGCACATAACACCTGTCGAACAATTAGTAGCTATTATTATCATCATCATTTATGTTGTTGATAGTTCACTTCAACCTGACTCTGCCATGAAACAAAAGAAACCCATTATTCTATAATTCTTAGAAATAAAACAATTTATCAGTTATTACCCTCTAGTGCTCTTGAGTTTAAAATTGTTTTACATGTTATTTTAAAGCCTAAGGCAAAAGCAAAGTGAAGAATCATGTATCCTAATTTTGTATGTTATTTGTTCATTCACTTAATATTTAGAGAGTTCTGTTCCAGGTACTGTTTGCAACCCTGTGGGTATAACCATCAGCAGAACACATCCAAGTTTTCATGGAGTTTATGAACCACTGGGGTCATAATTAATGTATAATCAAAGAAATATAAATTATGCACATTTACATATAATCTCTACACATTTATAGATTACATAATATATATGCATGTGTATATATGTATACACATATGTATATGAAATTTAGTAATTAAAATATAGTGTGGAGAAGGCCGGGGAGGGAGCGGGGGTTGAGTGGAGGCAGACAGTGTTGGGGATGAATGGGACACATCTGGAATCGTGTCAACAAGAAGAACAAAAGCATGGTTATTGTTGTAATTTCCCCCAATATATATGATATAATTATTGATACCAAATCTCTGTTACTTTCTCTTTTTTACACTGGGAAAAGTCATCACTAATTTCTTTTGGTTTAAAATAACAGTGTTTATTTGCTGAAGTAAACTGTGATTGTTCGTTCACATAAATGGTAGTATAAAAATATGTAAACTTGTTTCTTAGTAACTCATTCATCTTAGCTTGTTTTTAGTGTTTGCATTCATGAAATATTATTTATCATATTCTGTTCAATGTGTAATTTAAGTATATAGCTTATTTTATTGTTTTATTTCCTAGAGCACATCTGAACTTGTAATAAAATATAGCATATAGGTGACATTATAAATTGTCTGAAACACTGTGTTAGTAAATATATTGTTGAATTTTCATTTCCATCAGAAGCCACAAAAAATGTTAAATTATTTAGTGTTGATTCATTGATTCCAAATTTCATTTTTCTTTAAAGTACTATTTTGAAATATGGGAATATAAACTGTGTCACAGAGTTGCTAATAACTTGAACTGCCAAATAAGATTTTTGTGTGTTTAGTGTAATGGCATTATGTCCTTTGTCTCTTCATTTTTTATTTTCTAAAGAAAGAAACGAAGCCTACAGAATGTCATAATAGAGAAAAATAGGATTTGTCTAAAGTCAATATCAAATATTATTTGTAGCAAAAAAGACTATGAAATAACTCCAAGGATTTTTCTGAAAGGTCTAATTTGAATTGTTATAATTGTTTATAAACTCCTTATATCTATCCCTTAATTTCTTATTTTGGAAAACAAATCTAGATCAATTTATTAAAGTCTCAAATACACCATAGAGCAAATGATAGTAAATGAAAGAGACCAGCTTAAAAACATCCTGACTCCATCAGTTGGAGTCTACACCTGGTGAACGTGTACGGAAGAAAACATCCATGAGTGAGTCATTTTCATTTGGTGATTCCCCATGCCAATTAGCTAGCCCACATAATAAACGTTACATTTTATGAAATATCACTAGGATGCCATAGAATAGTATTTTATGCTTTGTTCAAATAACAGTGTAAGGGAAATTTCAGTAAAATGAAAGACTCACAAATTGATTACAATCAGTTGTTTTCATTGCAACAACACTTAGTTATGAAGGCTTTACCACTGAGTTCTTTGAAACAGATTTTATATATATTTGCAATGCTATTGATTTATAATTTTTCTTTTCAAGGCTCCTGCTAGAGCCCGCTACAGTGCTCTGTATTTTGAGTTAATGCAATTGATCTGCTCTTAAATGTAGATTGTATTTCATTGACTGCTTTAATTTTTTGGTCAATAGTTATGCAATAGTTTATTGAATGCTGTTTACTACTGATGTTTATTTTACCAATTACTTCTCATAAAGAGAAGCTTCTAACTTCTGGCTTCTAACTTCCTTTAATAGTTCTCTTACCTGTGAGGGTAGCAGTTTATTTAGAAAAGGGAAGTAGGTGTCTTCCTTTTGCAATCATCCTAGAATATGGATAAAATTCCTTTCTCACAGGAACCTTTTTTCCCATGAGTCACAATAACCATGATAATTTATATTTTCATTAAATGGTGATAAAGATCAACTACTATTTTCAGAAATTATAGGAAAAATTATTTCAAATATCTATCAATCTTTTGATTGCTTACTCTTTGGATTTAAATTTTTAGCTCATTTCACATGGTGTTGTAGTAAAGTTATTTCAAGTTTATTTAATGTCATTAAAAATTCAAAGAGGATATCTTTTCATTTATAGTCAGTTATGTTTAGATTCTACTTGTTTTAGAATTGCAGAATATTTGATCTTGAGAAATTTTTTTTATTTCCTTTATTATTGAGAAAATTAAGGCCTGGTGAGGTAAAATAACTTGCCTAGAGTCATCTTGCAGCCACATTATTATATAAACAGCTTAGCATGGATGCTTTACAGGAAGTGTTTAGTAATTATCAATTGAATTACATGTATTTTGATACCTGGATAAAGATCATGACAAAAGAGGCAGAATTAGTGTTTATATTAGCTAGACTAATAATGTGAATTAATATACACTGGAAGGAACATTTATTAACAAAATAAGCCAACTTTTAACATTTGTAATGATGGATTAAGGCAATATTTGCTCTACTTAACTCATTTGCTTTAGTTAGAACTTGTCCAGCTAAAGTAATAGATGTAGACTGGCTCCAGTGAGCATTATCCTAGATTTTATTTACATTATAATGTATAATGAAGTTATAACACTGATCCCACTAATAACTGCTTGACAGCAGACAGCTGCTGTAAACCTCCCAAAGGCAAGTGATGCGTCTTTCGTATTATTATCATAATAACGTTTTTATTTTAAAGTTATCCTTGAAGTTATAAATTGTTTTGTAGAATTGAATCAGCACAAATATTGTTATACTTGACTGTAGAATTTAAAATTGGTGATAATGCTTTTACTTAAAGTTTCATCTGAAATTCTAAAGCAAATATTTAGTCTATATAAGTTGTTAAAATTTGTGTAAGTTTTCTTATAATGTCTTTGTGTGGTTTGGGTAATTCAGATTGCTTTTTTTCCCTTCCTTTTTGTGATAGTTTTTTTGTCCTCTGTGCAATATTCTTGAGAATTCAATAATTAACTAAAATTGGGAGACTTGGAAAAAACCTGGAATAGAAATGTAAGGAGATCAAAAAATCCAATTTTTACTTGTGCTTTTTATTAACATAAATTTACCTTTAAGTGCTGTATCTTTTATAAAAATATTTTTACTAGAACAGTTAGTCAATAGTAGTCTTTTTCTAGAGCTTAAAATACCTTTTCTAAAAATAATATGTGGCTTTAAATCTGTGGTATATTTTAGGATTTGGGAGTAGTATTTTACTGTTTAATTATGAACTCCAAGTATAAAAAAGCAAATGGTGATATATTATAGAAGAGTTCTTTTGACACAGACATATTTTAAGAAGTAACAACAATTGCATGCCTGAAATTGGATAAACCTGTGAAAGTCAAGGTTGATTTATTTTTAAGCTAACTGTGAAAACTAATAGAAAATATAGCTTAGCATAGTGTCCTGACAATAAAATATCTTACTAACTGAAAGAAAAGTGCTGATTGTTCCTGCCTAATTTTCTCCTAGCAAGAGTAAGAATTTTCTTGATCTGGGCTAATATTTCAATGTTGATTATTTTTCATTAGCCTTCTCCTGACCTGTTCAGTATGTCAGTATTTATATATTTAAAGTCTTTTTCATAGTAATTAACCAGATCATCTGACGTTATTTATTTACTATATTTTATTTAAAACATAGATAAGTCAGCTAAACTTCTTTGCTTATTTGCCTGTTTTTTTCAGGATGTGGTTTTTATTCAAATATTACATCTTATCTATTTTGTGTTATCTTCTCTTAACACTGTATCAGATAAATAGGCTTGGTCCTTTTCATTATGAACACAGAAATGATATTGACTGACAATAAATGATAACACCTGGAATACACAATTGGCATAACTAAAAGATTTTCAGGCTTCAAGTGATTGTCAACTTAATTGAAGTCATGTTTATTGAAACATAACATCTCGGAGAAAGAGAATTGGGGGTAGGAGTTTAATTTTAAGTGATGGTTGAAAGAATGATTAGAAAAAAATGACTTTTTGTCTAGTTTAATAATGTTTTCTCTTTAAATCCAGAAAGAATATTTAAAATGATTTAATTTAGGATGAACTAAAATATAGGACTTTTTTTGGTTGTTTTTAATAAATGGAAATAACTCAGAACAACCACTTTAAAAAAAAAGAGAACAAGTGTAGGGAAGACTAACTTCCTTTTGTTATAGCAATTTATAGATTTTGATTTTGTTTTAAGAAGTCATTCCCTTGGTTGGGGTGGCAGGGGAGCGGTAGGGGGAAAATGCAGATAACTGTCATTGCACAACAATAAAGTAACTTAAAAAAGAAGAAGTCATTCCTTTTTTATCCTAACATAATATTGTCCTGGTGCTTAAAAATATATTCATAGTAGTTTACATGTTACACATACTGTATAGAAACCAAAATCGTTCCTGCAGTAATGCTCATATTTCATGTTTAAATACTACTGTAACTCTGAAATACTCGTATTACTTTCAATTATTGCTTCTAGTACTCCAGCCATACTGTTTGAAGTCGGGGGTAGGGTGTCATAATTGGGGGAAGAATAGGAGACACACAATATGGGATTTGTGAACTGTTACAAGCTAGGCTTTTGAGAGGCCCAGTGCAGCCAAACTCAGCAGGTACTAGGTCTGTTGTTGTGAGACTTTCAAGCTTTTAAATTATTTTTCGTAGGTAATAAATACTTTTCAATGCCTAATTTAATTTTCTGGGTTTTGATCTCTGGCATTTTGAAAGATAATATTTCTGAACACATTTGAGGTAGAGTTATATGTCATACCATTATTGTCACCATAAAATATTTAATGGCAGAATAATATTTGTGTAGTGATCTACAGTATACAATTTATTGTCATGTGAATTATTTCTTTATTCTACACAATATTAAAGCTCACCTTTTAAATTGCTTTTTCATGGTAATGCAGAGATTCGTTTCTAAATGAATCCCCTTTGCTAACTCCATTTTCAGTGTTCTGAAGTGTACCCACGTGGTTTTGACAACACTTTATTGGGGCTCTATTGAATTAGTTATGTCAAAAATTATACCTTGTGCCAATTTCCATAGTAAAGAACACCTAAAAGAAGGATATATAATATAAGATCCAAATTAAATGAAGTCATTAATATTAATTCCAGTTATCTTCAATGAATTTTGATAACACTAGTCAAATTAAACAAGATCTTCATTTAATACCAATCTGAAGTTTATTTAAACAGCTTTTCGTGACAGATAATGTTTTCTTTAAGGATTTGGTAGATTCCTCTCTTTTTTTCTGTAAGCAAGCCATATATTTGTTCATCTATGCTCAACAAATGTTTATCACCTGTTATATGCACTGCATTGCTAGAAGTCTACATCTGGAATTTCTGTTCTGTTCTATTTGTTGTTTCAGAGATTTAGGCAGTATTCAGGGTTCTCCACAAAGCAGAATCAATAGGTTCTATACATATACATATACATATACATATACATATACATATACATACACATACACATACACATACATATATACATATACATTAAGAGTTTATTTTAAGGAATTGGCTACATATTTGTGTGGGCTAGCAAGTCTGAGATCTGTAGGGCAGGTGGCAGTCTGCAGTCTTATGCAATGATTGATGCTGTAGTCCTGAGGAAATATTCCCTCTCACTGTAGGAAATCTTAGGTTTTGCTCTGATGGCCTTTTAACTGATTTAAGGAGGCCCCACTCACATTATGGAGATTAATGTCATTTGCTTAATGTCACCTGACTTTAGATGTTAACTGCATCTACCAAGTATCTTCACAGATAATGTTTTCTTAGTGTTTCATTAAATAACTGCATTACTATAGCCTTGCCAGGTTGACACATAAAAGTAATCATCATAATAGTGTTTATTGGAAAAGTTTCCTATAATTGCATCCCTCCACATGCATATGATGAGGCCTACTCATGGAAATGTTTTTAAAAACTCTTGCTAGATTAGATGTGGAAATCCTAGCCATAATTTAAAATACTTTACAGGAGACAAGTTAATAAAGCAGGAAGCTTATGGACCCTCAATCAAAAAGACGGATGTTCACACCTTGTCTTCATTACTTACTATAGCTTGTTTTGGGAAAAGCTGCTTAATTTCAGTCTCTTTAATGTTCTATAAGATAGGGAGGGCAAATAATGTCTACCTCACAGGAGGATTAGATTAGCATTGAGTGAGTTAGTACATGCTAAACACTTAGTAGACTTCCTGGCAAACACAGATTCACAATAAATATTTTTTAAAAAATTTCAATTGATTTTGGAGGGAGGCAGAGAGAGAAAGGGAAACACTGATTTGTTGTTCCACTTACTTATGCATTTATTGGTTGATTTTTGTAAGGGCCCTAACCAGGGATTGAACCTTCAACCTTGGCATATTGGGATGGTGCTCTTAATCAACTGAGCTACCTGGCCAGGGCCAATAAATATTAATTCCTATTCCCTTTTCTCCTTTATTCTTTTGAAAACAAAATTTGCTTTGTTACCAATATATCATATTCATTTATTTGCATATACATTCAACAAATACTTATTTGGTTTTGTGTGACAGATACTGTTTCAGGTATTTGAGATACAAAAGTGTATCTGTCCTCTTCCAGCATGTCTTCAAGTGATGGGACATAGACAATAAACATATTAAAAGTAGAAAGATATGAGATGTATTGCATTAGATAAGTGCTATGGAGAAAAAGTAAAGCCATAAAGTTTTGTAAAGTGAGTGTTGGTGATGAGTAAAGGGATTATAGTTTATTTGGGGACAGCCTTGCTAAGAAGATTATTTTTAAGCAAAGACTTAAAAGAGAATACAGCACGAGTGCTCTGTCCTTCACCGTCTGGGCTGCCAGGGGCAGGCGGATGGGACGCTAAGTGCAAAGGCATTGTGATGGCAGTGTCTGAGGGACCGGAGGAAGGCTTTGGTAACTGCAGCAGACTGATCCAGGAGCTAGGCAGAGAAGACGAAATCACACAAATTGGGTGTGGTGTGCTGGGCAAATTTTGAAGCAGAACTTTGTGAAATGGGAAGCCAAAAGTCCTGAGCAGAAGAGGGCTACCATGATCTGATATTTGTGCTATTCAAAACCAAATTATAGGGAATTACAGGAGATTTTGTTAAGAGCATAGACTCAAAGGATGGACTACATGAGTTCAAATGTCTTTTTGATTTATTATGATTTATTAACCATGCAGTCTTAGGTAAGTTACCTCTGTACATGAAATGAAAATGATAGCATCTACTTCATAGTGTTGTTATGTAAAATAACCATCTGCTTGGCAAATAGAAAGAATCTAATGAATCTTTGCCATTGTTATTAGCAATAATAAAAGGGTCCATCTGTAATATGACCTGTTGCCTGCAAGTGATCTTGAATTGATACACAAAGCCTGTTCATGTCATTGATTTAGATATAAAACTATCTTGATAAATTAAAAGTGGTTATGGATACTCAGGAAAAATGCCTCTGCTTATAAATTAGTGTTTCAGAGTCAGATTTGAAAGGATCATGGTGACTCCCTGAAAAACAAATGATTTCCTCTGATGAAACCTCTTTTTTTTGGTCAGTGCTATCGTCATTCTTTCGTGGAAATTGGTTTGAAAGCTTTGTGACAACTTTAACGTTTCTTCCAATTTATTGCTTATATTTAAAGTAAGCTTTGGTTCTTAGATACTTTTATTGGCAGCACTCCGTCCGTCGTTTCCCTCACAGGGACCTTTCCTTCCCCTATCTGTCATTATTCTGGTATGAGTCCTGTCACTTCACGGGTTCGCATCTGTTCTCCTGCTTCTTGTCAGTGGAAGTAGTAGGGGTTTTTTTGGATTCTCACTACGTGCCAGAAAGTATTCTAAGCACTTTTCACCACAAATTCATTTAATCTTTGTTATAACTCTGTAAGGTCAGTGTTTTTGTCTGCATTTGATAACGAACAGCAGAGTCAGAAAGGTTAAACGGCCTAACAATCAACCTGCTTATTCCTTATTTCAAATCCTGTATTGGATACAATTAAGTTAGTTAATGATTTAAGAATAATGTTTCTTTGCCTTTGATTTAGATGTTTTTCCTCAGGTACTTAGGTACTTAGGTAGTTATAATCCAGGTTTGACTGGGTGCCATTTTCTCTGATAAAGGAGACTTTTCAGAACATCGCTGCATAGAGTGTTATTTCCTTCCCTGAAGCATAGTTTACTCTTTGTTAACACTGTCGTGTAATTCTACTGGCATTTGGCATGCCTGGAATTTTCGTCCTTCTTATTGAATCATTTCGTAGATGTGTGTTTGGTCTCTCCAAATAGACTTTCCAAGTTTCCACTAGGAAACTAGGAGTAAACTAGGAGTATTTTATAATTTGTACCTCCATAGAAAATTTATATTCCAAAATTCTGTGTTCTCCATACAGAATTTATAAAATTAAGTGCATAATTTTTACATTACTGTCAGGATAATCAGCTAATTGATTTTTGTATGAATATTTCTTCTGTTGCGTCAATCAGGCACTGTGAAAGTTGTATAAAGTCGTCCTAGTCAGTTAAAAATTGCAAATTATAGGTGCTTTGTTCCTAGCAATAGGTTAGATTGTCAATTTAGTTAAATTAGCCACGCTGTTCAATTCATTGTTACTACATAGAGTTAGTTGTTTACATATTTCAAAATATGATTAGAATGGGGTAAAATTTTAAAGGGCAATAATAAAAATCTTTAAAGCTATTATTATTATTTGCAAAATAAATATGATAATATTTATATTCTAAAATATGTCTCTAGCAACAGGAGGAGAGATCCTCAGCTGCTGGCGAGTCCTTGCCCCAAATCAGTCCCTCAACACACTGAGAATCTCCTGACCTCCAGTTTCCATCCTAGAACCCCTGGAGAGGGGAGGAACTTAGGGTGCCCTGCCTTGTCATGCACCATCAGTGAAGTTCACTGTACCCCCCAAAAATGTCTTTAAAGAATATTAATGATCATATAATATATTGCATTTTTAAAAATTTGGGCTAAATTAAAAGATAATTCACAGATGTTTTCTTAGTTTTAAGACACAGCAAAGTCAGACTGATTATGGAATTGTTTTATTTCACATATATCCATTGGAAATTTTTATTGCATTTAAAATTCTGTGAAACTTCTGTCTCTAGAAGTGTTACATTATTGAGAGGCTCCTTTTAAAAAACCATCCACCAGCTGAAGTTTTTCTTAAAGTTCAGAAGCCATGAAATGTTGTTTTGTAGGCTAAATACTTTTGTATTTAGTAAAAATTATTATGGAATTTAGGCCTTTGTGAATAATTGTTTTCTTAAGTTAAATGCTTTTATTAAAAATATTTACAGAGCACTATACTATTGTCACATTTCTCCATGCACATTATCTTATTTTTGCATATCCCAATAACCCGGTAACATGGACTACAATGGTGTACTTATCCTAATTTACACAGGAGGAATATGAGGTTTAGAAAACTTAAGTAACTTGTTCAACTTTTATGGCAATTAAATAATAAATTCTGGATCAGAAACCAGATATTTTGACCTTCAGCCTCTTTCTTTTACACCCTGCTGCCTCATTTATACCTTGTCTTTTACTTTAGTATTTGAACGTCACAAAGAAGTTTGTTCTAAAAGTACTTAGTTATTTCATTGAACCTGCCTATTCTAATTATTTTAAATTATTTTATTTTTTAAGATTTTATTCATTTACTTTTTGAGAGAGAGGAAGAGAAGGAGAAAGAGAGGGCAAGAAATATCAATATGTGGTTGCCTCTCACGCGTCCCATACTGGGGACCTGGCCTGCAACCTGGACATGTGCCCTGACTGGGAATTGAACTGGCAACCCTTTGGTTCACAGCCTGCATTCAATCCGCTGAGCTACAACAGCCAGGGCTTAAATTATTTTAAATATAATTTCCCAGTCATTTTTCCTCTTACTTGCCAATGAAACTATTTCTCAGTCCTTAAATTTTACTTTCTAATATTTCCACACAAAGGTTTCATGGTGGTTTAGTGTTTTCGTATTCTGAGTTTGAGACTTGTCCAAACATGAATTACATGTTTAAACAAGGTAAAGAATATGGAAGTCCCTGCTTACCTGCCCCTACACAAATGCAGCTTCCAGATACATGCATACATATGTCTGCAGCTGTGCATGTATACACACATACACAAACAGTGGATTGGACACTAATAGGTATGTAGATTGGTCTGCTCTGACTTGTGTAAAAATGATGTTATTTGAAGGTCAAGTAATAGAAAAGTTTACCATCATTGGTTTTATTTTAATAATGCTGGTAAGAATTTAATATCAGAATCATGTTAAAACTGCCATAAGTAAAATGATTTGTGCCTCACTACCCCCTGGAAAAAAATGGAAAAGAGCATTTGTTAAATACATTCATTAAAGAGGTTAGTATTGCATCATTTTCACTTTATTTTTCAAACTACTACAATAATTCTTAGAAGAAAATACACATTTAGCTTTCTCAGTAGTTATAGAATGTGTTCATGGGAAAGTTTGTCCAGAATATGTTGTAATCATTTCTTGATAATGTAGATAAAAACTAATTTTCTTACTAAAAAAGATGTTGACAGAGTGGCATTGTCTCAGCTAGAGATCTCTGTGAAACTAAGCTTGCTGACACCAGCCACGCCATACTTTTTTTAGCTATGTTTGTTAATTCAACCATTGCATCTTGATCAAGTGACGGTCCATAATGTGTAGCTGGGACTTATGATTGAAATTCATCCCATGGTACAGATAAGAGTAAAAGCTACTCATCAACAAGAAGGATGAATAGTCCAATTATTTAATTTAATCTAATTGAAGAACATATTTTATAAAGAAGGGAAAAATGAGTTTTGTTATGACAACAATTTCTGTTGTAAATAGGATAGAATTGAAGCTACAAGATGAAATGTTTGCAGAATTTAGGCAGAATGAGTCATAGTAACACCATGCTCTTGATAGAATGGAAAGGAGATAAATTTATTGCAATGCATTGATTATTTTGTTTGTGGTATAGCTTTTATGTTATTTTGAGATTTTTTCCTTTTACATAAACCCATGTAATAGTTACAAATTAAACAGAATATGCACGTAACAGACAGATACTCAACAGAACTTGACAAGGCAATCATAAATCAAGGGGTTTGGGAGGAAAAACATTTGTTCACAATGTTAGCTGACTGTAAGGTCATTGCCTTCTATGTTCACAATTATATGTTCTAATTTATTTCAGGACTACAAATGGAGCACTGTGACAAATGTCTGCTTGTCAATAGATTAGGCAGAAAAGATAAATAAGAGAGAAGTCAGTGATAGTCTTGAGTGATTCAGCACACAGTGGTAGAACAATAGGTTGCCGTAGCATTATAAAGATTTCAGTGATTATAAAACAGATAACTCCAGGAAGGTTTTTTGTCTGAGTACCCATCATATCATAATCATACATTATATCACGTCTGAATAACTAGCTCATCTCTGTTAACTTTGCCTCACTAATTACATCAAAGCACTCCCCTGCCCCCACCCCCGCCTTTGGTAAATGTGTGTACCAGGTAGGTACACAGTATTTGGGGCACAATATTCCCAAAGGCTGCATGATATAAGGTGCCTATATAATAAATGTTATTTATCTTAGTACTTTTTATGTATCAATGTTTTTGATTAGGATGAGATTTTAAACATATAATTGGAACTTAATGTTCTTTGAACATTTTTGGAAACCAAACTTCTTGTTCCCACTATGGATTAATGCTATTACCTTTGCAACTTCCTTTTTTTTTACTATTATTCTCTTCAAAATCTTTGCATTGTAATATCCCTCACTTCAGTGTTTCAAGTTTGCTACAAAGAGTTATTCTATTCCCATATGAACATTTTAAACCTCTTTGTTCTCTGTATCAAACAACCTGTGTTTTCTCATTCTGTTAGTTCTCTGTCTTCTGGAGTAAGAATTCGTTTCTTGTCCTTTCTTAAACTAATTGTGAGGTGTGGGGGAGGTAGGGACTGTGTGGATGGGAGGGAAAAGGAATGCTTTTCTTATTTCTATGTCTGTATATAATTGTACTTACCAATTCATGTTTTTCTAGGAAATAGCTCTAATATACTCATTTGTAAAATTGGATTATTTTATCTATCATACAGATAATTAAATTAATCAAGCTTTTAAAATGTGTGGCATAGTGAGTGCTGGCATCTAATAATTGCATAATAAATGGTGTCTTCTTAGTCACCCAGATAGCATGCGTTGTGATTAATTTTTATTTCACTTCTCCACTCACCATATCTAATTAGTCTATTCTACCTCTATTAAAAACAAAAAGCAAAGTAGTATAGGTTTAGGAGATGGAATTATTTTTAAAATCTGCCTCTACCATTTACTACCTGTGCTTCAGACAAATTACCTACCCCTCTCTAAACCTACCCTTTCTCCTCTGTAAAGTAGTAATGAAGTAGTAACTTGGCTCAGAGTGTGGTTTTGAGAATCACATTCAATTAATTGTATGTGTGTGTATGCATGCATGTGTATGTATGTGTTTTAAGACTATTTATAAAATGAATGATGTAGCTAAAATGTTTAACATTATGTTCAGCATGAAATAAGTGTTCAATAAATGTATCAACATTATTATTGTGGTTATTACTGTGCATTTCAGTTGCCAGCTCATGCATTTTGTCCGCCCACCTGACCGCCCTACCCCAGGTCACCACTGTGTTCTCCCACCCTGTCATCTATCCAATACTGTTGGCAGACAAATTATTTTTTGTATTTTAAAAAAAAGAAGTCCAAGAAGCTGTTTATTATCTACCAAGCATGATGCAAGTTATTTAACCTGGCATTTTAGGACTGCTACAGTTTAATTGCACACTGTCTTTCCAGCATTATTTCCTAGTTTGTTTATCTCACAGGGATACTATGAGGATTATAATAGGGGACATATCACAAGAAGTAGCATAATATCTGGCATATAGAGAGTTGTTAATTTCTCTGTTTCTCTTTTCTCCCGTTTTCTCCCTTCCATCATCTTATTTTAATAAATCCTGGATTGAGGTCCAACTGGCCCTCTCTATACATGACATATCCTTTCCTGTGCCTTTGGTAAGATTCAGTTCTCTCTGTTTTTATTTATTTATTCAGCACATATTTTTTTACTATAGTCTGTGCATCATGTATTATTTGGCAGCAGGGACACAGATGTTTAGGGCATCTTCCAGAGGTGTATTGTAGAAAGAAAGAACAGTACATTAAAGACACTAAGACCTACAGGCTGAAATGAGAGTAGGGACCAATTCTGGTTTGGCCTACCGTTTCTTCAACGCCTAGTATAGAGTTATGGACATAATTGTTTGAGGTGAAATTTTGTGAGAGATGGAATGAGGCAAAAAGGAAGAAAGGTATGAGAGAGTTTGGCATGTTTGGTAAATGCACAAACGATATGGCTAGAGAAAATGTTGTGAAATTCTTGTCTGACGGTAGTGAGAGATGATGTCAGAGAGACGTGTGATGGCCAGAAAATGAAGAATGCTATCGCTTATGCCAGAAGCTTGGACTCCCATGTGGATTTCAAGAGCCTGTGGGGGGCGTTAAATAGGATTGTTACATGCCGCAGTTTTACTTCAGAAAGAAGTGCGATTACAGGCATGGACATGAGTTGTGAACCTATTGTAGTAATAAAGCGAATTAAAAATGGGATTGGAAAGATTTGAAACATATTTTATATGTTAAAATCAACCGCCTTTGGTAACTGATTGTCTCTGGGGAACGTAGGAGAGCGGAAACACAGGATGAGTCCTGAGTTCTTCTCAGCCTTCAGGCCCTGTGGAGTTATGACCGATCTCTGTTTCGTCCGTCTTACTGCACATTAAAGTGAAGTCTGTTTTTATACACCTTATAAAATGTTATGTATGCCTTCCTTATATCGCTGATTTCATTTTACTAGCAGTTATTGTGTATATGTCTAAATTTTCTCACCCTATTGGAAGGCCCGTAACTTAATATCTTTGTATTGCTTTGATGGCCTAATATATTAATGGTCAATAAATAATACAGATTATTAATTAATGTCATATGTTTTAATATAATCACCTGCAGAAAAAAGAATCCAGAAAATTTAGTATATAGCCGAGATATTTTAGTATTTGAAAATGAAGCTAGCAGTTGCAAATAGGTGAAGTTTAAAATTCTTTCAAAAGTACTTTAATTCTAAAAATTCAAAATTTATGATGGCCAGAAAAGAAAATAATCATAAGAAGAAATTTTGAAGTGAAATCAGTCATATTGTTTCCAAATTCAGATGAGAACTTACTATTAAAAATCTTGCACAGATTGGAAATGACTAATCAGCATTAGGGAAATGAAATTTGAAGAGCTGCCCTCATACTGTTCATGGCTAAAAATGTTTTCATGTCAGATTTTAACAGTGTTGTTCCAGTCTGAAAATTTCAATGGTTAGGCTGTTGGATTGGAAGCAAATCATCTAATTACTACTCTCTGCAGGATGATCTTTGGTGAATCGCTTGATTTCTGTTGATCTCCCTCTTCAGGGAGCAGCCTTAGCTAAGTCTTAAAGCTGATCGCATTTGAGAGATATGAGAATGTAGTACTAGATATTCTACAGAAAGACAGAGCAATGTATAGAGTAACAGAATTAAACCATGATTTTTTCCTATGGAGTGATCCCTTCATAAGGTATATGAATGTCTAATCACTATGTTGTTTACCTGAAACTAATATGATGTATGTTAACTATAATTGAAAAATAAGTTTGAAAAAGATACAAAGTTCCCACATCTATCTTCATATTAAGGAAAAATACTTTTTCAAAGAACGATTGTTTTTATTTCAGTTCAATTATGTAATTTCAATGGGGGAGTATTATGAGATGAAGTGGGAAGAGGACAGAGCTAGATTTTAGTATTAGCTTTGCACTCAACTAGCTATCAGCTACCCTCTTTGGGCCTTAGTCTCCTCATAAGTAAAGTGAGGAGGTGGAATAAATAGTCCGTTATATCCTTTTGAGCTCTGAAATTTTGTATCTGTACCTTGTCTGTATCAGATGCACAGCTATAGCACAATATTCGAGTGTGACTCATCCTGGTGAAAGGTAGAATCTAATCATGTCAATGATATTTAGAAGACCATCTGGGATAAAATATCATTTAGTTGTATTTGATTGAAAAAGCTAACCTAAAATAAAAAATGTTCATTTTCTAAAATTTCAAATGTAAAGGAGAACTGATTAGCAAATAAAAACATGGTACTATAGAGTTATATAATACTGTTAATTACAGCTCATTGTTAATGTTCCAGAAAAGTTCTATTTATTAATGAATTAATTTGTTGTATTAGGAATGCGCTGATATTAAAGGACTCAAAAGTTGGATATGTTGCAACTATTTTACATGGTTCTATGGTAATGATCCTTATATCTTGAATTCATAAACACTGATGAGTGTTGCTATCTCTGTCATAGTTACCTTGGATGCCGAGCCCTTTTTTCATATTACATCACTAGATACACGCTAAGCAGATACTATTGTACACTGATGCTACCATATTAAATTGGTAGCAAAGCAGTCACGGGGATGCAAAGTACAACGTAGGAAATATAGTCAATAATATTGTAATAATTTTGTCTGGTGACAGATGGTTACTAGACTTATTGTGGTGATCACTTTGTAAGGCACATAAATGTTGAATCACTATGTTGTACACCTGAAAGTAATATATTGTATGTCAGCTATAATTAAAAATAAATTTAAAAATTGGTAGCAAAGTTAGAGAATTATAGTTATGAATCCTCTCAAATGCTAGTTTTTTTTTCCTTTAAATCACCTTCATTCGGTTCTGAGCCCCTGCTCCCTGTGCTGAGAAGCCATCAGTCTCCGTTATCTGCCGCCCGCATCCCTGCCCGACACATACACACCATCCAGAGCTACGCAGCGGCCCTGTATCTTATCACTCCCAGTTACCACACTTAGTTTTCCCTGAGATGCCTTTTGTTCTAACCTGCACAGGTCCTCTGGAATCACAGAAGGGTCAGAGAACTCTCTGGTTGCACTGGGAATGCCACAATCAGGGTCCATCCTCCCTCAGTTCATCCATCATCCAGCCAGCTGCTTAAACAGGGGTACATTTTATCCCTATTTCTTACATGAAGCAGTTGAAGCCCAGAGAGTTAAAATGATTTGGACAGGGTTATACAGGTGATAAGTGAAATTACCAGAATAAACTCTTGGTATCGAATATCAGTTTGACTTTTTAGATAAATTATATCCCGTAATTTCAAAGAAAGAGTTTCATATATGTTTGGAGCATACGATATACATTTGAATATATGTATAGATGAGACCTAGAGACGATTATTTTGAAACGCTCAGATTCATTTGTTCTTGTACATTTGCTAAGCACAAATTTGTCCAGTCTTCTTATTACATTATCATCAATTTGTACAAATTTAAAAACGTGGTCTCATGTCAAGTTAATGACCCGAGAGAAGGGAAAAACTAACGGGCTCCCTTTTCAATTGCAGTGCTGGGTGATTCACTATTGTATTTGATGAACAATGTATATTACAATTTTAAAAATGGAAGTTGATGGCTCCAGTCACCTATTAACCCAAGGCATACGGTGGGGTTCACTTGTAGTTTCATAAATCCCCATCCATCTCCCACTTTTTTGTTTGTTACACTTGACTGGAAATAATGGATTATTTCTTCCTATGGAACCGTCCTTGATTGTCAGTACATCTCCAAGGGCATAATCATGATATATTAAAAAATAATCATGTAAATTATAATCATCATCTCACTCACATTTTCCAGAATATTTTTAATGATGAGTATTTTTCCTTTTAAATACTGATTGGGACTTTTGTAGCTTGAGATAAAGTAATCATATGCAAATTATTTTATTTGATATACTGTTAGTTTAAATCCAGAGTTATAACAAGGCTTGAAATTGGGCCATAGCAAGAAAATGGTTTACAGTTTTACCTGGGAAAAGTTATTTGTTTAAATTATGCAAAAGGCCTGCCAGTTTTACAAGTGGGATAAGGTATGGTGGAAGACTTTTACCTACTCAGAGATACATGAAATTAGTATACAGAATGGGAAGGGAAATTAATACAATCAGACTTTAAATATTGTTTTAAAGTTACTGTTTAAAATGGTGGAAAATGTGTGTAGCCATGCCTTTTGTGCTGACAGTGATGGAAGTGCAAGGTTAAATTATGCTAACACATTCATGTTAAAATGCAGTGCTTGTACATTTTTACCACATTAACATCTCTCATATTTTACATCCCTTCTCTTCTCAATTTTTATCAGGAGATTTCTTCCACATTATTCTCCAAATAGTAGACTAACTTTTCTGAGGATTTACTCAGAGGCTGAGACTCAGCATGGCAGCTGGTAGCAAAAAAATCAAAGCATAATTGTTCCTTGTTTCTGACCACTCACCCTACAATGTATTAGCATTCATGGCAGAGAGATATTCAAGTCCATTACAGGAATTTCTCATCTTGGACTTTTAAAAAGTGTGTGTTTAAAATTTTTTAACAGTTTGGCTTATAGTGTATGCATTTGTCATAGTATTCAGTATTATTATTGGCATAATTGTTTTTACTTTCACAGCATCAGGGAAGCTTATTGGAAAAAGCACATTAAATCAAGAGCATAACTTTGAGGGGATATGCTGAGAGTGTCTTTACTTCCAAATCAGCCACAATCAACAAAGTTGTTCATTCATGTTTCTTATGATCCAGGTCGGGCTTTTGCCCAACTGTGACCTCTTTCCTTTATAGCGTGACCAGATAACATAGCCAAGCAGTAGATTCAGAACCATTACCGGTAACTATATTGTGTAACTAGAATGATCCAGCATTTAAACGTGACATTCCATCCATCGTGTCCTGTTTTACTGGCAAAATTATTACTGGCATGCCTTTCACTCTCAAAATGCCTTGGTTTAGATGAGAAATTATATGTCACCTCACCAATTAGGTAAATATTGGTGATACCATTTTTCTAGATCTTCTTTTTCTTTCTAAATCCTGGAGAAATCTAAAGGCACTGGAATTTTAAGTGACTTTCCCAAAAATATAGAGCTACTTAGTGGCAAAGCTAGAATTTAAGTGTTTTGACTTAAGCCTTGGGCTTTTAGCCAAGTCAGATTTGTTAATTTGTCAATTTTGCAGGTTAGATTTTTAAAGATTTGTCCTTTGACCATTTATTTTTAGGTGTATTCTCTTGCTCTTACTTATTCTTGAATATTTTTACATTTAATATAAGGCATTTAGAGAAATTGAGGTAAAGTGAGCCACACTAATTGTAGAGTGTTTCCAAATGATGAGAAACTGTTGGAAATATCATTACCATTCAGGTGCTGGAAAGCACTAAAAAGCTGGCAGCGCACAATACCGTGGCCAGTTTGACCTTGTGGAGTGAAATCTAAATTGTCTAGAATTGACCAGCCTGTACCAGAGATTATCATTATACTGGTCTCTGGCCAGTTCTTTTGGACTGATCACTCATAATTGATCCAGATCTCTTGTGTAACAAGTTGAATTCTAGGCAAAACATTATTAATTTTTGCATTTTGCCATCAGCTCTGAAAATCATGTGCTTCTAGAAATTAATGTAGCTAGGGAGTATAAGTTTTATTCAAGCTAAGTGGTAATTTTCTTTTTCTGTATTGTCTAGATTTTTCTAGATATGACATTTGGTTCCGGAGGACACACAAGAGCCATTCTGCAGAAAGAGTCAGATATTACTCTGTACGCCTTAGACAGAGACCCGACAGCTTACGCAATAGCTGAACAACTTTCAGAATTGTATCCGTAAGTATTCCTCTTGTATAATTATTTAATTGGAGTGTTGAGTTTTACAGAGCTTCCTTTATCATCTTAGAATTTGTCCTCCCTTGTATGATATTTCATTCCACTGATTATTCCTTGCCCTTTATTCCCCCAAAGAATTAATGTAAATGATGTTTTCAGTACCACTTAAAATAATGATTTGATGCATGTATTATTTTGGAATTAATAAGAATAAATACAAAAATGACTTTTGGCTAAAGTTTGAAGAGATGTTGAAATCCATTCATGGAAAGTATTTTGACAAATAACCACTAGTTTAAACAATACTTTTCAAGAGAATTTTATGATTTACAGTTTCCAAGAATTTAGTGAAGTAAGTTACGTATGTGATAATTCTACAGAATTCCTCAGGTCACATATGTCAACATGATGCAATCATTTTCTCTAAACACTTTTTGAAATTCACGAGTAAATTTAGAGTTCTCTATTCCCTTTATCAGAATTAGTGAACTTTCACTATAGAACTTTTTAAAAATAAAAAATATTGTCTTCATGAGTGGTAAAACCATCTTCCTTGAGAGAAAAGTTTAGAATCAGTGTTAATGTCCATTTGGCCATCAGCCTGAAAAACAAAAATATCTTGGAACTAAGATGACTATTGTGAAATACTATGTAAAGGGCTATTTTCAGAAATGGGGAATTGTTTTATTCTGTCATGCTCCAGAGACTGGAATAAAGAAAATTGATGAGAATATCAAAGGTAAGTTCTGACTTGATGTAGACTGGAGATTTTACTAGTTGTAGCTCTCTAGCAAGGCAAAGGTCTCTTTGGTGAAAGAATAAAAGTGTAATCATGGAAAAGCTTCGTCACAGACTGAAGGTAGAAAATTGGATTACTATTGTAGAATAGTCTTCTTCAGCCTCTGTCAGGTCTCATACTCTTTGCAAATCTATCAGTGTGATTTATTCTCCTAGTAAATATGTAAATAAATAGATATAAAATTTTGTTTGCAAGAGCACAAAGTTTATGGAGTATTTTGGATTATTTTGGATTATTTTAATTCCAGGTTATTTTCTTCTAAGAAATATATGAAGATGAGATTAATGACATGGTACTTTTTCTTTTTTCTAAAAAATCTTTCACTGTCATCTTCAATGTGACTTAGATGTACGTTCTTTAAAAATATCTTGTAGTAGGGCATTCACATTTGTGAAATATCTTAGATTATGACCTTAACATTCATAGAATGAGTACAGCTCGCCATCATATTTCAATCATAGATAAATTGAATTTTCTTAGTTATTGTCTCTAGAGGTAATGATTCCTAGTTCAGTTGATTCAAGCTCTCTTATTCTTTCTATAATATTTATCAGTTTTATCAGGTGTAATTCTTTACCTAACAGGAATCTTGAGGCTCTGTATTCTCTCTTCAGTTTACAGATGTGGACATTATTTGCCAGACAGATTAAATGACTAACTAAAAGGCATACTTGGCTTAACAGGGATAGAGCAGGCACATGTTGTTTGATCCCCTCCCCCACCTAATAATCTCATTTTATTAATTACACTACCTTGTCTCAAATCTTGTTGAGACTTTTTAAATTCATCAACGAAATAATTCCTTTGCCAAACATAATAAATTAAAGGACAGTTAAATCAGGAAGAAGGAATGATACAGATAAAAGCTAGAATCAAAAAAACTGAAAACAAAAAAAGGATAAAGAAATCCCAACTGATCATTCTTTGAAAATAGCAAATTTTTTTCAGCCTGATTGTTAAAGGAAAAAGAGAGTAAAAACATTTGATTAAAATGGAGAGAGACTAACTATGGACACAAGATAATTTATTCATAATATAACCAATACAACCAATTCTGTAATGTAAAATCTACATGAAATCAATGATGTCTTAACAAAATGTAAAATGTATTAAAGATAATACAACCAATTCTGTAATGTAAAGTCTAGATGAAATCGATGATGTCTTAGCAAAATATAAATGATTAAAATTGACTCAGTAATTATTAAACTTGAATAGGTCATTACCATAAACATTAGAAAGGCAACTAAGGTACATAGAAAAATGAACCATGACCAGAAAATTGAGAGGTTATATACACAATCTAAGGGTAAGAAACTTTAAATCAATGTTAGAAATCGTAAATATATAAAAGTAAGTCATAAAATACCTAACTATATAAAAACTTTGAAAACATATGGCAAAAATAGTATTGCAAAATTTTAAAGAGTTAGTTTAGAAAAGAAATCTTTGCAGGTTAGGGGATAGGCAAACGAGTGATAATTTAGGGGAGTAAAACTGTTTTTTCTGTTACCCTTTTAAGTTCTTAGATAGGACCCTTGCAACAGAAGACATGAGAAAGAGAAAACATGTTAATTTATTTAATATGAGTTTTATGTGACACGAGAGCCTTCATAAGGAAATGAAGACTGGATGACATGTTTAAACCTCAGCATTTTTGTATTAGGTTTGATGAAGAGTGGGAAGTCATAGAAAATTGTGGTGGGACAAAAGGTGTGAGTAAGTGCAGTAGTAAACGGGGGGCGGGGGGGGGAACACAGCAAGCCAAACCAATTCAGATTTCTTCCCATCCCTTCATCGCAGAGATGCGGAGGCTCCTTTGCTCTGAGTAGAGGGAGGGTATCTCTCACCTGAGGGTCAGTGACCTACTTCAGGGAAAGGTCAGAAATTCTTCCTGCATGTGCTGTTTCTCAAACTCCTTTACTTTAATATATTCAATATGCCAAGGTTCCATACTTTGAGGTAGTGTGTCCTGAATCCCATCAATATTTACTGTGTAAGAATTATTTCAATATTGATAAGACAACAAAACTCAGTTTGAAAAATGGGCAAAGAATATATAAGAGTCATTCACAGAATATTAGGTATAAAAAGATTGTTCACTTCAGTAGCAGTGATGAGGGAAATGAAATTAAAAATAATGGTAAAAATACACTTCTCAGACTGGAAGGACATACTTTTAAATGTGAGGAAATGGGGTAGGGACATTTAGCCATTTTTTAACGGACCTCTTTTAAAATTAAAAACAAAACACATAACCTGCTTAGAATCTATTCATCTAAATAAAAGAATCAGTATCTAAGGAAACAAATCCTTAGGCTTACTGCAGACTTTGTGTGTACATTGTTTGTGTATATACTCATGGGGAAGCTGAGAAAGAAGGAATTACTGGTGGGGCAAGTGTGCCGAAAGGGAAAAGAATGGTTAAAAAAAACAAACCCAGACAGTGTATGATGACATCTTTGATATGTATGTAAAGTAGAAAATGCCAAGCAATGCTACATCTTATTTATGAATACCTACATATGTAGTTATGGTGCAAAAAGATGCATGAGAAAGAAAAACACAACTTTGTGCCAGGGATAATTTCTGGGGATAATGGATGGATAGATGGTTGATTGGTTGGAAGGATGGAGAGATTAGATTGATTGTCTTCTTAAAAATAAATGTGTAATTACAACTTGTAGCAAGTGCACAATAAAGTGAATATTTTGTCATTTCAATGTTAACATCCTTAAGGAAATGTAGTAATTTCTTTCTTCCATATAATTGTTTTGCTGTTGTCAAAGAGGAGCTTATTCTTCTGAAAAATTACATGTTCTTTGCTCTGTCAAACTAAGTCAAAAATAAAAACTAATGTTTTTGCAGAAAATGAAGCAATTCATAGGAAGATTGAGTTTTAGACTAACACATTTCAGCTTTCAGAAAAGATGACATGTCAGATCACCTGTTGTTTAAAAATGGAAACTTTTCCCCATCGCCTCTGAAGACTGTACAAGAGGAAACACGTTTAAATTGGTGCAGTGGGGTGCTGGTTGACTTCTACCACTGTGGAAGATGGACATTGGAATACAATTTTTTAAACACAATTTTTCTCTAAATTGAGAAATAATATGTGCTCCATAGGTTGAGTTTAGAGAATATAGCCACATATAAGAAAAATAAAGTCATAATTGATTCTATCATTTAACTGTGATTTTAAACAGATTGTAAAAAATATAGTAGGCTATTATTTTCAATTATCAATAAATGTCGATTTGCTTATTGGGGTAAATGTATAGTATATAGAAAAATATAGAGAAAAATTGAACTCATAATTCCATCACCTTAATCAGTAGCAATGATTTTGCATATTTCATCTTATCTTTTTAATTGTCAATATTTCATTATATTTTATGTACTATTTCTTGTTGAACTTTTTGGCTATTTTTACTTTTTATATTTTAAAATATTAAAATATCTTAGCCAATTAAGGAACCATTTTGATCAATTGAGTTAATTTAGGAAGAATTGACATTTTCATTCTGCATCCCAATCCAAAAGCATGTGTGTCTTTTCATTTATCACAATATTTTGTGTTCCTTATTAATATTTTTAAGTTAAAATGATAAAATACAGAAAAGTACTAAGGATTAAAATATAGAGGACACATGGACAAAACTACGGGGCTTGGAAATGGAAGGGAGGTGGGGAGGGATGGGTGGGTGGGCTGGAATGGGATTGAAAGATAGAAACTGTACTGAATAATCTAAAATAAAAAATTAAAAAAAATAAAATAATTCATAATTACCCACCAATATTAAGAGTTTGGTATATATTTTCTCCTAATCATTTTGGTTATATATATAAGCAGTCATATATACATATATATTTTATGCATACATACATATTTTCTAAAAGTAAATTATACTTATACAATATAAGTACATTCATATTCCATTAAACTATGTTTAATTTTATTGGTTGTTGAGTCTTTCCTTAATAAAGTTATTAGAATTCTAATTCTAATACAATCTTATCTGTTTTCACATTACTTTATTTTAAATCTTTCTGTGCTATATTCTTTTAGATGTACTTCCTATGAACAACAAATACCAGATGTACTTTGTGTAAACAAATCTGAGTATGTTTTCTGTAAAAAGGTAATTAAATCTGGATGTGCTTGCTCTATGTCATGTTGTTTTATATTTTCTATTTTTGTATTTTAGTCAAATTTCTTTGGCTTTAAAAAATTTTTATCTATAATACATACATGTATACACACACACATATATATGGATTTGCCTTTTCTCTAACACTTTTGATGCTATACCTTTCATTTTTTTTCAATCTTTTTTTTATTGTCGTTCAAGTACAGTTGTCTCCATTTCCCCCCACTACTCTCCCCAAACCCAGCCATCCCCACCTCCCACCCTTGATCTTATCCCACTTTGGCATTGTCCATGTGTCCTTTATACATGTTTCTTGATGTCCCTTTCCCTTTTTTCACCCATTGTCCCCTCCTCTGTCCCCTTTGGTTACTGTCAGTTTGTTCTTTATTTCAATGTCTCTGGTTGTATTTTGCTTGCTTGTTTGTTTTGTTGATTAGGTTCCAGCTTATAGGTGAGATCCTATGGTATTTGTCTTTTACCACCTGCCTTATTTCACTTAGCATGATGCTGTCCAGTTCCATCCATGCTGTTGCAAAGAGCAGGAGCTCCTTTCTTTCTGCTGCATAAAATTCCATTGTGTAAATGTACCACAGTTTTTTGATCCACTCATTTACTGATGGGAACTTAAGCTGTTTCCAGCACTTGGTTATTGTAAGTTGTGCTGCTATGAACATTAGGGTGCATAGGTTCTTTTGAATTGGTGTTTCAGGGTTCTTAGGGTATAATTCCAGCAGTGGACTTGCTGGGTCAAAATGCAGTTCCATTTTTAGTTTTCTGAGGAAATTCCATACTGTTTTCCACAGTGGCTGCACCAGTCTGCAATCCCACCAACAGTGCACTAGGGTTCCCTTTTCTCCACAGCCTTGCCAGCACTTGTTTGTTGATTTGTTTATGTTGGCCATTCTGACCAGTATGAAGTGGCATCTCATTGTGGTTTTAATTTGCATCTCTCTGATGGCTAGTGATGCTGAACATCCTTTCGTATGTCTTTGGGCCCTCTTTATGTCCTCCTTGGAGAAGTGGCTATTCAGGTCCTTCTCTGAGGAAATGAGTGAATAGAACGTTCTCAATCTTTTAACTGACTGGCTTCACTGCCTTGAATCAGGGTCTAATCATACCTTCATTAAAAGAGATATTTTTCCAGTATTCTGCCACATTCTTGAGGAACATTTTTAGTTATTGCTATTTGAATTTCCATTGTTTTGTTTGTTTTCCGAGAAGATTAAATAGATATCAATAGCTGGCCTCCGTATTTTCTATTCAGGTTTGTTCCATGGTCATGAAATTGAAGAGTTACAAGTATAATTTACCCATACAGTATATGTATTTTAAATTATCCATACAATCTGTTCTAACTTGTATAGTGTTCTCTTGCATTTGAAGGTTACCATTTACCTCCTCTTCCTTTTAAGCCACCATTTTTAATTTTTTGGTTAAATGCACACAGAAACTGGGGCAAAGGCAAGTCTAGACCTCTTGGCTTCTGGCTCGCTACTTGCGTTCTTTCTAACACTGCACAACCTGATAGTGTTGTGAAAGCAATGTAGTCACGTGCTCTAGCAGAGCCAGCGCGCAAACCCAGGCATTTTGTCTCCAGGGCCAGTGTAAAAATCAGGTGAAGGAATGTACTGTCTCCAACAGCCCTATCTATGTAAAATTTAGACTGTTGGGATAAGATATGAGACACAGCTGTTATTAATCGTACTAACCATAGGAGGTCAGTTCTGCTATGCACTGTCAGATTGAAAGAACTTTTATAAATATAAACAAGCATGGAAAAATGACAACTTGGAAGGACCAACTAGACCATTTTGAACTATTGGTGATGGTCTGTCACCTTTTCTCTATTTTTGGTAATACTGAATACAAATATAACTAAAACGGGATGTTGTATTTTGCTCCACTGAATACTATATAATCTCTTCCCAAGGGATATCAGCCTTGCAAGATCAAGGTGTTTCAGGAGGTAAAGGTACTCTCTGACTTAGTTCGAAGGCTTAAGGAAACATGTGATACTACGTAGTTTTCAGGCAGCCTCACAGGTCCAGAGGTTCCAAGGGAATTAGGACCTATACAGTACATGCCGTCATAGAGCTTACGATGTAAGTGGAAAATAGATAGGAAAGAGATGATTTCACAATTATGACTTAACTGCAATTGTGATTATGGCTAAGAATGAGTACAATATGTTTTTAAAAGCAATATGATACAATAGGTACTAACAGCAGTATACTCTATTGTAGTCCAGAACATCTGGAACAACTACCTGCGTATCTGGATTCCAGGCAGGACTTGAATTAGTAATGACTGTTAGGTAGGTAAAGAGGGAGGGTTGGTGGAGCGAGAGAGAGAACATTTGTAGTAATGAGAACTGGATATTCAAAGATCGTTAGCAGGAAGGAGGATGTCATACTGAAGAAACTATACATAAAATGAGAGGTGTGAATGCATGGGAGAGAGCAGAGGAGTGGCTAGAAGATGTAAGCTGGGGCCACATCATATAGGACCTTGTTAAGGATTTTGGATTTTATGGCCTTCAAGGGAAGGCACCAAACTGTTTGAAATAGGAGACTGACATGATAATATTTACATTTTTACAGTAGTTTGCTTGCTGTATGAAGAAGGGGTTAAAGGAGGCTAAAACTGGAAAGGATTCAGGTAGATCGGTTAAACGGTTAGACATTGCTACTCTATGTGATAACTGTTGGTGGTTGGACCTTGAAGATTTTTTTTCCTGACCATCCTATTAGAAATTGTACTGTTTTAATTGTTCCTGGCTTCCCTTTTTCATGGGATTCTAAAAGAATAAAATAGCTCCTTCCAAGGTAAATTTATGTTGTGATTTTATAGGTAAAATTGAAGTTAACATTGTGACATTAAATCTTAAGAGACCCTTCAACACCTCCCACGTATCTGACTTGGCTGATATAAGGAAGGAGACAAAGAATAAGTAGATCCAACCCTGCCGTGTTCCCAAGTCCTGCAGAGGGAGGCTTTGCATTCTCACAGAAGATTTTTAGTGATTACCTTTCCTCCAGAACCCTCTCCACCTCGTGTTTTCCCTCTCTAGGGGAATGGTATTACCTTGGAAAAACACATTCATTCATTAGGTGAGTGAGTGAGCCTAGGCACTAGTCTTACTTAATGATTCCCATCCCCTCACCCTTTGTGTGTAATCAGCAGTAAGGGTCTTTCAGTTCCACCTCAAGTCGTGGCAGCTTTAATATCTGACCTCTCTTTTTCTTCTTCACCGTCTAACTCTGGAGCCATAGTGCTTCTTTTTTTGAATCTCAGTTTGGCCATTTACTCACTGTAAAACTTCAGATAAATTACTTAGCCTCTCTGTTCCTCAATTTCCTTCTTTAAGATGGGAATAATAGTACCTACCTCCTAGGAATGTTGTGAGGATAACCATTTAGTATACATTTTTCATGTGTCATGAAACCGTTTTATTGGGTCTGTGTCATTTCATTATGGAATGAAATAAAGTATGAAATGTCATTGTATATCATGAAATTAAATCAAATATTGTTTCTTATGAAATAATATGTATGTATATATATACACACATGTGTTGTGTTTTTGTATGGAATTTCTTTCTATCTCAATGAAAATGTTTTTGAAAACTATCCTGTGTGGCTACAGTCCATATATTTGTTCACGTTATGTTTGTTGAAGTGGTGAAGAAACTTTGTCTAATACATGTCCATATTTTTAGGACCTAGCTCTGTGCTTGGAATATATATGGAGGTCAATAAATGTTTGCTTACAGTTCAAACAAAACAGAAACCAATGGTGTGGATGAGAGTTATACTTTCTAGGGTTCTGTTTTCTGGAAACGGTAATTTGGTTAGAGAATTAGAACCCCCTGAAAAGTGCCTCCTTTAATCTGTACTTTTCCAGTCTTGCAATAAATGAGATAGAATCTGAAATATAGACACTGATTATGAAGAAAGGACACATGTTTGGGGAGTGGATAGAATTTTAAAGTGAGAAATAAAGATATATCTATAATAACATTTACAATGTATGACAGAAAATAAATTAACTTTTACCCTTACTCAGGATTGTAATAATACAGACAGTCCCCACTCTATGAAGATTTGACTTGAGATTTTTGACTTGGTGATGGTACAAAAGCGATAATGCACTCAGTAGAAACTGTACTTCAAGTTTTGAATTTTGATCTTTCCCTGAGCTGGTGATAACTGTTCAGTTCTCCCTTGTGGTGCTGGGGAGTTGCAGCGGGCCTCAGCTCCCAGATAGCCACGCGATCACGAGGGTAGCCAACCAATGCTCTATAGTACGCTGCATTGCCAATGTTCTTTTTTTGGATATTAAGTTTTGTGTTTTCACATATCATCATGTCTACAAAATGCCTATCTTTATCTCCCGCTTCTGGTGAGAAGAAGAAGGCAATTACTCTTGAGATGTAATGCAAGGTAATTCCCAGTTGTAGGCTAATGTATATATACTGAGCAAATTTAAGCTATGAGGTTCAGTAGGTTAGATGTATTAAATATATTTTTGAGTCAGTATATTTTCAACTTATGGATTTTGGGGGGTGTACTCCATCATAAGTCAAGGAGCATCTGTCTCGTGGAGAAGGGATGATGAATAGGCTCAGAAAGGTATGTAACCCTGGGTTTATCAAATGAATTGCTTTTCTCAGTTTTCAGTCAACTCTTACTCTTCTGAATCCCTACCTGGTATGCTGGATAGTCTCCATTTGCCTTTAGATTCTCTTCATCCTTGTTCACACTGACCCCCAGAAATTGACCTTTATGAATTTATCAACAGGTTTCCTTTTCTTCTGACTTTTGGTTGGATTCAGTAAATGGGAGGCACTGGCAGGAAATCAGAGGGCAGAGATGAGTGAGGTCAGAGTGAATGCTAACAGTGGCCACATTTTCTCTTCGGGCATCATTGTTCGTGGGCCTCTTCTACCAGACGTCGCTCTGGCTCTTTGGGATTTCAGTCACCACTCGTTGCCTTTACCTCTTCAACTTCATACCTCATGTGTGTTATGAGGATTAAGTAATATTATGGAATTAAATTGTTTAGCATAAAACCATTTAATAAATGTTAGCTATAGTCGCTTTGTGAGCTATAGTTGCTTTTGCTCCCAGGCTAACATTTTCTCCATTGTGACTTCGCCATCAGCTCTTGGCTTCAGGCCAAAATATTTTTATGAATGTCAAAACCAAACAGAAGACCTTTCCTATGTGTCTCCTGTTCTTTGGCTCTCCCCTTTTATCTGCATATGTTACCTTCTAGAAGCTACATTTTCCTCATTAAAGAAGGTTGAAAGTTTTCCAAGATTTAATTTTTAGCCCGTTCTTGTTCTGAAACCTAAAAATTATGGAAGGCTGACTCCTGAGTTGTGTTCATTACCTATAGGTTTAAATGCTTATTATTAATTATTAACCTTATTACTGGCATGAGGAAACTGAGTCTGCAAGTGATAATTTTGAATAAAGTCTTTGGTTCTTGTTTTCTGGCAATACAGTTTAACTATAGACCACATAGTTAACACCTCTACACCTATTCCCAAGTGTTGTTATAGATGTATTTCCTCACTCAGGAGATGTGACTGAAAAGTTTAAAAACTGGACCTGGCCAGGTGGCTCAGTTAGTTGGAACATTGTCCTGTAAACCCAAAAGATTGTGGGTTTGATAGCTGGTTGGGGTGCATGTGGGAGGCAACTGATCAATATTTCTCTTCTCTCCCTCTCTTTCATCAATAAACATCCTTGGGTGGGGATTTAAAAAAATTAAAAAACTGATTCATGGAAATCAACATATATATTTGGAATTCAAATGATGTTTACTATTATGATAACTATGAGAAAATGAATTACCTCTTCACAAACTTAAGATAATCCATTTTTATTGCCTGTGACATTTGAACATCTCCATATGGTACCAGGGTAAGAATAGCAGCTTGTTCAGAACAAGAATAACTTTACCTAGAAAGACTTCCTTTTATTTTATCTTGGGTAAACAATACATATTTAGAGACATATTTTATTACATATGAGAAAATTTTAGTAAAACCCTTTACATTTGGGCTTCTGAGATATTAAAAGAATGAAGACAATAATATAGTTGTATTTTCTCTAATATCATGAACTAATTAAGTCAAAATAACTTTACTATAATTACATGTATAATCCTCCTGTTCTCTACACCCCCACTTTTGTAAAACTGAGACAAACAGCTGCTGAATTGGATTATCTCCTTTAGCATTTTATTCTTGTTTCCTGGGAGAATACAATCTAAATTTAATGCACAATTCAACATCATTTTAGGGCCTGCTGTGTATAGGGGAAGTCGGGTTGGCGTGGGGAGTGCTGAGCAGCTCGAGGAATGGTGTCTGTACCAAACGAGAAGTTCAGGTATGTAGATCTCTTGGAAGAGAAAATAACCAAACATACTCTCAACTCCAAATACATTATTTTTGGAATATTTATTCTTATTTTCCCTATTAGTGTTGTTTGTTGCTTATTTAATTCAATTCAAGGAACTCTATTTTGTTGCAGGTATTAAAATACTTTTTTGAATTATAGCGGGATAAAAAGAGCACTATAATTCCTTCCTACCTTATGAGGAAAGACAAGTATTAAATAGGTATTTACAATAGAGAGGGTGAGTGTCAGAACTCCAAAGCATTAGATATTATAGAAATTACAGAAATAAGGTATTGTAGTGTGGAAGAGGTGACTGTGTGGTATTTAAATATAATACCATTGCTACAAATATTTGTGAAAAGGAAGAGTGCTTGCTACATAGGACTTATGCCGCTTCATAAGACAAGTAAAATGTCTGTAATAACAAGATATCACTGATCGAGTTAATTAAGTTATTCAAGTAATACTTCTATATAGCAGGCTCTATTCCATGGTAAAATTTCCAGATAAAGTTAAATTTTCTCTTACCACTGGAGTCTGTTAAGAATTTGGCCTCTGTCTTTCCTCTAGACTCATCTGCTATAACTCCATACCAGCCTCCTTATACCCTCCATGAAACTACTTTTACATAAACTCCTCATCTGGTGTCATATCAATACCACTCTTCATGTGTACATGTTCCTTATTCCACTTACCTTTCAAGACTAAGCACTCATCCTCTGAGGAACTCATCAGTGACTCTCCCAGTTTAACTTAACATCCCTCCTCTGTTTTCCATCACACCCTGTGCTCCTTTATCCAGGCTTCTAACACACCATTATGTAGTTTTACTTCCATATCTTTTATAAAAAGTTTTATTTATTTATTTTTAGAGAGAGGGGAAAGGAGGGAGAATGAGAGGGAGAGAAACATCAATGTGTGGTTGCCTCTCACACACCTTCTCACTGGGGACCTGGCCCACAACCCAGAAATATGCCCTGACTGGGAATTGAACCGGTGACCCTCTGGTTCTCAGCCCAAGCTCAATCCACTGAGCTACACCAGCCTAGAGTATGACTGTGTCTTACCCAACTTTGTATGTTCAAAATTCTATAGGAGATACTTGATTAATGTCATATGGATAGATAGATATGAGAATGAATGATCACTTTCCATTTTCTGTATCAGATGTGTAGAAGGAGAAGAAATTAGATGTAATTTGCTGAGTTTATCTTGCTTTTCACTTCACAATGGAAATCTGACCCTTCTAAATCTCTAAACCACTGTTTGAAATAATGTTGTTTATCTAGATCCGGGTTCTAAAAAGAATTAAAAGACTAACTGCACATTCAACTTCTCAATAAGTATTTATAATAGGAGACAAAGAAATATTAGGAAATAAACCCAGATTAGATATAGTGTGCATTCCAGTAAGCTCAAACCCCTAATTACTAGCATTTACTATAGACAGACCAGTTACCACTTGTTTCCACTTCAGGTCCTGCACATCATGGAAAGCTAAAGGGAGTATAATATTCTTATTACACAAATGTATTCAGATACCATATGTTATAAGAAACTACATTCCATTCTCCAGTAATGCTCGTCTGTTTTCCTTTCACTGAAACTGAAAAATTCATGTTTGGCATGTCAACTCCTGCAGGTAAAATTATTAATTTCTTTTAAAGAAAAAAAAGTCAATTCCATATATCATACTGTTATCATGTAATAAGTGAAGATATCAGGATACAAAGAATAATTTAGAAAGTACTTTTTATATTAACATCTTATTTTTATCTTGAATTATTTTTCATATCAGCAAGTATATTAAAAGGAACACATTTTGTGCAATGTGTAGGCTTAGCGTAGGGTTTTCTGCACTGAAACTTTGCAAAGATATTGGTTAATTGCTAGATTTCAGGCACCTTTCTAACCTTCTTCTTAGTGGGTGTGAAAGGGTTTATTTGTAAGAGATATTGCTACTGACAGAATTTTATCTTTTTCTCCTGGAATCTCAACAGCAATTCCCATGTTAGAGGCATCCCCAGAAAGTTCGTCAAAGGATTTCCACCCACATGCTGAATATCTAACAGGGCTTGACCCATTTTTTCCCTTATTAAGGTAGCAGCATATGCATCATGGGGAAAAATAGAATAAGAGCTAGTCTAAGCTTGGAATTTCAAAAAGTTTTCTACCTGTATGCAATGAATTGAAGTGGAAACCAAAATTAGTCTTTATTTCTTATATACCCCTAATAATATTCAAAACGTCTCATGTAAAAGAAGTCACATCTGATATCACGAACTTATTTCTGAGTGCCTTAAAATTCATATTTCTATTATCAAATGCAATGAATGTAAATAGCAAAAATGGAGCACATTATAAATAGAGAACACTCCTTCAGAGCTGATTTTTAGGATATAAAGCATGGTTTTATGTAAACCACTTCCTTGAGGATGATTGACATAGAAAGAACTGTACGTATTTAATGTATACAATTCAATGAATTTGGAGATAAGAATACGTCCATGAACCATCACCAGTCTATGCTATAGACATTATATATATTACCTCCAAAAGTTTACTCTCACTCTTTATTTATTATGTTTTGTGTGTGTGTGATAAGAAACTTGATATAAAATCTATCCTCTGGGCCATTTTAAAGTATATGATACAGTATTGTTAACTATAGGCTCCATGTTGTACAGGAAATCTCTAGGACTTACCCTTCTTGTGTAAGTGAAACTTTGTACACTTTGACTAATCCCCACCCCCTCCCCCGTCACCTGGGTCCACCATTCTATAATACTTTCTGTTTCTGAGTTTGACTATTTTAGACTAGGACAAAAAGTAATTGCCTTACTGGTTAAATAATATAGATAGTAATCATTAAATGAGACTAAAACTTTGAATAGTAATAGTAGAATTCTTTAAAAACAGACAAAATAATTATAATACAGAGAATAAGAAAGTGTATTTTTAAAATAACTTTGCTTGTATAAATGACTGAATCTTCATAATAAGTTTTTTTATCTATTTCAACCATAAAAATTTTTTCCTTGTGGCATCTAAATACTCATATATAGACTATGGCAGATTGATTAAAACAAAAAAACCTAAAAGATAAAAGTCTCTTTGAAACACAAGACCACCTTCAGTGTTTCCCTCTCATTAAATGTCTGCATTCCGGCAAGTTACTCTGCATACCCATCACCCCTTCTTCATGATGAATGAGGAGTTACCATCAGTGAGAAAATAATGTTTAGTTAAATACGTGTTAATTGTTGTTACCATAGCAGTTGCTTTTTCTGCTGTTATTAGTTTGGAGTCAGTCACCCAGCAAATATCCAATTACAAGTACTTAAGTTGTGCATTCACTTCCCTTTTGTAGTTATTTCATCTTCTGACCAGACTCATTGTTTTGAATTCCTCTCCTTCCATTCATTCTTTCACCCAAGGAAGGCTTTCAACTGCCCAGCCTCTCGACTCTACCAAAATACCAAAATTCCTCTCGTCAGAGACATCACTGCTGTCTAAACTACCAGCATCAGCCGCCGATTCCTACTACTCATCGTACTTGACCATCAACATCAAGTGATGTTGTGGACTATTTCCTCCTTCTTTAAACTATTTCATTTGGATTCTTTGGGTTTCCTTCTCCTCACACTAGGAGCTTCTTCTCAAATTCCTTTCCAAGTTTCTTTTTATCATCCTCTAATATTTGTGCTTTGGGGGCTCTTTTTTTGTGTGTGTACATATATATATTTGTTCAAGTACAGTTGTCTCCATTCCCCGCCCCTGCGCCCAGGGCTCTTTTACAGGCCTTTCTTTTTTTCTATTTATATTCACTCCCTCGGTAAACTTATCCAGTCTCAGAGCTTTAAAAACTACCCATTGATGACTCTCACAGGTTAATCTCCATCTAATTGCTTAGTTAACATTCCCCCTTGGCAATATAATAGAAATCACCAGTCTAACACATTCAAGCAAAGCTCTTGATCTTCCCCTTAAAACCTGACTCACCCTGAATCTAACCATCGGTTAAGGGAAATTCTGTTTTTTCTCTTTGCTCAAGCATGATAAAATAAAATAAATTTTAATTAACAAATGAAAGAATATTATGTCTTTTTAATAGGATAGTATAATTTTGTCTGGATATCCTATTAGCTGTACCTTCAAAATATATCTACAATCTGACCCCTTTATACTACCTTATTAATACTACCTTGGCCAAACCACCATCATCTTGTACCTGGATTTTTGCATCCTAACGGGTCTCCATTCTTCTGCCATTATAATATTTTTGTGGTTAGATCTCTGCACCAGGACAAGTTATCCTTTTTCAAAACAAATTAGATTGTTACTCCTCTGCTCTGTGCCCCTTTACCTTTTACTCCATTTATCCCCACTAGCCTCCCAGCTGTCTTGCTATTTTTTGAATATTCCAAGCATGCTTGGAACAGTCAGAGAGGAATAGATAAAAGATAACTGTGTGAGAGACTGGGATAATGCAGAACCCTGTTAGTTTGCTGATGTGTTCCAAACTCTGGGGAAAAAAAGACAAATGGAATTATTTAGCATGATTGTCAGAACATTAAAGTTGTATTTTTAAAAAGTGTATCAGATTTCTCAAAATAGTAAAATGCTCTTGACACAGTTTCTTGAAATATTGTTATTCTAGAAACATGGTTATTTATTCAACATGTATTTGTTGAACACCTGCAGTGTGCCAGGCACTTTTTTCAGTGCTTGTGTGAAATCAGTGAACAAAATCAAAGAAAGAGCCCTGCCTTGCTCTGGCCAGGCAGCTCAGTTAGTTAAAGCTTCATATGGCAATGTTGCACATTTGATTACTGGTCAGGGCACAGAGAAGAAACAACCAATGAATGCATAAATAAGTGGAAAATCAAAGTGATACTTCTCTCTCTCCCCTACCCTCCTTCCTTTTTAAAAAAAAAATCAATAAATACATTTGTTTTCAAAGCTCCTTGCCTCCATGGGAGTTAATTCTAGCAGGGCAGAACCCATAATAAATATAAGTAAATTGTCTAGTATATGAATGAATGATAAATAGTGTGAAAAACCACCAGAACAGGGCATAGGGGATTGAAAATGTGGGGGATTGTAGACAAAGCTAGTCACAATTTTCAGTAGGGTAAATGGGGTCTCATTAAGAATGGGACATTTAAGCGAAGACTAGGAGTAGGTGAGAAGTTAATGTGGATGGATCTCAGAGGATCAACACTGAGGCAGAGGGGTATAGAACTGAAAGCAAAAAATGAACAAACAAGAGAAGCAAACAAAAACTCACAGACACTGACAACAGTGTGGTGGTTACCAGAGGGAAAGGAGCGTGCGGGGGTCAGGGGGCAGGGTCGGAGATAGTACAGGGTAAAGGGGGCCAAATATATGAAATTTGACTTTGGGTAGTAAACACAATGTGATGTACAGATGATATATGATAGACTTGTATACTTAAAATAATGTTTTAAGTATACCTATATAATGTATTAATGTAACCTATATAATGTTATTAACCAATATCAACCAACACACTTAATTTAAAAATTAAAAAAGAAAAAAACACTGAGACAGAGGAATCTCATGTGGATTACACTAGACAAGCCAGGCATGTCAGGGAAAAAGCAAGGAAGCGCATGAGGCAGTAGATAATCAGCAAGTAACAGTAACAGATGGTGTCAGGAAGCTAATGGATGGGTGGCAGGGTGGTAGCATTCAGAAGACAGATCAGGCAGTTTTGTAGACCATTGCAAAAGCCCCGGCTTTCATTCTTTGCCGATTTCTGAGTGGAAGAATGAAAGACGTAGTCTGATGTGTTTCAGAAACGTCACTCTGGCTGCGGTGTTGAGAGTGCCCTCAAGGTGCACTCCAGGTGCAGGAAGCTAGGAATGGGCGGGGGAGAGGGCTTTTAACAATATCAATAAAACTCTGTTTAAGATTTTGAGTATATTAAAACCAGGTATTTGATAAAAGGGCTATGCATATTTTTGCCTGTTATTAGCATGCACTTATTTGTCAGTTCTTAAATATTATTCATGTTATTACTAAATTATTCATGTTATTACTAAACATGTTATTATTCATGTTATTATTCAGTCTTATTACTAAACTTAGATTTATTGATTTCCTCTCATGCTTTGTACCATCTCTATTTGAATATGAGCAACCCCAAAACAGAAATAATGTTTTATTCACCTCTGTTCTCAGTGTTCAAAACTTTTTTCTTGAATTAAATTAGAAAAGCTCAAAAATCCCGTTAATATGCAAAAAAAATCCTAGAAAGAGAGACAGAGAACTAAAGGACAAATTCAAAGTAGGAAACTTCAGTAATGACACTCTAGACAGTTATCCAAAGGGTTGAAACCTACCACAAGAAAAATCAAAAGAAAACTGTTGAACGGCTCACTTTAACCAACAACAGCTGGTTAACATAAATTAAAATTAAACTATGATTTTAATTTCAAAAATTTTAAACTTGTTCAAAATAGTATTTTCGAGTGTGAAAAAAGCTTCTATCAATTTCTTGGTCATTTATATTTAGTTGAAGAGAGCAATAAGAGTATTTGAAAGAGAACACCATTGGTTTAACCTACAGATCTCATCAGTTCACTCACTGGTTTAAAAACCTTTAGTGGTTTCTCATCTTTGAAGGATGAAATTCAGAGTCCTTTGTGAGAGGTCGGAAGCCATTTCTGAGATGGTCCCTGACTACCACTCCATCCCCACGCCCATCCTGCTTTGTTCCAGTCTGCACTTCCTTCTGTTGGTTGTGTCTGCGACACCGTCCTGCTCCTCCACCAGATATAAACTCCTCCCCTAACGAGCCCTTCCTGCTTCCCAAGTCCAGATCAGGGATGTTCTTTGTGTCCCTGACATCTACTTCTTATTTCCATCGTAGAACTTACTGTATTATAGAGCTCTTACCTGTTTGTCTCTTCTGCCACATGGGACTGTCTTGACAGAGGGATTTTTTTTCAGTCCTTTGTATTTAAAACAGTCATATGAAAGGATCTAGTAGATGCATGACAGTGAATAAATTGGGGAATAAGACGTTCACTTGGGAATGGAACAGCTGCGTATGGGTTTCAATTCAAAGCATGATGCTTTTTACCCAGACAAGCAAACTAGTGTTATATAGCTTTCTAGTTACAGTTTCTTTTTCTATTTTAAAAAATAACATAAATCTATAGAAAACATTTGAAATCAAAAAGTATGAAAAAATCACTCACAGTCACCCTCATATAAACTCTTGTAGGTTTGTGATATTCTTTCCTGCCAGTGGTTGCTTTTTTGTGTGTTTATTTTGTTTGTTGGATGTTAAAATTTCTGACTATAATTGTGGATTTGCCTTGTTCTTTCACTACTTCTACCTCATATTATTAGGTACTTAGCTAAAAACTGAAATACCCCTCTGGTATTCCACCTAGTATTATATTATAACATGTAAATATATACTTTTGTTTTTTTTCTGTGAGGGGAGAGTTTATGCCTCTTTAATCTCGGTATTTCCTTATTGTTCTGCATTTTGTAAGGGGTTCAGTAAGTGTTCAGTAATGGGTAGGTCCTTCCTCTACATCATTAAACAGGTAATGTGCATCCATTATGTATATTACTATATTGTGTAATTTAGCTTTCCTAGTGATATTTTATAACTTATTTTCCTTTTTAAAAATGATGTTTCTCCTACATTATTTGCTTCTTGCACATTAAAGGGGCAGAGGAGCCTAACTGTGTGACGTTCTGGGCAGTATGCATGGCTGATTCAGCAAAGTTAATTATTGATTTATAGGCCAAAGCAACCTTCTCTTAGTTGGTTTTATTGTCTAGAAATCACCTTCAATTCTGCTTTTCACCTGCCAGAAAAAGCATCAACTCTCTTGTTATCAGTGACCTTTGACTTGTCAGTAGCATTCAAAACATTGTTATTTCTGCATTACTAATAAAATGTATCAGGTCAACCACCTTGTCAATTTTAGCTCTTCACTTTCCTATACCACTTGCATTATTTGTGGTCCAGGATAAGAGAGGAGTTTCAGGGATTTCTGTAGATATTTTGGAGAAAGGATGATTCTTGAATCAAAACTATCAGATCTGTACTTTTCTTTAATCCTCTTTAACAAAGCCTTCCCTCAGTCACATCTGAAATATATCTTGTTTTTTAAGGCTGTGTGACTTTCTAACCTTGCATTTGCTTCTCAGTAGAGTAGATCTCTGTTTTTCCCACTAACAAGGGGAATATTTGAAGCCAGTTCAAAGAGATGACAAAATTATTCCCTTTGCTTCTCTTACCATGTTCCCACTACACTATATTTACTATTCTCTAGCATAAGGGTGAAAAAAATGATCATTTTTTGGCCCAGCCCACTGTTGCTAAATTAGAAACTTCCTATTTTGGCCAGCATTTTGCTTCACTCAACAAATAACCCTTTCAACAGTAAATTTTATAATTAATAAAGCTTTAGTTTTAAAGAGTCTAAGCCTTTCAACTAACTCCAAACTCGTAAACTTCTCTCTCAAGAAATTGCTTATTAATTTTTTTCTTGCTAGGTCATCATCTTTTTTCATATGAATGAGTTGTTACTCCAGAGCTCTGAGATTCCCCATGCCATCCAGAAGTAATATAATGCTATAATAGAATTTCCTTGTAATAACTCACAAAGCCTGACGTGCTTCATATATTCCGGGCACCTGGTACTCTGGGAATTAACATTAGAAATATGTTACTAACTAGTCTCCATACCTGAGTTCCATCCGATAGCCTAATCTCTCAGTTTCTTGGATTCCTTAACTGTAACGAATTTTTCTTCTATACCACTTCCACCATTCACTTATTGATCATATCCTGGATCTCTAAAATTTCCATTTCAAACATTTCATTCTCTAATCCTGTCCTTCTGGAGCCCCCTACTCAAATACTCCAAGGGACACTTTCATCCCCTTGGTGTCCCCCAACCTCTAGTTCAATGACACTAATTCTTTTTTACTGTCCAGCATCCTCAGAATGTCATTACTCATCTTTTTCTCTTACTTCCTCTGTCATGTAACCCCTTCCTAATTTTTTATACCCAGCTAACTGCTTATCCCACACCTGCAGCTGAACATTACTAGAGAAAATAATGTAATTGTACTAGCTGGATTAATTTCAAATGTATTACCACTAATTCATTCAATAAGCTGATATTTATTGGACACCAAGTATGTGAGACATGGTCTGAATGCTAGGAGTCTATCATAAATAAAATACACAAATACCCTTCCCTTCACAAAGCATACTTATTGGGGTGTAAAGTATATATTGAATTATCAGTAAGTACTAAGGAGAATGTATAGGAGGGATATAAGAAGCGTTGCAATTTTAGTTAACAAAGGAGGCATCACTGATTTCAAAAGGTCATTTATTATTGCCAGTTAATTCCCATTCTCCTAGATACTATGTAATTCCTCCACTCATCTTTAACGCCTAGATCCCTTTTTCCTCTAAGCCAATGGTTTTGCCACCTGTAGGTAAAGAGACACAATATGAATTTCGGCATATATTCATCATGAGCTCCACCTGTATCTCCATCCTACCTGTATCTGTGTCTACTGTGTATCCCTTTTAGCTATAATGGAAGAGCACTTTTTAAAAAAATAAAGTAAGCATCTACACTTAAGCACTGAATCCGACTCTCTTTTTCTTTCTCAAGGGTTTTGCTCTTGAAATTGCCCCTTTCCTTCATTGTCAGTCTCTCCCTCTCTGTGAGAGCATCCTCATCAGTAAATAAGCAATTTTAATATCACACTTTAAAAAAATCCTTTCTTGACCCCAAATTCCTTTATGGCTTTGCTCCATTTTTCTCTTCCCTTTATGACATAACTCCTTGAAAATTGTCCATATTCATTCCTTAAGTCACTCCAACAGAGCTTTCATTCTCACCACTTTATTGAAATAACTACTCCTTCCTTCTTGATACAATGTTTTTCTAGGCTTCTAAGACCACAAAGTTGCTGGTTTTCCCCATAACTTCACTTCTTGGTCTCATTCTCCTCTAAGAAGCTTCTAATTCAGGAGTGCCTCTGGCCTTTGTCTTTGGCTTCTTTTCTATCTACATATTCTTCAGAGTTTGATCCCAAGGCTTCCGAGGCCATCTTTTCACTAATGGCTCTGTAATTTCTGTCTCCAGCCCTGACCTTTCTTTTAAACTCATCTCATGTGTTGTCTAATCAGCCACTGAAATTTGCCACTTAATTTGGCCAGACCTGAAATATGTTTTCCTCTCCACCCAAATCATTCTCTATTTCTTGTTTCAGTAACTGGCACCCAGTTGCTTGGTGGGGGGGGAACCCCACAAGTGGTCATCTGTGATTCCTGACCCTCACTAATATTTCTTGAGTACTCCAAAATATATCCATAATTCAGCCACTCTCACCATCTCTGTGACTATAAATTTAGTGTAAGTACATTATCTCCAGCCTAGCTTACTGAGAAAGCCTTCTAGTTTTTCTGTCTTAACTGGGCCCTGCATCTAACTAAAACAGCTAGTCCATTTTTTAAGAGAGTGCCTACAAATCATAGTACTTCTTGTAGGTCTTCTAGAAGCAGGAGTAAAAAACGTTTGACCACTATAATTTGATTATTTTTTCCCTAACCTGGGCCAATGGACCAATTTAATAATTCTGCCACCTTTCAGCAAAGTTGTCCTAGTTACTGGGTTTCAAGGATTGTATCCTACCTGAACTAAGAGCCTTAGACTCTATCAGTGTTTTATTTTATCTGTCACTTTCTAGAACCCCTAGTGAATGTAATTCTCATTGTTGGGAATAGTAGTAGAAACCAAATGAGTCTATAGAAATGAATACCAGATCAACAACTAATTTACCCAAATTCTAAATTTTTCATAGCATTCAACTGAACTGTGAAGTGTTACATTTGTAAACCCATCAGAAACCAGTAATGTTTTACTAGATCATTTTGAAACTTGTTACTCCCCTTTCTATCCAGAGAATATGGACTTGACAAGGATGGATGAATGGATTGATGGATGGGTGGGTGGCTATAGATAGATAGACAGATATGTTGGCAGGATGGGTGGGGAGAGAGAAACAGACATATATATAGAGAGAGATAATTGTGATAGACAGATTTTGTATCTGCGTGTGAGTAGGTGTACACATGTATTAGAACATATATCGATTACTGCTCTTCCTGAAGACCTTCACAGTCACTTGTAACACATTCAGGTAGCCACCCCCGCATCATTGGGTAAGAGTGCACCCTAATTTCTACCCTAGACCAAAGACACTGACATCATAATAGTAGTAATGATGATGATGATGCTTATCATCATTAGGATGATGATGATGATGATGTCTGTTAACTATGTACTCTGTATCAGATGATGTTCTTAACACTTTACAGATATGATTTAATCTTCACAATAAACTTACCACATAGATTTCTATACTAAACTTATACATATCACTTCACTATGAGATAGAATAGTGGTCATCTGGGTTTTTTTTTTCCTCCTTGCAACTACTCAAAAACCAATGTAGTCTGCACACCCTGCTTTAGAATATGTTCTCTGGTGAAGAACTTCACTCCACTGTCTTCCCAGATCCTGTACTTGCATGTCATTTAGTTACCGATGCAATTCGAGGATCGATTGTGATACAAGAATCATGTGGTGCAGGAACCAAGAAAAATTGTGTACCAAGATTTTGTTCTGGATGTTAGAGAATAAAGGCGAAAAACATCAGTGCCCTAGAATAGTTTCATTAATATATTCCTTTCTGTACCCTATTCACAGTCTCTTGCAGTTGACCTTAATTCTGAATAGACTTGGTTCTTCCACTAATTAACCATTTGAACTTGTAAAAATTCCTCTCCTCTGAATTTCTCTTCTTTATCTGCACAATGAGAGCTTTGTTAAGCTATGTGATGTCAAAGATTTTGTGTAACACTAAAGTTGTAAATGCTGAATACAGAAGGATATGACCATGTGTCAGAGCTGTATAAGGAAGAAAAGAATCTTTCTTAATTATCTAAGAATTTACTGTAGTATTGCTTTATATCAATAATAACAGCTATAATATATTAATCACCTAATGTGCAGGCCTCTGTGACTGACAGTGATCAGGGCAATTGGAAAATGTGGAATGAGCCAATCGGTGACTTCGTGAGGTGGATTCTGTGGTGTGATTGGAGTGATAAGTGCAAATTACCAACGATGGCTGATGCAATAGAAAACAGTGGCACAACAAAACAGGCAATTTAAGGTTTATAAATGTAAGTTTAGATCATGCCCTGTTTAATGAATCGTAGGCAGGTACAATCCTCATTGCCTTCATACTTCCCCTGCCCTTTCGCTTTGTGAATTCCCTAAATTTTTAAGTTCTGAGTATCTAACTAACTCAGTAGTTCATGGAATGTGACAGTGAAGTCTGCACCCTGCCAAGGTAGAAGCTCAGCAGAACCATCATAGAAAGACTAGAGAGAAAGAACTTCCTCTGAGACAAACATGAAACAAGAGTTGACGAGAAAACCGTCAATTGTGTAGGCCTTCTCTTTACTGTCTTCTATGTGGAATTTAAACATCCATGACAAAGGCCCCAAATACAGGGCCCAGAAGAGGTAAGGCCTGCGTGAGTGTGGTTGGTAGGGTAATAATATGGGTGTAATAATTTATAGTTTTAATTTGAACATTTCACCTAAAATGTCATATGGTGTGCTTAAGTGTGATATTGTTATGTTACAGAATTACATGCTTATGGTTTTGTAATAAAAGACTTTGTAATAAAAAAGGGATGTTATTTGTGCTAGACCCTGTATATAGTACATGGTGAGCATCTTAATGAATATTGTTATTATTTCAGCTAATAAATGTTAAAATGAATATCTTTACTATCATAATTTCATCAGTATTCTTTCCTTAGTATTAATGTTGGTTCCTCGGTTCTCTTTGTCTAGATTCATACTCTTGGTAACTTCATCAAGTTTAATGGTTTTATATACTATCTTCATACTAATCTCTCTGGAACTCTAGACTTGTATACCTAAATACCTTCTTGACATCTCCACTTAGAAATATAAAGAGATCTCATGTTTCATGTTACTGAAGTTGAATACCTGATGTTTACCTGAAACCTGCTTTACTTACAGCTTTCCCCATCCTTCCAATTGGCCCAAATCCTTGTAGTTATCCTTGACCTCTCTCTTCCTCTCTCACCCTACATGCAGTCCATCAGACGTCCTGCTGCCTCCAACTTCAAAATATATTATGAACCCTACACTGTATCACGTCCACTGCTAACACCCTGGTCCTAACTACCATCTTTCACCTGTCTCACTGGTAATAACCTCTTACCCAACCTTCTTGTCTCCTCAGTGTGTTTTCAACACAGCAGCCATTAATCATCATTTTAAAACCTAAGTCAGGTTATGCCACCTCTTTGCTGAAAACTCTTCAGGGTAACTATTTTACAGAAAACAGAGAACTTAGAGTAGTTTTCAAAGCCCTACAATGTCCAGCCTCCTCATTACCTCTCTGTTCCTTGATCACTTTGCTCCGGTCACTCTGGCTTCTTTGCTGTTCCTCAGAATTATGTGGTATGTCTTTGCACTAAGGCCATTGCACTAGCTATTTTCTCTGCTGGGCATGTTCCTCCCTCTCCTTTTTTCCTTTTTCAAGTGTTTGCTCAAACAAACCTTCTCAATGAGGTCGACCCAACCACTTTATTAAAATCACAACCCCAGAACATCTGATCTCACTCCTCTCTACTTTATTTTGTATTTTTTAAATTTTTTTTGTCATTCAATTACAGTTGTCCCCATTTCCCCCCATTACTCTCCCCTGCCCTACCCACCCCCCAGCCTTCCACGTTCAGTCCTCCCCCTCAACCCATTGTCTTTGTCCATGGGCCCTTTATACTTGTTCCTTCACTTGACCCTTCCCCTGCTATCCCCATGCCCCATCCCTCTGGTAACTGTTCGTTATTTATTTAGACATCTCTGGTTCCATTTTGCTGGCTTGTTTGTGTTATTTTGCATTTTTGATATCACTGACCACCCATTAAATTACATAATTTACTTATTTAAATGTTTATTATCCCCTATCCCTACTAGAATATTACTCCATGATGGAGAATTCCTTGTTTTGTTTGCTGATCATTCTCAGTAGCCTAGAAAAGTGCCTAGACATTATACGTGAGGGGCATTTCCTAGAGATATGATGTACATTATTTCATTTAATTATCATTTCTGCATGTGCAGTTAAAGAAGACTCATAGAGCTTACCTAACTTGGCTGAAGAGAGTATCTGGTAAACAGTGAAGGTGAGATTTGTCTGTCTAAGCCTCCTGTGCCTCATAACAAAGCAAGCAAGAACAAGGGAATAGAAGAAATACATATCTGTGGATGGATTTGTGTATTGCATGGTTAAAACATCTTTATATAAATGTCTAAATATAAGAATAGAATATTTTCTATTTTAATATAGAAATATAATTGCATAATACTAGAATTTAGGTATTTTCTTACACATAGATTCATCTTAATCAGTAACTTAAATGTATTCTGCTTTGTCTTGGTATTATTTCAGTAAATATTGTTGCTGAAGGAGTAACTTTATCTTTCTCTCTCCTCAACACAAACATACCCTTTATGCAGCTTATATATAGCAACACACTGACATAGGAAACTGTCAGTCCTTCCGATTATGCATTCTGTTTGATGGGTTGTTAAGCTTTACTAAGATCTCATTTGCATTCACTTTCAAATGAAATTGACTATGTCAATAAGCATCTTCTGATTATTAAATGTAGTACATAATTAGAGCATCTTTCTGGGTTTTCAACTTAGAATTGCAAGTCAGGTTCTAGGATAAGGCAGGACAGTTACTCTATTTTGATTGTAAATCCCTGTATTTCTTGAGAAATATTCTTGCTGAAAAATGACTGATGTTCCCAACATAATAACACATTTTTTACACTCTATAAAATTATTATTCCCTATTGGTTAGAATGTTATTATATCTATCAAGGGAGATATACCTTGATAGTATATAAATCACTTTGTCTTTGAGACATGTATTTCTAATTTGACACTTGTGCATAACTCAGTTGTATACCATTTAGGAGAAGACAAAATAAAGCATAGCTTTTTTAAATCTGAAATTTAAGGAGCAAGACATTCTAAACCACCAGATACTATTTTGGTATAATCTATCACCTTTGTTAACATTTTATTGGATATAAATCATAACGTATCAGGTTGCATAGCGACAATATGGTTCACCAGGCATTCTATTTTTATAACTTTATTTAAAACTGACATGTAACTTGCTGTACCTGAAACCCCAAGTGAGCCAGTTATTGGAGTGTAACAAAGTTTTGACGTCAGAGTAGCTATTTATTCCACTGGAAACCATTAGCAATGCATTACCCTTTGGCACTGCTGTTTTTTTGCAGAAACATGGTTAAAATTTTATAACTGATTTTGACCAATTAGATTTCTTTCCCTCTTAGAACTAAGAAATTATGTATAATACACAAATGCATATGCATCTGTTTATATATAATATACACATGCTTTATATTCCTAAGTTGTGTAATATATATTTAAATATTTTATTTATACACTAATATTATCCATATAAAGCCCTTTTAAAGTTTCTAATTAAAAGCTAAGTATTGTGGTTTTATTTTTCTGAATTTTGAGACTTTGCACTATCTTATGGAAGGGGTTTAGCTGCATATTATCTTTGCATGTTACTGTAGCTGTGGTGCTGACTAGCTGCATCATTCTAGCATGTTTGTTGGCATTATCGCTGTCACTGTTATTTTAAGAGGACTCCGTAGCATTTCAATTGCTTTCTACCAACAGTGGATTCTTTGGAAGTAATAGGGCAATATCATTTTGTGCAAATATAATATAATCACTTACAGACAGGTTTTCCCCCTTCCTAACTTTGATTTTCCTTCTTTTTTTCCCCTGAGGGCACTAAACTGTACCCGGTCCACCCATGCGTGGAGCTGGTCCCTTGCCTCCTGAGTCAGCCGAGCACAAGCTTACATGCTGAGCTCTGCCCTTGTGTTTCACATCGGATCTGATGGGACCACCATTTGGAGTTAAGAGGAGGAAAAGATTTCAGGTTTTTTTTTTTTTTATTTAGTGAGCAAGCTGCTCTTAAAACCCTGTATAAAACATTGCCAGGCTCGTGTTTGTGAAATAACTCACTTGGGTCAGTTAAGGATATGCCTACATTTAATCTGAGGAGGGAAAGTTAATTCTCTCTCAAACATCAGTGTGAGACCTTAAATTTAACAATAATTATTACTATTATTTTCAGTACATTATTTTATTGGAGGATAGTCTTCATATATTATTGAATTGATTGTTTTCTCTTGGAAAATTCACTCACATATAAATCTAACAGGAGAGCTCCACACTCATAACTCTTTAAGCATGTTACAATTTTCCCAACTCCATTTCTTCCCCTAAAACCCACCAGGACTCTTTTGAAAAATGTGTAGGATGAGTTCTAACTCCAAAAGTGGTAAATTTCTTACAAAGTGTCATAATATTGCACATTGGTTAAAAGTGGAGGTGGAAACAGAGTAAACAGGGTTAGAATTCCAGGCTGCCACTATCTCTTGGTATTGAACAGATTACTTCAAAATTCTGAATCAGTTTACTGACATGTAAAGTAGATATAGCAATAACTACCTCAAAGATTATTGTTTTGTTAGGATTAAATGAAGTAACAACCATATAGTCCTTAACTCAGTGTCTGCCTGGCCCATAGTCTAACTCCATAAATGCCAACTGTCATTTGTGTTACTGTGCTTGGTTACTCTTGTCTGCAGGGTCAGTATGGCATAGCACTTAATAGCACAGGCTTTAGAACCTGCACTTTAGTCCTGGGGTAGAATCTCAGGTCCTCTGTTTATGAGCTATGTAACCTTTAATCTTAACTCTGCTGCCTCAGTTTCCTTATGTAAAATGAATATAGTAGTACCTATTTCAGGTTTGTTTGCTTATATGCTTTAATACAAGGAGAGTGCTCAGAACAGTGCCTGACACATAATAGGAGTTCAATGAAAGTTAGTTTTTATTATATAAAAAATTGCTGAATCTGAGCTTCCTGGTGTTTTAGAGGTATTTTAAGCCTAGCACTGGCATTTTATAATTATTAAACAGACCCAGCTAGAAATGATTTGCCTGAACACACAGCATTTTTTGCACACTTTAGCATCTAGCCCAGTGATCCTGCTAATAGTCTTTCAATAAATATTTCATTGTAAACTTTTTTAACCCAAGTAATTGACACAAAAATCTAAATTAATTCATTTTAGTACTTATTGCAAAATCATGTTATTTAACATTTTATTGTCATTGCACTTTTTTTTTAAGTTGAGACATGTAATTCTTCCAGGAAGCCTAGCTGTGCTCATTTGAGGTAATTATGATGTGAGATTTGTATTTGGATTATTTCTGTTCTCAAGCGTACAAGAAGTTTTTCATCAGGCAGATAATCTCAGTCCCATAAAACCTGCAGTGACCTAACTGTTCACATTGGTGACATAGATGCTAGATCTCTCTAATTCCATTCCTTTACTGCCTCCTCCCCCTCAAGGGTGGATGCTAAAACTAGAGCAACGAATAGACTTTTTCTCCTCACATACCATTCTACTTTTTTAAAAAGTGTATACATAGCTCAAAGATTACTATATTAAGAAGTTGTTGAATCAGTTTTATCAGAGAGATGTGCAAACAGATGCCCTGAATCAACCTCTCAAAGCTATCTATAGTAGTACTTTGACATCTTGGTCTTGGAATTGACCTGAGTTTAACTCCTAGCTTTACCACCAGTAGCTGTGTGACCTTGAGCAATTGACTGATTATCAAATATTTATTGGCCACCCATTCTATTTTCTATTAGTATGCTAGATAATTGTATAGAAAAAATGTATAAGGTGTATATTCTCTAAGTCCAAATTCCAATAATTATAACTGAAGATAAAAGTGTTTACATTATACAATTTATACAATTGTGATGAAGGTCAAACTGTGGTCACCTAAGGTAAAAACATTCCATGAATAGTGACATTGTGCACTATTATTATACTGTGAGCTCTTTGAGAGTAGGGACTGCATGTTACTCTCATTGCTCTTGTATTTAACACAGTACCAGACACATCAAAGTGTTCAGAAAATGACTATAGCAGACTAATTTTCTTAAAAATTTCAGAAGCATCTATTAATGCATAGAAGAATATTAACATTTCAGAATGTAAACTTAAAAATATAGAAGATTTATTCTTTATATTTTGTAACTGGGTTCCATATATACTCAGAATTACGTGGAACATTCCTATAGAATCTTCTGGAAAAAAACGTGGTGTTACACAAAGTCATATTTATACTTGCAGTGTTACCAGGAGACCCTACTTTCTGCAGAGTAATGTGGGCTTTAAATTAAGGAGAATTTTAAAGTTGCTTAAGTCTATTGTGACCAAGAACCGGTATTATCATTTTTTTCCCCACACATCTGTTTATTTTTCCTTATTATTGAATATATTGGGGTGACACTGGTTAACAAAACAATACAGATTCCAGGTGCACAGTTCTACAACACATCACCTGTACACTGTATTGTGTCTTCACCACCCCAAGTCAAGTTTCCATCCATCACCACTTACCCCCAAACCCTCCTCCACCTCTCCTACCCCTCCCACCCCCAGCAGTCACCACACTGTTGTCCATGCCCATGAGTTTTTTCCTCTTTTTTATTATTTTTATGGAGCTAGAGCCAGAGTTAACCTCTGGATTTTAAAATAATTTAATTTATATGTCATATATAAATATATTGAGTGGCTAAGTGTATATTTTGTACCCAAACTTAATAATAATCTTTGAATAACCAAATTTAATTGACATGGTAGTCATAAAATCTTTCTAATTATTTGAACAGTATATATTTATTAATGTTATTAAAAGGATTAGAAATACAAGCTTCAGCACACTAGACCACATCGAAAAAAATCTTTCATGTAGTGTATTTCAAGTTAATAATGTAGGAAGTGAAGTCTTGAAATTGTGTAGACCAGAAAGTGTCAGCATTAAGGAGTATGAACCTGACCAAAAAAAAAAAATCAGATCCTAGAGATTATCCTTACATTGTACTTCCAGGTTTGAACCTAAGTACCCTTTTGAAAAATAACACCACTCAAGATATACATAAACTAAATTCATGCTTGTTTTGGGAGATTTGTCCTGCTAACACACACTCAAGTATTCTTTTAAAATGAGAAATGATACATAGTAATCAAAGGAATAAAATTCAGCAACTGAAAAGTGCAGACAAGCCTTTTAGAGAGAAGTTACTAGGAAATAGTACGGCTAAAAGAAATTTCCTTCTGACACACATCCCGCTAACTAATTTGCATTTACTGAGGGAATGAATTTTTCCTACTCCCATTGAACTTAAACAAAAAAAAAGCAATGAAAATTCACACTATAAATTTTAAGTTTTTGTGAACGTTTTTCAAGAGGTCAGAAAGGCCATATTTTCTTCTCCTTAGACTAAAACCATTAGCTCTTTGCCATAATTTTCTTGTCATATTATATAATAAGCACACTGAGTTTTTAAACTAATGAGAACCACCGACAGGAGGAAGGTTTGCATGCCTTTTTCTTCTCTGGATGCATCACTTTGCATCCAGCTGGTAGTTGTTAGCAGCATTACCACTGAGTACTGAATACAACCAGGAAAATGTGGTATGTCTTCCTAGGGCATCAGTTTTACTTGTTAAAGTCTATATTGTTTTATGATTAAACATTATGTTATATTACAATAAATATAGATGTATCATAGAGTAGATAAAATGCACCTTAATTTAAAAATTCAAACATCAGACTTCATGGTCTGAATTTTGAGCTAATGATGGTTCTCTTCCTTTGAAAAACACTGCTGACCTCCATCACACATTTTCCCTTTATTTTTAAATACTTGATTGTATTTAGTGATTTTTATTTCTTTATCTAAAACTGAATTTAAAGTGCCATTTTAAAGTCCCATTTATCAAAAGATACTAGGGTGAACTGGTAATTTTAGACTTACACACTAGAATTAGGCCAGTTCCTGAGTGAAGACAGGTTAGTACTCCCACACCACTCCCCTTGTGATGGTGACTTGATTGCTAGAATTTCCGTCTTCTCTCTGAGAGGGGATGACATACACACCTACTCCTCAAGCCTCAGTGTTCCTCATAGCTGTCATCTCTTCCCTTATGTGGCACCATTATCTTTTACCATAACAGGAAGCTTTTAATTTTTCTTATTCATACCTGTTGTACATACTTAGTTTATAAAAACTATCATCATCCTCAAGGGTTTACCATTCCTCATGGTCTGGATAGATATGCCAAAACCTCTTCTTTTTCTGGCTGTATCTAACCATTGTTCCTTACAAAGGGATATAAACGAGAACCCCTCAGGAAAATCCACAAAATAAAGCATACTTGTTTTGATATTCATTTCTTACATTGGTAATTAATCACCCATAATTCCAGATGATTGCAGTATTCTTTCCATCCTTATTTCCTCAAATAGGTTCTCGATCCCTTGCTCACTCTCTTCTCCTTCTGTCATTCCCATGATGCAGATGTCATTACACTTCATGTTGTCCCAAAGCTTTCTTGAGCTCTTCTCATTTTTTTTTAAATTCTTTTTGTTTTTGCTAGTCTGGGTATTTTTTTTCTACCTCCTCTTCCAAATCACTGATTTGATCCTCTGCTTCATCTAACCTACTGTTTATTCCTTCGAGTGCATTATTTGCTTCAGATATTGCATTCTTTATTCCTGACTGGTCCTTTGTTATGCTTTCTATGTCTTTTTTTCGTGGCATTGAGTGTCTGTATAATCCTTACTCTAAACTCTCTGATAGATTGCTTGCCTCCATTTCATCTAGTTCTTCTTCAGGAGAATTCTCTTGTTACTTCATTTGGGGCCTGTTTCTTTCTCTTTTCACTTCAGCTGCCTCTTTGTACATGTTTTTATGTATTAGGTAGATCTCCAAAGACTAGTGCAAACCTATGTCAGACACTGCCTGTGACTGGCCCTGGGCAACTTATTTGGAGCAATCAGCAATCCACAGTGTGTGGCTCCTTCTGCTGGACCCATTTGTAGGCAGAAAGAACCAGGCTATACACCCAAGTTTACTTTCCCAGCACCAGGCCCAGGAAAGGGTCTGCTAAAGTCTCAGAGCTCTCAGAGATCTGCCTCTGCCTGCAGGCTTTCCGTAGGGTTAAAGAGTGAAAGCCTTCCAGCTGTAGTCCTCAGCAGCAGGGCTTAAGCACCACAGGGTAGGGAAGGGTGATTCCTGTAGGCAGGGCTCTCTCTTCCCCTCAGGCTGACGCCACTTAGAAGTAAGTGCTCTGCCTGAGGAAGATGGCTTCTGCAGTGTAGGGAACGACTCAACACAAGGTTCCTAGTGGCTTTTCCTTCAGTTCTCTTCCCAGAGCCACTAACTCCAGACTCTCCTTATGCATCTCTGGTCCACTCTGCCCTTCCTCCGCTGGAGCTCAGGGTAGGTGACTGCAAATGGAATTTTGTGTGTTGGCTCTTTAAGAGGTTCTCTGCCTCTCCAGTCAACTCTCGCTGGTGGGCAGAAGCCCCACTACTTTTCACAGCCAGGTGTTATTTGGGTTCCTTTCCTAGTCCTGGTGCTCTGGGCTGGGGAGACCAGCTTGGTGTTTAGATCCCACACTTCTCAGGGGGAAACTATGGCCACTGAAATATCCCTCTGGAACTTCAGGGCTGCCTGTCGGAGCCCAGCCAGCCCTCTCACCCGGCCTCTGCACTCCCTACCAGTCTGGTCATGGTGAACTCACTTCTTCCATCAGTCTGTGGTTTTAAGGCTTCTCTCCAGCTAGTATTCAGTTGGTTATTCAAGATGATTTTTCTATGATGTAGTTGTATTTCTAGTTTGGGCCTGGGAGGAGGTTAGTAGAGCTTCCACTTCCTCCTCCACCATCTTGAGTCTCTCATGATATTCACTCTGACTTGGACACCTCTAGATTAAATGATCTGGCCCCTTCCTGTCTGAATTCAGGCAGGCAGCCAAGCGCCCTACATCAACAATGCCAAGCATTCAAAACAATTAATATTGAAGTCATAAAAGAATATCCTGAATAACTGATAGAATCAGTGGGTTATTTTGGCAGTGTATATGCAGGGTGATTATTTAGAGCCTGAATTCATCTAAACTGCTTTCACAAGATATAAATTTTAGAAAGTGCCGCCTCAAACAAAGGGACACTTCTTACTCCAATTGTCACAGTAAGCTTTCTAGTAAATTGGGTTAGAAAGTGGTATGAAGGGCATGAGATTATGCACCGTACAGGAGCCAGACCTTAGAAATCATGGAAGGAGCATCTTAAGGCCATTTTGCAATTACACTCTGATAATTATTACCCAGAAGGAAAAATAACATGTAAAATCTTTCTACATATGAAAGAAAATGGTTTTTTTCCTGCGATATGTTGAAGTACCCTAAAGGGAAAAAAGAATATTCCCCAAAGCAATTTTGTTTGAATAGTATTGTGATTGTTATACCATCCTTCAAAGTAAGGTTCTTCTCTTCATTGAATGAATTAAATATCGAGCTTAACTGAATTCTCTGACTTGGTTGGTATGAATGGTGAGTTTTATTTCCTGTCTTAGTGGAACGTGATAACGTTGTTTCCTTTTTAAGTTCCTCCATGATATTGTGGGTGGCAAGACATTATGAACAAAAACTTAAAATTGAGTTTTGCACTCTTTTAAATTGATTGCGATTATAAGATGTTTCCAGAAAGCTTCTCATAACTCTTGGAAATGTGAAAAATAAATGTCTAAAACTTATGTCCTTATAACAATTGTATTGAGTTAAAGTTATGAGAAACACACTGCATAACTATGTCTTTTTCCAGAGCCTATATCCATATACTGTGTATCTTACATTTCTTCCTTAGCACTTTGATTACATTTAAGTATGATAGAAAAAAACATTGAGTTAGTTATTACCAAGTGTTCTCATCTTTGATACCTTAAAAATATAGTAATGCCCTCAAAATCATTACCACCTTCATCCCAAAAAGATGTTTGCTGCACATTTACAATTTTTTAGATGCTGCACATACAAAAAGAGTATATGACATGGTCTGTATGACTCTTAAGAGACTTAGGGTCTTATTACAGAGGCATCAGGGTACAGACATAAAAAGGCAGGTAATATTACAAAGTAGCATATACTGAGTGCCAGATGAATCAGGGAGCTCTTTCGCAGTCCAGAAGAAGTTATCACTGGGTATTGTAACAGTACACTATCTACATGACAGAGAAAGAGGGAGGGGGAAAATGAAAATTAATTGAAGGGGAGGGGATTTAACACTGAGGAAATAGATGTTTTCATGTGAAAATTATATAGAATTAGGGTTCAGTGTTTGAATATCATGTAGAAAGAGTAAACTAAGATGCTAAAAAAAAGGAGGCAGCAAAGAAGTTCTCATCAAAAAATTCGTTTTTAGAATTATTTCTTGTTCATATCTAATCTCTGTTATATTAAAGTAGATAAATAGCCCTGGCTGGTGTAGCTCAGTGGATTGACCTGTGAACCAAAGGGTCGCCAGTTTGACTCCCAGTCAGGGCACATGCCTGAGATGTGGGCCAGGTCCCCAGGTTGGGGTGCGTGAGAGGCACCCACACATTGATGTTTCTCTCCCTCTCTTTCTCCTTCCCTTCCCCTCTCTTTAAAAAAATAAATAAATAAAATCTTTAGAAAAAGTAGCTGAATAGCTCTATGAGGGGTCTAGATGTAATGAAGCCTTCTTTAGGGCATGTACTTGGGGAAAATTGCATTTTTAATTGGTATCAGAGATCAATTTCCTAATGATATTGGCCTGAAACTGGGACCAGAAGAGTTCTTCTATTTTTAAAATTATTATATATTTATTTAATAAACATTTACTAAATCCCTACTATTTTAAGACAGTTACAAAAACTCTCTCCCCAGCCCTGTTGTCTCTCAGTGTTAGTACTGCACAGCCAACTACTTCACAGATACTGCCTGCTGTGGGAGCATAGTGAGACCGTTCCTTCTATATGCAGCTGGATCAATATAGTGAGACCGTTCCTTCTATATGCAGCTGGATCAGTATAGTGAGACCGTTCCTTCTATATGCAGCTGGATCAATATAGTGAGACCGTTCCTTCTATATGCAGCTGGATCAGTATAGTGAGACCATTCCTTCTATATGCAGCTGGATCAGTATAGTGAGACCGTTCCTTCTATATGCAGCTGGATCAATACGCTCATATTTTGTTAATTTTTGTTACACCCATGTTTTGCCATGTGTAATGCACACTTTTGGCCCAAATTTTTGAGGGAAAAATAAGGATGATCATTGTACATGGATAGTACTAATTCTGTATCTATATAAATACTTTTAATTCTTTTATTTACGCTTATATGTTATAAGTATAATTCTAGAAAGCAATAATGATACCCGTATGCAAAACAATACCCTGGAATATGATAACCGATTTTCTTTCTATATATAAATAAATAAATAATTGAATTAAAAATTAAAATGAACGTTTTTTTTTTCCCTAAAAGTTTGGACCAAAAACATAGGTGCACATTATACACAGCAAAATACAGAATTTTGTCCATGAGAGACATCGACTTGGTTTTCTTTCTTTTTTTGTAATGTCTTTGAATTTGTATCAGAGGTATACTGGCCTTGTGAATTGAGTTTAAAAATGTTTCTTTTTTATATTTTCTGGAAAAGTTTACATAATATTGGTGCTATTTTGTTTATATATTATCAGTGCTATTTAAATGTTTGAAGGACTCATGGTAAAGCTGGCTGTGTTTACTACTCACAGTAGCCATGGGACTATCTGTCACATATTAATACGTGGAAAAGTTATGGGGTTTGCTAAGCTGCTACTCCAGAACAGAGGACAATAACTCCATAGAATAAATTTTGAAAGGGTTACTGAGAGATAGGAATACAATTGCATTTTATCATTTCTGAAATGGACTTTATCCAATTCAATGTATGAGTTGTGAATGAATGACGAAATCAATTTTTTAAAAGTATTTCCTGAAGGGAAATAAAATGGTCAGTGAACACAATTCTATCAACGATTTTGAGCAAGGATATCTTGTACTAATATTTGAAAGTGATCATAATTAGTATGAAAATTAAAATATCTCAGATATATATATATATATACATATATATATATAAGTATGTCAACAAAGAGCTCTGTGTGGCATGGTAAACACGAACATATCAGAAAGTGAACAGTTCTCAAACTGTAACGGGGATGATGAAATGGAAGGAGAAATATAGCCGAATAGTGGCACATAAAAGGGGTTGGAGAAAAATTCTTTGTAGTCAAAAGGTCACAACCAGTCTGCCCTGCATTTGGTGTGTTTGGAGCAAATCCTTGCCATTGCTTCCAACTCCCAATTATCAGGGACCAAATTATAACCAGAGCATCTAAGGGAAGGAAAACAGCTTGGAGCAGAGGGAGAGAGGTAACATTTATTGAGGGCCTTCCTATGCCGAGGCATCTTAGTAGGTATTCTCATGTACATTAATTAATATACGCTTTACAAAAGCTCTGTGACATTGAAATTGCTCTGTTGTCTGCACAGTACAAATGAGCATTCTGAGTCTTGAGGGAATAAATAATTAGAAGGTTAACAGTCTGATTCAGTTTGACTCCAGAACTTGTTGAGGTATTTCTACCATAGCAGGATACCTCAGAGGGCAAAATTTAAATACTGTGATGTACTAGAACTGAAATTGAGGGAAATTAAATAACTTATCCAAAACCACAATTAATAAGTATCAGAGTGAAGATTTAAAGGTCAACCTCATGATCCTGTTTCCCCTTTCCACTCCACCGCTGTTGTTTTGAGAAAAAATAAACCATTTGCTCAGTGATTTATATATATTTGTACGTATACCTTTCTATGTTGTGTGCTCTTGTTCATTTTTGTATTCCTGTGTCCAGCATGTGCAGCAAATATTTGTTGAGTGCTAAATCTGCAGACCTATAGGTATGAAGAGATAGCAAACATTTAAAACAATTAAAGCATTTTAATTTAAAAAGGACAAAGTAGGGAGATTTGTGGGTCATGACAGGGTCATAATGGTGAAGGGTTAGAGTTCTGAAATAGTGCCAAATAAACAGAAACTTGAGAGATATTACAGTGTAGTGGTTACAGACATAAACGCTGGATCCAGACTGGACTGAGTCTGCATTCTAATTCCACCACTTCGTATTTACAGCATGACTTGGGGAGGTGACTTCCCTCCCTGTACTTGTTTCTGCTCTGCAGAATGTGGGTTATAGTGCCCCCCACTGCACAGGATTAGGATGAGGATGAAATGACACAGCACCTACCACGGGTCTGGCACACAAAGCACTCTCCGAATGTCTGCTCTTACCGTTGCTTAAATATGAACTTCATGTTTCATCTACTGTTTTGGCTTTCTCTAAATTGCTTGCTTGAGAAGCCTAAAGAAGTGGTAAAAGCAGCCATGACCCCTGATTTGTGCCTACAGACTAATAAAATTTAATGACTGGAAAATAGGCAGCACACTAGGATTTGTATGGATTAATGCTGATACTGATGTGATGAAGACTGTGATTCACATAGTAAGCAGATCTCCTCCTTCCCCCAAAAGCAATTTGGATTTTGTGCTTCTTATATCCTCTTATGGAATATTATCACTAAGTTGTGCCCCAAATGCACACACAAAATGAATGTGTCCTCTTTCCATGAAGTGGTAAAGTTTGTTTTTATAGTCTTGGAATATAAAGTAGTCTTGCTTTGGTCAATGGGATATTAGAAAATGGGGAATACTCAGAAGCTTAAAAAGTTTGTGCATTGGGGTTGTCCTACCTCGGTACTTTTGGATCTACCACTTTTGAGAAACCTGGGCTAGCCACATAAATGCTAGAAATATGTGGTCCAGTTATCGTCCTAATCCCAGTCACCTTCCCAACGTGTGAGGCCATATGGGACCAGGTAAGCCTTAGTCAACCCACTATCAAAAGAATCACCAAGTAAGACCAACCCAAATTGCCAGGTGATAGAATGTGAGCTAATAAATTATTGTTTTAAGCAATTCGGACTTGAGGTGGTTTGCCACATACCAAAAGTTAAATAATTGAGAAAGAGCCCAGACAAACCATCATTAGTAGTCATTTCTGTGGACTGTGTCTGTGATTTTGTCAGTTGTGTATTATAGTAAGGTATGTTACTGAACTTGAGATGAGAGGTATATAATAATTTAAAGCATTTATTTAATATTTTTTGTTAAGATAGAGGAGTGTTAAACCCTAAGAGAATAAAAATGATACTTATATTTATCTTAGTCTCCAAATTCAAGATTTTTGTTGAAAATATTTATCCAAACTTTACATTTTTAAATTGCTCTATTCAGCATCAGTTTGTGTAGAATCTGATTCTACACAAACAAATCTCTTCTCCATGAAACTGAAAATTATTTATCCCTGGGCAACAAAAAGTGCCTTTTTATAGCAAACATTTTGTAAGCCATGGGAATTTGGGGTTTCTAAAGCTGAGATAGATAAGTACTGTCATTAACTACAAGATGTTCAGCCCTGTGAGTTGGATCCGCTTTTATGATTTGTAGGGTAATTTATCCTTAACACCTATCATTAGACTATATGCAGTTAGAAAAATGATGCAGTTCCATTTTCAAATCTAAATCAAACACACAGAGAACAGTAGCTATTCTCACATCACTAGCCTCAGTATATACCAGAGCACCTTCGTCCTTTATAGTAAAACAGCCCCACAACTTGTATTCTAAATGCATATGGCTTGTCAGAGTCAAGATTAACAATACTTTCACAGTCAAAGAACCTCAAAAACAGCTTCTAACAACCAAGGTATCATTGGCAATCTACTGCTAAGCACCTTGTCTTTCCTTGGGATTGGGTTGCAGAACCATTCTCTTGTAGCATGTGCCTGAGTTACAAGCAGCGTTCTCCTTGCAACCTGGGGAGCCTAGGGTAAAAACTAATGATGGTGACGATGATTCAAACAAATTGTGCATTTGTAGTTATGGCTAAATGTCCTGGTTTGGCTCTGTTTTTTGTGACCACCATGATCCTTTCTGTTACTTGTTTCATAATGTAAAATGCATATGGAAAAATATTGAAATTTAAAATTTGAAAGAAAGAAGAAGGGGGAGGAGGGAAGAAAAAGAGGAAGAGAGAGGACCTGAGGAAGGAAGGGAGAGAGAAAGGAAAGAAAGGAGAGAGGCAGAAAGAGAAAAATGGGCATGGAGCCTGCCTGTCCAGGAAAGTTAGCCACAGCATAATTGCATATATGCACTAATGTCCCAGGGACTGAAGTTGAGGCTAAGTTTTCAACATTTTGGTCAATAAACTTTGTGGATGGTTTCTTTACTCTGAGAACAATCTAGTAATTCTAGAAACATATAACCGATGTAGCATCAGAAATCTCTGCCTTAAACACATGATTTACTTTGTGGTGTTGCCTTATGGTTACTTTTTTTCCCCTATGATATTCTCATACTTGTATATCATTATGCTGACTTTTGTACCACAAGGATTACATTTTTGTTATTTACTCATAGTGAGGCCAAAAACTGTCAGTATTGTATATTACACAGTTATGTTTGAGGGCACTCAAGAATGCAAACATCTGCTATAAGATATTATTTTTATTTTACAAGTATATTAGCGTCAAGCCAGATAGTAGCTGTAGTGGCTAAGGAATTAAGACTGGGTGATAATGATTTGCTTGAGGCTTTACCTGTAGTGTAAAGATTTTTATGATTAAATATAATACCTGGATCCTAAAAGGATTGTAGAAAATGTGTAGGTGCAGAAATTATACTTAGATCTGAAATAATTGGCAAAGCAAAGCTACACAAGTACAGTTATGGAGGAAACAGGCTTAGCAGCAATGTTTGTGAGAAAGAGTCAAGGGTATTAGATAGTCTAAGTCAACACTGTGAAATAAATTCTAAAACTATTTTGAACTTGAGCTGTATTAATATAACAACTAGAACAGGGCGGCAAGAATTCACTATATCCTGGGCCAGCCATTATGGAATTTAGATCTAGGGACATCAGCAAACTGGAACACATTCAGAAAAGAGCAGCTAGCACAGTGAAAGAATTTTTGTATGGGGAATTACAGAAGAAATGAGTTGTTTTATTTAGAGAAAAGAAGCCTTAAGGACTGTAATTGCTGTAATAGTTATGTTTTTCATTTTGAGTGAAAGAAAATTCAACTCAAACTGGTTTTGATAACTAAGGTAATTTATGGACTCACATAACTCACAAGTTCAAAGAGAAGTTGGATTTCAGGTGAGGCTCAAGCTAATGGCTGGGCTGTTTTTTTTCTCTTCACTTTATCTTCTACAGTTTTGGCTAAAACTGCTGCCACCCTCTCCCTTCTGTGGGTCAAGATCTCTGGTGGAGATAATCGGGATTATATGTTTCTTTCATATCAAGTTAGGTTTTGAAAAACATTTTTCTTCCAGTAACTCATTGGAAGAGAGAAAATCTCTCTCCGGTCTCTAGGAAACATCTCTTGTATTTCATCAGCCAGAGTTGTGACACATGCCAATCTCTGAACAAATTATAGGGGCCATGGGAATAGTGTGTGCAAATTAGCTTAGCTTATCAGAAATCTACCTCTTGAGCCAAGATATTATATCCATCAGAATTTTCAAGAGAAACAGAACCAGTAACTTAACATACATACACACACAGACATGTGTGTGTGCATATATATACATATATAAAGATATTTATTTCAAGGATTTGGCTCACACAGTTGTGGAGACTGGCAAGTCTGAAATTGGTAGGGCAGGCCAGCAGGCTGGAAATTGACATGGGCCGATATTGCAGTCTTGAGGAAGAATTTCTTCTTCCTCTAGGAAATCTCAGTTTTCGCTTTTAAGGCCTTTCAGCTCATTGGATGAGGCACACCCACATTACTGAAGGTAATATCTTTTAGTTAAAGTGAACTGGTTGTAATATTAACCATATCTACAAAATACCTCACAGCAACACTTAGATGAGTGTTTGATTAAGGGATTGGGCACTGTAGCCTATGCAAGTTGACACAAGCCATCATAGATGTGATCAGTCTCTCCCAAAGTACTTGGCTGCAGTTTTGAGGTTCCATTGGAACAGAAAGATCAGCAACTAAGAGGAAGCCAACAAATATCCCTTACAGTACGAACAGTAGGTATGTGAAAAGCTGCCATGGGTCCTAGGTTTTCAATTGTTTTATGTGCACTGATACCAGAGACAAAAGATACAGAAATAGCGAGGAAACGGCTATCAACTTAACTGAAAGAGAGAGAAACATAATGTGAGAGAAACATCTACTGGTTGTCTCTAGTATGCACCCTGGGGATTGAACCCACTACCTACATATGTGCCCTGACTGGGGACCAAACTCATATCTTTTTCGTGTATAGGACTGCACTCCAACCAACTGAACCACCTGGCTAGGGCGGAACTGACTGAAAACACACATACACACACTGTAGTGAGTTCTTATTACTGGGTATTCATACATGAGCTGTATTACTGTACTATAAGGCATAAAACTAGAGCCTACTATTATGTGTTCTTGATCTGGGGGAAACTGAAAGAGCCTTAAATGGCCTAATCACAAGTTCTCCCCTATCTGTTCCCTCAGACAAGGTTCCTTCACCACATGACCCTTCTTATTAAAGGAATCAGGCACAATATCTGCTTATCCCTGAGTAGCAGGTTCCAGCACCCTGCCAGCCATCAAAAGATTCAATCAAGCCAATCACATCCTCTCAGGAGAACCAAGGGGACCCCACCCTCTTATACTAAAAAACCTGCTTCTCGCAACCTCTGCATGTAATGCTGTTGGTAGCATTTTACCTACAATAGAACTCCTTTCAGAATTGGAGTCAGTCCTCCCAAATCCTGTTGCTGCTTTATCAACTAAGTTTATGTAATATTCTAAGTCCTGTGTTGTCATTTTAACAGTCTTTACAGTATTTACAGTCTTTACAGTAGATTCCATCTCAGGAAACCACTTTGTTTGCCCATCTAAAAGAAGTAACTCCTCATCTGTTAAAGTATTCTGATGAGATTGCATAAATTTAGTCACATCTTCAGGCCTCACTTCTAATACTAGTTCTCTAGCTGTTTCTACCTCATCTGCAGTTACTTTCTCCACTAAAGTCTTGAACCTCTCAAAGTCATCCATCAGGGCTGGAATCAACTTCTTCCAAACTCCTGCTAATGTTGATATTTTGACCTCTTCCCATGACTCACAAATGTTTGTAATGGCATCTAGAATGGTAAATTCTTTCCAAAAGGTTTTCAATTTATTCTGCCCATATCCTTCAGAGGAATCACTATCTGTGGCAGCTACAGCTTTTTAGAATGTATTTTTTACTAAAACTTGAAATGCAGAATTATTCCTTGATCTGTGGACTGCAGAATGGATGTTGTGTTAGCAGGTGTGAAAACAACATTAATCTCCCTGTACATTTCCATCAGAGCTCTTTGGTGACTAGGTGAATTGTCAATGAGCACTCATATTCTGACAGGAATCTTTTTCTCTGAGGAGTTTGTCTCAACAGTGAGTTTAAAATATGCAGTGAACCATGTTATAAACAGATGCGCTGTCATCCACCCTTTGTTGTTCCATTTCTAGAGCTCAGGAAGAGTAGGTTTAGCATAATTCTTAATGAACCTACGATTTTGGGAGTGGCTTCATCTCAAAGTCACCAGCTACATTAGCCCCTAGCAAGAGAGTCAGCCTGTTCTTTGAAGCTCTTTGAAGATAGGTGTTGACTTCTCTTCTCTAGCTATTAAAGTCCGAGGTGCCATCTTCTTTCAATAGAAGGTTGTTCATCCTACATTGAAAGTCTGTTGTTTAGTGTAGCCACCTTCATAAAATTATCTTAGCTAGATCTCTAGATAACTTGTTGAAGTTTCTACATCAGCACTTACTGCTTCACTTAAACCTCATGAACCAACTGCTGCTAGCTTCTGGCTCTTCTTCTTCTTCTTCTCCTCACCTCTGTTGGTGTTCATAGGATTGAACTGAGCTAGGACCTTGCTCTGGATTAGGGTTTGGCTTATGGAAATGTCATGGCTGGTTTGATCTATCCAGACCACTAAAACTTTCTCTACATTAGCCGTAAGGCTGTTTTACTTTCTTATCTCTTGTGTTCACTGGAGTAGCACTGTTAGTTTTTTCAAGAACTTTTCCTTTGCATTCATAACTTGGCTATTTGGTGCAAAAGGCCAGGCTTTCGGACTGGCTCAGCTATTGACATGCCTTCCCCACTAAGTTCAATCATTTCTAGCTTTTGATTTAACATGAGAGAGGTATGACTCTTCCTTTCACTTGAACACTTAGAGGCCATTGTAAGGTTATTAGTTGGCCTAATTTCAATATTGTTGTGTCTCAGGGAATGGGGACATCCAATGAGAGAGTGCAAGATGGGAGAATGGCTGGTCAGTGGAGGAGGCAGAACACATACAACGTTTATTAATAAAGTTCACCGTTTTATGATGGTGTGGATTGTGGCAATTACAACAGTAACATCAAACATCATTGATCACAGATTACTGTAACAAATATAGTAATAATGAAACCACATGAAATACTGTGAGAATTATCAAAATGTGAATCAGAGACACAAAGTCAGCAAATGCTATTGGAAAAATGGCACCTATCAACTTGTTGGACACAGGGGTGCCAGAAACCTTCAGTTTGTATAAGAACCACAGTATCTGCAAAGCACACTAAAGCGAGGTGCGATAAAATGAGTATGCCTGTGTGTACATAGAAATTTGTTTATCTGTCCACCATAGAACCTATCGGGTTGTTATGCAAACCATTTATTTATATATTTCTTCTTTTCACCCCAAAGCTCAGAAAGACATGCTTCATTAATTATTTTATATACCTCCAAGTAGCATAATGTTAGACATATAGCAGATATTCAATGAATATTTGGTGAGTGAATCTGAAATTGACTGTCTTCATTAGAATTTGAGGGGGGAAAAAACAATCACCTGTGAATTTCTCCTTAAACGATATAATATATAAGTAAATAGTTATAAAAACGATTTCCCCAATACTGTCGAAATCCACACTTACCCCACCCACCTGTAGATGGAGGAAATGAGGTCTTGGGAATGTTGCCCAGTTTTTCTCTTTTCATTCCCCTTCCGAAATGCATGCCAGTTGCCTTACGGCTTCTGAAGAACCCTGAAGGCAGCATCTCACTCTGTGTAGGAAGCAGAGTTAGTATAGCTGCAAGGTGATCCCAACTTCCTCTCTGTCTGTTGATTCTGAACGCTCCCTTCACCTCAGAATCCCTGCTGAGAGCTAAAACGTTGCTTCTGCAGAAGGCGTTTGTTTCAGGAGCGGTGTCTCTCTTCTAGTGTGCAGCTTCCCAGCACCCCTGTTGTAAATTATGGGGAATACGGAGAAAGCTGAAATGGTTGGCTTGAAGATTTTTGACATATCTTTTTTGGCTGGTTTCTGTTTTATTCCTTACTGTATTTAAATCGGCCTACTCATTAAATGTATTATTTTTCAAGTTTTATTGAGATAATTGACATATGAATACAGCACTGTAGAAGCTTAATTGTGTACAGCGTAATAATTTGACTTTCATGTATTGTGAAATTATTACCACAATAAGTTTAGTTAACATTCATCATCTCATATAGATGTAAAAAAGAAAAAGAAAAAGGTTTATTTCCTTGTGATGAGAACCCGCAGGAGTTACTTTTCCCATCCTTCAGTGGTAACTAGTCATCATGTTGTACCTTGCATCCCTGGTACCCATTTGTCTGCAAGTTTGTGCCTTTTGAGCACCTTCATCCAGTTCCCCTTTCCCTCTCCCTTGCTTCTGGTAACCATGAAATCTGATCTCTTTCTCTGTGAATTTGGGTTTCTCTCGCTCTCTCTTTTTTTTCTTTTTAGATTTCACATATAAAGGCAGTCATACAGAATTTGTCTTTCTCTTTCTGAATTACTTTACTTAGCATTATTATTTTACTCATTTTGTGGCAAACGGCAGGATTTTCTTAGTTTTATGGCTGAGTAATATTTCACGACTTACTTACTCACTCACCGATGGCCCCTTAGGTTATTTCCACGCCACGGCTATGTGAATATGCACGATGCTGTTGTGGACGTGGGGGTGCAGATGTCTTTACAATAATCTTTTCATTCCTTTGGCTGCATTCTCAGAACTGGAATTGCTGGATCACGTGGAAGTTCTATTTTTAATTTTTTTAAGGAAATTTTACGCTGTTTTCCCTAGTGGCTGTATTAATTTACTTTCCCACCAATAGTGCACAAGGGTTCCCTTTTCTCCACATTCCTGTCAGCATTTGTTATGTTTAAATTTATTCTTTTTATAGATTTATATATGCTTCTTTTCCTGATGCATAGATTTAATAATTTTTAAAGAAACAATGAAATGCCTAGTCTGACAAAGGAATTTTTTTTATTCATCAACTTATTGTATATCTTCAGAGTGGTATAAAATAAATTGTGTTTATTGGCAAGAGTAAAATCACATTAAACCGCCCCTGATATTAAAACCAAAGATGTAATTTGTGTCCACATATCTTTATATAGTACCAAGCATTTGGTTGGCACTTAGTAAATATGTAATGGTTAAATAATTTAATAATAGGATGTGCTCCTTCCACTGAGCATAGACCTTAAGAAAGACTTGAACGTAACAGCATTGTTTTCTGCATCTCCTGGGTTTATTCACAGTAAACAGGTCCAAGCTCTGCTAGGCCAGTTCAGCCAGGCAGAAGCCTTATTGATGAAAGCTGGCGTGCAGCCAGGGACTTTGGATGGAGTTCTTTTGGATCTTGGATGTTCCTCCATGCAACTTGATGCTCCTGAAAGAGGTTTTTCCCTTCGTAAGGATGGCCCTTTGGACATGAGAATGGATGGTAGCAGGTGAGTATCTATAAAGCATTTTTCCTTACAACAAGAAATCAATTTCTCAAAAGCACTCTGAATTTAATTTCCTTTTAAGACAGCAGAATTCCCATTATACGCCCACACCTAACACTATCCATATATAATAAATCAGTTTTGTTTGCTACTCATTGTAGCTTTTCATGTTTCTCTAGATTTGGGATTCTGAAAGAAAAACCATTGCTGTCTTTACACAAAATAGTGAGGAGGGTAACTTTCATACTGATTATCTCTGTTATGGATACAGTGTGAGCTTTTAGACTGCTGACAATGGTGATACATATGGTACTGAAACAATTGCTCCATTTCTACGCAGGCCCAACTATGTCTGTTGTGAGAAGTAAAAAGGAATTGTATCTAATGCAGATTGTTTTGAATACTGCATTAAAGTCAAATCCCAGAGGTGAGCAGTTGTGTGTTTTATCCTGTGTCTTATACAGTGACTTTGTTTCCACCTTCGGTACTATGTCAAACACACTATGGTACTGCATAGGATAGTTTATACCTTCTCTTTATTCCTCATCACCCTGGGAATACTAGCATTTGTTCTTCATTAGTCCAATTCTTCATTAGGTGCATATGTATTAAAAGACACGAAGAGGATCACATTCTGGGAAAGTACAGGATACTTTCTTTCGAATCTAAATCACTTTTGAAAGCTTAGATTTGCACTTGTCTGTATGCCCAACACTGGCCCGGGGACCGACCAGCCTGTACGGTCAAAACTCACCCATGCCTTTCTACCTCATCTCATGTCCCCAGCCCCACTGCCACCAAGTTCTATATCATGTCCCCTACCTTTGTGAAGCTTATCTTCTAAGAAGAACATTAGACTTTCAGATATCTAAGTAAGCAGATTATTCAGTTACTGTTTCTAATCTACAATTCTATACCTATATAAATATATCTACTGAAACAAATAGGTTTTCTAAAATTTCTTCCAATTAGAAGGATCTGTATATAAGAAATTTAACATTCAATTTAAATCAACAAATTACTATTGGATTGGCTCTAACTTCGTCCCACAAACTGCTTTATCCTATGGTAATTATTCACATATAGTCTTTCCCCTGTGCTTTGGTAGGACCTGTTAACTGAGACTGTGACCCATACTTGTCGGAATCTTTTTGTTCTGAGTCTTTTACCTTCTTTTGCACAAGTTGGCATTCATAGAATGAAGAATGTGATCATAAAAGAAAATAATAAAAATCTTTTTAAAACCAGTGACTAATAGTAAAGGTCAAATATCTTCTCATGTTTGGAGATTGAGGTTGTGCAGAGGTAATAAAATGTCAAGCAAATTCCTGCTGTTCCCATGTCTTGCTAGGGAGGATACCTTCTGAAACACAATGAACGAAGCTTCTAGCTAATGGTATTAACTCCCCAAATGGTTAATGTAAAGATTTATCAGCAAATTTTAGTTTGAGAATCAGGGTTCCCAAAGTTCTCCTCTAAGACCTCGAAAATGAGACTGCTTTGAGAAAGTAAACTCTATACCAACACATCATGGATGGCATTAGAAGTGAGAAAATATATCTTGAAGAGCAGGTCGGCTTCCAGTGAGATGGCATGAACTGTAACTTAACCAAAGATATGAAGAGATCTGGGGAAATTATGTGGCATGCAGAAAGGGGGAGTTGGCTCACACAGATTTATAGAAAGTGGAGTCAGAGATGGAAATACGTGCAACGTTAGTCCAAAATGTGTTATGGGGAAAGGGAGTCCAGGCCAACAAAATGTGGCCAGTCAGATCATGGATGCTGAACTATCCCTGCGCTGGATATGGATTCAAGAGGCTCCTTATCCTGTTGCTGGATAACACTAGAATCTTAGAGCAGAGTTTCATTTGTGTTCTCCCGATTTTAACAACAGCTTTAAGATCATAGTAAGGTTCTCCTGTAGTAGAAAGAGGCTCACAGCTTTAGGGACTTGTGGGTGTAGCCCTGTGTCCATTGTATTCTTCACTGGAGGGCAATAAATAAATTGCCTCTTAGGTTCATATTTTCTTTCTCTCAGGAGTGTAAGCATTGCAGGTCTGTGAGCTCTGGGGGACTGACAAATATCTTAACCTGTTAAGTTGGGATGGGGGAGCAGATTTTGTATCTCGACTTCTTCACATATATGAATGCCTATTCTGAAGACTCCTAGTAGCCTGCTGGCTTTCCAGAGCATTGCCTCTTTTGCCTTGTTGCACTATGGAGACTTCTGCCCTGCTGTTCAGTGTTAACATTACAGTGAAATAAAATTATGCCTATTATCCACTGAAGTGTATTTGTATAAAATGATCTTTTAATTTTCTTCAAAGTAGAAAGGTATTATAAAAACTTGCCAAGTACATCCATACTAATTTTAGAATTGTCCTGTTTGAGCTGAACTCTATCCTATGGAGTCTGAATTCACCATTGTTTGCAAGGTTCATTCTAATGCTCAGTGGTTTGAGCAGTTGAATTCACAACTAGGTAAGATCTATCAGGGATTTTGTCAATTAGGCCAAAAGTAATGATCAACAAATCTAAGAATGGGAAAAATCTGAGGGACATTGACATGCATTGAGCTTTTATATGGACCAAGCATTATAGTATTTGTTTTATAATTATATGCACCATTAATTCTCCTCTAACAATTCTGTGAGGCAAGCATTGTTACTTTCATTTACAGGTTAGAAATTGAGGTTCCACTATATTAAAAAGCTTATCCAACATGAGTAGCAAAGCCAGGGTTCTAAATCTAGTTCAATTGGATGCTAAAGACCAAATATTTATCCTTAAAGCTATTACTGAAGGAGCAAGCTTTATTGAAATAGAAGCCACGCAACCTCAAAGGATGTCCATTCATCTGGGGTACCATGGAGCCAGGAAAAAAACCAGAGTCACATGATCTGGAAAGCAGGTTGTGAAAGAGACAGAGGGAGAGAGAGAGATGCAGATGGAGGGGACAAGCCAAAGACAATAGCAACATTTTCTCCTGGAGGACCTAGGCGTGCTAACAAGGTGCAGTGTAATGTATTTAAGGAAGGAGTTGGGTTTCTTGGCAACCTTACTCTGATTTGATCCTCAGGTCTTCAAGCTGCCATATTCTTGTTACCTAAAGTCCTCACAGTGTGGTACCAACGATCAATCCAACATATTAACTACAAGTAGTAACTACTATTAGCAAAGCTATCTTTCTAATAAGTAAGGTTTCGGTTAACCCATCACTTAGCATTCCTTGACCCATTTCTCTTAAGTAAGGTAAACTGGCATGGTCTGACAGAGTGAATGCTATTTTCTGCTACTATGATTTATTTTATTTCAACAGAGCTTGCTGTTTCTTTGTCTTCTTCACATAAAATTACCATGTAGGCTTATTTAGAATTGTTGGTTAACAAGTTTTACCCCATGGTGTCTTTTTCATGGAGGTAGAAGCCAATATTGTTAAACATTTGAAATAATACACATTATTATCATTAAGATTGTTCCATTTGTTGTGAGGGAAACTAACCAGCAGTATCTTCTTGTACAACAGTCCCCCCTTACCCCCAGTTGCACCTTCTGCAGTTTCAGTTACCTGGGGTCAGCCATGGTCTGAAACTTAAATGGAAAATTCCAGGAATAAACAATTCATAAACTCTTTTTTACATGACATGGGTTTCTTTATTATGATTTTTATTGTTGTTCAATTACAGTTGTCCCCATTTTCCCTCCATTACTCTCCCTGACCCTCCCCACCTCCACCTCCCGCATTCAATTCTCCCCTGTTGTCTTTGTCCATGGGTCCTTTATACATGCTTCTTGACTTGACCCTTCCCCTTCTTTCCCCGATTATCCCTCTCCCCTCTCCCTTCCAATTACTGTCAGTTTGTTCTTTATTTCCGTGTCTCTGGTTGTATTTTGCTCGCTTGTTTGTTTTGTTGATTAGGTTCCACTTATAGGTGAGATCATATGGTGTTTATCTTTTACCACCTGACTTATTTCACTAAGTGTAATGCTCTCCAGCTCCATCCATGCTGTTGTGAAGGGTAAGAGTTTCTGTGTAGTATTCCATTGTGTAAATGTACCACAGTTTTTTTGATCCACTCATTTACTGATGGGCACTTAGGCTGTTTCCAGCACTTGGCTGTTTTGAATTGTGCTGCTATGAACATTGGGGTGCATAGGTTCTTTTGAATTGGTGTTTCAGGATTCTTAGAGTATACTCCCAGAAGTGGAATTGCTGGGTCAAAAGGCAGTTCCATTTTTAGTTTTTTGAGGGAATTCCATAGTGTTTCCCACAGCAGCTGCACCAGTCTGCATTCCCACCAACAATGTACTAGGGTTCCCTTTTCTCCACACCCTCATCAGCATTTGTTTGTTGATTTGTTTATGATAGCCATTATGACCAGTGTGAAGTGGTAGCTCATTGTGGTTTTAATGAAATATAAGAAACAGAAATCAGGAAAAAAATCCACTTTGCTAGTGCACCAAGAAAAATAAAGTACCTAGGAATAAACCTAACAAGGAGATAAAAGACCTTTACTCAGAAAACTACACAACACTGAAGAAGGAAATTAAGGAAGACACAAATAAATGGAAACATACACCACGTTCACAGATTGGAAGAATTAACATCATCAAAATGTCCATACGACCCAAAGCAATTTATAGATTCAACACAATCCCTATTAAAATACTAGTAACATATTTCACGGATATAGAACAAACATTTCAAAAATTTATATGGAACCATGTATGACCCCGAATAGCTGCAGCAATTTTGAGAAAGAAGAACAAAGTAGGAGGGATCATAATATCTGACATCAAACTATGTTACAAGGCCATGGTAATCAAAACAGTCTGATACTGGCATAAGAACAGACACAGAGATCATGGAACAGAATACAGAGCTCAGAAATAAGCCCAAGTGTCTATGGTCATTTAATATTCAACAAAGGGGGCAGAAGCATAAACTGGAGTAAAAAATAGCCTCTTCAACAAATTGTGTTGGGACATCTGGGCAGCTACATGCAAAAAAATGAAACTTGACTACAAACTTACACCATACACAAAAATAAACTCAAGATGGATAAAAGACTTAAATATAGATTGTGATACCATAAAAGTCATAGAGGAGAACATAGGCAGAAAAATCTCAGATATTCCACACAGCAATAATTTCACCGATATATTCCCTAGAGCAAGGGACATAAAGGAAAGAATAAACAAATGGGACTTCATCAGAATAAAAAGCTTCTACATGGCTAAAGAAAACATCAGCAAAATGAAAAGGGAATCAACTGTATGGGAAAATATATTTGCCAATGATACCTTGGACAAGGGTTTGATCTCCAAAATATGTAAAGAACTCACACAACTCCACACCAGGAAGACAAACAATCCAATTAAAAAATGGGCAAAGGACCTGAACAAACACTTCTCCAAGGAGGACATACAATTCATAAGCTTTAAATTGGGAGCTATTCTGAGGAGCAAAGTGAAACCTCATGGTGTCCTACTCTGTCTTGCTGGCAGGTGAATCATCCTTTTGTCCAGCATATCTATGCTGCATATGCTAACTACTCCTTAGTCACTTAGTAGCCAACTGTTACCAGGTCAGCTGTAGTGCTATCACAGTGCTTATGTTCAAGTAACCTTTATTTTACTTAATAATGACCACAAAGTGCAAAAGTAGTGATGCTCGTAATTCAGATATGCCAAAGAGAAGCTACAGAGTGCATGTATGTACATATAGTTTATGTAGGGCTCTGAACTGTCTGTGGTGTCAAATTTCTGCTAGGGGTCTTGGAATATATTACCTAGGATAAGGTAGGACCTGTGGAGATTTTCTATGTTTAATTTCTGCTCCAATATAAGTAGTTGTTTACTGGACAGTCTCAGTTCCTGAGATCTAGACTCATTTAAATATGTCAGTAAGCCTTGTATCTTCTATATGAAAACAATTTAAGCATCCATTTAAATTTTGAACAAACTAAATCCAAACATTTCTATTATATTAGTTTAGGAGAAATCTGCATGAGCAATAACTTCTTTGTGAATTAAAGGTTAGTAAAATATAGGGTCCAGCAGAAGTAAGGCCTGTTTGAGTGTGATTGGTGGGATAATAATATGGATATAATAATTTATAGTTTCAACTTGAACATTTCACCTAAAATGTCATATGGTGTGCTTGAGTGTGATATTGTTATGTTATAGAAGTACATGCTTATAATTTTGTAATAAAAGATTTTATAATAAAAAAGGGCATTCTTTGTGCTGGACTCTGTATTTTAACTTCGTGGTGCCCTTGACCTTGATGAATGTCACACGCACAGTCCCCAAGTGCCATCATGATGAGTATTTGAAATGCAAGACCTAGTTCCTTCCTTTAAGATTCCAGTCTCTGCCTTTAAAAACCTCAGAAGCTTTCTTAGACAATGTGTGTATGCCTGACTTTGTGTCTCATTACTTTGAAATTTCACCTCTTGTCAATGAAAACTGACGTCAATGAACTAATTGGTTCTTCTTGTGCGTAGGTACCCTGACATGCCCACCGCGGCTGATGTTGTGAACGCTTTAGATCAACAGGCACTTGCATCCATCCTGAGAACATACGGGGAGGAGAAGCATGCCAAGAAAATCGCTTCAGCAATTGTTCAGGCACGCAGCATCTACCCCATCACCAGAACCCAGCAGCTTGCCAGCATCGTTGCAGGTACCCTCATTAATTCTGAGCAGTGTCTGAGAGAAAAAAATATACATGTATATATTAATCCTCCAAACTCCCAGAGGGATTCATTTGTTCTTGAAATCATGCAGGACAGAATCTTGCCTGTCCTTCTCTCATACCACTTTCTTTGGGTTTTGGAAGCTGTCCCTCTCTAACACCTCTCGTCCCCCCACAAACAATTTTTAAAAATATACTGTAGTTTGCTGATTAGTTTAATGGCATATTTTTTTTACATGAGGTAATTTACCACTTGTGCCTATCAAGGTAAAATGTGGAATGACAAAAGCAGAAGAATTTTTGATGCATCACAGTGCTTGATAAGCATCCTGTATAAGATCTGACATTACCTTCCAGTTTCACATTTCTGCATTTTAATATTTTGGGCAAAAAGAGAATTGCATTGCCCAACTGCTAAAATAAAATCCAGTGACTCATACATCTATTCCAAACAACCGTCTAACAAAGGCTATGTGATGTATAGGTTATTCCACTTTGTGAATGCTAACTAAATCAGCCTGAGGGGCTTATTGAAACATTTCATCTTTTCTGCTGTTTGCCACCATAAACCTCTTGAACCTAAGTCTAGCTAGGATGAGCTTTATTGTAGCCTTTCTGTTTGAAGCCAAAGTTGTTTCACCGCTGTGTTCCATGATGAAAGTTTTCTAAGGCAAAAATATAACTCTGGCGGTTAAACAGAATTCCAGTTGTAAATTCTGTCTTATTGGACCTTCTGAAATCCTACATCATTTTTATTTATCAAATATATTAAGATTTCTTTTCAGTGGTTCCTGTTAAATTAGTCAAGTAGTTAAAGGCATAGGGAAAAGCATATAGAAAGAAGTTTTATTGGTTGTCTCTATCGTAATATTATCCATAGTTTAAGGGATAAAACTTAATTATAAATTTACTCAGATCAAGATTTAAAGGTTGTATAGCAATTGTTTTATGACATAACTTCATAAAATTATATTCTACTTACTTACATTAATAAAATATGAAAACTTGACTAAGTGTTCAATTTTTTAAGCTGCATACATCAAGCCCCTCAAAACTTAACATTGAGCAACTACAGGCAAGTAATTGCAAAATTCTTGCGGGTTATGTGAGCATGAAATATTTCACTGTATTTTTTTGAGGAGTTTATACTGGCAGTCTGATGTTAAATTCACCTCTGTTTTATGTCCCCTTCTTTTTCCCACTCCATACTCCCTAACATGTCTTGACCTTACCCTTTCTGTCATTCTTCAACTAGCTGTATGTGTTGTTCTCTGTCTCCTATATTGCAAAGAAGAGCAGTGAGAAGTCACATTTTTTCTATCCACAAGGAAACCCAGAATTTTCTGGTGCTGAAAATGAGGACTTGGGGCTAGGAGGTATTCCAGAAATCATCCAGTCAAAAACTGTCATCTGATAACTGGAGAAACTGAGGCTCAGAGAGTGTCAATAGTTTCTTCAAGAGTACAGCCTAATCAATGACATCGTCGGTACTAATCTATAATTTGGAAGCTCATGAATTTGAAACATAGTCAGGAATCTGCCTTTAAGAAAGTAACTTTTCTATCTCAGGTCCCTAATCTGCAGACTTGGGAGAAATAACACTGTAGCATTAGAGAGAAATTACATGGAGATGCAGAATAGGAACAAGTTGAGTATTTTCAGAAAGATATGATATGAAATACATATTGGGGCTGTGACAAATGATATAGTAAACGTGATAATATTCATATATGTGTATGTAAAACCCCATTTTAGTAAGTGTCACTAAAAAATCGAGTTCTCTATAATGAGTCCATTTTTATGGCTTATGTCAGCCCATAATAAAACTTTATTGACCATGATATAATTCTCTTAAAAAAGGAAAATAGATACAATGAAATTACATTTTGTGTTCATTTATTCAAAAAAATAATTTGGGAGAGGCTGCTGTATACCAGGCGTAATACGGGGTATTAAGGATAGAGTGCAGAGTTAAGTGGATAGAGCCTCTCTGTTCGCAAAGTTTATAGGCTAATAAGTGAATGAATAACTACGTGGTGTAGTAAACCTATATTTATAGTGGAAACTTTATTTATTGTAGTCTGAAGTTATGATTGTGTGGCTAACAGAAAAAGTTGATAAATGTGTAGAATTATAGAATAGTTCCACAAAGTGCATTCTTACATAAACCACACCCATGGTATATCTTTTAAGATCTGATTGTATTTTTATTAAAATGAAGTAAGAATTTCAAGGGATTTACAAAGCAATCTGAATGAGCATATTTTCTAGATATTCATCATTTTTCAATCTTTTATAGTTACCTCACCAACATTCTAATTTGATTGCATTTTTTACATAACTCACCCTTGTCAGGAGTTTCCAAAGTCTCCAACCTAGTTTTCATGGAAACAGCAGCTGTCTTTCCTTTTGCATTCATATTTCACCAGTTATAGAAAATTTGATTAAATCATGTAGAGCAATAGTAAATGGCCTAGGATGTAAGTGTACAGTTCTTTTGGTGGAAATAGAACTCTGTAGAATCTGAAGAATAGAATACTATCCCAAGATATTTTGTTTAACAGAGAAAGGGATTAATCTGTCAAGTCCATTAAATAGAAGTCTCTTAAGAGAATACTTCACAAACGAAATATGAGAAGCTGTATAGTGTCCAGGAAGGTTCCTATATTACTTTCTTGGTTCTGCCATAGCTAAGTACCGCACGTGATGGCTTAAAATAACAGAAAGGTATTCTCAGAGTTAAGAAGTCTAGATATCCAAAATCAAGGTGTCAACCGTGCCCTGGGAAAGAATGCTTCCATGACGATTCCTGGTGTTGGTGGCTGCCACAGTCCTCCATGTTCCTTGGCTTACAGGTGCATCAGGAAGTCTCTGCCTCCATCGTCATATAATGTTCTCCCCGTGCATCTGTGTCCAAATTTCCCTCTACTGCAAGGACACTGGTCATATTGGATTTAGGGCCCACCATAATCCAGTATGTCCTCAATTTAACTTGATTATATCTGCAAAGACCCTATTTTCAAATAAAGTCAACATTCACAGGTTCCTAACAGACATGAACTTTAGAAGACACTATTCAACCTAGGACAGCTCTTAAGCAATACCGTTGTTTAACAAACGTGTATTTTGGCCAGCTATAAAATGTAGTGAGTATATTTGAATGACTTTTCTTATACCAAATATTTTCAAGATTATCAAGCACTCTGGGAAATATGCCAGAGTTCCTGACACATAGTAAAACCTGCATATTGATGGAAATAGAAATCACTTCCTTTCCAAAAATCACTTCCTTTCAAAAAGCTAATAATACATTAAGACAAGGCAGACCACCATGCTTGTGATCACAATATACTTGATGGAATTACATCATAGTTCAGGTGATTAAGCTGCACTTTGTAAAACCTAAAACCCAGTACCTTTTGCTACTATAAATAACTACAGTTGCATGTCATGGGAACTCCAGAAGACAAGTTTGAGGACCCAGGTTGGAGCAAAACACTTAAAACTACAGTGAATTACTTTGTAGATTGCCAAATCAATAATTGATGAGATAATTCCAAAACAACCAGTATGACTTCCCTGTTTATACACACTATTGAGACTACTGGTCATAAACTTTAATGCAAATATCTAACACATAGTTAGAGTTATATATAGTGTACCCTGCAAAAAAATTATTTATTTTTAAATATATTTTATTGATTATGCTACTGTAGATGTCCCATTTTATCCCCTTTATTCCCCTCTGCCCTGCACACACCCTCCCACCAGTATTCCCCGCCCCACCTTTAGTTCATGTCCATGGGTCATACATATAAGTTCTTTGTCTTCTACATTTCCTGTACTAATCTTAACCTCCTCCTGTCTATTTTGTACCTACCATTTATGCATCTTATTCTCTGTACCTTTTCCCTCTTTCCCCTCCTCCCCCTTCCCCACAGATAACCCTCCATGTGATCTCCATTTCTGTGATTTAGTTGTTTGTTTAGTTTGTTTTTGTTGTTTTTTTAGTTTCAGTTTTTGATGATTGTGAGTTTGTTGTCATTACTGTTCATATTTCTGATCTTCTTTTTCTCAGAAAAGTCCCTTTAACATTTCATGTAATAATGGCTTGGTAATGATGAACTCCTTTAACTTGACTTTATCTGAGAAGCACTTTATCTGCCCTTCCATTCTAAATGATAGCTTTTCTGGATAGAGTAATCTTGGATGTAGGTCCTTGCCTTGCATGATTTTGAATACATCTTTTCAGCCCCTTCTAGCCTGTAGGGTTTCTTTTGAGAAATCAGCTGATAGTCTTATGAGAACTCTTTTGTAGGTAACTGTCTTCTTTTCTCTTGCTGCTTTTAAGATTCCTTCCTTATCCTTAATCTTGGGTAATGTAATTATGATGTGCCTTAGTGTGAGCTTCCTTGAGTCTAACTTCTTTGGGACTCTCTGAGCTTCCTGGACTACCTTGAAGTCTATTTCCTTAGCCAGACTGGGGAGGTTCTCCTTCATTATTTTTTCCAATAAATTTTCAATTTCTTGGTCTTCCTCTTCTCCTTCTGGCACCCCTACAATTCGGATGCTGCAACATTTAAAGTTGTCCTGGAGGTTCCTAAGCCTCACATCATTTTTTTAAATTCTTGGCTCTTCATTCTGTTCTGGTTGACTTTCTTTCTTCCTCTTGGTCCAAACCATTGATTTGAGTCCTATCACTGTTGGTTCCCTATACATTTTCTTTTATTTCACTTTTCATAGTCTTCACTTCTTCCTCTATTTTGCGATCATACTTAACCAATTTTGTGAGCATGCTGATTACGATTGTTTTGAACTGTGCATCTGATAGGTTGTCTATCTCTTCATTGCCTAGTTGTATTTTTTCTGTAGCTTTAATCTGTTCTTTCATTTGGGCCATTGTTTTTTATTTGGTGCACCTGTTACATAGTAAGGGGCAGAGCCTTAGGTATTGACCAGGGTGGGCCAACTAACTTAGCTGCATTGTGGCACTCCATGTGAGGGAGGTGTCCTAGAGGAAACAATGCTGCTTGTTCAGCTCTCTGACGGTTCTCGGTCACTTCCTCCACTTCCCACAAGCACATTGGGCCCTTCTGGTGCTGATTCCCGGGTGGGTGGGTTTGTGTACATTCTAGAATCCTGTAGGTCTCTCCAGTGAACTCTCCTGTGAGCCTGGGAGTTTTTCCTACTGCCTCAACCCTTACAGGTTTTTTCAGAGGCTTTGAGGCTTGATTTCCTGATACTAGAACCCTGGGTTGCACAATCTGTCTCACTCCCCAGTTGTTCTTCCCAGTTTATCTGCATGTAAATGTGGGACCACCCACTCTGCCAGTCACCGCCTCCGTGAGTCCTCTCTGCCCAGCTACCCGTCTCCGCCCCTCCTGCCAGTCTGGATGAATGTTTCTTCTTTAACTCCTTGGTCATTGGACTTCCATACATTTTGACTTTCTGTCAGTTCTGGTTGTTTTTTGTTTTTAAGTTTGTTGTCCTTTTGGTTGTGGGAGGAGGCACAGTGTGTCTACCTATACCTCCATCTTTGCCAGAGGTCCCCAAAATAATTTATAAATAACAGATTATATTTTCTTAACCATAATTTCTGTTATAATACAGTTGTTAATTGCTAACAATTATGTCAATACTGTTAACAGCTGAAGGGTTAGATTCTTGAAATTTGAGTTGAAAATGCCCTGAGTGACTGACTCATTTAATCTAGAACTAGACTCTTCATTACCTCTAATAAAGGGTCATCTGGCCTTATTTAGCCTTTTCATCTCCATGTCTCTTACTCCCCAATATATTTCAGTGAAGAGGAGTACATTTCAGCCTGAAATTGCTAGTTACATAAATACAGGCCTAAAGACTTTAGAAAGGATGGATTCCTTCAAATAAAGTCTAAATTTCTTTGCATGGTTTGCAAAGCTCATTATGAACTGGCTTCTACACCTGCCTTTTTATTTTCATCTTTCTTGGTCCCCATAATAATCTCTGTTCCTGCCACACTTGAGTTCTGTAGTCTTTCCTGCCTACGTAGTCACTCTCACTTGTAGGCCTTAAATAGTAACATTAACATAAAGTCCCCTACTCCTACCCTTTCCTGGGGCTCATCCTTTTGAGCTTGGTTGAAGGAAGTTTTTCCCAGCCCTACACAAACTGGTTGAGATACTCTTCTGCATGCTCCCATAAGCACTGCGTTCCCCTGTCATAGAACTTATGCTGTTTTCATTGCTTGCTTACTATTTAACTTTTCCTCTATGCCTATGCTGTCCAATACAGTTGTCGCTAGCCATATGTGTCTGTGGGGCTCTTAAAATGTGGCTGCTCCAAATGGAAAGATCCAATATGTGTAAAAGACACATGAGATTTTGAGGCTTCGTTTTTTAAACGTTATTTCATTGTTATTTTATTTTATTTTTTAATGTTGTTCAAGTACAGTCGTCTCCATTTTCCCTTGAGACTTAGTGTGAGAAGAGAATTGAATATGTCTCAGAAATATGTATACTCATTATATGTTGAAATGGTAACATTTCCAGTATTGAGGTAACACAGTATTAAAATGGACTATACCTGTCTCTTTTTACTTTTTTAATGTCGCTATAGACAATGCCACGTGGGTCAGATCTCTGTGGGACAGCACCGCCTTAGATGAGAAGCACTGCAAGGCACTGCAGTGACTTCCCCACGATGACTGTGCCCACGGTGCCAGTCATAGCGTCCCCCCTTGGAAGGCATTTGGTAACTACTTCTTCAAGGTTAATGTATAAAACAAATAAAATGCCCATAAATTGGGAAGGTTCTGTTTTTATAAAGTTTGTATTCAGTGAAGTAACATCAATGTTAGTAAAAAATTGATGCTCAGTCTCATAAACCGTGACTCTCCTACAATGACATGGTCTAATATTAACCCGAAGGTAAATTAGGAAAACACATTGCCCTCCCAGTACTTTAGCTGATTCATCTTCAAGGTGAAGTGATACCTGTTCCTCCTTTATTCTTTAGGGATGCTGTGGAAAAATGACACTCGGATAAGATACTTCTATTAATTAAAAATCTTTAACAAGGAGAAACTCTTAAGCTCTTCAGGCAAAATATGATTTATGTACTTAATTTTGAGGAAAATGGCTGGGGTCTAGATTTTGCAGAATTAATGTATATTTGATTTGTATAATCTTAAAAACGGGATTGATTCTAGACATCTCTTTGAGTAAAGAAGTCTGATTTATTTTCCTCAACAGGCTGTCCACGTTTTACATTAGGGCTAATCCATATTCTGTTGCTCTTTCGTTTCTGTCAGTACATCATGGAAATCACCATTTAGTTTTAACTATTAAATTGAACTTAATTTACGTCTTGCTTTTACAAATTGCTTTCTGTGTAAACTTGAACAGAACCTCATTTTTCTCATCTTGAAATGGAGGGGAATAATATTTGTAATGATGATCATTGTTAGTTTTGTTTAGCAAACATAATCCTACTAATTATTTTATTGCTTAAACTAATATTGAAATTCACTTACAGTTTCCAACCTCATGCCAAAATCAAAGAAATATACCAACCACTTTTCCAATCATTGGGATTTAGGTTCAGATTCACAAAATAGATAATCCATTAATAATCAAGAAAAAATGACAGGAGGCCTGTAATATAAATTTTTGAATGGGAAAAAGGAGATGGTGGAAGCTTCTTAGATATATTTGATTCTTGTTGATTAAATATATAGATGTATTATTCCCTGACTGAAACTTTTATGTAACCTTTATTCTGACTCATGAACTGGATACATGGCCAGAGCTAATGAATGCTTGTTGAACAAATAAATCAATAAAAAGATGTGTACTTTCCCAGCCAAAGTAAAATGAAAAGGGATGGGGGGAGTACAGGTTGCTAGGTGTCACTGAGAATCAATTGTATTCTGCCCTTCACATTGAAGAGGAGGAGACCTAAGCATGAAAGTCCTAAGGATAAATTAAAGTTGCTTGAGGAATAAGTGAGAGTCTCCAAGACATGGAACCAATAATCCTCACCTTCTATTTCTAGTTCTACCATTACTTGCTCTGTGAACTTGAGTAAGTCACCCACCTTCTTTCATCCTCATTTACGTATTTGGAAAACAGGAATCGATAATTCTTGCTATGACCAATAAATGAAATGGTGCATATGAGAGTTATCTATGACTTTTAAAGTACAAATATATTTATTTGTAAGCGTTTTGTTCTCTCCATACAGAACTGGGGTTTCCAAAGAGCAAACAAGTACACTAGTCAGAGCCCTGAATGTGGTCTTCTACCCAGAAATACCTGTCCACAGCCAGATGGTATGACCTGTGAAAAGCTAATACCTTCATTCCAAGCTGTTCTTTCCTTTTAGAACAGAGAATAATAATCATTTTCTGCATTAGTACATGTAAGATGTATCTTTTCACAATAGCATTGGAGGCTCATTCCTCAACTTGTACCTCAAATTGCTGTCTCTTTCCAGCAAAGTTTTACCAATTTGGAGAGCAACCTTCAAAATAAAACATTCATCAATAGTCATTGCTATCAAATTTTAGTAGAACATAAACTTTTTCATTATGAAATTAACCAGACTTGATTGTCATCCCTTTGTTGTATAACTAATCTACTGTTACCTCCTCCATCTTCTCCACAAGGCACTCTTTATGTTAACATTGCCATAATTAAGAAATAAATGAAGATGTCAGAGAGTTTATCACCCCAAAGAGAAATGGTATGGTCCAACCTACTGTTGAATTAGATGGCTTGTCAGTGAATCATAGTTATTGCCACTGCCTATGATAATGCACTTATTCTTCTGTCATTTTAAATCTCTTGAGTTCAGTGTGTTGTACACAGTGTGTGTTAGTAAAGTAACTTCATGCCAACTAAATTATCAGATGGCATTTCATAAGTAAACTTATTTCTTATTTTAATAAGTAATCTTTCCAAGAGACATTCTGTACAAGAAGTCCAACTCAGAAGAGAATTAAATGTGGAAAAAAAGAGAAAGAAAAAAGCTGAAAATCTTTCTTCCTCATAAAAAATCTGGCTATTCTTAGTTTGAAGTACGAAGTAGGAATCTGGGAATGCTTCAGTCCCGAATGACTGGGGCCCAACCCTAATTTAATGATTATAATAGTAAGGTAATAATAAATAATGTTAATTAATACTGAGTGAATCCACACTACCCTAAATTATTTTAATGTATTAACTCACTTAATAAGCACAACAGCCATGAGGCAGGTACTGTTTTTATCCCCATTGTACAGATGAGGAAACTGAAGCACAACGAGACCAGGTAACTTGTCTCCTGTCGAGTGGCGGTGGAATGGAGAGCTAGTAATCTCACGCTAGACCCTGTGCTCTCATTTACGACATGTCTCTTGATCCCTGTCGTATGGTTAAGATATAGTGTGAATTGTTGCTGGAGAGTGCTGACAGCTCCCTCTTCCAGGATCTCACATACTCATGTGGGAGACAGTCATGCAAACAACCCACTCCATCATCCTGTGATAGGTGCTGTGTATAACAGAGTCATGAACAAAAAGGTATGAGAACGTAAAGAAGGGAACAGTTGATTTCAATGTGGCAAAAGGGTCTGAGGTGGAAGAGAGAGATTGGGGAGAGGTCATGGCTATCTATAAAAAAGTCCCAGGTACCCAGCAGATACTCATTAATTGCAGAAATGAAAAGATGAATGAAAAAGTATATATATAATTAAGTAGGATTTCAGAGGGCTGAGGAGAATAGAATACAGACAATTCAGGGTCTAATCTTAGGACCCAGTACATTTCTAAATGACTGGAATTCTCCTATTATCTTGGGATCCTCTGTCCTAAATGTAACCTTGAGTTGGGCAAGATTCTTAGTATCATTAGTAGTTAAGCATAACTCTAGGTCTTTCTGATTCCAGCTGAATTTCAAACTGCATCTATGGAACAAAAGAAGGGAAATGCATCCCTTTATCTCATTACTCCATTTCTTATTATTTTATGCCATACTTGTGTGCTTCTGCAAGTGAAAATTAGTGATCTGGCATTATATGTTATGCACATTAGCCATTTTTACATTGGTATTAACTTTGTAAGGATTCATATAGCCTGCCCATTCTGTCCTTCTCTTTATTCATTTGAAGAAGGAAAAGGAGGAGGAAGAGGAGGAGAAGAAGAAAGATTATTTGTTTCTGTAACTAGTTATTCAGAAGCTTCAAGAATTTAGTGGTGCATGTTTACAAGAGCGCTCCACTTGAGAGTCAAGACAAGCAGTCTTCCATATCAGTTGTCCTGCTGTCTCATTTTTTAGATTGACGTGATTCAGATCTTGTCTAGATGGTGGATAGAATAGCATAGGTTTGCTTCACCCAAAAAAGCACTGAGAGGATCAACAGTGTGCAGCACTTTCCTAAAAGTAGCAGTTTCAGACATCGACTATTATTTTTGTATGTTGGGAATGTTCTTTGAAGAAAGCATCTGTTTTCATTTTCAAAGTATAAAATGTTCAAATCATGCCAAAAGAATGTCAAAGAAAGAGAAACCCAAGTGTTACTAGGTTGTCAAAGATTAAACATTATATTTCTGGGGCAGGGAGGGGGGATGATGAACAAAAGAGTGGATTTAATGTCCGGACTTAAATCATAACTAAAAATTAAGAATGATATTTCCAAATTATTTTCTGTCTTTTGCATTATGCTGAATTGAAAAATTATAGAATTTCTGGAAAAGATATTTCTCAGAATTTGAAAAAAGAGGAATCTATATTAACTTTTTATGTCTTATCTTTCCCTACTCTATTTTCAGCAAGAGTATTAGCAGTTTCACTCTTTCCCAAATGTTTAAACTTATTTATCCCTGTAATCTTTATGTTGCTGTATATTGCCTCACATATTTTTAATCACTTGGTGTCACTTGTAGTGCATTATAAACTGGAGAGCAGATAATCAGCTCTCACATTTGTTTCATGTAATAACATATAGCACACAGTAAACAAGAGCATCTATTTGCTGACTTCCTATATTCTTCTAATGTAAAATTACTCATTCAGTGACTTTCCTATCAGCTGGACTATAAACCCTGAGAGCAAGGATTAGATATATTTTCTTCATTGCTACATTCTCAAGATTTGATACAGAATTTGCCTTGTAATGTTCAATTAATATTTCTTGAATAAATAGGTGAGTGTCACTTCATAGTTTTGTGATGCTTAGAAAATGGGGAGGCTGGAGACAAGTAATAGAGAAAATCTTATAACTAACTAATTTCTTCAGCTTATAGGCACTTTCTATTGTTAGGTAGACTCAGACCCACGATAGGAGAAACTATAATAATTTTCCTCACATTTGTAATATCTTTCCTGTTCTTTGAAGGGTAAATCAGGTTCAATGTGTCATATAATACTAGGTCAGTCTTCTTCTATATTTTCAATTTCCTCATTAGTGAAGCAGGAAATTTGACCTGACATTGAAATGAGACACCTATTTCATATACTCATTACATATTCATTTGATTATCAAGTATTTATTGAGTCCACTTTGTGCTAGGCACTAATGAAGGCAATTAAGTGATTAAGACATAGCTTTTATCTTCTCAGAATTAACAGAAAAAGAGATTTTTACTAGTTAGATAGTAGTCTTCACAGCTAGTGCTTTTTTGCATATATCAACATGTTTACTACTTTTTTCTTTTCTTAGCTTAAAATTCCCATTTGTACTCTGACTGGCGTGGCTCAATGGATTGAGCCACAGACCTGTGAACTGAAAGACCACTGGTTTGATTCTCAGCCAAGGCACATGCCTGGGTTGCACACGAGGCCCCTGGTTGGGGGCATACAAGAGGCAACCAATTGATGTTTCTTTCCCTCTCTTTCTCTCTCTCTTTCCCTTTCACATAAAATCTTTTTAAAAAAAATTCCCACTTCTTTTTTGGATCATTCTCCTTCTTACCCAAGAACATATTTTGAGATATACTCAATGAGGCTCCATAAGTAATACATTCTCATACTTTGTCTATATGTATCTTTATTTTGACCCCTCTTTTGAATGATAATTTAGTTGGGTATAGAATCAAGATGTTTATGATTATTCTCACTCAGCACTTTGAAGGTATTATGTCATTGTCTCTTGATATCTGTATGGTTGATGAAAAGTTTAATTGTCATTATTTTATAGTTGGTCTTTTTTTTTCTTTAGTTATCCTTCAGATTTTTCTATCATTGATGTTTAATTGTGATGTGCATGGATGTAACTCTATTTTTATTGGTCATTAGTGGAACAGAATGAATTTCCTTAATGTTTCTTCATTCCTGGAAATATTAGAAGTTATTTCTTTCCATATTTACTTTCCCCCACTCCCTTGACTCTTATGCAAGTCATTCATCATGTCCCATATTTCTGATGTCTTTGTATCTCTGTGTTGCAACCCAGGTAGGGTCCTTTTCTTGTTCACTAAGTCTCTCTCAAGATATATCCAATCTGTTTAACCCATTTCTTGAATTTCTAATTTATTAGTCATTCCTAAAAATTCTGTTGTTTTTAAAATATGCTTGTTCTCATCATTCTTTCTTTATAGTCTCTATTGGTTATTTCGAATTCATTTTAAATGTAGCAGATATAGTTATTTCATATTTGTGCTCCTTTATTCTGTTATCTCCAGTTTTTCTTACTTATTTATACAAACACATGCACAAATGTATGTAGTGAGCACATTTTCAGGGGCTTTTACACGCTCATATCCTTTTGGAGCCTGACCTGTGGTTTAGTGCTTGCTTCTACCTTTCTTCCCTTCCTTTTTCCTACCGAATCCTCCACTAGCCAAGCAAAAAGTGTCATGTTAGGCACTTTGAGGTTGCAGAAGTCAAAGACACATTTAGGCAAACTTAAGTAATTAAATGTTATTATTAGCTGTACATGATAATAAGCAGGAATTATTATAAATCTATTCATGTTAATAGGACAGACAGTTGTTTCGGCCACATAGCCAGGAACCTGAGACACTGGGACACGACCGAGGGGTTACTCAGGGTACTACACAACTTCCCAACTAAACTGTCAGGTTTCAGGAAACATTGTTGGCCCTCTGCTTTAGTAAATCACCATTATTTTGGTTTGGCTACTCTCTATCTCTAGCTTTTGCAATTAACTTTTTTCTAGGGTTACTAGGTTACTGCTTACTCAGATCTTTTATGGTTTTTGCTGTCTCACGGCATCTACTTATATATGCTTTCACTGTTTTAGTTTCTGCTTCTTTTTTCAATGGCTTCGGTCTCTCTCCCTCCTTTCTTACCACCCCATCTCTCTCTCCCTTCCTTTATGTCTCTGTCTCTGCCTGGGATTCAAGCTCCCTTAGATGAAAAATCTAGTATGTGCTGTAGTTGCCTTAGCATCCCTCATCTGGCAGAGCTTTACACTTGCTCCATGTGGAACAGCTGTCATTGGATCGTAGGGATTTACATGGTAATAACTTGGTGACCAGAACCTAAGGGATTGCCTAGGACAGTTCAGCTTATTTAATAGATTCCTCCATGGGGTTGCAATTATTTAAAGAATGTTTCAAAAAATAAGTAGTTCTCAGAATGGCTATAACTAATGATAAGTTCCTTTTTTCTTTTAAAAATGCATCTACCTCTGTAAACAAAATGGGCCCTATAGTCTATCTCTTTTTAAGTAAACTGTTATCTTAATTTGAATGGGTTTCGCTCCATTTCTTAATATTCAGCCAGTCCTTTAAGACATCACAGGTTTACTAAGCACATCATTTACCAGTTCACACACTTGCGATGTCTCTCTGTTACCCATGTGTTTGATCCCAAGCTTCTAAGCTTGATATATTTGGGTGTCTCATTCTTTTTACACTTCTCCATCATCATTCTCCTTTATTCTCCTAACTTTTCTTTTCTTTTCCCCCAAGCATGTCCTATACTTTCCTTGCTTTTGTCTTTGACTCTGCTATATTTTCTACCTGGGAAAAAGAAAATTCTTTCATCTCCATTAGTTGAAAACATCTCCACCCTTAAGGCCCAGCTTAAATGCCACTTTATATTTTTCATGATTTCTTCCCAGATCTCCCGAGTTGGGTGCTGTCTCTGATTTAAACTGCCATAGTAGTTTTTCCGTCTTTTATCTTCCCCACGGCAGTGAGACCTGGCGGGAGGATTATAGGCTTTAGCACCAGACAGAGCTGCATTCAAATCCTGTTTTTGCTATTGAATGGTTGTGTGACTTCAGTGAGTTTTTAAATCTCTTCATGCCTCAGTGGGAGACATAGGCAATAAACAAATACTTGTTCAAATAAATAAACAATTATAAATTATGTAAATGCCATGGAGAAAAAGTACAGGATAAATGAAAGAGTATGGTAGGGGGACCTAGCCTGGTTAGGCATTTTGGGAAGGCCCCCTGAATAAGTGGCCTTTAAGCCAAGGCTGAGACTAAGAAGTGAAGCGACAATCTAGGAAAAGAATTTTCAAGGCAAAGAATAAACAAAGGCCCTGGGGCCCTTCGGAATCTTATTTCATCACTGATATTTTCTTTTCTTCTCATCTCTTAGGTATTACTCTACTCAATCTCACTTTTTAAACAATAACTTCATGTTTCATGTCACAATCCGTGCTCTATTAGTAAGTTTAATTTTCATTGCGCTACCTGTTTCAACTATGTGATATTTTATAGCATAATCTTGATAGTCACTAGCATCAGTTTAGTATGTCTATCAAACTAGAACACTCCAGTAGTTAACTAACCTTTTCTGCTAAACCATTGAAATATTAATAAACCAGGACAAGCACTGCTCTCTTGATTCTAACATTCTTTTATTCTTTACTTTTGATGACTTCCCTTTTCTACTTTCCTTGCCTTTTAGCAAAAATATTTAAAAGATGTACGTGTGTATCTGTTACAAATTTATATGTGATATATACTATATGACCGCCTCATTCTAAATGACTGAGCTAGTAGAACAACAAAATCTGCATCAGATGTTGTGTTAAGCTTGAACATTCCTCCTCGGAAACCATTCAGATGATTAACAATGTTGCAGCTGTGGGCAACTGGTGATTGGCAGCTTCATCATGACAATGTGCCCACTCATGCATCACGTCTCTGTGCAGAGTTTTTTGATGAAACATCAAATCACCCAGGTGACTCAGCCCCCCTACAGCTCAGATTTGGTGCCCAGTGACTTCTGGCTTTTCCCAAAACTAAAATCATGTTTCAAAGGGAAGAGATTTCAGACTGTTGATGAGATTCAGGAAAATACGATGTGGCAGCTGATGGTGATTGGGAGAACTATGTGAGGTCCTGAGGTGTTTATTTTGAAGGGGACTGAGGTGTCATTGTCCTATGTATAATGTTCCTTGTATCTTATATCTTCTTTGATAAATGTCTCTATTTTCCATAGTACATGGATGGATACCTTCTGGACAGACCTCGTATATTCCCATTACATGCTTCTAAGAAGCCTAAATAGTGGGATATTAGACATCTAAGCAAATAATTCTAAAATGAGGCAGAATGTTTTGCCTTTCCTGTTATCTTTTAACCACTCCCCCACCCCCAAGCTCTACCATAGTTATATTTATATTGTAAAATATACTTACAGAGTTATATTCATAAAATTCAAACCTGATAATATGATACCTCTTATTAAAATCCTTAAGAGCCTCTCTGTCACCTTTAGGACAAAATTTAAACTCTTTAACGTAAAAATCAAGGCCCTCGTATTCTGGCTTCCACCTGACTTTTTAACCTAATCTGTCCACCGCCCTTCCCCCACAGCAGGCATTTCTGCACCAAACTGCTCACCACTCCAGTTCCTGGAGCTCACGTCTTCCTCTGCAGGACGTATTCTTTTCTCTCCTTTTCTCCTCCAGCCCCACCTCACCTCCCCCAAAATCTCTCCATTTCTTTCAAGTCTTGGATTATATATCATTCTTTTGGATGCTTCTTAAACTTCCCTTTTTGACATCTTTCTGAAATTGCTTGCTTTTTCAATATGTGTTCATATATCTAATGAACTTTTGCTTCATTACACTTTGTCTGCCTTACAAACTGGGTGAGTTCTTCAAGGATAGAGTGACCACGGTTCTGAATAGCCTCAGCACCCACCTCTAGGGAGCGTGTGAAAGGGGTCAACACACTGGGCTAGGGAAAGCCCTGTCCAGTCAGATTGGAACTGTGTCTGTCATTTAGCAGCTCTGTAAATTTGGACATTTTTTACCCTCTGTGAATCTTTGTTTCTTGATATGCGAAATCTAGATGATAATAACTACCTCACAGGATTCTTGGATAGTCAAATCATAAAATGTATTTTAAATGTCTAATAGAGACCAGCCTCTAGTAAATATGTATTTATTTTTAACTTTTGTTGAATGAACACATAAAAATGAGTGAATGGGTAGGTGCTTGAGTGAATGAATGCATTTGAGTGACTAGAACAAATGCTGTAAAGCATAAACCTTTGTATGATGGATTCACCAAGAAAGACTTTTTCAATACAAGCAGCAGCTGTCTTGCTCTTTGAAGGGATGGTTAAGATGTCAGCAGACAGAGATGTAGCAGTCGAGGAACTGGGACCTGAAGCTTGGGGAGCAGTGTGAGAAAAGGCTAAGACTGGAGAAAGCATCCTTCTTTTTGTTGAAAACACTGTTCCCTGCTGTTCCTTTGTGCTTCTTCCCCTTTTTCTTCATCACACTAAGGAATTCTCAAGATGGGCTGTCTGCCAACTCATTCGAGATGCATCAGCATCTCATTAGCCAGGTGACAAGTTGGCCCTCACACAATAAACTGTAGGCTTGGATTTTGAAAGTAAAATGAGGGTAATTATTAATAATAATATAAATTATTGTTCAAGGGAAATTTATGTTGTCTGTTATTCAATGAACTGTTTTAGAGACAGCATATATCACAGTGGTTTTTCCTTGAAAAAACACGAACATTTATGCAGAGTCCACTTGAAAGGATTGGTTTCGACTTCTTATGTGCCTCCGGTACCTATCTCAGAATTTGAGGCTGACAGTGATAATCTAGCAGGTGGGATTTATAAGTTGTTGACTTCATCTCTGTACTCTTCAGATGCAAAATGGACTTTGCTGACAGACTGAAATCATTAAGCCAGTATGCTATATTGCTACATGGCTTACCCATTTTTCTTTATTAGTCTTTTTTTTTACTTGCTCATTACTTTGCTTTAGTAGTCAGGGTTCATGTCTCTGCATTTTATTGTCACTGAGTAATGAAAAAAGAAATTAGTTTTGGAATTATACAAAAACTCACATCCAAATTTCAGCCCTGCTCTTTACTAGCTGTTTGAACTTAGACAGGTTATATAGGCATTATAATTCTCTCTAAGATAGGCGTAATGGTTCCTAACTTATAAGATTTCTCTGATGACTAGAAATTACATTTTCAAACTACCTATTCTAGTGCTATGCATGTGCTAGGCTCTTGACAGAAACTAATCAAATGAAAAATTTACCTTACATACTATAGAATCTGCTACATAATACATGCTAAAAACAATTAAAATTCATGATGATGGAGAAAATGTAAGATTTTCTCTATTGTAAAAGCATTTCATTTATGTCACACAGCATTGTTAAGAATTCAAATGGGGCAAAGGGGGGCAAAGTGTGAAAAACAGGGACAACTGTAATAGAAGAACAATAAAAAAAAGAATTCAAATGAAAACTTGAAAAAACATGTAATACTGCTTTACCGCCACAACACAAGTATTATAACTTTGCATATAATCTAATAATTTTTCTCATTATTAGATTTTTGGATTACCTCTAGTGGGAGCTATTATTAAAGCCATATAACATATATTTTTGTGAATATCTAAGGGATTGGGAGGGGGAGGGGTACTAGGTTTCTAGGCTAAATTTCCTAAACGAGATTAATGGGACATATATATATTCCTTTAAGATTCTGAACTGTTGTTTTTTAAAAAATAGATCCACATCCTTTTAGAAACCAAAAACCTTCATTAGACATTATCCAAAGCACTGCTTATAAAGCAATTGAGGAGGATAGAACATGCAGACAAATAAACAATGGAAGGCCAGTTCAGTATTAGAATTGGATGGGCTAGAAAAAAGGGAGATATTTATAGCCTCTGATTTAGTTAAAATCTACATGCTGTTGACCCTTAGAGAAATTGGTCATGTACTCTTTAGTTCAGTTAGATAACCTATTCGTCTTCAACATGCCTGTTCTGAGAAAAATGGTAACACCCAATCCTTGCCTTCTGGAAGCTTTTATTTCAGTGGAAGAGATAATTTAAAAAAAAAATCATTGTACTTCATTGAGAAGTGTTCCGTTGCAGGTTAACTTTGCCACAGGAAGGCAGATAACTTTACCTTGGAGCATGAGGATTAATTATGAGTGTATGCTGACCTCACAAAAAAGAGAACCATTTAAAAATACCTTTTTTTCGTTACCATCGCCCAACTCTGGGAAGTGTAAATGCCCAGCTCTGACAGTAGTACCGCATGCCCTGTACACAATTTCTAAAGGTTGAAATAAAGTACCTTATTCTGGGTCATAAAGGTGCTAGAACCTCTTTACTTACAATTCTGCTTTGTGTTCATAGGATCTAGCGGATAGGCCTCAATCCCTTCTTAGAGATTCCATAATTAAATTTAATATTGACCACTAAATAGGTAATAGGAATCATGATTCAGTTTAGGATATCTCATCTATCTATGCTAAGCATTTTAACACAGATAATATAGAATTAATGTTATTGAAAATGATGTATGAAAAATATCAATTCTTTCCTTTAATTCTGAGCCATGTTTCTTGTTCATCTCAGCAGGTAATGTTCCTTGTTACCTTTTCTGCTGAAGCCTATAACTTGATTTTTTCTCTCATGTAGGAGGATTTGTAAGCCTCAGCCACCCATAGTGAGATCATGTTGTCATCAGACTTAACCTGGTAGGAGTTAGGGATTAGATGAGACTCTGAGAAGTTTAAAAAGAACCTCACTGAGTAAAGCCAATTTTATCCAGAACGATTCAAGTTCACAGATTTTAATTAACAGTTTGAAATTTGTAATGTTACTTGAATTTCAGATGGGTGAGAATTTAACACTATATTAAAGGAGCCCAGGCAAAAGGACACGAGTTGCGTCATAGAGACTTATTAAATGTGATGGAAATTCAACAGACGAATGCCGGCAAACAGGTGCAAGAGCTGAATTAATTTTTAAACCCTACCACTCAGGGGGAATTGCAATGCATCACGTTGACAGCCACAGCACGTTGCTAATTTCATTCACAAGCTTAAAAATCTCAATACATTTGAACATGTGAATGTATTAAATTTTAAAAAGTGTAAGTAACATAAGGGTGTCCCAGAACTAAAAATGATAATTTCTCTCTGGGACTTCAAGTCATTTGTCTAGCCAGAAGCATGGTGGTTTTTATGAATGAAATTTATCTTACCACTTCCACATACAAATTATGTTCTATTATTATATATAGTGCAGACTGTTACTAAGCAAGGTTTTCTCTTACTTTTAATACGAAATCCCTCATGAGTCAGAAGAATAGTGAGTACTCGCCGATATGGTTTCCACTTCTGCCGTCCTGCACAAAGTCGGTTCTCAGTCCATATTCCTGATGGTGCTAAATGGTGAAGTTAGTCCTGGAGTCAAAGAAAAAATACAATAAAACATAACTTAATAAATGCGGAGGCTTTGGGGGTAATATCACTAAAGGTCATATGTTATACGCTGACAACTCACTTAACTTGGTGCTTTCATTGGGAGCTTACCCTCTTTGGACTCCCTGGTGTATTTGGTAGAATTTGATAGGAGCCCTAGAGTATCTCTACATAAGACTGCACATACACACAAAATCTTACAAAGATCTCAGGGAGTTCATGAATTTTCACATTCAGAACACTGTTTATGGTGCATCTTGATCTTTATCTGAAACTAGAAGAGTGTCTCTTTTCTAGTGGATTTTCCCCTTTGCCACCTATGGCGCACCAAGTCCTAGACCTGGGAGTGGACATAAAGGGAAATAAAAGGTTGTTGGGCCTTTTCCAGCCTGGTAGACGTTCATAGACAAATAGTGTATAGTGGTAAATAGTTGGGTGGAATAGGTACAAAAAGGTCTTTGCAAAAGCTTCCTGGAAAAGATGGCACCTTGGTGAGTATTAAGGATGAGTGTATATAAACTGTAAGTAGAGAGGAGCATTCTAGACTGGGAATGAGAGCAAGAAGCACCTCTCTGTCATTGCTAAAACTGTGTTTACAAGAAATGCATAATCACAAATGTATGGAAATTCTTTCAGTCTTGTCTTGAGATTTCTCAAGAAACTTTAAAGAAAAAAATAAAAGGACTGGGTTTAATTTCCCAAGATTTTATCCATCTGAGCACCTTATATCTAATTGTGCCTAAGCTTGTCCCCTCGTTTTGCTTAGTTGGAGAATATTAAACACTCATTTTTAGGACATAAGAACAATTATAAAGGGCCCCCTTCCTAGCAAGTGATTCAGAAAAAAAACCCGTATATACTGCATTGGATGAGTCTCGATTCTTAATCAAAAACATGGTAATCAGTACTTGCCCAAAAGTCTTTTGATAATGGCACCAGTAGCAACTGTTTCTTTTTTAAATCCACTATCAAGAAAACTGATGAAAAAGCGAGACAAATGCACAGTCTAATAACCTGAGCTAACAATACGTTATTTTCAATAGAGTGAAAAGAACAAAAGCCAAAGGTATTCATTACCGTTCCCAGGGTAAGAGACCAGGGCAGTTGCCGCCTTCACCAGATGTGCAGTCCTAGGCCTGACAATACGCATCTCCCCAAGGGAAATGTGGAGAGAAAGCCAAACTCTTGCAACTTGATGCAAAGTGATTTGGGTTCCATTACAACATCTCTCAGTAAAAGGCTATTCAGGCTTAGAGTAAAGATTCCACACTCATTTTCTCCCAGAAAATGAGATTGTTATATAAAACACCAGACATGGAATCAGAGCTTCTGGAAATCACTCTAAACCATGTGATTTCATCTTAACTTCCTTAAGTTCTAATCAGGAAAAAGGAGATGATATGGTTTGGTGAACATACCATTTTAAAATCATTGCCTTGTTTGGGCACACTTAAAGATGAGAAAACTCAAGAACATCCTTAGGAAACTGATAAATTACAAACTATTTAATAAAATAAGTTTGTTTGTTTGTTTGTCTTTAAATGAACCAATGCTGACCTGGACTCCCAACGTGGGCTTCTTGCATGAACTAGCTAGAAATCTTATGCCTTTCTTCTCAGAAAGTTAGATTCACTCTGTATTACCAAAAAACAAGGTGGGGGAGGGTAGCCTTCACGTTAAAAAGAGCTGAGTTTCCATTTGAGTCTTTTCCTATGAATTTGGGAAAAGACACTTAACTCCTCAGTTTTTCACCTTTAAATGGAAATAAGGATGGTTACTTCTTACCTCTCAGAATTACTATAGGGATTTCATGACATAAGTAAGGTACGTGGAAAGTGATTTACACAAAACCTGCTTTCGGTATTTTCCAAAGTGTGTAAACCAGAAAACAAAATCTATGGATTAGATAGTTGTTATTAAAAGTTATTAAAAATTTCTTTTTCAGAAAGCTTAGAAATGTTAGGCAGACAAAGTTAAACGGTTATCTTCAGAGTTTAACCGTGCTAATGGGCGTTGTACATCTCCAGAGATCGATGTAGCGTGCCACATTCCTTAAACTTACCCGAAGACAGACACGTCCGGGTTTGCTTGGGGATGGAAGGGGCTAAATATAGGTCACAGGGTCACCGTTTCCCAGAACAGTAGTTTGGAAAATGTTGCCTATCTGGGAGTCAAAGTTTTTTTTCTCTCTCCCTCTCTTTTTTAGCTTTCTTAACTGTGTAAAATTCTTTTTACCCCTTTCCTCAGTTTTTACATATCATTCTCCTCATTGGGTTTGAATTTCTTGAGGGCAAGAACTGTATCTTCATAAACATTTTAATCTCCAGTTTTAGTACATGGTGTGTAATAAATACTGGCTACATGAATGAATTATGTATTATTATGCAGGGTGTAATTACTAAATTTTACCCAACATTGTTGGTGTCAGTTTTTATTTAAACAATTTCTAGTAGCCTCAGATTCTGTTTATTTGGTAAGTGGACTAAAAATACTGGGTGTTTGGAGCTCTGAAACAAAGAGCATGGTTTAAAATGACTCACAAATACATTTTATCCTTGTGGAGTTCTGCTTATGAAAGAAAAACTGTGCAGGAAGGTGCTCCCTGAGAACTAGAACAAAGGAATAAGAAAAGAATCAAGAAAAAATTGTCCTTAAAATGCCAGAATACAAGTTGTATACGTAGGTAGCAACAGAAATCTAGAAGTTTAATTATGTAAAATAATTTCCTGGCCAGGTTAATGCAATCTGGAAGGTTTATGTTAATGAACTTATGGATTTTACAATTCTTTTTTTTATCCTCACCTGAGGACATTTTTTTTCATTACTTTTTAGAGAAAAAGGAAGGGAGAGAGAGAGAAGCATCAATGTGACAGAGAAGCATCAATTGGTTGCCTCTCATTCGTGCTGGGATTGGGGATTGAACTCACAACTGAGGGGTGTACTCTGACTGGGAATGGAACCTGCTACCTTTTGGTTATGGGATGGTGCTCCAACCAACTGAGCCACGCTGGCCAGGGCAGTTCTTACACTTCTTACCATCGGTTATTAAATAGTCATGGTCCACCTAAAAAACCTCATTCCAATGCCATGCTAAATCTTTATACTTTTAAGGCCTAAATACTACTTTATAAACTTAAATTGCACCATTAATTTGTACATAAGGAAAATTTTATAGTTCATGTTTAATGCTGAGGTATTTTAGTCTGATACCTGCATTCAGTAAGCATTAATTACTCAAGTGCTTTAGGGGTTTTCAAGGGCCCACTGTCCCGCCTACTGTATTAGTCCAGCATGAAATTACAACTAGTTTGGCCTTAACCTTCAAATTAACATATTAAATCCCTTCATCACCTACCATTTTGCAACTGAGAATAGGAAGTAAATAAATGTGTGAATGACATTCTTAAAGTGACTACTTTGTGCCAAGTATATGCTAGGTGCTCCTTTATTTGATCATTTGCTTTATTTGATCTTCAGAGTAATTCTGTAAGAGGAGTCGACTCATCTTCCAGTGGGGAAACAAACTCAGATGTGTTATTGCCCCACATTAAACAACCATTAAAAAAGTAAAGGATTTGATCAATAAACCTAGTTTCTTCTTTCAGA
>CM052543.1:22856328-22908184 GCA_028533065.1 Trachops cirrhosus | reverse complement strand
CTATTTTCACAAAATCTGTTCACAGGCGCATTTCCTCCCTCTGCTATTTATGCACGAAAAGACTTGCTGCAACGATCTACCCATATCGCTACCAAGACTTTCCAAGCGTTTCGCATATTTGTGAACAACGAACTCAATGAACTTTATACAGGACTGCACACAGCCCAGAAGTTCCTGAGACCTGGTGGTCGTCTTGTTGCCCTCTCCTTCCATTCCCTAGAGGATCGCATTGTCAAACGATTCTTGCTTGGGATAAGCATGGCGGAAAGATTTAACTTAAGTGTAAGGCAGAAGGTGACACAGACGTCACAGCTGGGTTCAGGTCACGATAACAGGGAAGGAGTCTCTCTCAGAAGGGCTCCTTTAATGTGGGAGTTGATGCACAAGAAGGTACTTACCCCAGAAGACCAGGATGTACAGGATAACCCCAGAGGGCGCTCAGCCAAACTTAGAGCAGCTATCAAACTATGACAAAGTCATAATCATCTGATCTTTCAAGTTTTCCCCTCACAGTTTCTCATAATGTTGTTATGTAAAATTCCTGAACAGCTTAACACAAGAAAATATTGGATAGTATATAGATATGTACTACATATCTGTGGAGACTGAGAATACTTACATTTTTTTTCTCAAAAGGAAAATGTAGTAAATATGACACAGAAAGTTCATCTTAAGGAGAAGCAGCATCTCAAAACTAGATTAATGGGTTTACCTTAGCATTATACAGGAAAATTCATCTTATCAAGTATGATTAGAAATTCTAATTGGTGAATCCAAGTGAATAAAATATTAGAATTACTATGGACAAAAGATGCGATGTAAATATTTGAGTTTACCTTAGACTTACTTTATCTGCCTCTGTAATACTTAACTTTAGTTTCAAAGCTAGTTTACCGCTTTTGCTTTATAGGCTTTATTCAAATCTAACAATTGTTCAGTGAAATAAAAATTAGAAAATATTCTAAGGAACAATGTGACAAATTAGAAACGAATGCACCTAGATTAATCCCCTGAATCCTTCTTGAAGAATTTTATAAGTTTCTCTTTTCATAAAGTCATATTTATGAATGAGAAAGATTCCCAAAGGTAAGTTCCCATCCAAGTATCAGATTAAAAAAATAAAAGATTGCCCTCTTACATTCTACATTGTTTCATCTACCCCATTCATTAGTTTTAGATCTGTATAATATGGGAATCTTTTTTTTCTTTAATGTTAATGAAACTGACTGCACTGGGTTGGATAGTGCCCTCCCAAAATCTGTTTCCTTCACAGACCCTCAGAATATATCCTTATTTGGAAATATGGCCACTGCCAATGTAAGGAGTTAAGGCGATGTGGTACTGGAGCAGGGCAGGCCTTAGTCCAGTGTGTCTGGTGTCTGTGTGAGAAGAGGAGGAGAGAGACCCAGGCACAGGGAAGATCACCACCTGAAGATGGAAGGGGAAACGGAGACCGTAGTGCCACATCTACAAGCCAGGGGAAACCAAGGGCTGCTGGCGACCATCCGAGATTAGGAGCGAACCGTGAAGTAGATTCTCCATCAGGGTCTTCAGGTGGAACTGCTCTGCTGACACCTTGATTTCAGACTTCCGGCCTCCAGAACAGAGAAAGAATAAATTTCTGTTATTTTAAGCACCTAGTTTGTGGTGATGTGTTAGTAGCCTTGAGAAACTGAAACTCTGACAGAAAAAAATTTTGAATAATGTGCATGAAAAGAATGCTTCTTCAATAAACACAAAATTGCTTTCAAACTGTTGTGTGTAAAAATATATTAGTTGCTTTATATAATTAGGCTATTTACCACAATCATTCTTGCTTGCTTTTTGTCTCTGTTGTAGGATGCATAAGGAAATATATGAATGAGGGTTTTTTTGTCGGGGAGGGGGTTGGGGGTGGGGAGAACAATGAAGAATCAAACGCAGCAGCATGGAGCTCAACAGTTTTCACCCATCCCACCCCCCTCTCCTCTGGCAACTGTCAGCTTGTTCTCTGTACCTATGGGTCTGTTTCTGTTTTGTTTTTGTTTTTCAGATTTCACATGTAAGTAAAGTAAAATCATACAGTATTTGTCTTTCTCTGTTTGACTTATTTCACTTAGAAGAATACCCTCTAGTTCCATCTATTTTATTGCAAATAGCAAGATTTTATTTCTTTTTGTTGTTGATTAATATTCCATTGTATGTATGTACATCTTCTTTACCCACTCACTTATCAATGGGTACCTAACTTGCTTCCATATCTCTACTATTGTAAATAACGCTGCAGTAACTTAGGGGTGTGTACATCTTTTTGAATCAATGTTTTTGTTTTCTTCAGATAACTACCCAGAAATAGTATTGCTGGGTCATATAGCAGCTGTATTTTTAAATTTTTGAGGCATCTTCATACTGTTTTCCATAATGGCTGCCACGGTTTACAATTCCAACAGTGCACGAGAGTTCCCATTTCTTCCCGTCCTCTTCAGCACTTATTTGTTGATTTTTTTATGATAGCCTGATAGGAATGAAGTGATATTCACTGTGGTTTTAATTTGCATTTCCCTGGTGATTTGTGATGTTGACCATCTTTCCACATATCTAATGGCCATCTGTATTTCTTCAGTGGAGACTGTCTTTTCAGGTCCTCTGCCCATTTTTTAACATGAATGAATTTTAAATGGTTAACTCTGGAGAATGCATTTGGGAAATTTAAACAATAAAAACTGATTATAAATATTACCATGCATGGCTTTTATAATAAAATATAAATAATATAAGACAAGTGTTTTATATTTCCAAATCTCTGTTTCAACTGCCGTCTATCAGTCATTTTGGTATAGCATCGATGTCATTGTGTAGCATATCAATTCTTAACAGGTTTTAGTTCACTGCTTATTAAGAAATGAAATTTAATAACTATACACATTTTTAGTTGATATTCATATTTTGTATATTTGTTTTGTTTTAAAATTGTAAATGATACTATATAATCTATTGGGGTTTCTAGGGTTTTCTTTTTGAGACACTAATCATCTCTACCTATCCTGTTTCATGTAATATATGATTTATGATTTGTCCTTAAACTTATGTATGTTGAACTATTTATGTTACAACCAATAGTTTACAAGAGAATACAGTATGCCTAACTAGGTTTTTTAAGTTAATGATGAATCATACTGAAGGCTTTTTAAAAATAATTTTAATTTCATTTGAAATTGCTCATCCAAAAATTATACAAGAGTTTTAATGTTAAATTTAAAATATACAAAAAATATAAAATTTACATTAACACTTTCATTTGATAAAAAATATATATTTATATATTAATTCAATAAACATATATTAAAGGCTGACCATTAAGGAGAAATCAAAAACATTATTTCACTTTCTATGCTCCTCACTTTCCCTGTTTCTCTTCACATTGGTGTGTGGATTTCTTATGCCAACTGCACTGACCTTAATTTATGTTTCACATTTACTCTGGACAAAGAAATATTAGGCAACATCAGCATATACTCTCACAAACTAAGTCCTACACATTAGAATCTTTGTAATAGATGAGAATAACTAAAAATTGCTGCTGGGTAAAATTCTGTAGTATTTATTTTAATGTAACTACTTTTCTTTTGAGTTTTTGTGATAGCAGTAGTATTAGATCTTTTTGTGTAAGCAACATTCTCTAGTAGAAATGCATAAGCATTACAAGGTAAAGGGAATTTGTTATGTGCTAGATAATATAAATTTAATAATAGAAATCCTCATATATTTTTCTCAGAACCACAATGCCATGTTCCATGTTGAATGAATCATGGTTTTTAAAAATCAGCATCATATTTTAAAAAGCCTGGATTGTATAATAAGTGTAACTATTTTTGTATTATTTTTTCAAATTTCATCTGTTTATAGCTACTATTTCCAAGTAATGTTTGGTAACACACAACATGATCTGCGGGGATAGTAAGAGAAATTTTAAATATAAATTATTTCTTAAGTCAGGTTACAAAACATTAAAAGTTCAGTAGAATTAATTATGCAAGATACAATAGTTCATTGTGCCTATCATTTAGGTGGGCTTTAAAATTCTTTACAGACTGTTTGTCCACCTCATTGTTTTCTCACATAATCTGTCAAGATTGTTAGCAAAGTAAAGAAATAAAATTTAATGTTCTGATATGCAAAGTGGAAAGTTGCCTCTTTGGTGATGTCATATCTCCTTAGGCAATACTTTATCTCAAATACTGAAAACATTTTCTACCATTAGCATACAAGGTCACTCCAGAGAGTATCCAGCTATGTAATATGAAAAACAGAGACATTTATTGAAGAAGATACAAGAAACGTACGTAGGACAATGACACTTCAATCCCCTTCAAAGTAAGCACCGTGGGACCTCACAAAATTCTGCCAGTTGCCATCAGCTGCCCCATCATATTTCCCTGGATCTCACTGAGGGTCTGAAATCTCTTCCCTTTCAAAGGTGATTTTAGTTTTAGGAAAAGGCAGAAGTCACAGGGTGCCAAATCTGGGCTGTAGCAGGTCTGAGTTTCCTGGGTTATTTGACGTGTGGCCACAAAACTGCATGAGACACGTGATGTGTGAGCAGGCATGTTGTTGTGATGAAGCTGCCCATAGCTGTGGCCTTCTGAATTATCCAAATAGTTTCCACGGAGGAATGTTCAAGCTTAACACAAAATTTGATGCGGATCTGTTGCCCTACACACTCAGTCATTTTGAGTGCGACAGCCATGCAGTACACATGCTCACTCAATGGCATTTACCACTCCCACGGACTAGTACAGTGAAGTCATCATTATTCACGCATATCCATTCCAGTCCACTCTTCTTGGCTGCTAGGTTACATCAATGTTGTACAAACTGTTCTCATTATATCAATAATGGCTTGGCTTTTTCTGGACAGACCTTCATATGTATACATATATATAATTACATGATATCCTTAATATATAGTAGGGTGGAAAATATTGATGTGCTACCCTATTAAATATATTACTGCCCAGACCCTAAAATACAAAACTGAAATCAAGCAAGAGGACATGCCCATTTCTAATTCTTGAGTAATAGCTTCTGTTCATTAAAAAACTACATCTGTGCTTTGGTCAGTAATACTTGTCAGCCTTGCATTGGGAAAGGATTTGTATTGCTAACCAAGCATAGTATGAGTCTTCATTTTGTCACAGGAAAAGGATAATTATTCAACACTTACAGGTGTATAGGAATGTAAATAACACCAGTGGCTTTGGAATCAGAAAAAAATGAGTTTGGATTCTAGGGCTGCATATATTAGTTGACTATATGAAATTTAATCTCCTGAAATTTTATTTATTTCACTTTAAAATGAGGACAGTATTGGTATTTTTCTCATCAGATATGTAATCAAAAAGTTATGGATAAATATTTAACTGAATGTTATAATTACCAATGTAACTCACATTTCTGGACATTGTGATTAAAGGCATGTATGCGTTATTCCTGATACTGTAAACTGAAGCCTCTGCATCACTAGCAGCAGTTGATTGGGTTATAGTGGGTTTTATTATTTGGGAATTTTATTCCTATTTATTACTGACTTCACTCCCCCCGTGTTTGTTATGTATTGACAGGGCATAAAATCAGTTATTGACCTTGTGGGGTTTACATTTGCAAGAAAACAAAATGGAGAAAAAAGAAGCAGTTCCTGAAATTATTTGACATTTATTTAGGATGGAGAAAGTATTTGCCCTCATACACGTCCATATCAATATGTGGGCAGCCTACATTGTCCTTACAGTAAGATTCTCCAAAATACATTTTAAGGTGGAACAGGAACTGAGTCCTTTGTGGGATATGAGAGGGAAGATTGCTATAGGAATATTAAAAAGTTTTCTACTTCTGCACTCTAAAGCCAAGAGACTAAAGGATCAGTAAAATGTACATACTGCAGGCGTTAGAGGGACAGTTACTAGTGAAAGGTAAGTGGTCTGTTCACACGTAGAATTGGGTGGTGACCTGTTCTTTCACAGCACCACAGAAATAGATAAGAACTGAATTCGTGTAATTCTACCCCCATACTGTCATGTTAGCACTTATAAATTTCTTCCTTATTCCTACTTATTTTTATTTAAGCATAGTTGATCCGCAATATTAGTATATTAGTTTCAGGTGTGCAACATAGTGATTCAACTTTTGTATACCTAATAATGTGATCACCACACTAAGTCTAGTAACCACCTGTCACCATGCAAACTTCTCGTAATATTATTGAGTAAATTCCCCTTCATCTTCTTCACCCCTTCCCCCACTTGCCTTTCTTCTGGCAACCATCAGTTTGACCTCTGTTTCTATGAGTCTGTTTTTCTTGCTTTTGTTTTTCTGACATTGCACATATAAATGAAGTTTTACAATATTTGTATTTCTCTGACTTATTTCACTAAGCAAAATACCATCTAGGTCCATTCATGTTGTCACAAACGACAAGATTTCAATCTCTGTTATTGCCAAATGACAGCCATTGTGTGTGTATGTATGTGTGATATATATCTCACATCTTTACCCACTCATGTACTGATGGCCACCTAGGTTGCTTCTACATCTTGGCTATTGTAAATAATGATTCAATTGACATAGGGGTGCGTATACTTTTTTAAGTTAGTGTTTTTGTTTTCCTTGGATAAATACCTGTGAACTGAATTGTGGGGTGTTATGGTAGACCTATTTCAGTTTTCTGAGGCACAGACACTATTTTCCATAGAGGTTGCACCAACTTGTTGTCCTACTAACAGGGCACATCCTTTTCGGCACATTGTTGACTATTTGCTAATAGTCATTCTGACTATTGTGAGGTAGTGTCTTATTGTGGTTTTGATTTACATCTTTCTGATTATTAGTAATGTTGAGCCTCTTTTCATATATGTTGCCCATCTGTATGTCTTCTTTGGAAAAATATCTATTCAGGTTCTCTGCCCATTTTTTGATTGGGTAGTTTATTTTTTTGTTATAAAATCTCTACATTTATCTCTATTTTGTACTCCTGTGTCTCAGCAGAAACCTTATCTTTTTTCCCTTCTCTCCACGAGTTGGTTCAATTAATTTATCTTGACTTTCTTGGTTACTGCAACACTTGATAATGTTGATCTATACTTCCATACAAATCTGGTCTCTGTGGCATTCTTCAGAATCACTCCTTCTGTAGCTTTATTTCTTTAAAACTCTGATTCCTTCACTAGATCTTCTTTCTCCCATTAAGCTAGACCACTTCTCATGTGATTTGTTCAAATGTAGGTTGTCCTAGGGATATGCATTTAGTGAAGGCGGTATTGTGAAATCACCCCACGATCGTGGAGTAGATGAGAGATAAGTATGAATATCTTACTAAGATAAAAACAGTGAAAAGAATAGAGATTGGAGTCTTGCTGGATGTTAAATTTGACATCAAATTAGGTAAAGACAATAATTTGGACTATCACATTAAGAATAATCAGAAAACTTATATAAAACATTTTATAAGACATATCTTTGAAAGCTAATCAGAGAGCTAGTAAGCAGTGAAACATTCAGGAGAAGAAGGAAGCTGAAAGAGGTTAGTCCAGATTTGTAGCCATCAGTTGCCAATTCCAGAAGTGGCAGCTGAGAAACTAGACAGAAGTGTTGACAGTGTTTGGGAGAATACAAGTGAACTCTTACCCAACTGGACCTTGAAGGAACCAAAAGATAATTTCAAATCATCTTAGTACCCGAAATTGGATTAAATTAATCTTGGATGTTAGAAGCTTTAACTGCATGGCAAAGCAATATTAAATACTCTTTGGGGAAAAACAAAATTTGCACACAAGTCATTTCTGTAATTTTTCATATATTGTGTCCATCACTAAATCAGAAAATGTCCAGTTATGAAGAGATTAGGCATAATTTTTTAAAGATGGAAAAATACATATAAAATACTTATGGGTTATTTAGACAAATGCAGTAAATTTGTTCAAGGAAATAAAAACCCTGAAAACTATAAAGTAGAAAATAAATTTTGGAACTGAAAAATGTAGCACCCAAACTTAAGAACTCAGTGGATTTATTTAAGAGCAGATTATACACAGCTAAAGATAAATAGTGAACTAGAAGATATTTTAGAAAGAAATATCCTGAACAAAGCATAGAGAGACAAAAACAGAAAACACAAAAACAGTGTAAGAGACACAGGAATTACAATAAGTCTAATTCATGTGTAATGGGGATCCAATTGGAGAAAAGAAAAATAATGGAGTATAAGTTATATTTGCAGAGAGATGGCTGAGAATGTTCAAAAACTGATGAAAGACATTAAACTACAGATTCAAGAAGTCCCCAGACATCCTAGGAACAGATCTTAAAACCTGCTGGAAACCAAAATCCAAGGTCAACCAGCATTCTCAATGGACATGGATCACATATTCCTTGGGGCAAGAGAAACCATTTGATTATGAAATTCAGCTAACAACGATATTTAAAAATAAAAAATCTGTAAGGAAGAAGCTTGGCAAAAGAAAAGTGATAACCTTGGAATCTATGTAAATACAGAGCTAAAAGTAAACCTGGGGAATTATGGCTACGTACAGTATACAAGCATGTCTTGAAAATGTAATGTTAACAAAATTCACCAAAATTATGAGAATAAGTCAGGAGGTAGGAAAGTGTAAATGCACAAATTTATTTTTAGAGCAGGGGACAATGCTGTTAGAATTTAAAACAGTTTCTTTGGATGAAGCCAAAGGAGGGTAGGGTCAAGGGTGGGAAGTGGGGATGTCTGGGGTAGGGAGGAGTGGAGGGAATGGAGACAACTGTACTTGGAACAACAATAAAAGAAATGTGAAAAAGTAAAAGTTTCTTTTAAAAATGATTCCTTTTTCTACATTTAATAATTGTAATATTAAGGAGCTTTTTGTGGTAAAATTAAAAAGGTAAGTTTAGCAATTCTAATTTCTTTACAGTTATATTCAAGTAAAATTAAATGTTATGATTTTATTTAAAAATAAGATACATTGTCTGATGTACCCTTTTAATAAAAAATGTTTGCTGATTTATTTATTCTTCTGCTCTTAGTGATATGTAAAAGATATTCTTTGTTAGTGATGTTTTATTCTAGGTGGAGGAATTTGGGGTATTTAATCATTGTGTGTTAAACATAACAGAAGTGTTTTTCTGTGTTGTATGAATGTTTATAATGAGCATATATCTGTTTTCTGAAAAGAATCCAGTTATTGGTATTATTGATTTTAAGAAGCACAGGTTTCGAATTGGACAAACCTATGTATAAATCCTGGCTCTGAAACTGAACAGCAATGTAGCCTTAGAAAATTTACTTGAATGCTGAACCTCAGTTTGTTCATCTGAAAACTGAGGCTGTTAATAGCTATTTTATGAAATGGTTGTATTGTATACAACATATAAATATGTATATAAAACAGTACGGTTCATGCTAAAAGCAATCAGTGTTTATCTTTTTCTGGATTTTTATTTGTTGAGTTCTAGCTGTTTTCCTATTTTGTCACGTAAGCTAAAAGAAACCAACTCATCTCTTTGCGTACTTACCTGTAAAGTGATGGGTTTTTATCGGACATTCTAGTGCACCCTCCGCTTCTCCCAGCACTGATTCCCATCTGCATGGCCACTTTGCATTCTGTCCTGTTGTTCCATGAGTGTCTCTCCTCTCCATATTTCTTGCTCTGCTCTTGTAACAGCTGAGTGAGAACTGGGATGCAAACAGCTAATCCTTGCTAATAGTGACCCTTCCGACCTAGACCGATGGATTCCTTTTCTAATTTTTTTAAATTTAATGCAAAATGGAAATCTGTTGGTCCCTCTTGACTGTCTGAAAGACGTAAACCATAAGAACTCAGGGGTACGCATTCCCATCACTTAAAAAAGAGTAACTCTGTCTTGTAGAGAGAAAATTAAAAGACAGGATTGGGAAGCTACTCCTGGGAGCATTCACGTTCCTGTCCCCAGTTGCTCTGGAAGCCCAGCTACATCCATGGCCTTCCCATGAGTTGGGTGTGAAACCCGTTCTTGGACTCTATAAGCTGCTAAATTCCTTCCCTCCTCCCCACTCTCTCCCTTTTCTTATTTTTATTTTTTAATGAAATCACACCATTTCTTTTATTTACAACTAAACCAATACAAGTTTAGAATACATGACTTTTAAGAATTCTCTCACCTAAATGTGTATTAATTCCTCTAACTTGCCTCATTTACTGATTCACCTAAACATGATTTTCATGATCTCAATGAACCTTTATGAAGTTGTTTACATGCACAATTGTGCAATTCACATCTTAGTCACTGGGCAATAAAATATGCTCCTCTATGTTATCTGTGACATATTTTTGTCATTAGTTTTTCTAACCAGATTTGAAAATGTACGTGTGAAAGAGTCTGTCCAACTCATCCAGCTCACTTTACTGATGGCAAACACCTTACATTCTGGCACAGTGCTGCTGTAGGGAAAAAGAATTATGTCCTCTTCCTGGATTTCCATATACTCTTTATGATTTTTCTTTTCTCTTTTTAATGGCACCATACCTATTTCTAAATGTATAAAATTATTGGTTTCCACACAGAAACCCCTTTGATGATGAAGAAAGCCATGTTTAAGAGGCAGCCAGATGGTTTTCCCATTTCCTATTTTGTGCATATATTTTTCATGGGATGGAGAGGGATAAGAAGGAAAAAAATAACTATCGTGAATGTTGAACCTATCTAGTTCTAGAATCTATCATTGTTCCTTTGAAGAATTTCAACATTTGCCTTACAACCAGAGAATAAACATCAGCTGCTAGGGAAAGCTATTGAATTTCAAAATCCCTTTGAAATGTCACATTAACCTGTTTAACTTTCAGTCAGTTCTTTAAAGTATCAAACATTTCCTGATGACTCCCAGATCTAAGACTGCTGATGTTTCTCTAACTTAGACGTTTGTTCCTTCACTCTCCTACGAACTGTGTTGAATGAATCAGCATGTTTGGGGCTGGGAGGAGTGTATTGCAGCTACAATCTGTGTACAATCTTCAGGTTGGTTCCATTCGTGAACAATGAACAGGGTCACATGCTAAATGTGGTCGATTTGGCTAAAACAACACAGCTCTAGCCTTTTATTTATCCCTCCATTAAATTTGAATCTTTAAAGCTGTATTTTTTTCATAGGTATTGTTTATTTTGAGATGTGTAGAAATCAGGCAACCATTCATTATTTTGCTCAACAATGTCTATTGAATGTCAATTTGCTAGGCACTGGGGCAGAAAGATTCAAAGGAAAAGGTGTACTCCTTGTTCTTGAGCTGTTACAATATAAACTGAGACAGCTATGTAAGTTCTATTATTGGGGTTAAAAATTATAAAAGCACAAAGGAATGAATAAATGAATGATCTTCCAAGCAGAACTGGGTTTATTATTTGTCCTTTTAGTATGAGAGCTACAGGAACTTTGTGCTGAATCACCATCAAAGGTTAATGTCGTGGGACATAGCACCAGGCGACCTTTCCTTGTAATGCCATCCACAGCCTTCCTGTCTGGCACTTACTCTCACTGTCTGAGCTCCATGTACTTTGATTTCCATGAGGTATATGTGTACATGTTTACATGAAGACTAATATTCATAGACAGGGATGACCACCTAACTGTTAATTGTGAAATAATCTATCTGAACAAGCCTGTTTATCCTGGAATTAGGGTTCTTTATAGTTTTGAAGCCATGGTCTTTTTTAAGAACCTAATAAAAAGTAGAGCCTCTCTAAAGGGAAAGGCACATACACACTAATTTTTTATAATATCAAGGTGTTTATTGAAAACCCCTCATGTCTATCACGGGCTCCAGTCCAATGACTTTTCCTAGAGAAACATTTCAATTCAAACCACCATTCCCAAATTTGAACCTGTGATGTGTCAAAGGAAACAGGCTAACAATGTCTTACTTCCAACCTCATCTCATTCCTGTGTTCCTGGATGCTTCAAGATTCGTACACTGTTTTAGAGCATCCCAATTTTGGCATCAACCAACCTGATCAGTGTCCCAACAAGGCTATGGGCCCCCATAGAAGTTTTGTGCTAGGCTCAAAGAATAGAAGGGAGGAAGTGATTTCTGAGGGCCTGAGTAGATCAAATATTTCAGACCAGTGCCATTCAATAGAAATATAATGCAAGCCACTAGTTTAAGCCACATTGCAATTTTAAATTTTGAGAAGCCACATTGAGAAAGGTAAAATAAAATAGATGAAATTTTAATAGTTCAGTCTATTTAAACTAATATATGCAATGTATTTCAACATGTAACCAGTACCAAAAATAATAACAAGATATTTTACTTTTCTTTTTTGTACTAAGTCTTTGAAATCTGGTGTGTATTTTACTCTTCTAGCACATCTAAATTTGGACTAGTGACGTTTCAAGAACCCAATAGCTACAGGTATCTACTGGCTGTCATACTGGCACAGTGTTAAACCCGGAATAGATACCAATCTTTCTGCACAGCTGGCTTTGTTATAGCAAACATCAGTTTTTCACCTTAAAAAAATGCTCTCCCCCATAGTAGGTATCCCCTGGGCATAAATGAGCAGTTTCTTACCCTCTATTGCACTGCATTACACTTGGAGGAGGAGCCAAGCCGTGACCCCCTGCAGCCATTCATTGCAGCAACCCTGACCATAGACAAGCTGCACTTTTCATTCCACTTCTCTAAAGGGTCAGTGGTTTGGGTGCAGCTGTAAAGCAGCCTTAAACATAATATGACCAAAACAGATCTTTGTACCCACATCCAAAGTCATGCAAACTCATACTCACATCCTCTCTAAAACTTGCTTTAGTTTGACTATACCAGCCTGACCCTTCCGATTGGTATTAAAAAATGAAAGTATATTCTGAGTAAACCAATGCTTTTCTGGCCAGGAATAAGAAACCACAGCATATATGAAACCAGGAATAACTCTTACAATGAAAGATACTTAAAGCAAATGATTTCTGTTTTAAAAAGGCAGTAGGGAGAGGGGATTCTTCCCTCCCCATCACATCACCACACACAAAATCATTGCTCTTATTCAGGTATTGCAGAGCACTTACGTGAGTAGCCTTGAAGACCAAATGCCAAAACTGTAGCTCATATGCTGCAGCTGTTTCACAGACACACCTGTAGCATGATTTTCAGTTAAGCTATTTCTTGTGTGCATTTCTTTTTTTTTTTTGAATAACAATTTTATTGCCGTTCTTGAAAAAAATCCCCCCAAATTCTTCCAGGTACCATTTTTTTTACTCATTAAAATACTCTGTTGTGTTTTTAAATGGCATCCTTTTGATGGGTTGTAACACCATTCTTTGAGGAAAGGGCACATTGTCAAGTTTGTTAGAAACTATTTATGGGCATCTTGAATCTTTTCTCAGAGTTAAAAAATCTCCATGCTAGCAGTTAGTAAATGTTAGTAAGAATTTTTTAAAATAGTGGCTACAATATTACAGTGTTAATTGCATTTCTCAATGAGTCATATTTTATAGTTGGTACTTACGCAACTTGGAGAACTTTTCATGCACTTGATAAAGAATGAGGGGGACTCCAAACTTGATAAAATGAAAAAGATCATTTCCTTTCTTTAATAGGTTTTAGGAAATTTGCATGTAAGAATAGGCTAAAGCAACTTGAAATTATGTTACAGATTCATACTCCACAGGACCTCAACAGGGTCAGTTGATTTCAGTGGTTCCCAATCTTTTCAAAATTGAGGATCCCGTTTGCCATGATTTTGTTCCCTCATTATCAGCTTTCCCCCACAACATGAACCTAGTATTTTTGGACAGCTATATTTTTCTACCAAATATAGAGAAAATTTGTTTTTCTAGTCTATTAGTGAAAGGCATCTACAATAACGAACTGGTTTGTTTTTAATATAAAACAACTTGTGTTGCCATGATGGATCAATATAATTTCAGAAGAAAGACAGTTGTATAAAATTTAAGTTAGCATTCACAGATGCATCAAAGACAGAAAATGGAAGACTTAACCACATTAAGAAGCCAAAGCAAGTTGGTGGGCTCTCCAGGATTGTGTCCATGTTTATTAGCTACAGAGTGATAAATGTGCTCGCAGTTAAGGTCAGAAATGCCTGAACCTTTAAATAAAAGACAAAGAACAAATGTAAAGTACTAAATGCTTGAGTTTAAGCTCCTTCACACCTCTCCCTGGATATTTTTTACATCTTTTGCCATTTAAATCCTTTTCAACATCTACTACTCAAATGTGGCGGTCACGAGAATGCTGCTCCTACTACAGGGAGCATAAACAACTCAGGGTCCAAGCTGCTGCACTCTGAACTTCATCCTTGTGTTTGCACCAAGCCCATACCTACCATGGGCTGCTTCCCCCAATCATTGAGTGAGGTAGGAATACTACTAATGAGGAGCCCTTTCTGGAAGACTTGGGAGTACTGTGACAGCCAACTTTGACTCAAGGACTCATAGATGTCTTTGCTGAACCTTCCATCCAACCTTCCTGCCTCTGTCCTTCTCTCAGAGTCAGACTTACATTATAATCCGATGACTCTCCCCAACTTCTTCAGCATCCTTCCTATTTCCTTTCATGGGTGCGTTTCTCTTAATAAATTCTTTGCACATTTAATCCTCTGTTGGCATCTGCTTCTGAGTGCATGAACTAATGTATCAACTCAAATTCCTTTTTCAAGTCTTTAAACTGCAGAAGAAGTCTGAGGAAATGTCCCTTCATAACTTAGCCCCACCTCATCTCTTTGGGTACATCTACATCTGTCTATGCCCCAGGCACACCCAACTAACTCACTGCAGTATCTGAGATTCTACACCTTCGAATATGCTGTCTTCTATGCCTAAAATGACTTCTGTAGTTACCAGACAAGTTCTTCATTTTATGAGGCTACATATAACTCATCTCCCTTAGTAAGCCTTCCCAGATATCTCTAAACAGTATTTAGAATGTCCTGCTCTTGCACCCATACTTTACTAAGTTTTCATGATATTGGCATTTTTAAAGATCAGCCAGTTATTTTCTAGAATATCTTGTAATTTAGATTTGTCTGATGCTTTCTCATGATTAGACCTAAGGTATGTGTTTTTGGTCTGACCACCACACTGGCTTCTTTTCATTAAATCCCATCAGTGCCTATGGTGTCTATTTGTCCCATTACTGGAGTTGTTCATTTTGATCACTTGATCAGTATGGTGTCCACCAGGTCTCTCTACTTTTTGTTCCTTTGTAATTAACAAATATTTCATAGGGAGGTACTTTGAAACTGTAAAAAAATCTCATTCCTTACCTTACTTTCACTTACTAGTTTTATTATCCACTGAGATTTCTTACCAGGATGAATTGTTACTATGCTTATTGCCAAATGGTATGTATCTATAACCATTATCCCTTCTACACGTAACTGGCAGCCTTCTATCATAAGGAAGAATTTTCTGTTTTCCCCAACTATATAGTCCTCTATTTATTTATATCAGTGGAGTGCTAGTTTATTCAATGGGTTATAACTTGTTATCATATCATTTATGTTAATGCTTATTTGTTCATTTGGCTAGGTGGAACCCCCTCAAGCGTACTTTTTTACTCTTTTGATATGCCCTCATCCTTCCTTGACTATTTTCTTACTTCCTGCTACCAATAATGTTCCAAGCTCATCATGTTCTTTCCCAGCCCCAGACCTGAATTCAGTCATTTCTTCAAGGAGCACTGGTTAATTTTAGTATTTGAAATCAAGATATGAGGACTGGATGCTCATTACTACTGGGATGCTAGTGCTACCAGGCCCTTTCAGCAGATAGCTAATAACTGCACACACATTCACACCTATGTTTATTTCTATATCTATAATAAAAAACATTAGCTCATCCTGGTACATCCAGTTCTAATCCAGTGCCGGCCGGGTTTCTTCTAGCTTTATCTTTTTCCATATTTGTAATTCCCTTTCCAATACTGAGAAACCTAACTCTTATTATTCTTGATATATTTAATTATCTGCTCAACCTCCCTAGATGTAGCCAATCTTTTGATACTGTGGGGCCATCACCCTCTGCAAATGAACGTGCCCTGTGCTGAGTTTGCTTCCTCTGCGTAAGCCTGCAGCAGCCTCTGTCAGCTCTGACTCATGGCTGTTGGACAATGGGAGAAAGGACACTAATACATATTTCTTAAAGAAAGGAAAGAGACAAGGGGGAAGGGGAAAGGATGAGACATAGCTACTAGTATTCTTTATACTATTTTAAATACTTATTAATTGTTGTTTTTAAAAGGCTTTGGGCATAGAAGCTTCTATAAGGAATAGTACCTATTTAGAATTTAATAACATTATTCTGCTTTAATTGTGAATATATTTAAAGTTACCTGCTCTATTTTTCTTTAAGTATATATTTAATGGAGGAAAAAGCCCCATACTTTAGTTAGCATAGTTCTTTAGCATACAAGTCAATGAGTTTAACAAGTATATATACTACTTGAGACGTATATACCACTTCATCTTCTTAGAGGATCCCAGTCAGTTTCTACCCCATGCCTACACATCTTTTGATTTATATTAGAGTTGGTTTTGCTCCCTATGTTAATGTTTATGGAAGAAGTCTCTCAGAAATTAAGTAAGATTAAAATGGTAAAGATAATGTAAGGAGCATAGAAGAGCACTAAAGCTGTTGCATAACCGGTGGGAGTCTGGGCACAGTTCTTTGTTGTGTGGACGTCTTGCAGAGTTGGTCTCTCACCCCTTTAGGAATGTTGCTGTTGCTACAAAGGGGTTGCTGTTGCTACACTAACATCAGACAAACTATTGATACAAGCTCTATCCCTCTCTCCCTACTCCTTCCACAGGTACTCGTTTTTGAAATATCTAGTATACACCTACCATGTGCTATGTGCTCCAGGGCTGTAGATGCATGAGAAGCATCTATCTCCAAAATAGATATGATCACTATAAGCTCATTCGTGGAATTGTTTACAAATCTGGTCACAAATTCTTGTTACTACTTTATGGATAAGGTCAAAATCCACAAATCTGCTGATTTGAAAGAGGTAATTTTAGAGACACTTGAAAGAAATGAGAAAAAAAGGAAGAGCAAATAGGGGAGAATTCCTTTACAAGAATTTGCATATGGTTCTTAATAAATAAAAATTGTTTTATTACAAAATTACATCTGGCACTAGCAAAATAAAAGGGCCACCCATGTTCTACAACTTAAGTGTGTTAAGTACTGCGTCAGTCCAAGTGCGCTGAAACAGTTGTTCCTCTCACGGTCAACTCCAGCTAGAAAGACAGTTCCTTTGGGTTGAAACTCTTGGGATAAGAGCTAAACGGTAATGCACTCCTTCTTTCACTCTACTGGTTTTGCCTTTATATCTTTCTATTGTCCAATAACTGACCGAAAATGAGGAATTCACCCTGTATTTCAGTTAACATGTACAAAGGCACAAAAACGGAACACAGAGTGATGCTGTTGACCAGTCAAGAGTTATGCCCTGACTGTCTGGACACTGTGCCCAAGGAGCTTGTGCTCCATTTAGGAAGTAAATTACACTTGCATTTTGAATTTTTGGAGGCACGAAATGTTAATTCCCACATAAACATTCCCTATCTTAGCTATTAAAATATACCAACACTAGGTCATTGGATACCAAGCAACTTTTGCAACTTTTCGCAAAAGTTCATATACTTCTTGAGTTTGAGAAATTTAGCCAATCTGGAAAGTGGAATTTGTCTTTATGGAGAGCAGGGACATAGCATCAGGGTCTACTTTACTTGTAAAACCTAATGAAATTCAAGACACACTACTTAAAGCTATGAATTCAGAAACAATCATTCACCAACACAGTCATGAACACTGTAAATCTCTAGAATCTCCTTTCTAGCTCTTTTCCCTACTTGTCTGTGACAGTATCTGCCTCACTGGGAAATCAGTGAGATAATATGTGTGTTTGGCTGTGTTTTGTGAAGTAGGGCCTAGTGTCCGAGCGTAAGGGAGCAGAATCCTCCTAAGTCTGTACAGTTAGCTGCCTGAGACATTGTATAACACACATGTCCCTGCATGTCAGTACCATTAACTATAACCTTAGGACAGTTTAATGTGATAAAACAATATTAACCAGTCATACACAATGGTTGAATGAGGTCTGACAGGAAATTCACAACTGAGCAAACTCATCACAGGCAGCACTGTGAGGTCCTAAAGAAAGAAAGCTCATGGTTTGGAGGACTCTAAAGCTAAGGCTTGAAAGGGACTAAGTTTTATAAGCTCTGCTGGAAGGCACGCTTCACCAGGAGCCATGAAGCAAGTCACTTACTCTCTCTGCCTTGATTTCCTTCACAAGGTCGTCATGGGTAGGAAGATGAAACTACCTCGTTAGATGAAAATTACAAGGCGGTGGATAAGTTTTAGATATTATAATTCATTGTAATATAATTTATTATTCTGTCTACATTAAATCTGCCTCCTTTCTCTACAAGTTGAGCTTGAGAATTTGAACTCTTTTGGAGATGTCCCAGGATCTAGCCCGTATCTCTTCACAGGTGGAAAAATGTTGCCTGGCCTTTCTGCTGGGAAGAGAAAGTGTTTAGGCAAAAACTCATGGGTTGACCCATGAATCAATCAACATGGTTCTCTCGCTTTGATGTTCCCATAGGAATATCGTGGGGGAGGAGAGAAGACAGAGAGTGGGATATTGACTAGAGTACTGAAGGAGCTGGCTGTGTCCCTTTCCCTGCTGCCAATCTGTAGAATTCTTGAGTCGTGCTATGCTAGGGAGAAGAGAACCCTAAAATTGGATGAGAGATTGCATGATGTTTTAGGATTATTTTTAATATTTGAAAGTGACACTGTTCTACTGATATCCAGAAGTGACCAGAAAAGCTATAGAATGGGCTGAGAGGACAGAAAAGAAAGATCTGGTAGAATGGTTTGAGGGCAGCAGTGAAAACACAAAATAACACTGACTACTCTTTCCTTCTTAGTTCAGCTCATTTAGCAGGCAGAAGCAAGAAAGGTCAGAACAGTAAACATTGCTACTCACACAATGACAAGGACTTTAAGGGAACTTAGGAGTGGTGCTATCATTGGTTTAATTTTTTTTAATTTTACAGATCTTATTTTACAATTTTTTTTTTAGTTTTTTGTTCTTTTTTTTAATTGGTGTTTAAGTACAGTTGTCTCCATTTTTACCCCACCACTTTCCCCTACCCCACCCACTGCCACCTCCCACCCTCAATCCTTCCCCCTTTTGGCTTTGTCCATATGTCCTTTATACATGTTACTTGATGACACTTCCCCTTCTTTCCACCATTATCCCCATCCCTCCTCGCCTCTGGTCACTGTCAGTTTGTTTTTTTATTTCAATGTCTCTGGTTCCATTTTGCTCGCTTGTTTGTTTTGTTGATTAGGTTCCACTTGTAGGTGAGATCATATGATATTTGTCTTTCACCACCTGGCTTATTCCACTTAGCATAACTCTCTCCAGTTCCATCCATGCTGTTGCTAAGGGTAGGAGCTTCTTCTTTCTTTCTGCTGTGTAGTATTCCATAGCTGCCTTTTCCTTCCTCAGACACACCAAGCATTTCCCGTGTCAGGGCCATTGCACATGTTTTACTCACCACATGTAATGTTACACCTCCAGCTCTTCGCTCCCTCTCCCTTTCAGGTCTCAGCTTGAATGTCACCCTCTCAATAGGGTCTTTCTAGCCTTCTATCAAAAGTGGCCTCTTCAGCATATTTGGCATCTCATAACCTTGCTTATATCATTCATAACATTTTTTACAATATGTAATTATTTTGTCTTTTTGTGTATTTACTTTGTTATTTTCTTCTCCTCCCACTGGATTTCAAGATCTTTGTAAAAACATTCTGATCTTGTTTACAGCCGTGCCCAAGGTAGCTACAGTGCCTGGCATGCAATAGACATTCAATAAGTGTTTGCTGAGTGAATGACACGAAACCTTTGTACATGAAAGTCTGTGGGAAAGTTAGAGTGAACAATTTGAAATAATTAAAGTGAAATAATTTAATTAAATAATTAAAATAATATCTATATGGCTGGAAAATGCCCTCTGTACAGGAATGGTTCCAAATGCCAGGGTTCGTTTGGGAGGAAAGCCAGGTCAGGAACTCTGGCTGGGACAGACAAAGGCCTGGCATACTCTGCCCCCGAAGGTGATGGCTCTCATCAAAGCACTGGCATGAATTCTCATTTGGCAAAGCATTTTCACACCAAATAAGCCATGCCAAACCAAAGGTATAGGAACAAAAGCATTATCTGAAAGATACCATTTTGCAGAGCAATCTGGAATGATTTTATAGGTTAATACCAGCATCTCTTGATATTTAGAGCTAGCCCACCTTCAAGTCATAATTTTTCATCTTCAAATTAACCGGAGACCCAGATGGCATCCTGGATGAACTAGGATGTGCCCCTGTATAGAAAAGGCATTGCCTGGCATGGTCGTGGCTGACAGCGGCCAGGTGCACTAGCCTCAGGGCTCATTTCTTGAGTAGACTGTGCACATTCAGTTCCCCATGTGGACCTGGTTCCAAGGACATGTCTGGAATCTCTTGGTTGCTAATAACATCCTGGCTCACTGTACACAGAATACTTCTCTTTTCATTTCCTGCTCCTGATAGGCAGAACTTTAGCTTTTAACTTTTTTAGACTAAACTGAAGGACCATAGACTTTAGATTTACATGTGGTTCACTGCCTTTACCACTTATGGGTTCTAGAGTCTTGGGAAAGTTATTCAACCTGAGTGAGCTTCACTCTCCTTCTCAATAAGTGGAGATGGTATAAGCAAGTAGAATATCCTGCAAATTCCATGAGATAGTGTATATGTGAGTGTGTTTGACACAACTATTTCCTTCCTTTCTCCATCTCTTCTTTCTTTTCCACCTAGTTTACATATAAAGGAAAGTCTAGTTATCAGTAGAAAGAGCATTGGTTGTCAGCAACTTTTGCTCTGAAGCCACATAGCCTTGAGTTCACATCCCAGGATTCCCTGTCCTAGCTCTACAGATTGAGCAAGCCCACTTGTATTTAATTGCTTTATCTGTCAAATAATCCTACTTCATAGGAGTATTGTGAGGATTACATGAATTTCTGTGCCTGATTCATGGTAAGTACTCAATAAATATCAACTCGCTCAGTTACCAGCCTCTACCTTTACTGACTACTATAAATGTGCTGGGAAGTTTGGATGGATGGAAGCAAACAACAAATTAGGATTAAGTAACTGATTATCTGACCTAATGCAAAGAAACCCTCACTTCTTTAGACATTACCTTTGAGTTTAGTACATTCTGTCTTCAAGGCACTGGTCACATTTTACAGTGATTCAAAAATAGGTGACTGGATAAAGAAGATGTGAGACATACACACACACACAATGGAATACTATTCAACCATAAAAAGATGTAATATTGCCATTTGATACAACATGGATGAATCTTGAGAATATCATGCTAAATAAAATAAGTCAGACAGAAAAAGTTAGGAACCATATGATTTCATTCATATGTGGGATATAAAACTGAAAGCAACAAACAAACAAACAAACAACTCCAACAACAACAACAAAAAAAAAACCCTCACAGATGCAGATAACAGTCTGGTAGTGACCAGAGATAGAGAAGGGTAGGGGGAGAGGGGAGAAGGTAGGGGGCCAAATATATCATGACAGAAGGAGACTTGACTTTGGGTAGTGAACACACAATGCAATATATAGAGGATACATTATAGAATTATACACTTGAAACCTATATAATTTTATTAACCAATGTCACCCCAGTAAATTTAATAAAATTAAAAAAAATCAATGACCAAAGAGAGGAATAATGTACATACATCAGGTATAGTAGGCATAATTTTGGCCCCATGACCTTTTCTCTGTCTCATGATATACCCATGAATATGTGATGTTGCATGGCAAAACAGATATAATTAAGGTTACTAATCAGCGGACCTTAAGATAGAAAGATTACATGATCCCTTTAAAACAGAAGGGGATATCTGAGATATCCAAAATATTTGAGGAGAATTCTATGTGATATTGTTGGCTTAAAGATAAAGAGGACCTTGTGTCAAGGAAATGGGGACATCAGTCTTACAACCAATGGAGCTGAATTCTGCCAACAACCAGTGAGCTTGGGACAGGATTCTAGGGCTAATAAATATTTACTTAAGGCTTATTACATGCCAAAAAAGATGACCACACCAAAACTCTTGGCTCCGAAGAGGTTGGAATACCAACGCCTTGCTACTTCTTCCCAATACAAGACTCCTCTAATGAGCCATCTTTGCTCCAGAGTTCTTCATTGGCTGGGACAAGACTGTTGTAGGTGCTCTCTGCCCAATTGTTTCCTTTGCTGTTATCTTTCACAGGTGTACTCCAGTAAACTACTTACACTCCTAACTTTATCTCAATGTCAGCTTCCCAGAAAACCCAACCAAAACAGATGGCCTTCAGAGAGAAATGGAGGGAATAGTTTCATCTATTCAATAAATATATATGGACCATCAACAATAGTTAAGCAATATGCTAAACACCAGGTATATCAGAGAAGAAGTTAAAGTTCATTTTCTCATTGTGCTTCACTAGAGGCTAATAGAAATGACATTAGACAAACAAATTATGCAAAACATTGGGCCCATCAAATAATATTGAGCAAAGATTCAGAGCTGTGATATTCAGAAAAATACAAGGGAAAAGTTGAGTGAAAGCCAGATGGGGAAGATTAAACATCAGAGTATGTTTGGTCTTAGTGAGACAATAAAACCTATTGTTTTCTATATTAATCACATTCTTCATTTAGGACACTGAGTCTGCAAATTGTGGGATTCCTTTCACAAGTGCAGAATATGAAAGACTTGAATTGGCATCATTGTGTATAAAAAATATATGGGCACTTTTTTGTAAAAGCAGAAATTTAATTTGAGCTAGGCAATTAGAAAAACTACTTAAAGAATGATCCCTTTGTCAAGCGCACAATGAGTCAGGGTAGGCAGTAATTGTTCTCCTGTGCTTCACACTGGTCAGACACCATCTGGAATCTTGTGTTCAATTCTGGGGTCTTTTAAAGAAAACTTTTAAGAAGGACAAAAAATTGGACTCCATAGAGTGTGTGAGAATGGAGAGAATGCCTTGGATCCATATGGCAAAATTTTGTGGAGATTTTTACCCAGAACCAGACTCATGTGAGTCATTATATCCATCTTTAAATAAAGGACTGTACTGTGTAATTAAAAACAAAACAAAACTTCAGATCAATTGGTTCTGTATTCTCCTAAGGGTAGAAATAGGAACAATGCATAGAAATAATACAGAAGTAGATTACAGGTTAGTGTAAAAAAGAAAACAGAAAAATTTAATTTCTGAAACCTACAACTATCCATCAATTAAATGAGCTCATTCAGGAGGCAGTGAGTCCTCTATGCCTGAAGGAAGCAGAGCCCATGTAGGAAGGCTTCCTGCAAGTGATATTTTGATACTGGGTTTCAGAGATTGGAAAATATATGGATATAAAGTGTCTAGAGGAACCTATAAAAGAACTCTGTATCACTCAAGGTTCATGTAAGACAGGAGGAGGAGAAAGGGTAGGGCTAAACTGGAGCTACATGTTCTGCCAATCTATATTCAAATACAAATTTTCCATAACCACTATGCCAGTGCTCAATGGTAAAATAAGAAGCCCCAGACAAGTTCCTCCACAGAGATGCTAACTTACACTTAACAAAAATATACAGTTCAAAGGATTTATGAGAAACTGATCTTCCAGTTAAGAAATCACAATACCCCCAGGCAAGTACAAAGCCAAGAACACAAGCATTTAAATGGGTAAGAAAAACCATTGCATTTCATCCTTGATCTCCCTTTTCCCAAGCTGGCAATGCTTAGTGGGATTGGGAAAAAATGCCTACTCACCACTTCTTCTTACAGAGGGAAACAGAAATGAGTAATCTTTATCCAACATTTTGGCTTTCAGGGGTTCTGCCTGAGGGACTGGTTCTGTCTCATCCAATTCTTAGTACTGACAGGGAACCTATAATATGTATTTGGATATTACCCAAATGATCTACAAATTCAGTACAACTTCTTTCAAAAGTCTAGTGGGGATTTTTGCAAAAAAAAAAAAAAGTATCCTACAATTCATATGGAACTTCAAATGACCCCAAATAGCCAAACAATCTTGAGAAAAAACAAAACTGGAGGCCACCTACTTCCTGATTTCAAAACATATAACAAAGTTATAATAACCAAAACAGTATGTTTCTGGCATAAAAACAGACATAATGACAAATGAAACAGAATAGAGAACCCAGAAATATACCCTAATGTATATGGTCAAATGATCTTCAACAAGGGTGTGAAGGCTACACAATGGGGATAATTTTTTCAACAAATGGTTTTGGGAAAACTAAATATCCACTTCCAAAATAATAAAGTTGAACGCTTACCATGTATAAAAATTAACTCAAAGTGGATTGAACACTTTGCTATAGACTTAATGTTTGTGTCCCCCCAAAATTCATTATGAGGAACTGCAATCCCCAATGTGATGATATTTGGAGGTGGGGCCTTTGGAAGATGATTAGGTCGTGAGGGCGACATCCTCTGAATGCAATTAATGCCTTACTAAAGAAACCTTGGGGCACTTCTTTTCCCCTACCATCCGTGTATGGACACAGTGAGAAGGCGTCCCTCCATGAGCTGGGAACTGGCCTTCACCAGACACTGAATCAGCCAGCACCTTGATCTTAGACTTTCCAGCCTCCAGAAAGGTGAGAAATAAGTTTCTGTTGTTTACAAACCACCCAGTCTCTGGTATTCTGTTATAGTAGCCCAAACAGACTAAGAAATTGGTACTGAGCTGTGGGATGCTGCTTTAACAAACACCTAAAAGTGTGGAAGTGGTTTTGGAACTGGTTGATGGGTAAAGGCTGGAAGAGTTTTGAAGTACATGCTAGAAAAAGCTTACAGACCATTAAGGGTGATTCTGGTGAGAGCTCAAAAGGAAAAGAGGAAAGCTATACAGAAATCCTCAATCTTTTTAGAGAATACCTAAGTCATCCTGAACAGAATATTAGTAGAAATATGGACAGTAATAGCCATTCTGCTGAGTTCTCCAGCGGAAATGAAGAACATGTTATTAGAAACTGGAGGAAAGGTCATCCTTATTATAAAGTGGCAAAAACTTGGCTGAATTGTGTTCTTGTTTTAATATTTTGTAGAAGGTGGAACTTTTAAGCAGTGAAATAAAATATTTAGCTGAAGCTATTTTAAAGGAAAGTTTTGAAGGTGTGGCTTGGCACTTCCTGACTGCTTGTAGTAAAATATGAGAAGAGAGAAGTGACTTAAAGACAGAGTTGTTAAGCAAAAGGGAAGTAGAACTTAAAGATTTAGAAAATTCTCAGCCTATCCATATTGCCAAAAATGAAACACTAAGTGTGTGGCCAAGCAACAGTTTACTGAGATAAGTATAGACCAGCCATCTCAACAGAAGCCAGGAGCGATTTTCTAATATCTTGGGAAAATGACCCCACAGCCAATTCCAAGATCATCAGATCAGCTTCTCCCATCACAGGCCTAGACTAAGGCTGGAGAAAGAGCTGCTTCAGAGGAGAAACTGCTGTCACCTGCAGGACCTGGAACCTTGCTACCTGGTGCTGCCTCACAGAGGGCTCTGCTCCCCAGTGCTGTGCTTCTCGGCCACCCCAGGTGCCATTCTGCTGGCCCCTGGGCTGGCAGTCGATCCTGCAGGCAGCAGATTTGGGCAGCATATGTGTGGTGCTGTCTCTGCCACCTCAGAGTACAAGGGTCCAGGGCTCTGCCAAGGTTTCAAAGGATGGGACTGCCTTCAACCTTGGACTTTCAACTCCAACCTAAGAGAACAATTACGGCGGGTCCCAGCAGAGAGCTACGACCCCCGAGGACCCCCTGTGGATACCTGCACCAGGCCCAAAAGGCAGAGCAGTGAGTCAAAGGTTATTCTTCAGTCCTAAGATCTAGTGGAATTTGCCCTGTTACATTTTGGACTGACTCAAGGCCTGACACTTCCTTCTTCTTTCCTATTTCTCCCTGTGGAAATGGGAATAATATTCTATGCTTGTCCCACCATTGTATTTTGGAAGTACATAACGTGTTTGGTTTCACAGGTTCACAGTTGGAGAGGGATTTGCGTCAGAAAGAATCTCACTCTGGGTCTCACCCATTTCTGCTTTAGATGATATTTACATTAGACATTGGATTTTAGGCTTTTCAGTTGATGCTGGAGTAAAGTAAGACTTTTGAGACTACTCGGTTGGGATGACTATATTTTGCATGTGAGGACATGGATTTGGGGGACTGATGGTAGGATGCTGTAGATTCAATGTTTGTATCCCTACAAAATTCTTATAGAAACACTTAATGACATTGGACTTGGCATGACTCATTGGATATGAAACCAAAGTTCAGACAACAAAATGAAAATTAGACAAAGGGGACTACATCCAATCTAGAAACTTCTGTGTCAGAAAGGAAACAATCAACACAATGAAAAGGCAATCTACAGAATGGGAGAAAATATTTGATAAGAGATTAATATCCAGAGTATATTTTAAATAAACTCCTATAACTCAACAACAAAAACCCAAATAATCTGATTTAAAACAATTGTCATAGGACTTGAATAGATGTTTCTCCAAAGAAGATGTGCAAATGGCCAACAAGTTTACTCAGCATCACTACTCTCCAGAAATGCCAATCAAAACCTTAATGAAATATCACCTCATAGTCATTAGGATGGCCACTGCCAAACCAAACCACCAAACCAAACAACCCTCTCCCCCACCACACACAAAGAAAAACTGAAGGTGACAAGTGTTGAGGAAGATGTAGAGAAATTGGAACCTTTGCTCACTTTTGATAGGAATGTAAAATGATGCTTGGAAAACAGTGTACAGAAGACAGTAATTTTTGGAAATAGTTTTGGAAAATTCAAAAAATTTAAAATAGAATTATGATATGATCCAGCAATCCCACTTCTGGGGTCATTTGAGGGGGGACCTCAAAAAACAAGAAATATTCTCTGGAGGGCAGGCTTGTTTTCCAGGCTTCCCCCACTAGGTGAGTGTTCTAGGAACCCATTTGTATGAGAGTACCAGCTGGTGTTGTTGTGAGAGGCTGTGTTCAGCTTCAGTGGATTTGTTTCTTAACGACTCAATGTGTTTGCCCACTTTGTGATGGGTGATTTACAAGCACACAAGCCCACATTGCGCTGAGTGTTCAGCAGTTTTTGACCAAAAATGGCATGACCCTGTGCCCCACACTCCCTATTCACCCAATCTCGCCTAAGCAACTTTTTGTTGTTGTTGTTTCCTGGGATGAAAAACGTCCTCAAAGGGAAACATGTTGCTGATGTGGAAAAGGTGAAATAAAAATGGGAGAAGCACTAAAAAGCATCAAAATCAACAAGTTCAAAAACTGTTTTGAGCAGTGGAAAAAACGTCTTGACAGGTGCATTGCATCAAGTGGAGAGTACTTTGCAGGTGACTGAAGTTTAAACATATAAGAATAAATACACAATTTTTTATGAATAAATTCTGTTTTGGGGAGCTCTTCTCTCATATATCAGGGCATATATTTAAAGAAAATGAAAATAGGTTCTTGAAAAGGCACAGCCATGTTCATTGCAGCATTATTTTTAAAAGTTCCAAGAGGTGGATATAACCTTAATATCCACTGACAGATGAATTGATAAAGACAATGTGGTATATACATATAATCAACACTTATTCATTCTTAAAAAAAGAAGAAAATCCTGTCATGTACTACAACATGGACCAACCTTGAGGAAAGTATGCTTAGTGAAATAAACCAGTCACAAAAAGCCAAATACTACATGATTGTACATATATGAAGTATCTAACATAGCCAAACTCTTTGATACAGAAAGCAGAATGTCAGTTGTCAAAGACTGGGGTGAGGGGGAAAGGGTAACTTGTTCAGTGGGTACAGAATTTTAGTTTTGCAAGGTGAAAAAGTTCTAGGGATCTATTTTACAGCAATGCACATAGAGTTAATAGTATAGTAATATACACTGGAAAATGATTAAGATGGTAAATTTTATGCTATATATGTTTTACACCCCCCCCAATGACAACCAAACAAAACATATTTGGTGGGTAAATGTGGCTCTCAAGATCAGGAGTTTGTTACCTCTGGACTATAGAAGAAATGGAGAGGAAAGAGACAGAAAATTAGCTTTTATTGAGCACCTACCAAGGTCCAGGAAGTATACTAAGCACTTAATAAATATGTTCTTACTCAGTTGTAACAACAATCTTGTAATATAAACATGTTTTATTTCCACTTTACAGATGAGAAAACAGAGCAATTGCTAGGTGAGAAGACATCCCTAAGATCACCTATTTAATTAGCTGAAGTCAGGATTTGAATATGAGATAGACACCAGAGCTGGTATTTTTCCCACTGCTCCAAGGAGCAGAGAAAACATCTCAGGAAGAGAAATGCTACATAGAAAGTCACAGTGGTAAAGATTAATTAGCAGTGTGGAATTTCCTAAGACAAGTACATGTGTTCCTCGGAGACTCCGTTGGAGCATGGTAAGTTGTAAACTTGGAGGGACCGCTTCAAAGAAAACTGATTCCGAACACTGGCTCTGGGTTTGAGTCCCGGTTCTGCCACTTACAGCTTCGTGTCCTTGAAATACTCTCTTATCTTCTCTATTATGTGAAAACTTATTACACCTTAAATGGCTTTAAGAACCAGCTGAGGATGTTATTAAAAAGCATACTCAAAGGCCTCACCCACCGGCATTTTAACTCAGTAAACTCAGTTCAATCTAATGATCCAGGGGGCCTAGTTTTGAGAATCTTTGCTGAAATCAGCCGAGGCTTGGCCCTGGCTACCTCTCCCACCATACTTTTTTACTTTTCTAACCCAAGATTAACTCTCTAGCACTAGAGCTTCACTTTTAGCTTAGGCTGTTCTGTTTTTTCCCGAACACCTTTCTCTGCTCTTTCTCACTCAGCCCCCTTCTGTGACCTTCACCTGCCTAATTCTGCCCAACTGTATTAGCTATCTGTTGCTACATAACAAATTACCCCCAAGCCTAGTGGCTTTAAGCAGTGATTATCATGTGTTATTGTTCAAGGTGTCTGCATCAGGATTTGGAAGTGAGTTAGTTGGGCAGTTCCACCTTGGCGTCTTTGAAAGGTTGCTGTCAGGTGTCAGCTGGAGCCATGCAGAGGCTTAATTGCACTGAAGGATCTGTTTCCAAAATGACACAATGACACGGTTGGCAAGGTGGGGTTGGCTTTTTGCAGGTGGCCTTTCTATGCGGACCTCTCTTCTGGGTTCCTGTGAGTTTTTGCAGCATGGGGGCTGGGTTTCCTCTGAACAAGTGATCCAAGAGACCAAGGCTGAGGCTGTAAGGCCTTTTGTGATCTAGCCTTGGAAGTGACACACCATAATTTCTGTGGTTCTCTCTTGGTCATGCAGGTCTGCCCTGGTTTTCTGTGGGGAGATGACACATGGATGCAAAAAAGATGGCGGGGGTCATGTGTTATTCCTCTTGGAAGCCTTCCTTGAATTTCTTTCCTGAGTTATGTAACTGCCCCTCCTTCTACTCCTGTGTGTGTGTATGCATGCGGCATGTGTACATTATATGTATCCACATATATAATGTGGATATATTGCATATCTCTATGTGTGCATGTATATACATACACAGGCCTGCATGTATATACATACACACACAATGCATGTGTCCATTTTAAGTATATACATTATGTTATAATTCCCTGTTGATGTATCTGCCTGCCATTTAACTGAGCACTTTGTGGACAGGGATCTGCCTTATTATCCTAGTACCTCATGTTTTGATCAGAGATTAATGAGGGAAGAGGGAAAGGAAGAAGACAAGGAGGTGAAGGAAGGAGCAATAGTGAGCAATTAGATTTGGTTGTCTCAGGCTCTGTGGCACAGAAGAATTCCATTTCTGTTGATTAGCAGATGGTTAACAGAAAAATATCTTCTTAGGGGCAGTTGGGAAAGAGCAGGAAGAGTTAGAAATGCTTTCATCCACAAAACACAAATGTTAAGGAATGTGTGTGAATTATTGTATTTACACATCTCTGAGAAACATGTTCAGTCCTAATGGATCTGATTTTCTTTTCTGTTCTCTTTTTGATATTTTACTGACAAACTTTGGCTCACAAACAAGGGAGATGGAAATTATAAAAAGGAGTGTGGTCTTCAAGATGGGAGAGGACAAAAGTTCTCAACACTAAAAAATTCTTAGAATGTTTCATGGATTCTTTTCAGTTCTAATCTTCCAATGCTGGGAGGTCCACATGGACTAAATATATTAATTTCTTTTTCTTATAACAAGTTTCTTCACTGAAAGAAGGTTGTACATATAAAGATATTAATGATGTGTCATCTTTTTAATGATACCATTGTCGCTTTATACTGGAAGTGGCTTCTTTGGCTTTTCCAACAAAATTCTTATGTTGATTTCCTGTCATCACTAGTTTGTGCTGGTCTCTCCCCAGAAGTATAAAAGAGTCTTGTATTACTTATTTTTATATACACATCATACTGCCTGATACAAAATATATACTCCTTAAGTATAGGCTGAATGAGTTAGATCATTTGTTCAAAACCATCCTATTTAAGATTTTACCTTGGCAGATTCCTCCCCACCAAACATATCAGATAGAAAGAGTGAGCTGATCCTTATTCATCAGTTATAGTTATAAAAAATAAATAATGAAATCCATTTAAGAGTTTTCCACATGTATATTGTGTATGCAGCATTCTCTGATATCCTGTGGCAGTCGTCCTTTGCCCACAATTCCCTTCTGCTTCAGAAGAGACCTGATTCTGCCTTGAGAATTTGGGGACCTAAGATTTCTTGTCTTTTGAGTTTTGTGTCAGGTGAAGCACAAGCCTAACTCTGATCTTCAGCAAATGCCAGCCAGCGAACTTTCACTGAGCATTTCCTAGGTGTCACATGCTGTGTAAAGGCACAGGGATAGCAAGTTAATTAATACCGTGTCTATCTTCTAAGAGGAAGTAGCTGAGCTCCTCTCTACTGCCTGGGCTGAACAGGTGTCATTGCAGTGGTCACTGTGATGTGTTGGCCTGATTCCCCATGCCTCCTGCTTTAGGACTGAGGCACTAACTCCCCTAAGTACTGCCTGCTGGCCGCTGATGGCTCATGGTTAAGGCCCCTTAGGAGGTTGGACTCATTTTGAAGGGAGAGGCCTCTTCCTGTGTTTTGTCTCCTTGTCAATATGGCGATATAAAAGTCTGCCCCTGGCCCTCATTTGAGATAGCTCTGAGGGCCCCCCCTGCTGCAGAGCTCACAGTCAGATCAGTTGGCCTCTGTTGTGACTGCTTTGCAGTCTGACTTCTCCCGCTGCCCCATTCTCTTTCCTTCAGTCCCTCATATGGGTTGAGAGTATGTACTCCCCAAGAACTCTCAATGTCTGCTTCTGGGTGAAGGGGATCTGTAAGAGTCTCTGCACTTAGGGTACTGTGTGGGATCACCCATGAAAACTGTGTCAATGTTACACTTCATTTCAAAGTTTATGTGTGTTACAGAAGGAAACTAGCTATAGTCAAGAATTTTGAGTAACATGAAACATAACCTAAATAAACAATAAAAATCTAATTTACTTATTTAATTATTTCCCACAAGTGTGAGAAAATCAGAAAGTTTACTCCTGAAACTCAGAAGTAAAATTTCAGATTGAAGGTATAGTCATACTACAGCACAGGTGTAAGTGTGGATCCTTTTCAAGGCATTAGAACTCAGAGGATTTCATTCTTTTACCTATAGCAGCTACAATAAGAAAGGGAAAATGAAACTTTAATTTCATCTCTCTAAAGAAAACTTAAATGAAGCAATGTGTACAGATTTCAAGAGGTTTTAAAAAATCATTTACCTTAATAGAACACATGTTGAAATATTAATTAGCTATTTTTTCTAATATCTAATTCTATACTATAGTAATGACAGATATTCACCAAGTGGTTAATACAACAAGGTTACCTACTTTATTTGTTGTATGCTTTACTCCCCTAATACAGAATTCCATATAGTAAGGCATAAAATCTTCCTAATCACTTGAAAATATCAAAATGCATCTATTCATTGGTAACAAAATGCCAAAATTAAAATTTAAATATTTACATGTAATTTGCACAAACATTGGGATACTTAAACTGAAGGGAGGTAAAAGTCATCCCCAAAGTCTTTTTCTAAACTTATCTTTGGTTGACATGATCAGAAAGGACAAGGGATTGCTGTGTGTTCTTAAACTATTTGGCAAGGTGATACCTGAAGCCGTGAGGTAAATATTTCTAGTGCAGTATAGAGTGTAAAATTTGCATGAACTTTTAAGATAGGACATGATACTTCAACAAAATTCCTACAATGAACTAGTTTTCCTAATCTTAGATTATTCTTTTTTGTCTTCCTTCTCACATTCTTTGCACTCACACTGGCAGTAAAGTTTGAGAAAAATTGCTATGCATGTTTGCCTCAGGATTATAGATTTGGCCTTTGGTTTAGAGATGGCTACAATTTATTAAGCCATTGTTTTTCGATAACCTACTATGTGTAGCTTTGTATAAAGCATGTTTCCTCTTCTCTGCAACAGTCCTATACCATATAAGGCAGCTTCCCTTCACTTCAGTAATCCAAGCTCCACTTTAAACCTCCACGTTTTTAAGCCTTTAAGAAAGCATGACTGCGCTCAGAGTCATCAACATGGAGGGGAGCTATGACGTTTCAGACTGACCTTCAACTCAGAGGTGAGCCATGGTGAGTGCTGAGGTCTACCTCCTCCGATAAACAGCAAGCTGTCTTCCCCTAATTAGGCATCTTTCCAGGTGCTCTCTGGGCAAACAAAGGAGATCTGATGTGGATAAGGTGAGAAATAGTTTAAAAACCAACTTGAAATAGTCAGTGGAGTCTGAGTTTCTCCCACCCACCACCCCTCTTTAGGTCCAGAGGTTACATATTTTTCTGACATTTCTGCATTCAGTTTTCTCGCTCAGCAGGCTTTGCAGAACCCGACGGGTTTACATTACCCAGATGAGTGTGGATGAAATCAAAGTTCCATCCACTGTTGTGGGTGGGCTTGGGCAAGGGAATGAAAATGTTTGCTAAATATGGATGGATCATGTAATGCTTACTAACCACAACAACGTGTTTTCAGAACACTAAATTTGGAAAGACAAGTATTTCCTCCCTGAACCAGCTTCACTCACCATTGAATTGGACAGAATTGAAAACACTGGAGAGCAGTGACTTATTTGAAATCTTTTTAACTGCAAGATTTCCATTGGACCAGGGGGAGCAATAATTAGTGCGTGTGAACAGCTGTCAAGAGGACGTCATTATCAATCTATGTTTTAAAAATAACCAATGAGTTTTCATTACAGCAAACAATAGATTCTTATTTGGTGTAATACCCTTCATCCCACCCCCAATAAATGACATGCCCAGAGGTGTGTGTTTTCTTTTTAATTTTGACAAAAGTCTACTTATTTCAAGTGGATATGAGACTGACATATTTGTGGTTTCAATTTAATTAAATGCATAAGTTAGTGAGTCAATTATTTTCATTAGTATTATTATTACTTGCCTGGAAGAAGAAGTAGGTGGCAATGGTTTTCTGCCTAAGAATATCTGCCTGGGATGATCCTTTAGGAGACCTTTACCTGTAGACCTCCCTTAAGAGATAATACCTTCACCTATTTTTTTACTTAATTATCTATAACTCAGAATTTTTTTATCATTTTCATTTTTCCAGATTTAGAGGAGAGAACTTCCCGGTCTTCTCTCATATTTTATTTTATATGTTTTTTACTTTTGTTGACCATACTGTTTTTATCTCTGCTCTTTTATGAGTAATCATCTAATGATGGCCTCATTTGTTTAACATCATTTGCTAATCTTTGACTTTGCAATGAGGATTGTAAACAGCAGCCCCAGTGAGACCCCATACAAGGCAGACAGTGCCACAGTTGGGTATAAATAGATGAAAGCTCTCAGAGTGCACTGCAGACCTGCACTTGACCCTTCCTAAGTCCCAAAGGGAAGTTCTCATTTGGCTTTGATGAACATCTCAACCCTCATCTTGGCTGGCTAAAAGAGACTAAAATAAAACCCTGCTCCCTTGTAATTCATACACTTTTATAGTAAGATCCTTCAGGGAAAGTTCAGAGAAGTTACTGCTATAACAATTTTATCTTTCAGTATGTTTCAATGTCTCTATGAAAAAAAATATAATTTTAAACAAAGAAGTAAAGCTCCATATTACTGTATTAATTGACCCATTTCTTTCCCTCTTAGTGAATGTGAAATAAAAATGAATAACTTTCACCTAAGACAAAACATCTGCTTTGCATGAAGCTTTCCAAAGCCTACCCAAGGCTGCTCGGTAGTTTCCAGAACTTCTACAAAATATGCCAGCTTTTAGGTCAACAAACTTGGTCAACAGACATTCCCCCTCTCCTCTGGTCACTATTTTAGGGAATGTCACCATTATCTAATAGCTACCTCAGCAAGAAGCTGGAATACCATTCATTTTGCCTCCTTCCTTTCCCTCGCCAACAGCATGTCAATTCAATCCATGGATTCTGCATTTCCTTCTCTCAGCCTGGATGGCTGAATCAGCCCCTTAACTGGACCCTTTGTTGTCATTTAGCCTGGGCTCTCTCTCCTTCCTTTTTTCTCTGCAGCCAGAGAGATTACTAATCAAATATAAATATTATGCACACACCTCCTCCCAATTTATAGTCCTCAATGCTCCTCTGATTTCAGGATAAAGTCCGAATCTTTCATTGTCATTCAAGACCTTTCCAGATATACACCCTAATTACTACCTCTCCATTCTCGTCTCTCACTATCACCTCCCCCCATATTTCAATCTGGGGAAAATTACTGGGAGTTCCCCAAATATACCTCTTGCCTCTGAGTCTGTGCACCTGTTGCTGCTTCTGCCTAAAACATTCCTCTTGTTCATTGCCTGGCTACCTCCAATTCATTGTTTAAGAATCCATTTAAATATTCCCTCTTCCAAGAAGCCCGAGAATGGGTTAGAAGTCTCACTTCTGTGCTCCTGAAGCTCTGGGGTTCAGTCGACAGTACTTGCATACTGCCTCACCAAACTCCTCTCACTCACCCACCATCCCACCGATGAGACTGTATCCTATTCAGCTCTCTATGTCCAACACCTGACACAGGGCCTGGAACAACAGGCTCAATGAATGTCTGTTGAATGGGTGGATGAAGGAATGAAAAAACACATGAACACTGACTCTTGCTATGCTTTGCTTCTTCTTTTGAAGCTGCTTTCAGGCACTGTGAGCTTCAGATGTAAACCTTCCATGTATCTGCTCTCCTGTGGCAATATTGGAGGTCAATCATGCAGCTTGTTTGAAGTTTTCCAGGACAGCAGGGATAAGGCTTCAAGTAGAGCTTCAACAGGAAAGAAACAAATGGTAATCTTAGTAGAGCATGCCAGCTAGAAGAGCAGGTACTGACACAGAGTAGGTATCCAATGAGTAAATGGAAGTAAATAAAATAATGAGATAGAAATGAAGGCTAATGTTTATGATATGGTATTATCATACCATAATATGGTTGATATGGTATTTGGTTTGTTGCTGTTGTTAACAAGCCAGACAACATTTTTAGGTGTTCCCCTGAGCTGTTCTAATGTACATCTTACTCCAGCCCCAACTAGATAATCAACCTACTAGACCAAAGTCAGAATTTTAAGGAGGTTAGTGACTGTTTCTGCATTTATTGCTCGCCTAGATATTGTTTCATCTGGAGAAAAAGGAAAAAAAAAAAAGGAAAATCAAGCCCCCAGATTCCATTGGTCTCTCTAATTTAGTCTTCTTGCTGGAACGGTTACACAATTTATGTTTCATCTTATATAGTGACCTGAAAAGTTTATAAGATGACTTATGGTGCCCCAGTTCCCTGACATTCCTTTTGGCGCACCAATGGTTATCTTCATTGCTTCAAAATTCAATGCATTATGTTACCCATCAGAGCCTAACTAGAAAAGCAGAACCACTTTATGACTTTTCATCAGAGTGAATTTAACCCATAGAAGGTTTGCTAAGGTAATTCAAAATTAAACAGCAGGAAATCACTACCATCAGTGGTAGTGTTGGAAAGATGAAATATATAGTGGAGTGACTGCGCAGGAGGCCATCCAGAGCTATAGAAGAGAAGGAACTGCTAAGAAGCCGCCTAGAGGAGAAAGGCGGGAGGAGAAATCCCTGGCTTCTCTCTCCTACCCTGTTAAATCTCCTGGCAGTGTCTTACTTCACCGAAACTCAGCTAGAAGACATTTGATCTGAGAACTTGGGAAAGACAGATGTCAGGGCTCAGTCCCCCACCCCAAAGAAGGAGAAGCTGAAGAAGGACAAGTGATGGAGCCAACATGTTCAAGCTTCTAGCCACAGCACCTGTAGGTATATCAACTCTTTCCAAAATGTAAAGCATCTTCTTAAAGGTTCTGTGTAGTTTCAACTATCTGATGCCATGTCCCAATGGCTCCACAATTCCAACCATGTACTTTTAATCCTTGTGAATATCATAGAACCATCTGGCAGATACCACTGGAAACTAGAAAAATCTTTTAAAAATAGAAATTACCTAACACAGTCCTTGCTCATATCATTGTGGATTTTTACACATTTAATAGAAACATGCGAATAATATGACTTCTGAACTGTTCCCTTTTCCAAGTTCATGAGCTTCAGAAAGTTTATCTTCCTGCTAGAACTGTTGTAGTAGGTTCTTAATCTGAAAATACACCATGTTGTGAAAGCTATTTGAAACTCGCATTGCTGTAGGACTAACTCGAAAAGATTCCTTAAGATTCAGAAAATCAAGAAAACCCAAGAGGAACTTAAATGCTTGAATCCTTATCTCTGCATGTGTGGATCATGTCATTGCATACTCCAGAAAATGAGTAAGTGTTGAAGTGGATGGAGTGTGTGATTAAATCCCTGAGTGGGGTGAGTGTGACATAATAATGCTTGACAAGTGCTTGAAGAGTTTAAATAGCAAGCAAGGAAGAAAATGGTTTCCTGCCGCACAAGGAGTTAGAACTTGAAGTACCAGAATGGAATTGGCAAATGGACACATTTGAATGACTTTCTAGAAATATTTCCTAATGGAGTCATAAATTAGGACACTGGAATTGGTTTTCCAGAGGGAAGTGATTGGAGCAGAGGTTTTTGAAGTAAACAAAAGAAAAGGCATCTGAGAAATACACCACAGGGAATACACCTAAGGAGTCAGCTATTATTAACTCTCTTCTTTAGTTCCAGCACTAGAAATAGCAATGCTATATCCACACAGTACTAGTCAATGAAGTGTGTGTGTGTGTATATATATATATATATATATACCCTTCATATACATATATATGTATATATATAAAATCTTATTAAATCCTCAGGTGATTTAGATTGTGACTAAGATTCAGAGAGTTTAAAAATTGCTTGTTCACAGGGCACAATGGGTGTTAGAGCTGAGTGTCCAACCCAGGGTCTCACTCAGTCTTCAGTACCCTTTCTACCACAGTACAGAGCTCTGGGATCAGGAAGAGCCACTCACAGCAAAGAGAAGCCATGGTTGATACTGGAGGAGTTCCATATTCTTAGAGCTGATGTAGGCTTACCTACAAGACAAGGAAAATACCATCCCTTTCTAAACATTAGGAAACTGTAACAGCCAGAGTTCATGGTTTTAGAGAAAATACAGTCAGAGAAGAAAGGAGTTCATTATAGAGCCTGATGTAGCTTATGGAATGTATCAGAATACCAAGTAGTCCTGCTACTTTAAAATTTGTGGGGTCCAGGACAAGAGTACAAGTAGAGACCCAAATATTACGTGCAAATAATTCAAAGTTAAACAATTTCAAACTGTTAAATGAAATATGTGCTATGTTCACACCTTGCAAAATGTACGTACAAAATGACCTGGAGGGTCAAGACCGACTTTTGAAGTCTCAAATTCCTTCGGGTTCCTCGACAAAGCATGGTGGCCTGGGGAAAGAAAGCATGGCCTTAACTCCCAACCCTCCCAGCCCTTCTCTTCCCTGTTCTGGCCCCATCCTGTGCCTCCAGTTACCCTCATCTGCATGTCCAAGCTCTATCCAGGTCCCCTGGCTATGAGCTGCCCTGCAGTCACCCTCAGACCTAAAGGTATCCACACTGATGGCATAGTCATCGAGGGAATGGCTCCATAGACCCTGGAAGCCAGTGCAGGCTTATTTAGGGAAGAGCTCTGCCTCCATGGTTCCAGGGTGCAGTCTGGGGCCAGAGGTCCAGTTAGGTATATCCCATCCGCCCCACATACTCCTCACTCAGTGTGAAGGTGCGTGGCCAGAGGACAGCCAGAGCAAGAGCCTTCAAAGTGCTGGCCCCAGATTGGGAGCCTCTCTTGCCGGCATCTAAGTGTGGAAGCAAGCCTAGGTTCCGCCCGCTCAGGAACAATGCAGCCTGATGAATGGCACAACCATGCAGAGGGACTTGTTAAGGGTAACCCGACTGCCACAGACACCTGCTGTTCTGTACCTGAAATGCCAGGTACCGGCATTTAGAACCTTCCTCACAGCTGCCACAGGAGACCAAAAGCTTCTGCAAATGTGCTTGCCTGGGGTTCTAATCTCTCCTTGTAAGGCTATCATCTCACTGTGCTGATTTTTGCATTTCCAGTCTTGGGCAGGAAGAACCCAAATCAGCGTGGAAACTTAGCTGCAAATGTAGTTTGGTCTTCACAGCTTTTATTACTCAGGAAAACAGAAGCAGATTGAAATGAGTGACCACGGGAGATCAAACCTCTGTGCAACATCTTTGAATAAAACCACTTATTGAGATACAAATAGAAACAACTTGAATACATATTGCTTATTTATGGTGAAACCACCATTATGGATTTATTGGTAATGACTATTTGGAGCACTCTGCTAGAAAGGATTCTGAGGGTTTCTCTGAACTCAGTGATAAAAAAGCACTTTTCCTGATGTTCAGTATCTGCCATGGTTACGGGAGCGACCGGGGTCATGAAGCCCATGCCATTTTTGGAAGCAGAACTGTGTTTTAGACCTATGTAAGTAGTCACTGAGTAAGGTTTTGTTAAATAAACAAATGAACTGCAAGTAAGTGAATTATAGCTACAACCGTAGGCAGGAATTGAAATGATTCTGAGTTTTATTTTCACCTTATGATTCTAATCCATTTAGCTTTATCTGTTACCACAGTAAGTTAGAGAAGAAAATAGATCTAATAAAAGGTGGATCAAAAAAAGGTGACATTTGTATCAATTAAAGAAGCAGAAGAGGTTTCTCATTGAACTGAGGGAAAGAAAAACAATCAGCATTGGATGCAGGGTGAGGATTCCCTTGACCCCTCCCCATTTTCTCCAGTGTTAGTTAAGGTAATACTGCCTGCTGTCACAAACAAACCCCCAAATGTCGGCTTACCAGTGGTGAGAATTTGTTCTCTTTCTCACAGTTATCTGATGCACTAGCCTCTTCTCAGTGGGGGAGGGTGGCTCAGGCTGATGAAGGCTTTAACTTCAAACGGGAGCTCATGGGCGAAGACAGTGGCTAGCTTTTTAATCACTTTTAATTCAAGTGACAGACATCACTTCTGTTCATATTTCCTAGGTGAGAACCAGTCACCTGGCCCCACCTGGATGCAAGGGCAAGGCTGAGACATACAATGTCTGTCTGGGCAGCCGCGTCCCACAACAGCTCTAGATCAGTTCTATTCAAAGTATGGTCGATGGGCCAGCAACATCAGCATGACCCGCGGACGTGTTACAAGTGCACATTCTTGGGTCCCACACAGGATTACTGAATTAGAACCACTGGGGTGGGGGAGGAAGTGGCTCGGAAAGCTGTGTTGTCATGAACTCTTGGCAGGATTCTTATGTGGCTTCTCTGAAAACCCTGGGCCTTGTCATTTCTGTGACTGTCAGTAGTGACTGCATGCCAGCATGCCAGTACAGTGGAACCTGGTTCTCCAACTTCAGTCTGTTCCAAAGCAATTTGTTCAAAAAACAAAGCACACCTGAGAGACATGTGATTGATCACACAGGTATCAGCAAAAAAGGGTTATCGGGTCAGTTTTGTTCAATAACCAAGACATTTTTTCCTGTGAACAACCTGACGGAAAACCAAATTGTTCAAGATGGGAGCCATTTGAGAACCGAGGTTTGACTGTATTTGAAGCCCCTCCCTGAAGGTGGGTTATACTTCCTACTCCCTTAAGAGTCAGGCTTCATCATGTGACTTACATTGGCCAATAAAATGGGGGAAGAAATCTGAACGATGGAAAAATGAGGGTTACCAAAGCCAGAGCCAACGTGAGCCAGCATACGCACGCTCTTCTGCCTTGCCGATTCCTCTTTCCTTCAGTCACTGCGAACTGCAACAACCAGGCACAGCTGCTCTGCAAGCCTAGACCTTGGAATGAGGAGAGCAGACAACGCAGGGCGGAGCCCCAGCCGGCCTGCAGTGGGCATGTATAATAGCGCAAGAGACAGAAACCTTTGTTGTTTTAAGTTTTGACATTTGGGGGTGTTTCACACTATAGCATTATCCTGACTGATATTTCTACTTTCCTCCAACCTGTAACCCTGACTTTGACTTTTATGAATGGCTTTGAAAAGCTTATTTCCAGGGATTATTCCCTCCTTGGCACTATGCTAAAAAAGTTGGCATCCTACCCACGAGTAGGTTTTTCTACACTTAACCCTTACTTTCTTTTAGTCTTTTTTATTCTTATTTTAAGTGTTGATGGTGTCTCAAAGCCTTGACCATTTGTACGACAGAATTCTTCTCTCAAGTTTGCTCTGTTTTCATTGACCCTGATTTTCCCACTGTTATCACGCAAAATATCATTCAGGTAGGTTCTTGCTTCATCTTCTAAGTTCCAGTCACTCTACTGGTTTTTCTCCTCTAGTTTTTTTTCAAGAGTTCGGTTCTATTGGTTAACATTCATTTGTTTCCTTGAGAATTTGGCTCAAGGAATTCAAAGATAAATCAAATCACAAAAAGTCAGACTGTTAGAAGAATGTCTTTTTAAGTGGTCTGCTAAAATCAGGTTTAAACTTGATCAGCACATACAGTAAGATATATTAATATGATTGGCAGAGTCGCCCAGAGTCATATATTTGGGGCTGGGGTAGGACTGTGTGATTTTATTTTGGGGGGTGGTAGCAATTTCTCGAACTAATTTTGTTAACCTTAAGGCAGTATTAACATAATGACTTGGAATTTCCTGAGCGTGACTTCCTGGTCAGTGACGAGTAGCAGGGGCGGGTGGCTGGAATTAAAACTGAGACATAACCAATGTTCAGTAAAACAGCAACTCTCTATCTAGAACATTAAGGAAATGTGTTGTTCTGGTAAAAAAGTTCATATGTGTAAAAATAGGTTATTTAAAGTATTTTTGGTGAACATCTTTGAAAATATATATATATGTCCCTGTTTTATTAAATAGAACATTCTAATTTGATCTTGTCTTGATGACTCAGTCATAAATTATTCTAAAGGGCTGTAATAGAGCCTGTTGAGTGCAGGGCTCTGTGTTTGAACCTCTCTCTGGGGATCCAGTGTGGAGTTCTGGTATTAACTTTTCAGAGTTTTTCTGTCTTCATCAACTCTCAGGCTGCCAGCCGTCTCTTTTTGATGCTGCTAGTGCGCCTCCCTGGTGACCTGCTTCCTTGAACTGGGAAACTGAGACAATCATGCTCATTAGAGTTGTGCGTAAAATATAAGTAAATCAACTCCAAATGTGAGTCCAAGGCACATTCTGTATGAATAAAGTGCATGTGTTTCATTATTGTCACCTTTGCCTGCTCTGCTGCCCTTCCTTCCTCCCTCCCTCCCTCCCTTCCTTGCTTCCTTCCTTCCTTCCTTCCTTCCTTCCTTCCTTCTTTCCTTCCCTTCTCCTTCCTTCCTCTTTGTCTCAGGCAAGTAAGATTGCTTCATTACTGAGGGGGATGTTATAGCTATATAGGGTTAATGGAAAACCTAGCCATAATGCTTTTCAATTTTAAGACCCCTTTATGCTGTTCAGAATGTTCTCCCTACTGGCCTTTGCATCTGTCATTTTGGTATAGAGATAGTACTGTATCATTTGGTAGTCATAGTAGCTATAAAGTTGGCATAAGCTAACCTTGCTAATAACTTAGCACTAATTTAATCTGACAGAGAAGGAGTAAAAATGTCTAGCCTGTTGCTTGTTGCATTCTTTCTAAACACTTGCACTATCTTTTCTTTAAGCTGCACGGTCTGGTGAAAAAGACCTAAAATCATCACCTCTTGCTTTTTCTCCCATTTGGGTCTCTGCATGGAGGACAACCTGGGGTAAAAGTATAGAGAGGGTACCTATGTATGATGGAAAAGGTGGTGGGAATGTGAGGAGTAGCATAAAACAATGCAAGAATTAGAATTTTTTAGACATTATTGCTTCTGAAAAAACATTAACAAGGACTCTTCAAAGCTGCATCTTTCTTGTCAGTTACAGAACCTTTTATTCTATGAGCACCTGGTTTGTTAAAACGTGTGTGATGGTGAAGGACTTGACCCTGCACACCTGGGCCTCCCCTGGGCTTGTTTAGTGCCGGGAGAAAATGATTTGTCCACATACAGAAGAGGAGATGTGCCTCTTTCAAGTCCTCCACTGACACATGTGGAAGGTATGATTTATCACATAAGGTCAAGACCTCTGTGTGTCTGTGATTACACTAAACATTCCAGGCCTCTTCTGTGTGTCTTCTCCTCTGTATCGAGCTACAACCTGTGGCTGTACTGCAGGGACGTGGGAGAGCAGAAAACAGATGTTTACATTTGCTGTAGTAGTGGTGGAGGGTTATAGCCAACTTGTCAGAGCTATAAAAGCTGGGCATGGAGTTTCAGAAACCAATGGAGGCTGCCTGGCTGGAATGGAGCATGAGCAGCCGTGCAGAGCATGAAAAGAAACCACCATTAAATGAAAACCAGTCAGTGTTTCCACATGACAGCATTCTCGCTGGTAGACTTGGCTTCTGGGGCTGTCTTCGCGCTCTAGGCCCTAGGAGAAGACTGAGGAGCAGATAGATGGCTGCAGGAACAATCAAACCCACTGGGTCTGTCTTATGGAGTAGAAAGAACTAAAGTTTGTTTTCCTTCCATTCATTCATCCATCCATCCACCCCTCCAGTCTTTCCACATAGAAAGCAGGGTAATTTTCCAAAATGCACCTCTGGTCATGTGACTCTCCTCTTAAATCCTTTCCTTGCCTTTTCATCAGGGAGAAGCCCAGACTCCTGAATGTGACCACCCTGGTCATGCATAATGGGGCTCTGCCAATTCTCTGGTGATATTTCAACCCCTCTTCCATCACTTTATGTACTCTATACCCCCGTCACACAAACTCCTCAGTAACTTGAAAGAAATCATGCTTGTTATTGCTTCTGGGGCTTTGAGAAAGCTTTTTTTTTCTTTTCCTCTCCAGGCTTTGCTTCCAGTACTATTGGGTCCCAGTACTGAGTGCTGTCATAGCACCCTCTGACCTCCATTCAGAGCCCAGGAGTAAGTGTTACTGTCTTTAATGCATCTATCTTCCCACTACATTCTAAGCTCCTTAAGGGCATAGATGGCACCTATAATACCTAGCATAGAGTCTGACACTGAACATGTATGTAGCAAATAGTTCTATAAAAACATATGACCAAGATTGACAATGTAGTTTAAAGATTAGGAGGTTTTGGTCAAGCTATTTGTATACATACTCCAGCACCACCAGTTATGAAATGTATGATTTTGGACAATTTACTCCACTGGTCTGGGCCTTGGATTTCTTATTGTTACATAGGAATAATAGTAGATAATTCTTAGGATGCGGTTAAATGAGGTGACATGTGTCACGTATATATACAGACTAGTGTCCAGCACATAGAATACACATAGTTATATATGATTGCAATTAAGTATCTTTTACATACTCAGGACTCTGGACTTGAACCTGTGGTAGAATACAAAGTTGCCCAATATAAAAGTCACTGCAGGGACTGGCTTGATTTCTCTAAACCTTACAGATGCTCTATGAGGCGAGCTGAGAACCAACACAGGCTCTGGGAGGTACCCTGGGGTGTGTGGGAGAACGCCTGGGACAGATCTGGCCTCGGGCTCAGGGCCACACTCTCCATGCCACCCTGGCCCGATCTTTCAAACAAGCCCAACTCCTCCCCATTCCTGCGCTCACGTCACTGTTCGTGTTCCTGTCTTGTTCCCTTGTGTCTTTATTTCTCTTTTCAGGACTCTGGTGCTTCTGAGAATGAGGTCTGTTGCATTTGTCACCAACAGGCCCCTTCTCATATCCTGATGCCCAGAGTCCTATTTTTGAAGCCCAGGCCCTGTTGGGGCCATGCCATCTCTTTGATGCTGGCCACCTATTCACATTACCTTGGTATGGAATTCTCATCACCACATTCTTCCTGCCTGACTGTTTAGCCCCCTCTGACGCTGCCTGCCTGCCCAGACCGCATGGTTCTACCTCTTCTGATTCTGGAATATGGATGGATCTGCCTCCTGTTGCTTACCTGACTCTATTTTATGTAATAAGTCCTTCAATCTGAAACTCTCCTCTCAGTTGTAACTTGCCACCAGCCAAACTCCTGTTTAGAGAGTCCTGCCCTCAAAAACTACAGTATCTTAATACATGTCCTTAAATGACAATTAAAGAAGGTTGAAAGTCAGAGGGGCCTTGGAACACCAGTGCAAGTTACCTGCTTATAAAAAATACTTTAAAGGAAATAGGGGAATGAGGCCACTTATGTCTCTATACTGACACTCCAGAAAATAGATTAACAATTTATTGGACCACAGAAAAACTGTGTCTCCACAGGGTGCCCATCACAGGATTCTTGACTCTCTCCCAGCCCTTATTAGGGATGGAGAAATTCTTCCATTAACACCAGAGTACATAACTATGGGTGCGGGAAAGACTCCAACTTTCCACCCCAAAACTTGGCGTCCATTTCATGGAGAATGTCCTTTTGTGCCATCCAACAGATTGTAATTGGGATGATCAAATTCTTAGTCAAACCCTGTCATCTGATGTGGACAAAATAAGTGGTTTGGATAGCGATTGAAGATGGAAAAGAATAAAGACACTGAGCTGGAAAAGACAACTCACCACTGTTTTATTTCCTTGTCACATAGTCTTCATGATGTTGTAGTAGTTTAATCAAAGTTGGGCGAATCTCTTTCTTTTTAAGGAATTAAGTATAAGGGCCAATAATTAGTGATATAAGTATTCAACTGACCGGAAATGATCATTTATGTTTATTATTCTTTTCTTTCCTTGGAAATGCATTGGAGGGGAGAAAGCGTTTCTTCTTCAATATTGCCCCTTAAAGGCAAAAGGGGAAAATCTTCTCTTTAGGAAGTGATGTGGCAGTTTGGTTTCCATGACACACAAAAATAAGAAAAGATTTCAGTGTTAAATCAAAGTTTGAATTCCTCTACCGTTTTCTTACTGATTGATCTTTCTTTTGCTGAACCTCATCCATAAAAAGAAAAGAATGATATCAATCTCAGAATGTTGTTGTGAGGATTAATTTATGGAATGTATACGAAGGGTCTGGCCAGTGACTAGTACTTGTAGGGACATAATTAATGAATTCTCAGCTGTTCTTGCTAATTAGGGTCAGAGCCCATGGAAACAAGTGCATCTGGGAAGAATGCTTTACAGCATGACCCTATATACACGAGTTGGTGAAATAGTCTTTCTCAGCAGCAACTCCCAGAGCCCGTCCATTGGCTCATTTTGGGAACTTCCTTTCCCTCTGTTTTTTTTGCCTTCTGCCTCCAGATATGCAAAGGTCATTTTTATCTGTGTAAATAATCAAACTGCCTTTATATCAACAATGCTAAAGCTGATGTTCGTTTAATTTTTCTCAAATTCCATCTTGTTAATTTCTTCCTGAACACGTGAAGAAATTGTCATTTTCTTACTAACATACCAAAGTTGAAAGTCTTCTTAACCCCTCCTTAAGGTCCTTCTCTTGGTTTTTTTGTCATTGGTACTATTATCCTCTTATTTATTCATTCATTTATCCTTTTATTCATTTTTCTCATTCATTCAATATATATACTATATCTATATATTTTATGTGCCAAACCTAAGCTGTCATGAGGGAGTTAATAAGCGTCCCAGTAAGAGACGCAGAATAAGGTAGCGTTTAAGAGGAGCTGCTCTGAATTCAGAGACAGACCTTTGTTTTAACCCAGACCCTGCTATGTCCGAGCTGGCTGACAGTGTGCAGGTCACTTCAAGCTCCCTAGACTTCAGTTCCTCATCAATAAAATGGGGGCCATATCAGTTCTTACTTTTCAGGGCGGGTGTAAAGAGTAAACAAGACAATGAATGAAGGTAAAGTTCTGAGTACACTGCCTGACATGTAACAAGATGTTAGCTTTTGTGATGGTAATGATGGGGATTTTTAATGAGCTAGTTATTCATGCAGGTTAGAAGTTAGTAGGGGTATCACCTAAATTCCCAAAGAACCATTCAAGACTTTAAAGCAGATTAGGGACTAAGTGGTGATCTCCTTTGACGCCTTATTTTTCACACTTCCCCATCCACAGCCAGACCATGAGACTAGTCAGTTTCTCCTTTGCTTATGTTTCATAGCTCAATCTTTCATTCTGTAATCCCGTGCAGAATCCCCAGTCCATCCTAAATGTGATTTTTATTGAAGCGTCATGTAATTACCAAGTATAATTAAACTAGACTTATTTCTGAGGAATGGATGGTCTCCTTGGGCATCACCCTGCAGTGCAGGGGCTGAGCCGCGGCTGTCATGGAACAATCACGTCCCTGACCTCCGGTGACTCAGGCATGGACTTGGGAATTCTTCTTTTGGTAGCAGTCTTTCTGCTATCCTTTTTATCTGACTGTGAATTTAAAGATGTCCATCTGGCTGAATTTGATGGATATCATTAAAAGACTAATCTGTTAACCAGGGGATATTATTCAAATTTGCCTTAATGAAACTCCTTCAAAGGTAACTTTTAATACTGATATGGCAAACAGCCTTCCCTCTCACGTGCTGTCTGTGTCAATTAGCTCTTGCTGTGCAACATACCCCTTAACTTAGTGGCCATTATGTTTCCTGGGTCTACCAGTGGGCTGAGCGGTTCTGCTGGTCTGTGCCAGGCTCGGCTCCTTTTGTCCGGGCTCTTTCAGGCGTGTGCAGTCGGTCGGCCAGTTGACTGGGATGGTTTGATCTGCTATAGGTTCAGATGGAACAACTTGGCTCTTCCCTGCTTCTTGTCTGTGTAAATACACCTCTCCCTCCCTCAGGGAGGCTCTGCCAGGCATGTTCTAATGGCAGTGTCAAGGATCAACAAAGAAAAGGCAGAAACGCACGAGAACTTCTTCAAATCTCTGCTGGTGTCAGATTTTTTTCCCATTGGTAAAAACAAGTCACACAATCAAGGCCAGACTTAAAGTGAGAAAACGTGACCAAAAAACATGGGTAAAAGGAGGCATGGAAACCTAGAACTACAAATTCAAGTTTTCTGGCCACAATTATTACTATGCTGTCACATGCAAAACATATTCACGCCCATCCCGGGACCCTCCCAAATCTCAAGTCATGGTACCATGCTTGAAGCCTAGGGTGCCGGAGTCTACATCAGGTCCACATAAGGCTCCCGTTGATCCTGAAGGTTTCATCCACCCTATACATGCCCACCACACAGTGTTGAAATGAGAACACAACAGCTTATGTAAGAACATGCCCGTTTGGAAAGGGGAAGAATAGGAAGTACATAGCAGTGACAGGTCCATAAGCAATTGCGAACCAGTTAGGCAAATGCTGTCAGTCTCCTCTACCCTGGAGCTGGGGAGTATTCTTTGATCAGACATTAGTTCTGCTCTGAGAACGGCTCCCAGCCCCCTGTTCTCCATGACTCTTGGCTTGGCCCTCTGGCTTGTCATTTCTTCTCTGCCCTCCTTGACCACTTCTCAAGAGGGTATTGGAAAACAACTTCTGCCTACAGAGAATTGGGGCACAAAGCTTTTTCTACAATTTTGAGACTTTTTTTTTCACAGTCTCAATTTCTTTTAGTTCATACTGACAGAGCATTGCCAATCCAGCTGAATTAAAATCATTGTGGATTTCCTTTGAATATGATGCGATTCTACTCTATGAGCTAAAAGCTACACCTTTAATAACCTTGTAAGTCTTTTTGTATGGTAGAGAAGTTCTGCTAGACCTTGCCTTAATATTTTGCAGGTCTTTACAAAGGACCTTCTAGCCACAGCTGTGATTTGATCTTTTGTCCTCAAGCTGTATTTTATTTTGAGAGGTTTTCTGCTCTCTAGACAGGCTGGAGATGAAAAACGATTTTATGTTCCCTGACAGAAAATCATGAACCCTCCCAGTTTCCTCTGTGTTCTGCTAATAAACTAGCTAATTTTTTTCTTTAGAACATCTGCTTCTTTTAAAATTTTTTTAATTACAGTTTACATTCAGTATTACTTTGTATTAGTTTCAGGTGTGCAGCATAGTGGCTGGACAAGCATACACTTTAGAAAGTGGTCCCCCTGATATTTCCAGACCCAGCTGGCACCGTACATAGTTACTGCAATATTATTGACTATGTTTCCTATGCTGCACTTGACATCCCTACAACTGTTTTGTAACTGCCAGTCTCCTTCTTATAACAGTTTATCATATACAGCCAGATAGGGTCAGTCAGCACTTTAAACATTTTGCCTGGACATATCATTGCTCCTATCCAAAAGTTCATGACAACATTTTCTATCTTCTTAGTTACAACAGGTGACAACTTTACCAGCTGTTTCACCATGATACGAAATGCATCACCAGGTTTCCAGTCTCCTTTACCCATTTCCTATCATTCCAGCTTCTGTCGACTGGTCTGACCGAAAGCCAGTCACATACCATGTGTTTTAGTTGTGACAGAAGCTGAGTGCAAGACCAAGCTCTTTGTCCGTTTGCTGGTGTGTATCACAGACCACTCCAAAGCTTAGTGGCCTAAGAAAACCACCATGTACCATTTCTCACGAGTCTGTGGATCGGTACAGGATTTCACAGACCGGGGCTACGCTCGGTGCACCAAGGCTCTTCTGTCTGGGGTCCAGACTGGCGTTGCTGGGGAAATCTCAGCCCTTCTCCCTATATTTCTTATGAGGGGGCCCCCCAAACCCCAGGATTTATCTATAGAAAATTGTGTATTTATTCTTACATGTTTAAACTTCAGCCACCTTCAATGTTGTCTCTATTTGATGCAATACACCTCTTGAAATGTTTTTCCACTGTTCAAATCCGTTTTTCAACTTGTCTGTTTTGATGCCTTTTAGTGCTTCTGTCCTTTTTTTTTCATCTCTTCCACATCAATGCATTGTTTCCCTTTGAGGACTTTTTTCATCCAGGGGAAACAAACAAAAAAAGTTGCTCAGGGCAAAAATTGAGCAGGGAGGGTGGAGCACAGGGTCATGCTGTTTTTGGTCAAAAACTGCTAAACACTCAGCGTGGTGTGGCAGGTTCCCTTATAAATCACCTATCATGAAATGGGCAAATGTGTTGAATCTTAAAAAAAAATTTGCTGAAGCTAAACACAGCCTCTCACAACGGCACCAGCTAGTACACTGATACAGATGGATGCCTAGAACACTAACCTAGTGGGGGAAGCCTGTACTACAAGGGGCCCGCCCTCCAAAAGATAATACATTTTTTATTGGGCCCCCCCACATACTTAGATTTTTTAAATCATTTTATTTTTATTTTATTACAGTTGTCCCCTTTGCCTTCCTCTGCCCATCCCATCCCCCGCCCCACTGCTCCCATAGTCAATTCCCACATTGCTTTGAACTGCCTACATGAAATACTATGTTTCAAAACATTCAGAGGCTGTCCATAGGCTGGAAAAAAGGTGCTGTGTTAATTAGTAATTTCAAAGATGGGGGAAAGAAATAGAGGGGGCACATTGGTCATGTTCTCACTATTTTTCTTGGGCCCTGAGGTCATCAAGGGTTAGATAACATTTCACTTATATATATCCACCTACTGTGACATCTGATGATTATTAGGTGTCTGTCAATATTTTGGAGAGTAGCTGAGTACATAAATGGACAGGGAAGATGCTCGTATAGAGACGCAGCATGGACTGAATCTTGAGGCAGGTGTTCTTCAACCTGTTCAGATGGTTGTCTTTCCAGTTTTTAAAATCCACCCTACAGAACACTCATCTTGTTACACCTTTTCTAACTACTAGGTGGGCACATTGGTCTTTTCCCCTGTTATTTCAACAGATGAATGTTCTCTTATTTACATGACAAAATTAGTTTCTATTTACAGCTTTCCTTAAACCCTCCTCCTTGGTCAGTGTAGTCAGAAATAACCTCATTCTTGTACTTAGTGTTCTTTTTACTACGTGCTCAGTACTCGTTTCTCCCACTACAAGAATGAATCATTTAGATCTCTGATATCTGGCTAGATGAAAGTGGCTGGAAATCATGGCCTGTGTGTAATTTGTCTAAATATTCTTCATAGTATCCAGCCCAGTTGCTTCCAAATGACACAGTAAATTTTATGAATAAATAGTGAATTAATGAACAAATGTATACCACACAAGGGCAGAAAATTTATTTTATTTATCCTTAGTCATTGTATCAGTGTCTGGTAAATGGTAGCTAATTAAAAAAATATTTATTGAATTAAAGATGAATGAGTAAATGAATTAATGAATAAATTAAAAATAAGCAAATCCAGAGAAGTTCCACTCTACATTATATTAGAGAATTCTTCTGTGATTAGTTTTCATAGTAATTTCTTAAAATATCCCAGGAATTAAAATTCTATTATTATCCCAGTTTTTATTCTTGCTCAAAGACCTTTTACCAGACAGTGGGAATGAGAAATGGTGCACTGTGCTCACTAGGAGATTCATTTTAAAAGGCAAATATTTCAGAATTCCTAACAAGGCAAGTAGGACGTTGGAGTCTTTTCAGGCCAAGTGGGGCTGGTCTTGTTCATCCAGGCAGAAAGGACCAGCACCTGTATCCTCAGTAGGGAAACCTGGTAAAGGTCAAAATCCTTCCTTTGATCCCCAGACCTTTCTTCCTGCTGAAACATATCCCCTATCCCCTACCTTCGATAGGTTCAGGGTTCAAGGAAGTGGTTGTCAGACTTAACTGACTGACTGAATCTCACTTTTTACTCTCCAATCATTCTAACTTAGTTAGCCTGGAGTCGGTCCCAGGAAACTATTTTATTAATTACCCCACTCCCATGATTCTGACATTGGTGGCCTGTAGACCACACTTTAAGACACTAATTGTGTGTGTACAAATGTATCTGTGTGTGTTTGTGTGTGTGCAGAATGCAAAAACACAAAAACCTATCATCGGTGCTGAGACGGATGTCTGGATGTCTGCGTAGGACACCCCGTGGGGGCAGGAGAAAGGAAGTTGTCACCTTCACTAGAAGTGTCTGGGCCCTTGCCTTACTAGGAGTCTCAGCTGGGTGAGCATTTTCTCTTTTGCAATGCTTTGTAACATTTTTAGGATCCTGTGGAGGGAACAACTGAAGTCCTAAAAGGGCTAAGGCATGCATGGAGTTTGGAATTTTGTTAAGGCTACCTCTTTCCTAGAAAATCCCAGGAGAGTGCCCATCATGTGTTATATGTTTCTGAGAATCCTCCCAGTAACTTTGGTGCTAGCAGAAATAATAAAAACTTACTATGCTGGGCATGTCCCCAGGATGTGAACAGCAGAGATGATGGGATTACACGGGAC
>CM052543.1:22620248-22855828 GCA_028533065.1 Trachops cirrhosus | reverse complement strand
CATTTAGTTTCTATGTCCCTTCAGTATCCTTTAATCTGGAATGTGCCTCAGCCTCACTTTGTTTTACCTGACATTGACATTTTTGAAGGTTACAAGCCAGTTATTTGATAGTATGTTTTTCAATTTGGGTTTTGCAAACTTCATGTTTTGAATTTGCTCCTGAGCAATCATCTTGCTAGCGATTGCTATCAGGCTCCCTGTCTGAGTGGGAACTGGACTCAAGGATTCTAGGTGTAGCAGTTCAGGCTGAGCATCTGTAGCCCACTCAGAAGCCACAGCCAATGAACACAGGTGAGACTGTTCAGAGGGGTGAGCTCCCGTGCCTCAACACAGGTTGTAAGCCCAAGTCATTGGACCAGCAGGAACCTTGAAGAGTCACCAAGTCCATCTGCTTGGCCTTCAGCAGAAACACATTTCCACTCACTCAGACATGCCAGCCTATTTTTAAAGTCCTCCAGGGAAAGTAATTCTGTGTGTGCTTCTTGCTAACCCACGCTGGTGCCACTTACGCTCGCTGTGTGAAGTCTTCCCTGCAACACAACTAATTTCCTCAAGGAGCAGGTCTTAAGCTTTCGTTCTCATCCTTCTTTCAGGAAGGACTCACAGGTAAGTCACGAGCCTTTCATTATGTTTAGAGAACTGTATTTTATCACTTGTCCTTGGGTTTTCTTTTTTTTTTTTTTTTTTAGTCTAACCTAAAAAAATGTACACTTGTACAGGTTAAGTCCCTCTAGCATAGCTATAACACATTTAATTTTATCCTTGGATTCATTAGCCAAGGACCTGACTATCAAGGGGAAACTTTAAGATGTGTTTTCTATTTTTCTTTTTTAATTATAAAATAATACATTTATTATAAAATACAAATTACAAAAGAATTTTTATAAAGAGGTAAAATTTCCCTCCTTTTTTTCTCCTCACCCTTAACCATGTTCTCAAAACTTAGCCACTAGTTCTAGTTTTGATGTCTGGAGTTCCAGATATTTTGTGCACATATACAAGTATATGTGCACATACACACACCTTTTTATTAAAATACAGGATCATATATGTTTTGATTTGATAACATTTTCTCAGTATAAAAATATTATATATTCTTTGTAGAAGATATGAAAACAGCATGAAGGAGAAAAAAGTTTTAAATCACCTATAATTGCTCATCTCTGCTATTCTTTAGATATTTCATAATTTTTATGCATGTGTTATATGCACCTTTCAGAGGTTATTTTCTTTCATCAGCTTTGAATATTTCAGGATGTTTAATGATTTTCTTCTTAATATTGGGCTCAATGGGATGTGATTCTCTCATGGGGTTAGGTTATGAAAAGCAGTGGAAGGAGGGTACACACATGGAAAGAACAGCAGGCTGGCGAAGTGTCAGGTGATCAGGCATGCAGAAATATTTCCAGTGGGCAACAGATCTCCTAGAAGGGAATGTAGCATCTGTTACCCATAACCCACCTGGTGAACAGGACTTCTGATAGCTCTGAGACAGTGTCTTGCATGTGCAAAACCAGACTCATTTTGGTGATAAAGCATTGACTAAGACAAGCATGTGCCTTAAACTGGTTTTTTTTTGCATAGTTTAGTTTTATTTTTTGTGCCACAGAAACCAATTGCTGCATCTCATTATCTTGTGAGCTATTTGGATTTTAAGATTTTTTTCTTTTCTAGTTTTATACTGTAAATTTTGTGATGCAAAACTTATCATGCATAGTTTTTCAAATTAGTTCTTCTTGATATACTGAAAAGTTTAGACACTGGATATTATGTGCTTTATTGTTGAATAATCTTCAGATTCAGAATATCTCAGAAAGGGACTATGGAATGTCTTGCTTTAGGAGCTAAAATGCACTCTGTCAGTCTTTGCTCTTCTCCTATACCTAGGCATGCCCACTCTTCCAAGTTGACTCAGAGATGGCCCCAGTTTGTGAGTCACTCAAAAGAAAAAGAGGGTGAATAGTGATGTTCTCACATTAGTCCTATTCTTTGGGTAGAGTAAATTTTGAAATTACATCCCATTTCACACCTCAGATCAGGCGGTGTCCCCCTGCTCTGCTCCCATGCCCCTTTCTGATCACCAGGCTTGGGAACTTAGTGCCCAGGGGATGATAGGGTTGCAGCAACCTCATAATTGTCCCTTTATCTTAGTTTCTTCATTTTCATCACAGAATAGAATTTCTGTTGGGGTTTCCTCTTCGTAGTTCGGACTGATCACTCTCTTGAACATTTAAGAGCTCCTCATTATACACTGTCCATTGGGCAAGAGCCCTGAGACTTGCCCCAGTGTGGCAGGTGTCTCAGCTCTGTCCTGTTATGCCACAAGCAGATCTGCAGTAATGACACCCAGTTAACCTCCTGGATTCCTCTCAACCAATCCTCATGAGCTCATCTGTTAAAATGAACAAATTGATTGTGTTCATTATGTACCAGGAGTTGTTCTAAGTGTCTAGGCTACATGAGTGAGCAAAAAGACCCAAATCTCGCTCCCCAGAGACCTTGCATTCTAGCGGATGCTCTAAGGATGAGACTGTGATGCTGGGGCTGGGACCATTGTGCCCCATCAGACTCCAAGCAAATCTGCCCAGCTGGTGAAGACACCTGTAGCTGCTACCAATCCTGTCTTGCTTTATGCAAATGTAAGAGCAACCCTTTGCTCTTACATTTTAAGGTTTTCACATACATGCCCAAAATCTCCTTAGTTATAGCAGGTCTTGTATTTATAAAATATTTTCTTTCTTAACATACTCAGCCCTTATATTGTAAGTTCTTATGAACTTATATAAGTTCATAATGAACTTATATAAGTTCATAATGGCCCAAAATGAGCCAAGGGCACATTGGCACTTGATAAAACCAACCAGTTTCTTTTTGATCAGTTAATAGACAAACAAAACAAAATCCCTGAGTCATTGAAAATAAATGTGTAATATAAATGTTTATGATAAGTAGAGACTAAGATCATGATAAACACCTTCAGAAGTAAAAATCCCTAAAATATGGAGCCTCTAGAAACTAGTGTTGAGAATAAACTTTAATTCTTCTTGGGATTGTCCAAGATGCCCTGTGCTTATTTGTGTTATTTGTGTTTTCTTTGTTCTGTGTGGTTTCTGGATCATTGTGCTATTTTTGTTCTCACTTAGCCATACTCCCTGTTGAGATGCTAAAATATCCTGGAAGTGACAGGGCTGAGTTTTTTTGCATGCCCAGGGGGTGGATAGCCCAGGGTTGATTTGTAACGACACTTTACTGTAGAGTAAATTTTTAGCTCTAATGATATTTTGGGCTGCTTGATCCCACCAGAATTGGGGAAGTTTGAATTACCTTAAATAACAAGAACACAAACATTCCTATGTTACCCCTGAGACATGCTCACTGAAGCATGGAAATTAATTCAAATATGCATCCAAGCTTCCCTGAATTTTAATCTAAGGTTTTATAGAATTATTTACTCATATTTGGGAAATGAAAGCTATTCTATGAGGATTGTCTGATCGAAGTGGCAACAAGAGCCGCTCCACAGTTTAATGCCTGTGAGCTTGTGTCTTGGTTAAGGAAACTGTAGCAAATTGACAGTAGCTTCACATTCTTTGTTAATCTTGCTGTGGGGACACCAGATCTGTTTCCCCAGCCTTGAACCACAGGCCTGTGACTGCTTTGACCAACAGAATACAGGAGAGATGCTGCTGCTTCAGTGCTAGCCATCAGGCCTACGTAGCCTGCAGTTTTTGCTTCCTCACCCTGGAGCCCTGTGTTGCTGTGTAGGGAGTCTGATTACCCTGCTGGAGAGACGATGTGCAGAGGCTCTGACCCTGAGTGGAGAGGGAGAGGAACCCAGCTGAGACCGCCTTCAGCTGTTCCTGCCCAGTCCGCTTGGAAATGGACCTTCTATCCCTGTTCACCCCAGGTGAAGCCATGTGGCTTAGAAATAAACCAGCCTGCTGAACCCTTCCTAGATTCCCTATCCATGAAAACAAAATGGTTGCTTTAAGCCACTAAGTTTTGGGTAGTAATAGATACAAAGAAAAAAAAATAAAATTTTCATTGAAATTCAGGGTTTCCTTCTTTAGAAATGAACTTTTATTCATTTTTCCATTTATCTACCTGACCACGTACCAACATTTACCAAGAATTCATTACATCTCTGATATCCCTGGCCTAAGTCCAAAGAAAGTTTGAAGAGAGTTTTAGCTTTGTGCAGACTTAGCCTTAAGTTATTGAATCATCTCATTGGGAAACGAGAGTCCGCTTTTTACGATTTCCATTCATCTATTTCAAATGCACCAGCACCACCATGCTTAGACCTTGTCCAAAGGGCCAACCTAACATTGTGATTAAAACAACCTGGTCTGTGTGCTCCTATGACATATTTACAATGGAAAAACACAGAATGGAAAAAAATACCTCCTCTTCTAATATGTAAAATAATTGTAGATTTTTAATCTTATTTTAATCTCATGGATTTTTTTCCTGAAGATTAAGTGATGTAATAAACGTGAAAGCCTTTTGTAAGTAGTTATTCTTTATACAAGTGAGAACTTTTATTGAGTCTTGTTGGTAATAGCAGTGGCAGAAGAGTTCAGCAACAAAGCAGGCAGTTAACACTTAAAGCGAAAATGTGGATGTGTCATAAGTGACTACCGACAGCATGAGTTTTAATCTGGTTCTCTGGGCCCCTTATTGAACTTCAGTGGACCCAAAGAACTTATGAAATTGTATGGAAGGTGTCGTGTGGACACATATGCACACATGTTTTTTGAATTAGAGAGCCAGTGCTTTCATTTCATTTTCAAAGGTGTTAGAGACCCGTAGAGGTAAAGACCCTCTGATTAAGAGAATAAAGGTAACTGCAACATATTAAACCCTTCCAAGTGCCAACCACCCTGTTCAGTATCCTTACACATTCTAATTTAATCTACACAGTTCATTGAGGAAGTGATTCTCATTCCCATTTTACAGATTAGAAATTGAGGCTTAAAGAGGTTAAGTGACTTGTCCAAGTTTAGTAAATGATGAGCCAAGCATTTCAGTCCAGTTCTGCCTGATCCCAAAGGTCTAATGATAATGTTGCTAACATTATTATAATCCTTAGCACTTTATAATTTATACTGAACTTGTACAGATTTTATCTGATTATGTTTTACCACACAAGCACTCTGAAAGGTTGTTAGGGCAAATGTTTTTATCCCCATTTGATAAGTGAGGAAACTGAGACTCATAAATGCTACTTGACTTCATCCAAAGCTTGCATGGTTGGTAAGTGCTCTCACTCTTCATGTCTAGGGCTCCTTCTTACTAGGCATCCTGTGGAACTGCCCTGCCCCAGCTACCCACTGAGCTGAGGTCGGTGGGCCCTCACAAGGTGGGCCTGCCACATTCTGCCTTCTTAGGCATTGTAAACCAGGGATAGTTGGTTGTACATGCCTATAGTCTAGGCATTGTGCAGGTGTCAAGAAATTGGAAAGTGTGATGTTGGGTCACTAAATGTAACCTGGTGACAATGAAGTTGGGTGGACTGGCAGCATGGTCTGAATTGGTATCCAGACCTGGACATTAGTGTTAGATGGCAGTTTTTGCAAATATGCACATCAATTATGCTGGAGTTCCCGAGTGATGTGGGGGATACAGGAATCTTGAAAAGTCCCCACTCAGGACTTCCCACAACTGGCAAGCCGTCACCATGAACAGGCATAAGAATGTCACCATGCCTGAATGCATCTCTCATGAGGGAATGGTGGGGGGCGGTTCAAGCTGTGCCCAGTGAAACTCCGTTTGGCCAATATTCTCTGGGAGCCTTTGCAAATAATGCATTCTTTGGCTTTACTGAGGTTCACTGAAACTGGTGCAGGTTTTAGGTATCAGAATATTCATTTTCATGAAGCCTCATTTTCAGTCTTCTGTGGGATTCTTTTTGTACAAAACAGAGAAAGAAACAAATGCCTATGTTTCTTTCCTTTTCTTCTGCCACATAACAACCACAGCTACCATTTATTGAGTATTTACTGTGGAGTAGCAGGCTGCGATACATACTTTATATAATTATGCTATTTAATCTCTATCATAACTCTATGAAGTAATAATTATTCTGTTGATTTAACTGGGATTTAGATATAGAGAAAGTCTTGCCCATTACTTTTAGCTCCCAACTAGCTTAGGAAGGATTTGAATCCAGTCTTTTCTTCCTCCAAAGCCTGAAGCTCTTCACACCTCTGCTCAAAGAGAAGATTCTGCATCTCTTATATGCCAAAATAATAGGAGAGTTCATAGTGTAAAGTGTTTTCTTCTTGGAACTGTTGTTCCTCAACTGCGTAGGGTCTTGCAGCAGAAAAAAATGTATCACCATATAGGGATCCTGGAATACTATCTTACTTGGGTCCGAAAGTTGATTGCTTATGCTATTTCTTTGATGCTATTCAGAACAAAATGTAGACTACATCTACCCAAAGGTGTTTCCCATCCATCTGTATGACCATCTGTGGCTAGAAAAGCATATTTCTCTTTTCTTTACACCACTGTAGCTGCAGGACATGTTGGAGGCTTATTGTTGAAGGAAGGAAAGATGTCCATTAGTGGAGTGAAAAGTCAAGGGGAATGTTGAGAAATGCACTTCTTTATGCAGTGTCTGTGTATGTATATTCTTTTTAGGATTCTGGGCTTTTTATTCAAGCGATGTGTTTATAAGCTCCCTTCACATGATGCAGTACAATTAAGATGTTCCTACTTTTATTCTTAACCTGTTGCCTTTCTGTCTCGTCCTTTGTCTTGACTCTTCAGTCTTAACTTTCCTTCTACTGTGTCCTTATTTAACATTATTAAAAATGGAAATGACTGACATAACTTTGGTATTCAGAGCCCAAAATGGTAATTAAATTAAATTTAATTTAGTAATTAGTCTACATTTCCCCCTAATGGTCAAGTAAGTTTTTCTTTTTTCTTTTTCAATTACAGTTGACTGTCAATATTATATTAGACTCAGGTGTACAGCATAGTGGTTAGACATTTATATAAGTTACAAAGTGATCCCCCTGATGAGTCCCACCTGGCACTGTACATGATTACTGCAGTATTATTGACTATATTCCCTATTCTTTAATTTACATCTCCATGACTGTTCTGTGACTACCAATTTGTGCTTCTTGATTCCTTCACCTTTTCCACCATCAGTTTGTTCTCCATAGCTATGTTTGTTTCTGTTTTGTTTGCTCATGTATTTATTTTTTTGCTTATACATATAAGCGAAATCCTATGGTATTTGTCTTTTTCTGTCTGACGTATTGCACGTAGCACAATACCCTCTAGGTCCATCCAAGTTGCTACATATGGTAAGATTTCACTCTCTTTATGGCTGAGTAATTTTCCAGTGTGTACATATACCACGATTTCTTTCTCTAATTGTCTATCAGTGGACACTTCGATTGCTTCTATATCTTGGCTATTGTAAATGATACTTCAATGAACATAGGGATGCATATATTTTTTCAAAGTAGTGTTTTGGATTTCTTTACATAAATATCCAGAGGTGGGATTGCTGCATCATATGGAAGATCTATTTTTAATTTTTCGAGGAACCTTACTACTATTTTCCATAGTGTCTGCACCAGTCTGCAATCCCACCAACCGTGCAAGAGGATGCCCTTTTCTCCACACACTTGCCAACACTTGTTTGTTGATTTATTGATGATAGCCATTCTGACAGGTGTGGGGTGATATCTCATTTTGTTTCTATTTGCATTTCTCTGAGGGTTAGTGACCATGAGCATCTTTTCATATGTCTATTGGCCATCTATCTGTATGTCTTCTTTAGAGAAATCTCTATTCTGACCTCTGCCCATTTTTAAAAATTAGAGTGTTGGGGTTTTTTGGTATGTATTAAGTTATCTGAGTTATTTATATATTTTGCATATTAGCCCCTCATCAGATGCATTATTGGTGAACATCGTCTTTTGTTCAGAAGATAGTCTTTTTGTTCTGTTGATGGTTTCCTTTGCTGTGCAAAACTTTTGAGTTTGAAGTAGTCCCATTTGTTTATTTCTGTTTGTTTTCCTTCCCTGAGGAGACATACCCAAAAAAACTACTACTGAAAGCAATGCCAAAGAGGCTATTGCCTATGTTTTTTTCTAAGAGTTTTATGGTTTAGGGTTTTACATTTAGGTCTTTAATCTATTTTGAGTTAAAAAATGAATATGTATTACTTAATATATAACTATATATTAAATATCAGGCTAGGTTCTTTATAATACCATCTTCAATATTCACAACTCTTTATGAAGTGGGCTTTTTAAACATCTCAGTTCTACAGATGAGGAAACTGATGATCACTTAAGTTAAAAATTTTACTCAAGTTCCCAAGGCAAAAGTGACTGCCAGGAAGAAACACAGCCAAGACTAGAACCCGTGTGTCTCTAAAGTGGATGCATTTCTCACAGTGCCACATTTCTTTTAAGTTCAGGGCCAGTAAAATTGTTTGTAGTAATTTCTTATTTCTTATCCTACCACCGTTATTGAAGTGCTATCTTCTTTTGTAATCAAGTTGCTTCTATGATCGAATTGAAGATTTGGGAAATTGTATAGACTGACAGATCCCTGGAATGAATGTTACTCTCTAAAGAGAAAAGCTCTTTAAAGCTGTTGGAATCTAGACTGAAATAACCAATTTCTATCTATGCTCATGTTAGAAAGGCTTAACCTAGAATAGCTTTTTGAGTGAAGTCATTGACCTCATTTTTCTCCTTGCCCTAAACAGAACCAGTTGGAGATAAGTACATGCTTATCCCTTGTCGTTTACTGTTGGTGTCTGTAACAGTTTTACAGATTCGCTGCTTTATGCCTTTGTGTGTGTATAGAGAAATTTCCTCTGATTTCTGTTGGTGTTAATTTTCAGATGCCATGATTACTAACTGACACGGCAAAGACTGATGGAATTCTCTCTGCTGTGAATGGAATTCTAGTGCTGTGAATCCCATTTACATATGTGACATGAAGTGTTTTTCAGTGGGCCTTGGAAATGGCAAATTTGTTTTCCCATAGTAACAAAGGTTGAAATGAGCACAGTTAAACCTCAGCTGTTAGTATGTGTGCAGTTAACTGGGCATTTACTTCATTCTCAGTGACAACCTTCCCTGGCTTTATTTTGGAAGTGAGTAGTCTTTAATTTAACCAACAAATATTGGAGTACCTATTGTATATTAAAAACTGTGGTTAGTATATGCCCCCAGCTCTCAGAGACTAGTAGAGAAAAATAGACCAAAAAGTAAATTACACGGGACATGAACATATCTTTATAGCACTGTGTGGACTCAGAGAAGTGAGGGGCTAAGTTTTTAAAATGAGTAAGTGAGGATTGAGAGGATTTCCATGCTAGATAAAGAGGGATAGATTTCCCAGTTAAAGGTTGCAGCAGGCTTTAAATTACAAATATCAAAAAATAGACAATTTTTAGACAAACTGGAAAAATTCAGAGTAACCAGCTTTTGGGGTAGAATGGTAGAGCTAGTGGAAGAGGAGGTAGTTTGGGACCAAAATCAAATCACTGAGGGCCTTGTGTGCTAACGTCAAGAATTTAGAATTCATTTTGTCAGGAAAGGGGTTATAATGAAGAGGTTCAAGAGTTCAAGTGAGAAAAATCATTTTCCTTCTTCCTTTAAGAAAGGGGACATATGATACCAAAGAAATATTTACTAACTCTCTGGTCAGTCAGAGAGTTAGTAAATAACTCAATCAGAGATATAACAGGCACTCAAATAATACAAAGAGAAAAACAATTCCATTGATCCCCCCATGTTTGATTAGCATTTAGCTTCTCTGACTGAAGTGAATTCATTTGAACAATTGGGCTTTGGATCAATCTTTTCCTCAAGGCAGACAGGAACCCCTGGCATTTTCTTCTTTATGTTTTGTTTTTATTAAATAATTCACTAGTGATTTACCAGGAGGAGCCCAACTGTATCCATTTCCAGAATTTCCTTAGGGATTGCATCCTTGGCCTTCATTCATATTAGCAGCCTTATGAAGGATTTCATGGGTTTTTTTTCTTCTTCTTCTTCCACATAGTCTCAAGAGAGGAGGGAAATCCTGTTGGTTATACAATGTGACTCATTGCATACTGGGTCATTGAGTATTTCTGCAAAGACAGAGGCCAAGGGAACTTGGAAGAAAACAACGGTGGCATTGAAATGTGATGTGTCAGTGGAAAAGAGAGAGGCAGAATCTCAGAGGGAAGAGAAGTGGGACAACTATTTTTGCTTTCTATATCTCATCAGTTATTAATACTAACCTCTATAAAGTGTTAATGGGACATTTTCAAAGAGAATTATCAAAAGAGAATAGGATTGGAGATTTTAAAACATATAAACAAACAAAACTCCAATAAAGTGAGAACCATCTTTTGAAAAAAAAAAACACTTTAGACGTGACTCAGTCCATTCAATCCAACAAATATTTGTTGAACTTTGCTTATGTGTCCTTGAGGATTTCAGCATCTCTTAGAAGAGGTGGACATCTGAATCACTCGCTATGATACTATGTTGTAAGAAAGATGTAGAAATTGCTATGGATACACAAAGACAAGGAAACATAAACTTGCCTATTAGGGCTGGGAATGGTTCGAAGTAGAAATACTTCCTTCCATATTTTCCAGGAATGGAGAAAGGCGTTATGGAAAGAGGGAACAGTATGGGCAAAAGCTTAAAGAATGGAAGTATATAGCATTCCACGGAAATTGCTCAACTTCTGTTGTCCTGGACTGTAGGATGTGTGAGGAGAGAACTAGGAAGAGGTTGGGAGGTAGAGGTAGAGTATCATTTAGAATTCTCTGGTTATAAGAAATGCAAAGTGATGGAATAACTCATGCCAAACACATGCATACACACTCAGCCCCCCTCACACACTCACACATATTTACACACCCACACACTTTATTGGAAACACATAGAGCTACTCACTAAATCATTGGAAATCCTGAGAGCCAAGATTTGAGATAGACAGGAACTGGAGCACCAGAAACTAATGGTGAGCTCTTCACGCAGCCTCATGGGGTGAATCATTTTCACTGATATCCCTTAAATATGAGAGTTCAGTGAGACAACATCTGTTTGGTATAACTTACACACCTCCTAGCTGGAGACAGCATGGCCCCTTGACAGGGTGCTATGAAGCTATACTAATGGGGGGAAATAGGTTCTCTAATCTATTTGGTTGCTATTATTCAAGCAGATGGAAACAGATGCTGGCCAGAAAAATGACAAACGTCTATTAAAAGTAAGATTGGGCCAAATCGTGAAGGGTCTTGTATGTCAACTGAGACTTCTGACTCATACTGTAGAGACAGAGTCAACAAGGCTCCTGGTCCATTGTCCGCTGGGGGATCAGAAAGCGAGGAATCAAAGAAGAGAGGAGTTTTGCCTCAGATGAGTTCATGGATAATGAAAACCGTTAATGAAAGAGGTCGTAAAGAAGGGTGACACGTCTGTTTTGACGTGCCTGACAGATAAGTGGGGTGGAGACACACCATGGATGTTGGAAAATGTGTGTCATCCTACCTATGATAGATTTGAACATTTCCAAAACAATCTAATTGGTTTTATTAAACATGTGTTAATCCATTCCTATCTTATCCAAAAATTACTGGCAGTCTCTCTCATCTACACAAACATCCAAAACAAAAAAATAAATAAAAAAAAATGAACTTCAAATAATGAAAGAGAATGTTATAGAACGAATGCTATTAAAACATTTTAAACATGAGAAATTCCCTTAAGGACTTCTCTTAGACAATTAGTTTTACATTAGAAATGATTATAATGATTATAAGTGTCTGCTTTCTAAGTCTATAGATTAGGAGCAGCAAATTGAATATGTAAGTGAATATGAATGTGAGACATACTGATAACTGCTTAAAATGATATCCTGATATTGAAGAAAGAGAGAAAATACAAAGTTTCAAATATCAAAATGCTCAAAGCGTATGAGTCTAGGCCTCTCATATAGCATGGAGGAAAGCATTCTTACCCTGGTAAAGAATCCATAGGCCATTATATTAGTCAATGTAGGATAGGTTATGCTTTAGTAACAAACGCTGCCAATACTCAGGGGCTTAACACCACAAAATGGGATTCCTTACGCAAAGACTACTTCTGGTCTGCCTGGCTCTCCCAGGCTACTGATCTCCAAGTGGTGTCTCATTAATTTAGGCTGCTGCACACAGGGCACCTCATTCACAACACATATCCCTGAATATCACTGCAGGGGGGAATTGTTCTTGGAGGGCCTCCGTCCCCACCATATACTGCTTTACCCGAAAGTGACACACTGACACATCTACCTCTGGGTGAAACTAAACACGTAACCTGTCAAAGCGCAAAGGGAGTGTGACCCTCCTTCATGCCAGGAGAGTATAAGTAGACATGTGTGAGCTTAGAGAGAGTTCCTTCAGCCATTCTTGTACTCTAACCTAGTGTAATCATTTAAGTTTACAACCCAATCATGTTTGATTATATTTTACTTTAGTAGAAAAAAAAGAACATAATTCACTATTTCATTTTATTTTTGCAAAGGGGCAGAAAGATTCAGTTCATGTACCCTATCATCATTTGTCTGTGCAAGACCATCTACAGTATTTCACAAAGGTGAAATAATGGTGAATAAAATTGTATTAATGATGAATGAAAATAATATTCATTTTCACCAACGATGATGAAAACAAAAGACTTTCTTTACCTGGAACAGGAGTTGGAGAATTTTGTTTCTCAAAAGGACCCGATAGAAAATATTTTTAGCTCTGTGGGACACCCATGCAGTCTCTGTCTCGGTCACTCAACTCTGCCCTTGTCATGTGAGAGAGTTGTAGACAATATGTAAGCAAATGGGTGTGTTCCAGGAAATGTGATTTACAAAAAGAGCTGGCAGCTCCAATGAACCCATGAGCCATAGTTTACCCTCCTGTGATCTAGAAAATTTGCCTGTGCGTGTCTCTCTGGAAACCCTATGTCTCCCCAGGGCACCCTTTGAAAATTATGAAATGTGTGTCCTTTCTAAATTTACCATTATGTTCCAGCCAGATTACACCACTCTGTATTCCTCAAAGGCTATCACTTGCTTGTGCTTTTCTTTACATTCTTCCTGCTCCTAGGAATCTCCTCTCCTTGTACGTTTAACTCCTTCCTTGGGGACCAGATCAAGTTCTACTTCCTCTTTGAGGCTTCCCTTTAAGGGTTCAATTACCAGTGAGAACCACTGTGAACCCCCAAACTATGCAGCTCAACATCCCTTTGCCTTATTGTTCTCCTCTGTGGGTATCTTCTCTATTTTCTACAGGATTTTTAAGTTCCTCAGAGGCAAGAACAATGTCCTGGATTTTATTTCATGACCTTACACAAAATAGATACCTTTTGACCTTCTTTCTAATTACAGCCAAGCTTCTGGGAAGATCTGACCACACTGGCTCTATTTCCTTCTTCCTGCTTATTCATCTTCTTAATGTCACCTACCTCCCACCTTCGCCATTACACCAACACTGCTCGTGACAACATTGCCAAGGAACTCTTTCTTGCCAATTCCAGTTGGCACTTTCTTATCAGAAATTGTCCATTTGCTACTTTCCCACTTCTTTCTGATAGATTCTCTTCCTTTTATCTCCTTGGTACCACACTTTCCTAGGCTTCCCCCCCGCCCTTATTTCAGCCATCTCTCTCAGTCTCTTGTTGAGATCCTCTTCTTCTTGTCCTTTAAATATCAATGTTCTTTAAGGGCTCCCGTACCTTCTATTTTTATTTTGCACATACTTCCAGGATAACATTATTATCTCTGTATCTTCAATTCACTTCCATATCCTGATGATTCTCAAATCTATTTTTCTTACTCAGGCCTCTCTTCTGAGCTCCACACCTATAAATTAACTGCGTAAGAGGCATCTCCACTTGGATAACTAAGAAACCTCCCATACTGAATCTCCATTTTTCCCTTTCATCCTATATTTCTCCCTTGAGTGAATGGCACCACCATCTACTGGTTGCCAAGTCAGCAAAACCTGGCAAAACATCCTTGTTACTCTGTCCCCCACTGAGATGCTTCTTTGATTTTAGTGTTTTTCTCTTCCCACATTATTCTCTCCTGTTCATCCTATATCACAGCAAGATTCTCCTAACTGGTATCCTACCTCCTGTCTAATCATCTTAATCCATCCTACATAGCACCACCAGAATCATCTTCTAAAAGGCAAATCTAATAAATCTATCCATGACAAATATGTGCTAGGTCTTGTACAATCTGGCCCAACAACCGCTCAGCTGATTTTCTTGCCACATCATGTTTGGACTCTGACTAACCAGTTTTCTTATCACTATGCCTGGAATCATCCTGCACCTGGTTAATTCCTGTTGTACTCAGAGCTTTGGGCTAGAATATTACTTCCTACAAGAAGTTCCTGTAGTGCCAAGTTAGGTGGCTGTTGGTATTATTAAGGCCATTCACAAATAGTCATTGTGAATGGTACTCAATGGTACTTGGTATTCACTGGCCTCAGAACTCATCAAACCCTGTACTTGTCGAGTTTTGATAAGAAAAAACAGTTTCAGCACTCAGCACTGGCTCAGAATACATTGCACTTGCTAGAACTCATATGAGTCACCACTGCCCCATAAGAAAAAATGCTCCATCGCTCATTGCTTGCCTGCCACTGGGTGCCCCTCTCTTGAGATGAAACAGAGCTCAATGTCTCATGGTAGCTTGGGAACAGTGCAGGACCCCCATGTATTCATCATTATTGTCTTGTACTCTTGTGCATTTTAAGTGCTAATCATGGGTTGCAAAAAGGTAAAGAGTGATACCACTAAACCTAAAAGAACCATGGTAGAAAAGAAAAAAGAGATCATAGCTAAGTACGAGAGTGGTATAAGTGTCTGGGGACAGTGATATGAATGATAGTGAGAAATAAGGAAGCGATTAAGGCAGCAAGTGTTGTCACTAAAGGTATAAAGTCTGTGAGTGAGCAACATTCACAGACATTGGAAGAAGTGGAAAAATTGCCTTATATCTGGATTAATTAAAAACAGTTAGTGGGTGGCAGTATTTCTGAGGCAATAATTTGAGAGAAAGCTAGGCAATTGCATGCTGATCTGTTTAAAGACAGGCCTGGAACAAGTAAGTGGTGAGAGCACAGAATTGGTTAAAGCTAGTCATGGATGGTTCAATGAATATAAAAAGAGAACAGCATTCCTAGCATGGTGAGGCATAGACAGGCAGTGAGTACAAACGAAGAAGCTACCGAAAGCTATGTCAGCAAGTTTAGGGAGCATGTAGAGGCTGAGGTCCCCCAACAAGGGTTTAACTGTGATGAGACTGCTTTGTTCTAGGTGAAAATGACAGAACCTACATCATTCCAAAGAAGGCATTGCCAGGGCACAAGCCTATGAAGGACAGGCTAACTCTGTCATCGTGTGGGAATGCTAGAGGGATTTAAAGCTGAAGCCTCTACTAGCATATCACAGTGAAAACCTTGCATTTTCAAGAGAGAGAATGTGATAAAAAGCCAGTTAAGTGTGATGTGAGGGCCAGTGCTAAAGCTTGGGTGACAAAGCAGTTCTTTATGTGGATGAATGAAGATTTTGGCCCCAGTGTGAAAACGTATTTGCTGGAAAACAAACTGCCTCTGAGGGCTTTGTTAATTTTGGACAGCGCTCCTGCTCACCCTCCAGGCTTGGAGGACGGCTTACCGGAGGAGTTCAGTTTCATAACCAGGAAGTCCTTGATCCCTAACCCAGCTCCTCTGCTCCCGCCCATGGACCAGCAGGTCATTTCCAACTTCAAAACCCTCTGTACGGAGATGCTTTTCCAGAGGTGTTTTAAAGTAACCTCATATACACAGTTGGCACTCAGAGAGTTCTGGAAGGACCATTTTAATATCCTCTATTGTGTTACTCTCATAAATGAGGCCTGGTGTGGAGTCTCTTAAAAGACCATGAACTTTGCCTGGAAGAAACTGTGGCCAGAGCTGTAATTCCAAGGGAATTTGAAGGCTTTGAGGATGATCCTGGTAGCCTGATAGTGGAGCATACTGTGTTTCTGGGCAAGTCCATGGGCCTGGAGGTCAGTGATGAAGATGTGGAAGAGTTAGTGAGGGCGCACAGAGCAGAGCTGAGCACTGAGGAGCTGCAGGAACTTCAAAAGGAGCACCGACAGATACTGGCTAAGGAAATTTCTTCAGGTGAGGAGGAGGGAAGGGAGGAAGTATCTACTGCACTGATAAAAGAAATACACGGTAAATGGGTTGAAGTTCAAAACGTGGAAAAGTATCACCCAGACAAAGCTCTAGCCAGCTGAGATGTAAACCTGTTTAATGAATGGACAATGTCACACTTTAGAACAGTGGTCCCCAACTTTTTTGGTACCAGGGACCAGTTTCTGGAAGACAATTTTTCCATGGATGGGGTGGGAGAGGGAATAGTTTCAGGATGATTCAAGCTGTACATTCAAGTTCACCTCCTCCCTTGCAGCCCGGTTCATAACAGGCCATGGACCAATAGCGATCCATGGCCTGGGGTTAGGGAGCACTGATTTAGAAACATTTTGAAACATAGACAGAAACAAGTTTCTCTTGACAAGTTTTTAGTGAAACTCCCTACATCTAGGTCTCCAACAGTGTTCTGTGAAGCCAAGAGACAGAAAAGAGAGAAACCCCTGAGAAATCACCTGAAATTGTCTTGGAAGAGGACTCCCTCCAACAATTAACCTCCACCTCCTCCTTTCTCTCACCACCATCCCATTAGTCCAGGTACTCCTCTCTACAGATAAAGTGAAGTTAAATTTTATTCTACTTTTGTGTAATTAATTGGTTTTCTATTCACGCCTGTTTAGTTTTAAGGTTCTGTATTACAAAACAACCTTCTTACTTAATATTAGTCCAATAAAATGTGAAAGTTCTGGCAAACTTTCATAAATTATTTCTACCTAGATTATTTTTTATGTGAAAACATACTTGTCAGAATGGGCACTCATCATGAGTTCTGGAACCATTTAATGACGTGTACCGAGGTACCGCTGTACTTGCATCCCCCTTCATTTGTGAACGTGATTGGATTGCCCATTCCCACCGTCATGAAGTATGTTGTGATCATGTGACTCCCTCTGGCCAATGAAATGTAAGCAGGAGCATTGTGTCACATCTATGCAGAAACCTTTAAGAACTGTTGTGTGATTTGCCATACCGCTCCTATCTCTCAAGGCAACTGTCAAACTTGAGGAGGTCAGAGGCTCTACTAGTCTGGGTCCCTGATGGAGAAAACCCGGAGCAAAGCTCCAGCCTTCTAGCAGCAATATGAAGTGTCAAGTTGGTGTTATATAACATATAAACCACTATGATCTGGGGGTTGTTTGATGCCTTGACTTTATCTTAACTGTTTCTTCAAAACATGTGGGGTGTATCAGTGCAATTCCCAGAATAGGAAAAGAAGCCTTAAAGTGTGGTCATCTCCCTCTTTTCAGGCACTAGGTTCTTTTGTGTGGCTAAACCAGTCTCAGTTCCACCCTCATGCTTTCCATCTGGTTAAGGTGCTGTGGCTCTCTCTGTATGTTTGTATGATGCTTCGTGCCCAATTTTCTACATATTTGCAGCAACTCCAGACTCTTATTTACCCTCAGCCTTTTGCAAATTGCTGCCTTTCCATTCTGCTACAGGCTTAGTTTATCCTTTTCAGAGCTGGGGTGAAGATGGCCTGCTGTTGGAAGTGGGTAAAACAGGAATATCTGAGCTCAGCAGTTTGGGTACCAACGAACTAGAGGCTGATGTCTAGGCAGGATACAGGGAGCCTTTAACCTGCTGGGGAGAAGGGGTGCAGAAAACTACTGCAGCCAACACACTTTCTGCCAAGGGAGGTTTTAAAAATTTTAAATCCTTTTGGGGGAAAGTATATATGTATTTCTTCCCCCATGGCCTGGCATGAAATTTCCCTTTCCTAGTCTCTGACATGCTGCCTTTAAGGATCTTCCTAGATAACTTTTCTAAATGCCCATTAGCACCAGTTGGTTATTCTACTTATTGTATCAGACATCTGATGGAGGAGGCACCGTGGAGAGGCTGAAATATGGCTGCACTTGTATTTGCTCTCTAGACTTCCTCCACTGATCATGGTGGGCTCGGGTGGTAGTGGCAGGGGGTAGGGGAGTGGGGGATGAGGAAGCCTTGGTAGTGGCAACATAAAGACTTCAGAAAAGGGTTTTGGCATCTCAGAAACATTTCTATTCTCAGCCTAAACAAAGAACGAGCTGCCTAACACCTCCATAGGCAACTCCTACCCGGCTGACTCAGGGAGCGCTCAGCTCCCAGGCCTCCAAGAAGCTCCTAACTCCCCTCACTTTACTCTGCATGTGTCTGATCCTCCTGTAGCTCAGCCCAGCCTCCTGCTGTCTAACCTTTTCTCAACCACTCACATTCTCTGGGTCTTGGCCCCGTGGCCCAGAAGTCCTCCTCAATGTTCTTCTTGCATCACTCTCCCACATAAATCACAGAGGGGCTGGAACTGTCTTGGCCCCTCCCTTCCTGTGTGCTGTGTGAATTTGGCTTCACCCACTCAGGTACTGAGTGTCTTCTCTGACCCGGACGCTATATTAGGCACCAGATACACCTTTTGGTGAAAAGGAGAATTGCATGTTCCAATATGAGGGGTGTGTGGGGGAGACAATAAGCAAGTACATTAATTAATTTTCTGAGTGCAATATGTACAATGAAGGAAATAGAGAGGATAAAATGAGACAGAGCCATGGGGAGTATTTTGGTAGTGTAGCGAAGAAAGAGTTCTCTGAAGGGGTGACATTTTAACTGTGCCTTGAAGGAAAAGGAGCTAGATATAGACATTTTCCTTTCAGGATGTATATACTTCTTCGTCGCACTTCACCTTCTAACTAAAACAAGATCCAGGAAATGGTTGCTGTTGGATTACTTAGCTTGCAGATTGTATGTACATGAACAACCCCTTAAATGCTTGAACTTAAAAATCTTGGGGTCACACTGAAGCGACCTCCCAGCCATCTCACTCCAATGCTGCTAAAATTCCCGTGCATCCTCGTGCTGACACCCCCTGTGTGCTGACTGCCTTCCAGCCCTGCCCCGATGCTAAATGGCTCAGGGATATTCGGACAAGCCCTTCTTTATCTTAATTTCTTAATCCATAAAATAAGGAGATTAAATTAGATGTTTTATTGATTTTTTTCCCCATCACTAAATCTGTAACTGGGATATTCCTTCACGGCCTGGGGGTAACTCCTAGAAATGAGCCCCGGGGAATCCAGATACACACACAATGAGAGGAGAGTTGAAGAGGTGGGACTGAAGCCACTGCTTTGGGGCCCCCGCCACCACACACCCTAAAAACCAAACCACTTTTGTTCCCCAGAGTAGCTGCAAGCATGCCCGGTTACCTAAGTTAGCTATTTATCATATAAATATTGATATAACATTGTCTTAGCCTACTGCATGTCATCCTGACAGACCAAGGGGATATCCATAAATCTGTGAAGGAAGTCGATTTCTCTGCAAAATAGTATCATTTAATAGTGTACACAGGCATAATATGCCAAAGCACTCAACCTTCTCTAAGTGTCCGAAGGGTAGGTTCCCTGCAAGGCGACAGAGGATTATCATGGGCCTTTGCAGATAACTCCTTGAGTCCCACAGTCACTAAGGGAGCTCCGTGATGGAGGCATTCTTCTTGGCTACAGCCTTAGCACACATTTTCCATGCAATTCCATACCAGTCCAGGGCTCTACTTCACTTATCCATTGCGATGCATTAATGTCTTTTGATCAGTGAGTGTTTCCTGGTTGAATGAAAGATTGAATTTCAACTGGAGCTCATGGTTGGAGTTCTTTTTACTTGGCAGAGGCAAGGCCAATTTTGGGGGGTAGAAAGATAATCAGGTTGAGGATTGATATTACTTTCTGCCACTGTATAAACATAATGTAATGTTTTCAAAAGCTCCAGGGCTATTTTAAAGATTTTAAGAGAATGATATTGTAAACATTATTTTCCAAATGTATTCAGTTCATGGGTTTAGTCATTTATTTAGTCATGAATGTGTGTGTGTGTGTGTGTGTGTGTGTGAGATATCTTGTAGTTCTAGTGTTATGTGGCACACCTTTGGGGCAATAATATTGTAGATGTTATTTAGTTGAGTCAGTTTCTATTTTGGAGTCTTTACCTTTTAAGGAAATACCTTGTCCTAATTTGTCTCTCTACTAATTGACCTTAACTCACCAAATTCCTGAATTTAAATAGTTTAATCACCTTCTTGAATAAGAGCAAAGGGATTCTTTAGACTTTTGAATCCTTAAAGTATTTTTTGATTTAAAACTGTTATATCTGTGCAATAAGAAATTGTGTTAAACTCTGCTAATCCCAGGATTCCCCAAAGTTATTTGATCAAGAAGCATTCCTTCTTTTTCTTTACTTAACATCTTTCAATATATAATGAAAGATACTTTGACAAACTTTGCTCTATACAATTATACCCTGAGGAGTGCTTTTTTGAATTAAGAACATTCCCAGGAACACCTTTATTCTGTGTGTTAATTTTCTTTGTTCTTTACATTCCCCTCTACTAAATTTTGGAACAGAATTTATTAAATACTGCTAGAAGGTTGTCTAAAATATCACATATGCTTAATAAATATTTGCTACCTTATATTGATGTTACAAGAAAAATAACAGCATTGTTATTAGTTAGTTCTATTCTTATTTACTTGTTAGTGTGTACAGTATGCTTCCAGTATGTAGAGTGCTGTGAAAGGGGATTTTGAGTGAATAAGTGCTATTCAGAAAGTGTTCAGTACTTTGGATTTGGTTGCAAGCGATCTACTGCCTTGGATTGGTCACAGATTCCAGGGAAGTTTGACAACATGTCAATTATTTAGAAATAAAGTTTTCTAGTCAGTATGATTGGGTTTTTTGACAATAGAGAGAAATACCTTTTCTTTTATTTATTCATTTTGAAATAATTTTTTCAGTAATGTATTTGCCTTTAAGATATATTACATAGATTGAGCTTTCTTTAAAAGATAAGAATGTTCATTTAACTTATCAGTATTTTGTCAGATAGCAACTCTCTGAAAACATTTAAAAATAGTCTAGGTAGTATACAATTGTGTTATGACTGTAAAATATTGCATGACAGTTAAAATGAATATACTAGATCTATATATGTCAATAAGGATAAATATAATAAATTTTTGTAGAGATGTCGTACTGCAGAGTGCTACAGATGGTAACATTTATTGAAATAAAAGAAAGAACTTGCACAAAATACCACTTATTGTGATTGAAGCATAGTGGCCGGTTTTCATTAGTGATTTTAGAAGCACACACTCCTTTCAGAGCTAGTGTGCATGGTTCTGAATACTGGTTCCACCTCTATTGGTTGTGCGGCCTTGGGGGAGTTCTTTAATTCCCATTATTGTTAAAGAAGTATTATAATGTGCATGGGTGAGCACAAAATTTACAAAGTGGGGTGCATCTAGAGAGAAAGGGAGACAATGAGTCAGGAAAACAGAACATGGGATTAATTTTACCTGCCATATTTTATTTTCTAAAAAATAGAAAGGTCGGTAGCATATGTTCAAACATAATAGCATTTGCTAATTTTGAATGTCATGCTCATAAACATATTTTAACTTACCTGTTATACTTTTTTAATTTGAAAAATTTATGCACAACCTTCAAAAAATGATAAAGGCAACAAATGAAAACACCCTCCCCTCCCCCAGGTATCATGCAGGCTCTCTAATTAGAGAAATGAGGGTTGTAGTACTAATAGTGCCACTGGTAATAATTTTCAAGGAAAAAATTCTATATTGTTCAGAAAAATCTTAGAACATAAAACTTTTATCAAGGTGTATGCAGTGAGTGATTTTTGTTTTCCTACTCAGCCCTATTTTGTTTTCTACTGGTAATTGAATATGTTGGAGATTGCTAGTTGTTTCCCAGAAATCTTCTTACATAGTAACAGAAATTTCAGTTGGGCACAGAGCCATCAAGAAAGACTACATTTCCTGACTCTCTTGCTGCTAGGCATGGCCAAGTATCTCAGTTCTAGTGACCTGGATGTGAGCAGAGTTTAATGTGTGACTTTTGTGTTCTTCCCTTAAAGAGAAAGAACACATCCTTCCCTTCCCTTTCTTCTCCTCCCTACTTCAGGGAATGTGACCATGGTGGACAGAACTTGACCTGTCATTTAAGCCAAGAGATGGAACATATATATTAATAATAGCAAAGCAGTGAGATAAAAGAATCTTGAGTCTCTGAAGCCTTCAAGGAAAACAGGTGCTGTGTTCCTTGAACTCATATGTGAGAAAGAAATACTTATTTTTTAAATTAGATTTATTGGGGCAATATTGGTTAATAAGATTATATAGGTGTTAAGTATACAATTTCATGATACAGCATCTGTATATCGCATTGTGTGCCTACCACCCCAAGTCAGATCTTCTTCTGTCACCATATATGTGACCCCCTTTACTCTGTACAATCGCTCTTCCTCTGGCAACTACCATATTGTTGTCTGTGTCTGTGAATTTTTGTTTGTTTGTTTATTTTTTACTTTCAATTTTATATCCTGAATATGAGTGAAATCATATGGTTCTTGACTTTTTCTGTCTTGACTTATTTTGCTTAGCATGACATTTTCAAGATCCATCTGTATTGTTGTAAATGGTAATATTTCACCCATTCTTATGGCTGAATAGTAAAGCTATTTTACAATTTAGGTTTCTGCTACTACACCTGAAGTAAAATCATAGCTAACATGAGCACCCTATTTTGTTTATGGAATTGCTCCTCTTAGTCCATGTGTTTATAAAAAGTATTGATTTTACCTCTTGCTTGAGGAGTGGGCTTATGGCCAACTACACCAATACTGCATATGTATTGGGACTGTTGAGAAAGGAAAGCTCTCCTTCCTCAGGAGCTTCCAGAGGGCAAGCTTCAGGCACAGAGCTGTTGTCGGCCACTTTGTTTATACAGCCAAGAAGAGCCTGGTGGGGAGCCAAGCCAACTGAAGAGCAGAAGGGAGGGAAGGAGATGGATTCCCTGGTACTTCATGTGAGGACTTAGATCTCCCTATGGCTGGGATTTACAACTAAAATGTTCAGTCACTTAAAACAATAAAATTCCCTTTTTGTTGCTTGTCAGTATCTGCTTCTGTCTAATATTTTCGACTAAAAATCCTGTGTAAATGCAAGGCTGATGTCATGTACTCTTTGGAGTCAGTGCCCTAAATGTTTTAAAATATTTTTTCTATTTTTTACTATGGTGTAACCACATCTGCCTTACCATGTCCAATATTACTGCCTTAAAATAATTTATTATTTATTGCTCAGGTTTCTGTGGGTCAGACGAGCTCTGCTGGGTAGTACCATCTTGGTTTCTCTCATATGTTGCAGTTAAATGTCTCCTGGGGCTGAGGCATCAGAAGACCCGGCTGGGCTACACAACCAGGGTTGCTTCTTCACTCATAAGTCAGAGTTGTTACCCGAGGCGTGCTTCTCCAGAAGCATACTCCAGAGTAAGCACACCAGAGGCCGAGGTGGAAACTACAGGTCTTCTTCTGACCCAGCCTCAGAAGGCATGCAGCATTCCTTGCATTATATCTTAATTTGTTTCAGAAAAATCCAAGTCCTGGACTAAATACAAAGGGAGAGCCTATAACAAGGGCATGAATACTGAAAGGTGTGGTTCATTGTGGGGCATCTGTAAAGGCTAGCTGCTACAATTTTTCTTCATTTTTATGTTCAGAGGAAAAGTCCAGTTCCTCTTTGTGGTCTAAATCAATAGAATCACTAACTGATCATTACTGATCATAATGATCACTAACTGATCATTACCATGAGCTGTGAAGCAAGGTTTGAGCACCAGTGATTGAAACAACTTCTGCGATTTGCATGCTTCCAATTGTAGCCCTCTCTTCCTTCCAGCTCCGGCATCGTGCAAGGTTGCTTCTCTGCTAAACCTTTTGTCACCTCTGGAACAGAACATAATATATTCTGAATCGAGCTCTGGATACAATATAGACTTCTTTGAGGAAATGCTAGATATTTCTTTACAACCTTCAATCCTATACACTTCAACATTGTTGTTTTTAGAGAAAATGTTTCCAGCTGGTAGATTATAAACCTTCTGGTACAGGTGGAAAAAAATTGTCCTTGATCATAGAAAAACAACTGGCTGGATTCTATGCTAACCAGAACAGACCTCATTCTCTGTGGGGGAAAAAGCTCTCAATGAAACAATGTGAGAGGAAAGCTATTTGAATGATTTTTCTGAATCATGTAAGGTGGAGCTCAGGAGAGGCAGATCAAACCCAGTGAAAGAGACTAAGATGTTGAAAAAGACTGAGTGTCCAGCTGGGATTCCTGCTAGTCACATACTGGCATAGAAACTTTGAGGAAATATGGCCTTTTCAAAGAACAATTTCTCCAGGAAAACTGAAGCAATTTAAATTGAAAGAATGAATAAAAGAAATGGTCCTCACAATTAATAGGTAGAGACGTTGGCTAGAACTTTATAACAGATGTGTTATAAGCCTTTGCTCTCTTCTTTACATCAGAAATTTGAAGCTAGAGAACCTTAGCATGCCTGAGAGCTCACCATTGATGGATACCAGTCTGGGGCTTAATTGCTCTTGCAGTACATAATAACATAGTCATTAATCTGTTAATAAAGCTATAATTTACCCAATTTCTGAATCTTTACCTTACAGGGGCTCAAGCAGGCCACACTGGTGTTGGATTTGCAGGAGCATGCTGGTTGAGGTAGTCTATCGGAGGTATCATGAGACTAGGGAAATTAGTTGGAGTCCCTCTAAAGGAGATTCTGAGAGGAATTCAAAAGTCAGAACCCCAGAGATATCAGAGGAAAACATCTAGTCCAATAGGGCTAAGAAAAAGATGAAAACATATGTGGATTGAAATGAGGGAGCAGAGCAGGGCAGGAAGGAGCAAGGAGCAAAAAAGTGCTTGTATCTCAGTTTACATGCTAGCAGATGCATGAGGAATAAAAATAATAACAAGAGGGGAAGCAGCAGAATAACATTTAATGAGCAAGTAGTATGTGCTAGACAGTGTTTTAAGTCATATAAATGGATTGTCCCATTTCATTTTCCAAACAAGTTTATGAGGAAAGTACCAGTACTATTCTTATTTTGTAGATGAGGAAATTAAAGCAAAGATGACTAACAAAGATTACCCAAAGTCATACATCTTGCACTTGGAGAGCAGAGGTAAAATTTGAACTTATATCTATCTGATCTCAGAGCCCAGGCTCTTAACTATGATTTGGACCCCGAGCCCCCGATGCTTGGACCCACTTACAGTTTGCACAGGGGCTTTAAGTGATGAAGTCAGACCTTCACTTTCCTGTGACAGTCCCCTCTTGAATATTCTGTACAATTGCCTCAATAAGTACCCTCGTACTTGCTAGAAAATTATTCCTTACTTTTAGTTTCTCTGATAATGTCACCTTTTTCTGGGGATCTTACTCTTGAAATGAAAACACAAACCATCAGATTGTTTAAGAAGACAGGAGACTAGTACGTTGCTGTACATTTACTTAGGGGCGGGGAGCCGGCAGCTTTCACCTTCCCCACCATGTACACTTTTCCAACGAATCTTTTGTTACTTCTGGAACCTGAATGGACTAGTTATTGTGTTGGGTCAAGAGTTTTAGGCCTGGCTTATTAGCATAATCATCTGGAAGTCTATAAAAAGTATAAAAAGTATATATTCTTGGTCTTCCACTGCAGATCTTCTGAATCTTAATCTTCAGGACAGAGTACTGCAATCTGTATTCTCAACAGTTTTCTCTCCTCAGGTAATTGTAGTCTGTTTGACTTTTTTCCCCTCAAGTAGCAGAGCCTCATTCATAATCCATTAAATGTAAGAATAAGTATAGCATGTGAGAACACGTTATCGACTATGTCAAGGCTTCCGGGCAGTGTGGGAAATGTGATACAGCCAGGCAGCATGGGAAAGCAGTATACGAACCAAGATGTCTTTGAGTATCAGCACAGTTCCAACAGCAGGGTTACCTCTGTCTCTTCCCCAGTGTAACGCCCCACCATTGAAGGACCCAGCTTTTCTCATAGGCACTACTTTTTGGACTTTTCCTCTGGATTTAAACTCTTACCTAGTTCTATTAAATTCAAAGTTTTGAGGAAGAAGACCTGATTGGTATAGTTTATCACTCTCACCGTGGTGGGCAGCACTCTTGAAGAAGCCCACCTCATAGCCCTCTTAGTTGTCCTTCATATTGACTGAACTTGGCAAGACCTAGTCCAGTCTGCTGGGACCAACATGGAATGGTGACATAGTAATACATCTTCCCTCCTACCTTACAAATAGTAATGCCAAAAAATGAACTAATAAAACAATAACGTCAGCAGGACTCCAGGTAGGAAGCCTAAACAGAAGCTGGTGTGCTAAGGCCTGATTTACCCAGTGTACTCTATTCCTGATCAGGGAATAATTTCTGTGCTCTTATAATCTTAAATAAGGAGCTTTTGTCCTGATGGTGGCAACAGGAATTTGGCTTAGGGGAAATAAAGGTATATCTGGGACACATGCCATTATGACAAATGTGTGAGTCAGAGCCTCATCATTGGGTCATTGGAGTCTGAGCTCATCACGCAGTATTGACAGTGGAAATTAGATCCTTGGACCACCTGGACAGCGTGATGCCTTTTTACCTTATTAGAGTTAGTATGTCTTTCTTCTTTCCTCCTTTCTTTATATATCTCTCTGTCTTTTCATTCTCCTAAAAGTTTTTTAGCATTAAGAAATTAAGACTTTTCAGAAGAAGCGCAAGTACTATGGCAACCGCTGGATTACTCCCCATTGGAAAGGTCCAAGGAAATCAGCTCAATTCAAGAACCATTTATTTTAACATGTAGATTTTATTATAATTCAGGTATGGCAAGTCCAAACTCAGGAGATGATTGTTGTTGAAAAAATAACTCTTTATGCTCAGATCCCAAGAGGAGGGCCATGCCATGCCATGGGGGTCCAGGTCAGGAGGCAGAGGGAATGAGGGGAAAATATGAGCAAGAGCCCTTTGTGTGGTTTTTATGGGGAGGAATGGGCAAGACAGGGTACCCAGGCTTGGGATTGGCTAGTTTGAATGGTTTTGGTGGGCTCTGGAGCAGAGCGGCTGGGTTTAGTTGTCTGTTACCTGAGTCTGGGGTGTTGATAGCAGGGGGATAGTGGCCCTGAGTATGAGGGCTTGATAAAAGTGGGGGTATGAAAATACAGACAACTGTAACTGAACAGCAATAAAATAATTTAAATTAAAAAAGGAAGGAAAAAAACCTGGGGGCATGAGCTCTGGATTCATCGGTTTGCATATGAAAAGTGTACTTGCAGACCAGTCTTTTACTTTCTCTAGGTCTTGGCTCACCAGGGGAGGGGCGATTCCACCAAGTCAGCAAGGATCTAAGTTATAAAAACATCAAATATGGAAACTAAAAAAAGAAGTTATTTTTAATATATTTTATTGATTATGCTATTACAGTTGTCCCATTTTTTTCTGCCCTTTACTCGCCCCTGCCTTGTACCCCTCCTTCTACCAGCATACCCTGACCTTTGTTCATGTCCATGGGTCATACATACAAGTTCTTTGGCTTCTCCATTTCCTTTACTATTCTCAACCTCCGTGTGTCTATTTTGCACTTACCATTTATGCTTCTTATTCCCTGTATCTTATAGTTATTACACCAGTGACTTTTCATCTTTAGAAAGTTGTGTTTAACCTCTAACATCTCCAATAAAGTAAGGGATTATAATGTTGTCAACTGCTCCAATTACTGAAAGTGTTGCACCATTCCCCAGCCTGCCCACTCCTGTTCCTTCACCTCCCAGGTCTCTATCTTAGGTCAAGTTTTTAACATCTGTCTATATCAGTCTTGTAATCATCATCATCACCATCTTCATCATCACATAAAGAAAGGCCCTCAGAGGACTAGCTGGAGTGAGAATCTCAAAGAGAGATTGGATATAATTCCAAGGGTCAAAAGCAAGGAAAATATTAAACAGATATGAGAGAATTGAGAAAACAAAAGTAATGGCAAGTGCCAACAGAATAAAAACAAACAAGAAATCCTTGTGAAGGTGTTTTCCTGTCTCTCAGACAGGGAATGTTTATTACATGTCAAACCCGTCTCAGTTGGAAGTGACCAGTAGTTGGTGGATGTGCTGTCACACTCCACTCCTGCACGCACGGTAGACTTGAACTTGTTCATGGCATGAGGAATCATAGCTCTTTTCCTCTTGGGACTCGGTAAAAGTACCAGAATCCTTCTCACCCTGGCATTTGGAGTTGCAACCATGAGCCAATCTGAATTGGGACTCAGCATGTTACTCAAGAATATATACAGATTCTTTACAAAAGACAAAAAAAAAGACGGCATTAAAACTTCTCTGAAATTTTACCTTTGCCTCATCAAGCTTCTCTTATTCCTTGACCTGACCTTTTCACTCACCTAATGCTGATGAACAGACTATAACTTGGCAGGGGTTGGCCTTCCATCTCTGTCTCCTTAGTGAGAACCAACGTTTTGTTCAAGACTCAACGTGTCTGCACCACATTCTCTGAAGTTTTAATGCCACACGCTTTCCTTTTCCCCATTCCCACACTCCAGGGCATAACTGACATCTCTGTCATGCCTCCACACTAATTGTACAGGAGATTCCAGGAGACTTCTAGTACGTCACTTGCTTCCTTATCTGTCCACTCCAATGGCAGACAGCTCCAGGGCAGATACTGTTATGCATGTTGTGCATGCATATGTTATACATGCAGATGTATTCACACACATACATGTGTGTGTAGTATTTAGTTTTTATTGATTGAATAACTAACAATTTGATGTGGTTTTATAACAATAATTAGGGATAAATTTATAAATATTTATTTCCATTTTTCTCATTCTGGCCTACCTTCTTGTGACAAATACTAATTTTAAGGTTTCCAATAAGTCCACTTTCTTTAATCCAAGAAATAGCAAAAGATTAAATTTTATTACATTTTATAGTTTACAAGGCATAATGTTTAATGCTCTTTTTAGGTAGCAGGGCAAATATAACTCAACTATTTGGGGAGTAATGCATGAATTTATGTAACTTTTTAAAACAGCTTATGAAGTCATTTTTTTTCTAAAACTACGTGTTAGAAGTACTTCTAGGAAAAATAGCAAGAGAATTAGATGTTGCAAAGGCTTCTGTAAAACAGGTCACTAGGACCACAATTAAAAAATATGACCAAGTCCCATCAAAATATTATGGAAATAAATAGATATTCATGCATCTGGGTATATGCCCATATGTGAGAAAGTCAGCTCCTAAGGATAACTGAAGGTACCCAAGCAGCAAACATAGCTCTACTGGAAAAATGTTCACAAACAACCCGACAGTCTGAAAGTAGATAGTGGGTTACACAGAGATAAAACTACAACAAAACTCTGGTCTAGTCTGTAGGCATTCAAGGATGATGTAGCCCAATAGGCCCTGCACTAAGAGAAGAACAGATGATGCAAAAATTTAGGCAAGCACCACATTTTTTTAATGAGAAAAGTTTATTTGGTTTTGAAAATACCATTGACCCAGAAATTCCCCATATGTAGGATTTGGCCAGGTAATGAAGGGTGAACTCTACATGAACATGTCAAACGAGGGCAAATGGTTTGGTGTGTCAGTATAATTTTAAACTCCTATACATTATTGGTAGTATTTGATCATTGGCCAGAACAAATGCCCCATATTTAATACATGGCTGTGGCACGACAGACTCATGGGTCTGTGTCCCAGTCAGACCAGGGACAGTTCTCCTCTCCTGCCACCATCAGGGCTGCTGCCTGCAGCCCTCTGTAACTCGCACAGTCATTGGCAAGCAATGACCTCCAGCTGTAACCTTGTTTCCATACCTTCTGCTGTGCTCTGTTTGCCTCTGCAGAACCAGGCTTGCTGGGGGTAGTCGACAAAGAACAGAAAATGCATAATTTATATTTCGCTGTCTCACAGAGGCTCCCCACTGGGTTGCTTTCTAGGAAAAAATATTGCTGGCTCGCAGTCTCAGTGTGAGACTGTGTGCCAGGCCCAGCCCATTGTCCCCCTCTTCAACTGTCTGAAATATTACCCAGACAGAAATATCAGACAGCTGGGTTTGATTATTGCCTTTTTATTTTGGTCCCTGTGAAAAAGGAATGCTTTCTATCATTCTGGACAAAACTTCACTTTCTTAGTGTTTAGTTGCTGTCAAAACAACCCAGATGGCAGGTAAAATAGTGGTGCCTCTAATAAGACCACCAGAATTCTTATTTGATGTTGTGTTTAAGTTTCCATTCAGAGATTGGCTGTGGGGTGTTTGTCTTCATTTTCTTTGCAAACCAACTCCCAGCTGTCAGGATTATAGACTGAGAGTTGAGACAGACCTTAGAGACTTATTTATTCCATTTTCTTCCTACCCACTGTTCTAAATGGTTTAATCAGGGTGCTCACCATTCTTTCCAAACAGAAACTTTATTTCCTACAGAGCATGTTGAGTAGCCAGCTCTCAGAGTTGGCCAGCTCTTTGAGTGGCTATGTTCTTTACCACATGACCTCATTCTTCTCTGGAGATAGAGGCTGGGATCAGATGTAAGGATCTGACTCAAATGTATGACAAATTGTATGCTAATTAATGGTCAGTGGTATAGCCTAGTGCTGAAAGCTCAACCAAACCATGAATTTTATGGGATAGTCAATTTGCTTTCTGTGTTTTTCTGTGCTGTATAACAAATCATATCATTAGCAGTGCAAGTGTAGAGAAGGACCCTGATAGACATGAATGAGCAAAGTTCTGAGTAAGTTAAAGTTATGAAGAAGCAGGAATTATGAATAAGAGGAGAATAGCTTTGAAGAGGAAGTCAAGTAGTAATAAGAAGAACAGCAAGAGATAGAAAGAATTAGGCAGAGAAGGTAACTGAGAGCTAAGTCATGGTAGTGACAGCTTATCTGAGACTAAAATCCTCAGTCTTTGGCTTGTGAGGTTCCTAGAGCTTCAGCAAATACAGAATCACTTTTTGTTTCCATTTCTTTAGGTGTGACCACATTTCAATCTCTGTTCTTTAATATTTGGCATTGTTTTCACCTTATTGCCACACTTATCCTTATAACAAACATTATTTAGACTGAATAGAACTCTGTCTTGCCTAATTCAAAATAAGAATATTTTCTACAGCATCCCTAGCAAAACCGCATCCATATTCTACCAAAAGCCCTATAAGATTGGGGGGTTCTACATCACAGGAAGGTCCTTCCCATTTTCAATCATTTTAGAGAGTTGGTCTTGAGACCATTTCCTAAGAACCCAGACCCTCCAAGGTTTTTATATTCTTCTTGACCCACTCATTATTCTTGAAGTCTGCTTCAAAGTAGCTTCTTATTATTTCTTAAATTTTCAACTTTCCTTTATGGAATTTGTTGAGGACCCACCTCAGGCTGTTTTCATCCTTCAATTTTACCTTCTGTTTTAGAATGCAAGCCCTGGTGACCGACTCCATGAAGAAGGCCTGGGTCTTCTGTGCTGGCCTTTGCTGATGGTTGCATGCTACCTTCTGATCCAATTCTCCCTTCTACATTGTTTTATTTTATTTACTTACTTTGTTTTATTTAGCACCATGACCAAACTCTCTATATTCCAGCCATAAACTTATAATTTTATTACTTTATACCTAGATGACCTATGATCTTAAAACTTTAGTTAGATGAAGAATACAAATTTTGGAAGAAATTGGAACCCCTAGTCATTTATTAAGTCTAAGGAGATATCCTGTGAAGAAATTGCCTTCCCCTTGCTGTGGTAAAAATGTTGACTATAAATGCTTTAATTTAAGTTCCGATCATTTAATGAGGCTATAAATCTAAAGACTACTTATAGAGACACTGCTAGGGGAGTCTGTGCCTACCATTAGTTTGCACCTTTAAATTAGACAACCTTTTACATCATTCAAACAAAACCCAATAAAAGATGAATACTGAATCGGTCTGTGACCTCAGTCACAGCATTATTCTGCTTCTCTTGCTTTGCTTCTGTCTCTATTATCTGTGTGTACTATCTACCTCCAAAGCTTCTTGTATTTGTAACCAACTTTTTCATGTCCAAAATTTGCCAACAGATGTGGTTTTCCTAGGAACATCTTTTGCATTTTTCTAGCTTCTGCTCCTAGGGGCTCATGGTAACCACCTGGCATTTATTCTCTTCCCCCTTTGCCAGGAACTGAAAAACCATGAAGAGTTAAGTGTAACAGATAATTTGAAGAATGTTCAATTTGTCATCATATCCACTTTGCAATGAACTGCATATTTTGGGGAGTCTCCAAGAGGCCAGGGATGTCTTAGAACACAAAAGAGTTTGGATTGTGATTTGTCTTTGACTTGTAAAAGACTTAAATCAAATTAATTCCCAGGAGGCAGAAAACGATATGGTCCTTGCCAAGGGAGGTGACATGGCTGAGGCTCAGACAAGACATGAAAACAGAACAGAGGCCTTGTACTTGGCAGACATTCTTATTACTTACTATACGGATGTAAATTTGTACCATGTAAGCTCTATTTTTTAAAAATTTTCTTATTTCTTTGTGTGTGCATGTGTGTATATGTGTGTTTGCTTTTGGAGAATGAGATATTAAAATATCTTTATAAAATTCCAGCCATAATCAGTTGAACTAAGAATAAAAGAAAGGGTCATAGTTCCATCTTATTTTGACAATCAATTATTTAAATAAATATTTATTAGTGGGTACTTTATATTGTGACTGTGCTAGGTGATGGTTAACAAGATAAATAAGACAGATCCAACTACTGCCCTCATGGGACATCTAGTCCACAAATGTTCTGTAGGGCAAGGAGAGTAGGGAAAGTCACATGAGCCAAAAGGACAAAGCATGTGAAAGTGACTGAACCAAAGAGGGAAGTGGCATCTTAGAGATTCAAACTGAGGAATCTATATAGTTCCCACTGGCTTCCTTTTCTATGAGAGTTGGTTTTCTCAAAAGCCCTCTTGTGAGAGCCCTGAGAAAATTTTACTCAAAGTGATTCTTATAACCTTGAACTTCACCTGCTTTGTGCACAGGTTTTGCCGTAATTATAATATAGGTTCCATCCAGCTTGTGTCTAACCTCTTTTCCCATCTCTGGGTCCATCTTCATGAACCTCTATTAGAGGTGAATGATAGGGCCGTAGAAAATTTTCTTTCTTCTTTGTAACTAGTCTCAGTGGCCAATTTCTTCTTTCTGAAAAATATAAACAGTGATGTGGCAGTAAATGTTTAATCACCAACTCTTTGCAAAAATAAAGTTTACATGTATACATAGGTGTATATGTATACCTAATACATAGGTATATATGTATACAAGTTTATAAGTTTATTAAAATTTTACTGATGTAAAATATGTGCACTAACAATAGCAAAACATAAATACTCCTTCTCACAAGTTCCATGTAGTAAACAAAATCTCATAGAGTGTTTTTATTGCTTTTTGCTGAACTCTTTCATCCTTCCCTGAGCTATTGTTGCAGTTGATAAATGAGTGTAGTTGTAGCATGAATGGTGTTCAGTATTTTCATTTACATTAACTAATAAGATGAAAGTTAAAAAATAAAGATGTATGTTGGAACTTCACTCATTTGTCAGTGATGTGTATGGCTTCTTTGCTAAATTGGATAAAAGTTTTGTAATACTGGAAGATTATTTCCTCAAAGTTATAGACCTGACATATTTTACAAGTGTAAACTGCATCATTAACATTTTCTTCATCACATCCTTAAGTCTAGATACTTAGCAAAACAATAAATCAAGCCCTGACTTGTGGCATTTGCAGATTTCCGTGACATGAATATTCCCACCACGGCTGATTTTAAGCCGCACACATGATGTGACTGAGTGCAGAGTTGGGAAGGGATGTGTAGCAGCCCTCCATGACCCAGTATTTCCACTGTATAGCTACACTAGATATACGTAACCTCAAGAGTATATGTATATCTATCTCTCTTTCTATATTGTATATATATGTTAGGATGTAGTAAAATCATTGTGAGTATTGGACTTTGAGAATTTATTAACTTTATTTGTAATATTATTTAATTACAAATTTACATTAAAAATTTTAATGATGAGTGTGTTGAACAATTGGTTTGCCAAATTCGTGGAAATGTAACAATGAGCTGGCTTCAGCATACTACTCAGTGTAGCCCTTTGGCTTTGGAGGCGTGATCCCCAGTTTTAACCCCCCAGAGCAGAATGAATATGAGAGTACTGTAATTGGTGGTATGGCTTTGCCATCAGATATTATTGTTTTACACCTTCACCCCTGTTTTGAGATTTTGAGATTTGAGGATTTCAATGTACAAACTGAGTAATTCTAGTCTGAACGCTATGCAGAGACTTGGATATGCTTTCCTGGTTGTAAGCATTTTATCCTGCAATAGTTTCAGAAAGAAGGAAGAGGCACCGGCTCCAGTTTGCACACTCACAACTCCCTGCTGCGTGGATCTTGGTCCCTGCAGAGATCCTTAAAGACGTGTCCCTTGAATGGGAGTAGAGGCCCCGAGCTGGAGCTGTGGCATACGGAGAGGCAATGCCAGCCGAGCTGAAGAACAATGGTTTAGGCAAGACGGAGACAGGAGGAATAAGGTCTCTTTGGCTAGTGTTAGAATTTTCACAATCCCAGACTTCCTGAAAATGAGCGATCAAGGGACCAGCTGATGAACAGGTAGTTTTGGGGAGCGAGTGTCACATTATTCATGTAATTGCAAGCCAGATGTCTGATAAGGTTATGTACCCCTTTGAACTTTAGAGTAATTGATTAAGGTTCCATAACACATAACCATATGGAAAATTGCTCCAGAAGGAACTCAGCCATGCTGACACTCTGATTTTGGAAACCTGTTTTGAACTTCTGACCTCCATAATGATTAAGACAATAAATGTGCCTTGTTATAAGCCACTGACTATATGGTAATTTGTTGTAGCCCAGAAGGAAATGAATACTCTCTCTTTCCCATCTTCAGAGATTTTATGTAGAAGTTTTTCCATAAAAACATAAAAGGCAGCGTGAGATTCCTGATGGGGCCACTTTCCAATTACTACAATTGAGAACACACACCAAATCCCTACAAAAAGACCCAGCCTGGCTTGGCTGACTCTAGTTGGGTTTTCCTTTCTGATCTCCCACGTGGTAAATCAGAGGAGTAGCTCTTCCTGGTACCTGTGCATAACATCCCCCAAAAGTCACTAAAGCAGCCAGGAGGATCGCCTTCCATCCTGGCAAACACAGCACAAGCAAAGGACTGGCTGTGCAGGCCCTTCTTCAAAAACTCAGCTGAGGCTGCTCTACGGCGGTGCCTGTGTGACAGCTCCATTAGAGGGGTGTGTCACACAGCCATTATCCAGTCACATCTTAAGTGCAGCCCGCTGGGCTCAAATACCACTTTGGGAAGCAACAAATAATTTTCTGTTATTGGCGAGGGTCGCTGCAAGTCTCCTCCTGCTCTGTGGCACTTGTTTCCATAGCCCAATTGCTGTTAGGAAATGAAAACCCAGCATTGGACGTTTAATTCTGAAATATATTTTCTCAAGAGGTATTTATTGGAGCTCCTTGGATTTTGAAAGTTTTTTTTTTCCAGCCCTTGGCTACATGTTCTCACAGCCTGAGGCACCCCTGCTACTGGTCATTGAAGGCTGAAGGATGAAATGACTACTTTCAAGAGTGGGTAATCATAGCTCTCAAGCACTCCATCAAATAGTATCAGCAGCAGATGGCAACGGGGGACACTGTCTTCACTGCTCTGACAGCTGGAGGCTGAGTCTGCTACCTGTAGCAGGAGCACCAACCTTCTCCTGCCTCCTGGATACGAGTTACCATGTGAGTAATTTTAGGTGCAGCCAGGAGGCTCGTTAAGCCAATTGGGGGATTGAAAAGCATGCTTTGATGACATTCAGATTGGGGTCAGAGTTACAGTTCTTTTACTTCCTAGCTGTCGATCTTGGGTGAGGCCCCTTTCTGAACCTTAGGGTCATTGACTGTTAAATGTGATCATATCTCCCTTGGAAAGTTTTTATGAAGATCACAGATAATGTGTGATGTAAAATGCCCCCCCACACAGTACTTGGCACAGAACTGAGCAGTTGCTCAGAAAATCCTGTCTCATTATTAGCAAATACTAAAATAATTTCTGCATTCCAGTCTCCTCTTCCATTGATTTTTAGCTTAATAGCTTCATGTCTTCAGATGAGTAAGGTAGACCCCAGTTTTTGTGACTTGCTCAGGTGGTAGATAGCATGCCCTTAACCAAGTCACTCTGACTCCACTATGCCCTGTGTAGCCCAGTATTGCCTGGGAGCATGATAGAAATGCAAATTCTTGTGCCTTCTCTATAAAGCCAGCCTCTCTGGGGGTGGAACGCAGGAACTGATACTTTAACATGCTCTCCAGGAAATTCTGAGACATGCTCAAGTTCACGAGGCACTATTTGAACTCCTGATCCAGATCTCTTTCCCAATATAGCACTTGCCTTCTCAGCTCCATTTCCAAACTGAGCCGTCATCCTGGGCAACTTAATGTAATGGTAGTCAGATGGGACTGAACACTTTGAGACTGAGTTGGGATCAGCCTCTCTCTTTTCTTCTCTCTCCTTTCTGCTCAAACATAGGCATACTCATGTGGAAGTAAAAATGCTGCTAACCAGCCCAAACCAGGAAGTGTATTAGTTATCGATGAAGGAGCACTAATAGAAATTTCCTTGTTTGATATAACGCTGAAAAGAGAGATCTTTTCCGCTGGCACAGTACAGTGGGCATGATGGGAGGGTGTGCTTTGGGCTCATTGCAGGTTGCCTGGCATTCGACAAGATGATTGAAGATAGCCAGCCTCTCTGGTGGGTGGCAATGGCGGGAAATGCTGTTGACTCATGGGCCTGATGTCGGATATTTAGACGACTAATTGATGTTCATAGCTCCATCTGCTTATTTCATCAAGCCTCTGAGACTTCCTCTTGGCCTTTACATTAAGAGCAATAACTTTGGAGACCATATAATAGTGACAGAGGGCCTGAGCTTGAAGTCAGGCAGGTTTGAATTTGAATCTTTTCTCTGAAGCTGACGACATCATGATCCTAGACCCAGGGTTTATTTTCTGAGTCTCACTCTCTTCTCTTTGGAAAAGGGGTCAGCACCCATTTTCTGAAAAACTTCTGCCTCTGACAATGGCATTGACAATGTCTCTCCCACCAATGCATTCACCGTTCACTTCCTTTTCACCAGAACCTCCTGCTCTTCTTATTGGGAACTCAGTAGTTCTGAGCAGCAATATGAGGGACACAGAAAGTGAGACCTGACCCCCAAGACATCAACTAGGATTTTCCCAAGGAGTCTCTAAAGCATCCGGTGTCCTGCCTCAGGGTGTGCTGGCCATTCCTACTGCTGTTGGTCCTGTGCCCAGGTTAGTGTTCCCCCTGTTCTCAAGTTTTGGTTATCTCTGATGCCTATGTATCTGCTCCGAGCAATGGGGGTGTAGGGTGGAGCCTAGAGAGGTACTATCCTTAGATTCTTTTTAGATCTTCCGTTTGTCTGGTCCCAGGTCCCTGGTACCAAGTTTTTCACGGTCTGCAACCTCTTAAAATCCAAAGAGGAATTTTTTCCTTTCTTTCTTCCCTTCCCCCACCATGTATCACAGAGCCATAGCTGGCGTGGGTATTCTTGTTTCAGCTATTCATTTGGAGGAAAGTATGACTAACTATGCCTACTCTTATTGAAAAGAAAAAATAGTTTAATTATAATGTCAGGATGCTGGATAATAATAGTGATGATAACTATATTTACAGGGTTCACTATGTCCCAGGCACTGTTCTAAAATATTGGAAGTCTTTTCTTTCCAATGACAAATTCATTAGTCAGGATTAAGTGGGATTCAGCTTTAAGCACATAAAAACCAAATGGCCAAAGAGAGGGAACATTCAGAAATCCAGACCAGTTATTAGGATGAGGATGGAAACATTAAGGTCAGGGAAGGAGTGGGAAGAGGTAGGTGGAGAATAAATTACATGGTTGGAAACTCTGACACATGCTGGGCAAATAATTGGGTGAGGGTTATGGGAGGTGAGAGGGTTATGGGAGGAGAGAGGATAGAGAATAAGAAAGGTAAACTTAACTTTATTGAACACTTAATATGTGATGTGTGTTTTCTCTACAAAATTTCATTTAATTCTCCCCTAACAACACTATCTTTGTCAGCTTGGGCTGCCGTTAACAAAATACCATAGATTGAGTAGCTTCAGCAACAGACATTTATTTCTCCCTGTTCTGGAGGCTGGAAGTCCAAGATCGGGGTGCCAGCATGGCTGGGTTCTGGTGAGGGCCCTCTTGCTGGCTGGGCTCTGATGAGGACCCTCTTGCTGGCTTGTAGACGGCTGCGCTCTCACTGTGTGCTCCCGTGGCCTTTCCTCAGTGCACGTGCATGGGGGCAGAGAAATCTCTCCTTCTCTTCTTTATGGGGCCACCAATCTGAGCAGGATAGGATCTCAGCCTTATGACTCATTTAACTTTAATTACCTTCTTAAAATCCTATCTCTAAACACAATCATATTAAGGATTACAGCTTTCGTATATGAATTTTTGAGGGATACAGTTCAGTCCATAGCAAACACTATGAGCAAGATATTATTAATTTTAGTTTGTAGGTGAGAAGATTAATGCTTAGAGAAAGCGATAACTTGCCCATGGCCTCATAAATGGTAAAGTAGGATCAAACCCAGAACCTCTGATGTCTAAGCCTTCCTCCATCTCAGGCTACTTGGAGAATGGCACTGGCAGGTCCGTGGGAGTCCTCGTTGCTGCCGAGGGCTGAGTTTGGCCTCCTGGACTTGCTCCTATGTTAACCTTTCCCCATGGGGCATGGCTTCTCAGGTGAGGAATTCAGAAATGTGTTTTTCCTCTCTTCCTTTTTTCCTGCATGTCTCATCAACATTTATTATTAGATAATTGGTTCAAGTAGATAGATATTCTGTCACTTTGTAGAGAAATTGGCAGACCCTGGAGACACTGGCTGGACTTCTGTGATTTTCTCCTGTCTGCCAACGAGAATGAGCCTTTCGCTATTTCTCCTTTGCCCCGTGCTGCCAGGATTGTCAATGAAGCCTGCATCTCTCTGGTGGTAGTGGTGGCCATCCGCCCTCTAGACCATCTGTCTGGTTGTTTGGAAGTAACCTCTCCTTGTCTGTGGCAATAAATCCAAGCCGGGAGTCTCTGTGACAGAAAGAACCGTACCATCTCAGCTCTTCTCTTCATCATGTGTCTTCAGAGCATCTTTTGCCATGCCAGGAATATGGGGGAGGATAACTTCTCTCTCTGTATATCCATTCAGCTTGGAAGTATGCATATGGGCACCGTTTGCCTTGTCAGGGAGAATCAGCTGCTCCTTGAGTAAAGGAGGAGAAAGCACCCTAGCCACATTCTTCAGGGCTGGGCGCTGAGCGCTAGGCGCTGTGCGTAGACAGGCAGGCATGGAAAACTAAGGACAGAACCACAAAAAGACCTTTAAAGAGGGATGCATAAAATGCAAATTAAGAAAAGAAATACAGTGTCATTTCCCTTTAACAGACTGGCAGAGTTTGTTTGTTTGTCTTTTAAGGACACCAAAATACTCAGTTTTGGAGAGACTTCAGGGACGTGCCCCCTGCATTGATTCCACAGCCTCTCCGGAGGGCAATATGGCACTGTGTTTGAAAAGTCTGCTGGATGTACCTATGTTTTGGAACAAGTGAATCCATGTTATAAATGTATTTTAAGAAAATAATCCTGCATCAGTACAAAGATTTTGCTATGAGACAGTCATAGTAGCATTTATCAAAGTGAAAATAGGTAAAACTAAATGCTAGTAATTGCATAGTTAAGTAATTTGTGGTGCATTAATGCAATGCAATATTTGAACACAGAGAACCTGATGTATTAAATATCGGCTGACATAGAGAGGTACTTATAATATACTTTAAATTTTAAAAAAGGTTACATGTCAGTATATACAGTATTATTTATTGCACACCCTCTATGTATTATATATTTAAAGATTAGAAAAGTATATATTTAAGTTGTGCAATAGCAATATATAGGCATTTGCAGATTTGTGTGATTTCCTATATTTTTATTAAAATTTTTTAATACAGTATAATAAATAGGTCTCATTTTTTCCTAACAAATAAAAATGTTTATTTTAAAGTCATAGCAAAAACAATGGCCTAGAAATTAGACGGGACCACAGGCACAGGAGGGAAATCCAGCCGTAGCTCTGCCCCGTTATGGCCCGCCGCTGGCTTCCCTGTCTTCTCCTCTGCCCCTTCTCTCACACGGGCGCTCCTTCCCTCTGCCCTCTGCGGCCCTGCACAGGTGTAGTACATGAAACTTTAGAAACTTTTTGGTAAATCGTCTATGGCTTGGAAGTAAGAAGGAGGGATTTACTAAGATGTTTGGACCCACAAGAAAGAAACAATTTATCTTTGTGTTGCAAAAAGCCAGAATTTTTAACTCCTTTCGATATAATGCAAAATTGTAATATCCAAACTCAAGCCAGTACAATCAGTAATTTTATAAATTATATTTTTACCTTGACTGGTAGCTCTATGCTTGTAGGCTTATTTATACAAGGGTTTTTTAACTTATCAGTGAAAATATCCTTATTTCAAGTGAATTTTACTTTCTCTTCAAAAACAAGTCTTAAAATGTTTTGAGGTAATAATTCCAATGAAAGCACCCATTACTCTCTTTTAAATTCTTAGTTTTGAGAATAGAAATTTAAAATCAAGCACATCTCATGAGCCGACTTTCGCTTATTTAAAATATTCATTATTATGATAAACCAAGTGATGGAAAATTGTCTGAATTTCACCAATGAAGTTTTCTATTCTTACCCTTATTTAAAAATGTTTCTGTGCCTCGAAAGAGTAACACAAGACTCAGTTTTTCAATAAGAGCGTTGTGTGGTTTTCTGTCACTTCTATTTTCTCATCTGGAATTAATTTAAATGAATATCAGCCTAGCTCTCCACAGAATCGAATCTAGTTGTGCCCACTGAAGTTACCTGGGCTAATTTCATTATGTCGTCATTGACACTGCAGTGCGTCTCACTGCGGGGAGCTGAATTCTCAGCTCTGAGGTGGTGCAAGTCTGACACGCGTGCTCTGCCCTGTGCGGCTGGGTCTTGTGTTGTAATGGGACTGCAGTTCTTCCCACAGGATTGCTGTCCACTAGGATCCTGGTCCTTTAAATCAGTCAGATACAGCCAGATGCCTTAATTGATTCAAAATAGCTCTGGCCCCACATTCCTAGACCTACTTTCCCTACTCCCTCTTTAGGCCATCTTTCGCTTCTCTGCCTCAACTCTAATGCGCTGGCTCTTAGGATTCAGCATTTATATTTGGTCGTGAATCAAATGCCAAGAAGACCTTCAGTAAGAGATGTTACTATGAATAAGCTTAGAGGTAACAATATTGGGGAATGGCTACGACCCACCCGCCCGCTTCTCTATCCCATGGTAGACATTGCTAGTTAAACATCATACTCTTTTTCTACTGAGCCTGGATGCAGTCTTAGATTATTCCTAGTACAGTTTCCTAAGCAATCATTACCGATGGTGTAAGTGAGACAACTGAGACAAAATCACCTCACCATTTCTAAACTGATCCTGCTAGCTCTTCTTGCTTTGGACAGCTGCTAGGATAATATCCTCCCCAAGTGTAGACCCCAGCTAGCACAGACTGCTTAGTTGGTGCCTCAGCCCCTTCCTACAGAGTGGACATCTTTGATTAATTGAACTTGTGATTTTAAAACAAGAGTTTCCAGACCTCAAATCCTTTATTCAAAAGCTTCCTTGGTATTTCAGAACGTAAGTTGTCAAATGAAATTGTCAGCTCTTGAAGCATTCACTCTTTCACTCCCAAATTCATTCTGCTTTCCCATGTTACTGATTGGAAATGTCCCATACCAAATATGGTGCTGTCACAATGGGGCACACCAGTAAACAGGGTACAGCAGTCAGTGCCTTCAGGGAGTAAGGATCTACAGGAGGGGTTTCAGAATTTGTCACAACATGAAGCAGAATAAGAAATGCACTTAGAAAGGGAAATGGAGTATTGTGGAAGCCCATAGAAAGACAATTTCCCACCAATGTTTGGGGATATTGGCCACGGAGGAAGTAACAACTGAGGGACACATTAGCTCTGCTCATTACTGGATGTGTGATCTTGGACATGTTATTACCCCTCTCTAAGCCTGCAGTTACTCAACTACAATGTAAGGATAGTATTGGTCACTCTGTAGAAGATTGTGGTCAGCATAAGATGAGGATGAGAAAATAAAGAGAAATCAAGCTGGAACATTGTAAGTGCCCAATAAATATTAACTCTCCAAATGCCCAGATTTAGACACGAAGAAGAAAGGAAAGTCAACTTTGGATTACATGTGCGGCTGGCCCTGTTCCTGCCCTTTTGTCCTTCATGGTCTGTCCCCATTTAGAAACACTAGCCTCAGTGCTCACGATAGTGGTGGGAGAGGAAGAGGAGAAGGGAGTCCAAGGACACTAGCAGTGCTTAAGAATCAAGGAAGAAGATCAGTTTTCTGGAAGCACTATGCTTGCTTCCTTTTCAGTGGTTGAGGTGTAGTGGCCATGAATAAGGTTTTTGAAAGGGATCCGTGATCTTGTCCGTGGCATTGCAGGTGTGGTGGTTTTAAATTGTATGCTACCTAAACCCTAAGAGGCCTCTGGGTGAACATTCATCTCTACCCAGTGATCATAATGGCCAAATATCCTCTGTGGCTTGAGACCGTCAGAGTCATCTCTTCATCAGTCTCCTCCTGCATCCATCTCTCCCCCATGCTCCTTAGACCAGATGACCTACTGTTGGCTTTGCATGTCTCACAAGGATAATACAAAAATCTGATGCCATGGAAACAGTTTTGGTGTCTTAATTCAGTAGTTCTCAATCCTGGCTGCACATCAGAATCCCTAGCAAGTCAGGGGCTCCTCCCCACAGGATTTTGATGTAATTTAGCTAAGATAAGACCCCGACCTCAGTCATTTTAAAAGCTCCCCAGATGTTTCTTAATGTTCAGTTAAGGTCGAGTACCACTAATTTAATTGAATAAATTTTGAGAGGAAAATTCAGCCATAATTTGCTTATTAAGTCTAACATGTAAAAAGAGAAAACTGTAGGAGAAAAATTAGTTCTTATTTGTTAGAGAAAAAATGTTTGCCTTTTAAAATAGCTAGGCTAAAAAGGCAGCATTCATGACCAAGGCTATATGCATAAATAGATAGTTTTTGTCAGAAGGCAGGGCTTATTACTGAGGGCATTGTATCAAGATATAGAAGCTGCAATGGTTTGAAACTGGTTCCAAGTCTAGAAATTTGGAGGGATTTCTGTTGAATTATGAAGTTAAAACATGATCTAAGTTTAGCAAAAGTAATTTCTCAATGAGTTATTGCTTAATATTACCTTTACACATTAAATCTTGGCCACCTTAAAGGGAAATTGAACAGCTTTGTAGATTGTTAAAGACATAGGTCTGGCTCTGGATGTACACACAAGCATACAGCTCAGACTTGATTAAAAGGGGGCTGGGAAGGCAGATTATCTCTGTAGTTTGACACACTGATTTCACAGATGTGTGAAAAAAGGGCCAAACAGTTGGAAAACTTACGTAAGAATGAAAAGTTGGGGCTTGGCTTTTACCTTCTGGTCCATTTTTTCATGTTGCTGAACTAACATTTCATCATCATTAAGTATCTATTAGTGCTGGATTCTAGCAAGAATCCCCTTAATAAACCTGAAAAGCCATATAGTAGCTTAGGCACAAAAATTAAAGACACCCAGGTAATTACTAGGACCCTCACCCATTCTTATAGCTCACACATCTTATTTTGGACATGACATATGCATGGTCTTGGTGGGGCCAAAGCAAGGTCAGTGATGTTAAGTCACCTGGGTTATTGACTCTTCTGATAAGGAAGGATAGGACCAAAACCTCAGTGGATTTGAACCTGAAGGTCAAGGTTAAATGGCACCACCAGTTGCAAGGATGGAGGAATGGAGTTTGACAGCTTATTTCTAAGTAAAGTCAGTAGCATCTCTACCTCATCTTTAATAAAGCAAGCCTATAGGTGAAACATCTCCAACCTTTTCCCAAAGTAAAACTCAGCTAGGCAACCTCCTTGAGGAAGAAAGTTGCTAAATATAATACAGGACACCAGTTAAATTTGTTTCAGATACACAACAAATGCTTTTTAAAGTATAAATGTGCCTCATATTGGCTTCAAATACTTAAACTAAAAGAAGTATTTGTTGTATATTTGAAATTCAAATTTAACTGGGCACCTTCTACTTTTATTTTCTAAATCTGGCAACCCTATCTGGGAAACTCCTCTGCACTTCCTTCCCCCATAATCTGCTTAGTTTCCTTTCTTCTGTTTTCCCGTGGCGTTTTGTACCTAGTGCCGCTATTAGCTACTCGTATGTCCCCTCTCTGCCCGTTTTATTGTTTAGGGATAGGCCTGTGGAAGGAAGGCTGGCATAGGGCAGCCCTCAGGAAAAGCTGATCGGACAGGTGATGAATGGAACAACCCTGTCTGAGCCCAAGAGTGTGCCTGGTTCAGGACAAGCTCTTCCTGCTTTGGGGGAAGCAAGTCCATGTGCAGCTGACACTGGTGTTGCAGGAAAATATTTCTGGGGCCGCTCTATGTTCTGTTATTCAGGGCCAGCCTCTCTATTCTGTACTTTCAAGAAGCACAATGAAGCAGCTTGTGATGCCTTCCCTCCCCGTGGTGGGTCTGGGCCTGGGTTGTTAGGCCAGCAGAGTTGAGAGGCACATCTTCTCTGACTGCTCTAGAAATGTCCACAGGCCCTGTCTGCCTGCTGTAACTCAAAGCTGCAAATCATTGAATCAGATCCCGTGGGGGGTAGTGAGTGCGTAGGTTTCCTTTGACTTTGTTCTCTTGCTGCGTGAAAATGTCAGAATTTGGTAAATTTTATAAAAGGGAACTGGAGACAAAAAAAAAAGCAACCTTGAATGCTGATTTATTCCCATTGTCATGAGCAATTCGTGATTCACCTGCATGTTGATACCTCCTGGAAAGCCTATGTCCTGTCTGCATTTGTGATTTGCAGAAATCAATTTCAGCTTTTCACTTCATGAGTACAAGTACAGGGTTCATGGAGTTGACTGTCATTATCTGGGGACAAAGATAAAAATGTTAGTCTCTTATGTGAGTATAGAATGGAACAATTTAATGTATATAAAGCACCTAGCAGAGTGCCTGGCCTCCGTCAATGGTAGCTGAAGGTCAGTAAAGACTTTTAGGTACACCAGGGACATAGGAGGTAGGACCCTATGAGAATGAGTAGCTCAAGTGTGAGCAGTTGGTATAAGGCAAAGCTAGAACTCAGCCTTGCTGATTCTTAATCCCGTTAACTCTTTCATCTCAACAGTGGGGGATCCTGCATCACCTGGGTGATTGGCCCTGGAGTCTTCTTTGAAAATGAGCGAACTACATTAGGAAACCACTCTTGTAGATTCTCAGGCACAGCTGTTCAGTTTGGCTGTGCTGGGCACACAGGCGTCTCCTAGTTCTCTCCTTCCCAGATCTGCTCTCCCTCTTCTTTCACCTGCCAGTATGAAGGAATGCTATGAAATCAGCCAATATTTGGACACCACGGCTTTTACTGTAAGATGTTAAGTTTAGGAGTCTCATGGACACAAGAGCGAGCCTCTCATACTTAGTTCATCACATGGCCTCTTTTCTGTCACGTCGCATCTTACTTGTTCGGCCTGAAGACTAAGAATGGAGCATCAATAATTAAAGGTACAATCACAGCTGAAGCTTCCGTTAGTTATTTTTCTCCAACCCTGACATTTTATGAGTCAACAAAGCCAAAGCCATCAATATGAAGCAGATTATTTTTAGCAGTTTTTTAACCAATGTGCTCTAGCTTTAAATTAAACATTGACGTCGGTTATTATTAAAATTCTGAAAATTCTGGGCAGAGAGAAGCCTATGTTAACACAGTAAATGCTGGGCTTTTATTACCTTGTTTTGAAAACATCGACTGACTTGCTGCTCCTACCAAATAGCAATGACGTAAAACTAATGGGTTGTGAATTTGCTAAGGATTTGTTGTTCAAGGTCAGAGTCTGAATGTATGGGTGTAGTTTGCATGGTTGAATGTTACTGTGGACTTTAACCGTTTTTGATTCACGGTATCTTAGCTTTGACATTATTTCATTATTGCTTGATTCTATGAAATTTGTCCCATTCTCTTATTAGCACCAAAAAGACAGTGTTACAGATTTATTAAAGTAAATTATCACTTTTTTTTGAGAATTTTGCTGTATTCTTCGCAATTTGAGATACCTGGGGCAGCCTCTGGTAACATGAAATTAGGGTTGGGAATCAACTCTGCCTGCATGATACAGTGGAAGGAATACTGATCTTGGAGACAGAAGACCTGGTTTCTGCCACTTGCCAGCTGTGTGTCCTTGGACAAATGATTTAGTGTCTCAGGGTCTGGGATTCTTCCTCGTTAAATTGTAGGGATCTGGGCTAGAGCAGTAATGTCCAAACTGATTTCTACATGCTCACTGAGAAACATCAGGGTCCTTCATGGTTGAGAGGGAGAAGGTCTTCAAACAGGGTCTTAATCTCTCCACCCCAGCCTACTTCAACTTCTCACTGCTGTTTGTTTTACCTCCTGTGCTTCTGCATAAAGATTTTGCCTGGGAAAAGTGCCTCTGCTAAGAAAACTTGAAAACCCCTGGACAATACGTTTTCCAACCTTTCTTTTGGTTATGAAATTCTATTCCAGATGTCAAATTAGTGTTGAACATGTCATCAAACTATTCTCTGACAATGTTAACTATATCACTCTGAACTTGTTTTGTAAAAGGTACCTGGATTTCAGAGTGGGCCTGAAAACTTTGATTCAGTCAGTGTCCTGTGGTGGGTAGGAACTTATTCTCTAGGGTCAAATGGCCTAAGTTCAAATCTGGTCTCAGGCTCTTGCTGTATAACTGTACCTGTCTGGGCCCCACATATCAATATCTATAGGTCCTATTGTCATGCCCCTTTACAAAGAGGAAACTGAGGCACAAAGAAGCTATTGAGATGAATAAGATTAACAGTTCCCTCTTCATATAGTTGTGATGATTATTGAATTAATGGGTATAAAACACTTCTCACCATAACGAGAACATAGTGTATGCTGAACAAATATCAATAGTTATTATAAGTTCATTTATTTATGAAATATTGCTTGTGAATCTACTATGTGCTGGTCATTGTGCTGACTCACGGAGATTCAGAGTAGACACAACATGGTCCCACTCTCATGAATATCCCAGAGATAAACCACAGAGAGAGCCAGGTAAACATTTTTGTAAAGCAGTGTGATAACTTGTGCTAAGTCTCTGAGGGAGGTACAGGTACAGGAAGAAGGAAGAACTGATACAGAGGAGATGACAACTCATGAAAGGGGTCTGAGACTGTGTCAGTCATTTAGAAGGGCTGGAGCATGGGCGGGAGGATGATAACAAGATATAAAAGACAGACCGGCTTTGAATCTTCAGTAACTAAAGTCCTTCTGGTCCCTCTAATTTCTGAGCTCTTCCTTAATGCAGATGCTAGTAATGAGCCTGCTCACTGCCATCTCTGTACCCCCTCCGCATCACTTCTGGCTTATCCCAACCAATCGTGAGGAATTCTAATATACCTCCTGTTGTCAAGTTAGAGCCTGAAAATTTATGTTTGCCTGTGTGTTCCAGTTATTCATTAAAAACTCAAGCTTTTCAGATAATTTCCACACAAATCCCTTGGGAAGAAAAGAGGTTGGGAGAAAAGCTAAGAGACTCATAGCTTTTCTAATAACATTTATACCCAAACAAGCCATCTTTCTGAAAGCCAAGTGCAGCTCTCAAACCAGAATCTCTGCTGTCTTTTGTTAGGGAAAAACTCAGGTGCAATCCAGACCTACACAAGAAATTATGCTGGAAATCTCAATAAAAAGGAAAAAATACGTGAAGGCATGAAAAAATCCCTCATTGAGAAATGAGCCCAAATAAAGCAATACTGTGTCCCCTTTGGACCCACCTCTCTTTCCTTATGGCTCACCAAATTCCTTAGACATTGGCTCTTCAATACATGGGGGACTCCAAACTTTTTCTTAATGTTATTTAGTAACATGGCATAATGTTTGATCCTGGTACAAGGCCAACTCTCAGTAATATGCTCTAAAACTACATGATGAACGACTGAGTGAAAGACAGAGGGAAACACAGGCGAATATCCCAGGGGCTATTCGATCCACCACCTGTAAATCTACAGGTTTCCTTAGGACAGGGCTTGTGGCTTTTGCTGTCCTTTGTGGCCACCAGAGAGCTTTATGAGCCTATGATCAGTGCCCTGCTAGACACCTACGGGGCTCAGAGAACATTTAGTGAACACCTCAATTTCTTGGTTTGTGTTCTTCCTGGGTTAATAGTTTCTACAGTGAAACAGCACTAAGGGAAACAGCAATATACTCTTGGTGTGCCAGTAATTTTGTGTTATTTGTGCAATCTGTGTACCTCTTTCTGAAAATTCAGGTCTTTCCAAAATATGAGGGTGTATCATTAAAACTGCAAGGCCCATTCTAAATCTTTCCGCATCGAATACCTTTGCGCCTCCCCCTTTCCTTTCTTAGCTTCCCCAGTTGTCAGGTCAAAGAAGCCAGGACCAGGCACTGCTTCTGCATGTAAGGCTGAGCTGGGCGTTGAGGGAAAGCTGAAGACTCAATCTCTGCTCTTCAGGATTCTGGAACCTAGTTTGTGGATAAAGGGCACCAAGTTAACAACTGGGGAACAGTTAGCAGGAACTATGATAAAGAGTTAAAGTGTGTTCTAGAGTTCAAAGAAAGGACAAATTGTAATGAAGTGGAGTAAAATGCTACTTGCTTTTCTTTAGCTTTTTACCCCTCAGAAACCTCTTGGTGGCTCCAATGGACGCAAATATTAATGTTTGCTTCATGCACTGATTTTAAAATATAATGACTCTTTGTCACACAACATAATTTCTCAGTCCCCATGGAAACTGCAATATAAGGGTGCGTGTTGGAGTGAGAGGAGCTTAATTTCAATCAGTGCCAATAAAAAAGAAGGAGAGTGACATTCTACACACTTTGAACGTCCTTCCACATGTCCCCTTTTTAAAGAAAAATGAATTCAGATGATTTCCCTGTGGATATATGCATCTCACTGGATTATAAGCCCTTCGAATAAAGGTTAAACTAGTTCCTAATTTTTCCTAAATTCTTATACCCTGGGGTCTAAGAGAGACACTAAGTAGTATTTGTTTAATTATTTATACATCCAGAAAAATTGAGTAACTGTATCAGCAATTATCAAAGAAATGACAATTCCTCAAATTCTGCAGATATCCTTCTTGACTTCTCTTTTTCTCTTGTATTGATCTCACTAAAATTTCCCCATTGGTCCAGGTATCTCCATTATTTTCGAGTTTTATCCATTTATGTAAGTACCACCTGCTTCCAAATGCCTTGTTGTTAAAGGCAATAATTCTTGGACTAATGATCAATGAAATACTTAACATCCAATCATTGATGATTTCAGATTCTTCATGATAGATCCAGAGTCCCCATGAGGCAAGAACACTCACAGGTACCAGGTATTACGCATGGCCTGAATTCTTCATTGTCTTACCTTAACAATCTTCTTACTCCATTCTTCAACATTTTCTGATCTTTGCTATTTCTTATTCCTTATATTATGATTTTATATTCCATATTCCAAGAAGTAGAGGGAATATTCAGAGTGGTAGGGTGTACAGAGTCTGTTTGGTTTTGCCCTTCACTCTACCATATGACCAAGGGAGAGTTATTTAACTTGTCTATTCCTGTCTCACAGGCTAGTGTAAGTAGTCAATGAGATATGGTATATGTTACTCCACCCCTCATGTGAGCTCTGGCTTTCTCCCTTGCTTTGGATTCTTACTTGTTCTATGAGAGTCTGTTTAATCCTGCCCTGACCTTAGACCCTTCTCTAGTATAACTTATGTTCCCCCCAGCCTGTTGTTTTCCTCTACTGCTAGATAAACTGGGAAAGTTGCATTCAAGGTCACAGAGGGTAATAATAGACCTTGAAGAGTGTTTCAGACATAGCGAACATACACACACACAGTCACATGGTAATTGCCATTATAACTTCTAGGAATGGAACTTCCATCTTCTCTTTCTCCTAAAAAAATAGAAAAGTCTTTAGAACTAATGGTGGAAATGGTGTTATTTCTAACCTAGGGAAATATTAAGAATGCTTTAGCAGAAGGTAAAAAATAGGCATATTTCCCTTTAGTTCTCTTTATTCTTTCAGTGATACTAGTCTTTTCATTCCCATGCCAAGATATGATGCCAAGCAAATTTGTGCTTAATCCCAGATTCTTCCTGTAGCCTCAAATCTGATACTAGTTAACATCATCATTTCTTCCCAACTTGATAACACTTGACAAATGTAATTCTTAGAGTGGCCACTAAATAAGTAACCGGACACCATCTAGTTGTGACTTTGCAGTCTGGAGAAATTGTAAAATGATCACAAGCAAAGTTATTTTGAGGAGTTTCAGGAATCAGAATCTATAAATGCAGGGGAAGCTTGAAAGCTTCAGTCTTTGTGTCCCCTGTATGGCTCAAGTTCAGGAACTTGGTCTAGACCTTCAATAATCGTAAGGGAAAAGTAAGAAAAGAGGGTTATTCAATGAGATTTTGACAGTGTGCTGAACTAGGATCTAATTTTGCTGATCTATGTGGTATTCTGGGTAGAGCAATTGTCCTTTTAGTTTAAAGTAATAAATACATGCTTATTTAAAGGGCGGGTGGTTGGGATTGCTATTTTTGGCTTGTGGCAAGCCCATAATGTAAACCAGTGTGGTCTGGACAGGAAGAAATAGATACCACAATGAGGTCCTAATCCCTTAGAAGCAGAGGCCCATGATAGAGAAACTCAGGGAGTAGCTGTGGATGGTAACACACAGCTACTAAGTGGTAGAGACAGGACAGTAAGGCCCTGACACTGTCATCTTACTACTATTCTACATCGCCTCATTCTGAAATTGCTTTCAGAGCCAAGAGTGACTTCTGTCAGCATCCAAATCAATGACTTCATTTTATAAAGGGGGGAGTGTGGACTAAGCATTGCCCACTTACTGGAATGACAATCTCACTTTGTAAAATACTTACTACACATCTTGGAGGTTGGGGTGGATCCAACAACTTTGACTGAGATGAGGCTTGAAGGTGGTCCCTCTGCATTGGTAGTAGGGTTTCCATATTTAATTTCTTATATATTTTTCATGGATGTCTGGTCCTTTCAAACGGATTTGATCCTGTGCATATGTAATGTGAGCATTATTTTGTAATGCTTTTAGTGTGCTCTTCTCTTTTGCTTTTCCATGTACATGACTTTCACCCCAGTGAGCCCAAGAGCTATATCTATTACATATTTCAGGAAGAATGGAAAGAAAGATAATACTCAGTTTGTGACATTCTAGTTAGGGCTTTTCAAACTTCAACAATATAACAGTCTTCATGCTAGAGTTTGTTGAAAGAAATTAATATAATACAAGGTGTGGCAAAAGTAGGTTTACAGTTGTTCACATGGAAAATAATACAATAATTATTGATTATTGATGCATTAATTATTATATTAATAATAATTATTTATTGATAATGACATAAGAATAAACTCCATGTTCTGTATACTTATAACTATAAACCTACTTTTGCCCTGCCCTGTATACTAAATGTATTTTATCCTCACATTTCCCCCATCTTGCTTTTTAGTAAGTAAGAGCTTAGACTGGTAGGCTTGATTGTAGAGTTTTATAGACATCCTGAATATGCAGGAAGAACAAGGTAGAACTACTCATATCATCTAGATGGGCCTGGGGAGCATGAGGGGAGACAGAAGTAGAAGCAGCAGATGGTCAACCATGTGTCCCACTCTCCCTCCTTTAGAATGAAATACCAGAGAAAGAAAGGATGTTGGAATGGTAGGAGGAAATGCTGAGAGATTTCTGGTTCTTTTTCATCTCAGGATGCTGGCAGGTGATTTCCTCAGAGGTCATGTACCCGACTTGAACTCAGGCCTCATGGTATGGTTAAGCAGAGGGAAAGCCAGAGGGTAGCCCTCTCAAACCATCGTTATTTCCTATGAGCGCCAGTGGGACCCAGAATTTCCCACATGCCCCTGAGATACACTGTGGACGTTACTTGAGATTTTGTCCGGGGAGTCTGCCAGAAGGGATTCCTGGAATAAAGAAAAACTGGTTCTGTAGTTGGAGACCATGTGGGAGTCACAGCTGGCCCTCTATGGAGTGTGCCTCATCATCTGTTGTCAGTCAGCAGGGAAGATACCATACCCTCACCAGGCAAAAGGAGAATCAACCATGAGGTTCACCACGTTTAAAATTCAGAACCAAATTTCAACAGGATGCTCAGGAATGAGGCCAGTCTCACGTCAGAGGTCATTAGTCCATGGAGAAAACCATACCATCCACTGTACAGTAGACATGAGCAAGAATCCAGATGGTACCATGTGCACTTGAAGACTTGGCTTCTCCTCCTCTTCTTTTATTATGAAATCACAGAGATGAGATGCCCTTTAAAACTCAAATACCATTTTGGAGAGGAGATGAATGGGGAGAGAAGAATCTGAAAAGCCAAGATTTTACCCCAAAGGGCCTGATCACTTACTTAAAGGGAAAGTTTCTATTAATGACCAGCAATTTTTTTCTACAAAGACCTAGATAGCAAATGTATAGACTTTGTGAGCTACATGTACTCTATTGGAACTACTCATTCTGCCCTTGTAGCATGAAAGTAGCCATAAACAATTGTAAATTAATGAGTGTCACTGTGTTCCAACAAAACTTTATTTACACAAATAGTGGACTTACAGGGCATAGTTTGCCAATTCGACTTCTCATCATTGAATTAGATTAAGTTTCTTGATATTAATTAAAGATATTTTTCCCCTATTAGTCAAAAGGGTAGGCATTTTGGACAAAAATAAAATTAAATGTAGAAACAATTGGTGTTTTCTTTACATATCTTTGTGAAGTATGAATAAAATTATAGTTCTTCTGATGTTGAAGGGGGAAAGAGAAATTTAGTGTAGAGGGAATTATTTGTTTTCTTCATCCTTAAAACCTTGTGGTCACTGGGAGTGTCGGGGTCTTTGAGGAACCAGCCAGGTGAGCTCAGAGTGGGCGATGGAATTGGGAGGGAAAAAGCAGCTGGCCACAAAGAACAGAGCAGAAACGCTGCACCCCCTGGTGTCCTTGCTGGGTGCCCTAGGAATAAATGCAAGGCAGACTTGGCAAAGTCAAGCACTTTTAATAACAGTTATAATTATGATAATGGAAGTGATGACAATAGTAATTAGTAATTACCATTACAGTACCAGTCAGGATGGGCTCAGTTATACTGCAGTAACAAACACCTCTGAAATCTCAATGGCTTAAAGCAAAAACGGTTTCTTTCTCACTCACTGTCTGTGTCTGTCATGCATCAGCTAGAAGCTCTCTTCCACATTGTCCATAAACTCATTCTAGGACTCAGGCATTGGATGGGACACTGTCTGGAGTATTGGTAGTGACAGGGGTGCAGTGAAAGTGGTAAGGTACAGACTGGCCTCCACAACAAGTGACACACCTCACCTCTACTCACATTTCATTGGCCCAAAACAGTTGTATGACTAAGCCTGACTTCAATGGGACAGCAGAAGTATAATCCTCTAAGGAGGAATAGTTATTAATAAAAAATAAATTACTATACCTCAACTACGATTTCCAAGGAACAGCATACTGAGCATCATGCTAAGCATGACATAATTTTATCCTTATTCAGAGATCTTGTAAGATAGGTATTATTAACACTTTACTGATGAATACATTTAGAATCTTGGGAATTAAGTAACTTACTTCATCTAGCCAGTGGACAATAAGGATTTAAAGCCAGATAGGCCAGACAGCTTGTACTTCTAGGTACTACATTGTACTAACTTGATCATTTATAATATTTAGATTAGTGTTCACAGTCTCAAATGTGTCTGGGGTCTGGAAGTTAATACAAATTTGTGAAGTGGTTTGGATATGGTATGATTCTGGGGAGGGCTGTGACAAACTGGAGAGCTCATGCTATGTCTAAAAGAGGCAGTTTAATTCATCTTACCTGGTGTTGCTATGTAAAAATATGCCCATCATTGTCAGATCTCCAGGTTCTTAAAAATGTTCTCAGAAATCTGGATTTTTATATGTAATTTCCTGATTTTAGAATGTTAAAGACAATCCAAGATTTAAAAAAAAATATGGCCTATATAAAATAAATCTTTAGGTCAAACATGGCTCATAGGCCAATAGTTTACAATCCCTTAACTAGTTCTTCTAGTAGAGTCTGACCAGTTTGTTGGGAAAACATTAACACTGAAAATAATCTCATTATTACAGGTAGGTAAGACCCAGGTCTATGTGCAATTTCTGTGAAGCAGAAGGGCCAGTGCAGCATGGCAAAGGCTGAGTACTGAACTCAAATGATTGTCATCAAGACACATGAATGTTTGTGTATGTTGAGGGCACAACACAAATACGTTAGAAGCAATTCAGATGTTTAAAATGGCTGTGGAGCAACTTCCACTTGCAAGCTCCCACCACATAATACACACTCCTTCTTCCCCTGGCCAGTGAGGGGCTGTTGCCATTCACTGGGAAACCTTCCTAAGGAGGGGGCAGTTCAGTGTCCTCTGGTTTGGTTTGTGCTGCACCACCAGCCTTGTGGGTTGACATGCTAATTACAACACATCAAACAGAACAGCCATTCCCAGTAGCAGTTAAAGCTGGTCACTTAGGCTTCTGGTGTCAACAGTCAAGACTGAGCCTGGTGGAAGGTTTGCTGGATATGGGTTTTCCTGTAAGGGTGATAGCTGGAGTTTCTGAAGGAATTAAAAAAGAGTCTAATGGGATTTCTTATCTGGGGATTTAGGTATATTTTTCTTAGAGGAAGATCTATCATTTCATTGATTTCTCAGATGGGTCTTACCATCTCCAATGTATTCACCATCAAAACTTTCAAGCTGAAAAATCATCAAGAGAAGCATGGAAATATCTCCACCCATCCCAACCATCTTCCTTTAGAAAGCATTCGAGGCAAGAGGGTTTACTGAGCCCTAAACAGAAGCATTACTTTCTGGTTGCTTTTCTTCACCTAGAGTGCTCTTTCTGGCTATCTCTGCTAATTACACTCCTTAAAAAATAAAAACAACAAAGAAATAAAACTATAAGGCATTTCCCAAATCCCCTCACAGGATGTTTTTAATTCCTCTGATCCCTGAGAACATTTTCTTTGTTGTTCACTGTGATGTCACTGTTCTGTCCCTTATCACTGTGTGTCTGTGCCCACACACGTGTGAATTATATCATTTCCTTACAGAATAGCAGACTCCAGGAGGGCAGCTAGGATGTCTTCTTCATCTGTAAATCACAGGTGGCTGCTTGTACATGGCGGGTACTCACTTCAGTATTTGCTAACTTGAACTGAATATTGCTGACTTAAGGTTGGATCCTTAACTCAGCTGGTTTAGGTTCTTGAGGAAAATGACTGAGTAATGACAGTGGCTTGGGTATTTGTGTGCCCCTAGAATTTCCTTGAAAAGCCCTTGGGTAGAAGAGGGTACATCTCTGTGCCTGATCCTTTGCAAATTCCTGAGTGTAAACCACCAGATGGTAGAACTGTCTTGTCCTGTGAGTTTGTGGATGCCCTGGCCTTGCTTCCTTGTACTGAAGACCTTCCCACTCATAGAATCAGTCTTACTGTAGCCTCTCCAACACTCTCAGTTTAATCTCAGCATGTGTTGAGAACTGCCCTGCCTGTTTTCAGAAGCTGTAACCCCCCGCCAAGGCTAAGGCTGAGGGAGTGACCTTGGACTGTAAGCCACCAAGGAGACAAGAGCTTATCTCCCTGGCAGGAGCGCTGCTTCTGCTCCTCTTTCCATAACTGGCCCCAAATGCTTGGTCGGTTAGCCAATGACGGGTAAGATTCCCCAAGGGGGGAGCAACCCAAGACAGGCATGATCACGTGGGAGGCCCCCAAGGAAGGACTTTGGGGGGTACAGCAAAAGAAGGAGAAGGACCCTTGCCCTTCAGCTTTGACAAAGCCTGAGTCCTCATTCTGTCTGGGAGAAGTCTCCTAATCTCTTAGCTGCCTTATTTCTCTTGCTCCACCTAAGCCTGAAACAATGGCTGCCTCACTTCCCTTGCTCCACCTAAGCCTGAAACAATGACAGAGGGTGGTGTACCCTGTGCTGGAAAGGGCAGGCTCCCCCGGGCAATCAGGCCTAAGAAAGAATATGTAAAATCCTGTGAAATCTGCTTTGTTTAGAATGATCTCAATTAAATGATGTGTCCAAGCAAGAAGTGAGTTTGTTCCTCAAAGCTTTACAGCTCTTTAGCTATCTGACCCTGACTCAGAATAGGCCCTCAGAGTTCTTTGTTATCTATTGTTTGATCCTTACTGCCTGACAATGGTTAATGAGCTTTATCTGTAATCCTGTGCAAATGAACCCAGTAAAACCCCGTTGAGGAGCGGGCTCCTTCTTTGAGAGATTGGCCACCTTTCCTCTCCAAGGATATCATGTCTTGGTAGACTTATTCTCATCCGAGGCTGCTGAGGGGCCCTGCCGGCAGAGCCACCCCCACAAGCATGTACTGTGACAAGCATCTACGTGACATAGGGTATCTCTCATTGGGAGACCCCATTGCGTCTATTTTGTAATTGTTTCTACTCACCATATTGGCTCAGTCTCTATTCTCACTTCATCCTTATTCTGATATTTCTTGTGATATAATGGAATAATCATGGACCTTGAAGTTAAACAAACTTGATTTTGAATTTCAACCTCATCACGTACTAGCTCTACAAACTTGGTTGCCAGAATCTTTATTTAATAAATAATAACTATGTTTCAAGCTAGTCATAAAGGTTAAATGAAATGACAATTTAAATGGTGCAAATAAGCATCCAATGAATGGTAGCTATTGTTGTTAATGTTCTGTACTGTAACCCATTTCCCTTTTAATACTGAGGCACAGCCTGAACTGAGGGCCTGGTTTATATCTTGTTTTATAAAACGTTTTTCATGGGATTAGTATATTGCTACATGAATTCCTGGCAGGAATGAGTATTTTTTGATCATCTAGTATCCACCTTTTCATTGATGATAATATTGAAATACTTTTGCATTTGTTTCACAATCTCCACTCTTTCTCAGTATTGACAACATCAGAGAGTTAAAAGCGGGCTGCATCTATTGCTTCTTAGTGCTGTAACTTTGCCATATGTTCTAAGGTTTGCAAAATGAAGAATAAATCCCTTGGAGATGGAGATTTTTAGAATCTTGATTCTCAGTGTACACAAAGGTGGTCTACTTTTATAAGAACTATGAATGGCGTACATGATTTGACCACATGTCTGATCTCTGGGAGCCAGCATAGTGCCTGGTACAGAGTTTATGTGTAACCAATGTATGATAAAAGAGATCTTTCCAACCTTTCAATAATTGGCCAGTCCTAGAACCAGTTTAAGACTAATTTATTTGTCATCCTCCTCTATACCGAATCAACCCTATATAACTTTTAAAGTGAATTAAGATCATAATGACTCCAAAAGGTGTTTTGGATGGTTCCTTTATGCCCTTAAGTCCCAGAATGAGGAAGCCAGGAAGAACCCTGGGCAGGAAAGCAGACCTTGTTTCTGCTTCAGCGTGGGCCAATAACTGGGTGTGCTAACTTGCGTAAGTTGTTTTACCTCTCTGGGCTTCTGTTTCTTTATTTGTAAAATGAGGGGCTCAAATTAGATTTCCTAAGAGCTCTTCTAGGTTTTGCATTCTGTGAATCTATTGCTGAGACACCCCCAACCTTATGTCTAAGCATGCTAAGTGAGAGCATAGTATGGGGAGCTCATTGCATGTCAGGTGTTTTCCTCCATATGGAACTAAATCCCTCATTTGCCTTTGCCTCTACCTCATACCTCCCACAACTTTATTTTAGGTTGTAAAGTTTGCTGTCAGATTTTTTTTTAATTCTATTATTCTTGACCTAAGTAGTAAAACAGTTACTATGACAACGGAGTAATTTTCCTGGATGGCCACATTCAATTTGCTTAAGTAGATATTAGGCTTGCAACATGTTTCATTAACTTAGAGGCCCTTGGGATGTAACCCTGAAGCGCTGGGCAGGTCAGAGCTTCAGGTTAAGCCCATTGAAACCTGGGTCTATTGACTGTCTTGAGATGACATTTCCTTTACAGGGCCTGTGCCTTAGTTGCTTAGATTTGGTGAGTACCAAAAGTAATTACTAAAGGAAATTGTAAGAAGATTTGCTACTTTAGCTAACAGAAAAAAAATGGAAGAAAAACTTTAAGTATAGTGCTGGATAGCATAAATCAGAAGGTAAATAGCCAAGATATTAGAGAATATGTTTTGTATCTGTTTATTTATTTCCCTTTTATATGAAAGAGGAAAATAGACCTTTATCTAAATTAAAGCTTAGATTCCCAAAGGCAGTCTGCTAAGCAGGTGGAAATCACATGCAACAACCGTCCAACAGTAAGGAAATAGAATAAATTTGGTCATTTGAGTAAAATGCTAATTCTAATGAATAGCTATAAGGGTAATACAAGTAAACATTAACCTTTATTATAATAGCAGTATCAGTGAATATATTTTGAATGTTTTCAATATGCTAGACATTGTGTTCATGACAGCTATATGGAATGTATATTTTTATCATTATTCTGATTTTACAGATAAGACAAATGGAGGTATGGAGAGGTAAATAACCTGCCCAAAGTCATGGCTGTTAAGCAGACAAACTGAGCAGCAAACTGAATAGCCCTGTGCAGTACCTGCATCCTCCAAACACACCTTGTAACTGTCCAGAACTTTGAGGATGATGCAGTTAAACACTGGAGAAAGTTTGACAGTGCTTTCTCTGAGAGCTGTGTGTTACATATGTGTGTGGGCCTGGGCTCTAATTTGGAAATGACAGGTTAGACAGGCAGGTTTCAGTGCTCTGTGACGATGCCAGGACACGCTGGAGAGTTTCTGCAGTGAGGCTAGCTGTGCTCCACGGGCTTGTGGACATTTCTCACAATTAAGGAGAACCCACGTGGGCCACCTATTGTTATGATTTCAATAACCCTGGGTAGAGCATGTGCACAAGCACACTTCCACGTACACGTGTACACACACTTTCTCTTCAATGCAAGGATTGTATCTAGACACAGAGATGATTACAAGGACCCAGAATGCATTTTTTCCAGACTCAAGCTGCAGATTCTGTACTTACAGCAAACATTAAATGTAAGAAAGCAGAGCCTGCTGTTCTGATGGGACCTCTCCCAGCATGGCAGACCAGGCTGGGGTGGTAACATCTCACTCAGGCTTATCTTTGTATCAAAGTGGAAGATGTCATGGTGGGACATAAGAGCATGGAATTGAGTCAGTACCTTACTTGTGTCTGTACCCTTACTGTACCACTTATTAACTGCAACACCTTAGGAGGATGATTCAACGCTCTCCTGCTCAGTTCTTTTAGTGGTGAGACAGGGATGATGTCTTACTAAGAGAAGAAAAGCAGGGTCTGGTGAGTTGATGGGGCACGGTAGCACAGAATCTATCTGCATGAAGACCTGAAGAGTGTCCTTGGAGAGACTCTAGATGGGAGGACAGTCATTGCCTTGACACGGAGCCTCTCCACCCCTCTTCTATTGCATGGTTAATATGTAGATTGGATCAGCTCTTATTAACAAAAACCCAGTCAGCTTTCTCTCACTGTTTTTGGCATAACTACTGTGTCAGGACCGGCTGTAATCAAAGGTCTAAGTCGATGAACACACGCATCTGCCTGACCAGGTTAGTCAGAATGTGGGGTTATTTAATGTACAACTGGGGAAAAGATAGGGCCCCTCTCTTAGTGCTGTAACTTTGCCATATGTTCTCAGATAGGGCCTTGGAATGGTATGATGTGAAGATAATGTCTGGGGCTGCTACAGTCCCAGAGGGAGACACTGGGCACAGCCCTCACATGCAGAAGGACAGAGACAAGTAGAATGGGCAGCAATGGTTATGAATTTAGAGTGAGCCTGTGTTTTGAACTTGTTCCTGGCTAAGTGTTGTTAATCACTCCATCCCCCTCTCCCCACCAGTTTTCTACCTTTCCCAAATGCCTCTCTAAGCTTTGGATGCATGTTTGATGCCTAAACTGAGATAGCTCAGTAACTAGGAGTTAAACCAGAACTTTACTATACCCTGGGACATGTTAGGTTTAAGCTGCATTGATTTATGGCCCTCTAACAGACATTAACAGAAAAAGAAGGGGCGAGGTCCTTTACTTTTCCCACAGATCACCAAACAGCTTTGGACAGAGAACACCAATGCATCTGTGGGTGGCACATAGTGGCTATTTTCCTTTTGCAGGTTATCTATAGCATCTTGCTACTAAGTTGTAAGAAATAATATGTATGTCCACAGTTAAGTGTGGCCAGTACAGTATTGAAATAGGCCTATGGAGTAGTGTATATCATATTTTACCTCTTTTTTATTTGACCATCTGATAAGGTATGAGATAGGAGCCAGGAGAAGAGGAAGGCAAGCACAAGAAAGAATAAATTATTCTAGGAGCCAGAGTGGATCAGGAAACTGCTGAGAAGAATAAATTCTTTTAGTGCTACCATGAGCTCTTTTTGTGGCTCTTTTAATTTTATATACTTAATTATCCATTTTTTATTCTCTACTAGGATCATATGTTAGTACAGGCAATACTAACTTATTTAATAAATAACCTGTAAAATGTCAGTGGTCTAATAAAATAGAAGGTAACTATTACACTCATGTAGTGAGTCAAGACCGGTGAGCCTGTCTGTGTTGCTGGTTTTTCCCCACGCCGGATTCTGTCTTCCATCTCTTGCTCCACTATCCTTTAAGGCAGGGGTTGGCAAATTATGTCCTGTGGGCTAAATATAGCCCTCTACTTGTTTTTTTGTCAATAAAGTTTTATTGGAACACAGCCTCAAATGTTTCTTTATGTGTTTTTCATGGCTGCTTTTGCACTATAAGGTAAAGTTGAGTCCTTGCCACAGAGATCATATGGCAACAAAACATAAAATATTTACTATCTCTCCCTTTACAGAGAATGTTTACCAGCCTTTGCTCTAGAGTCCACATCTACATTGAACAGGCAGGGATAAAAAAGCAGAGGGAATTATAAAAATGTCTTTCAAATCTTGGATCAGACAACACATTTGTTTCTTCTACTTTCATTTGTAAAGTGGCTTATCTGACCACAATAGGTGAAAAGGGTTCTGGGAAATGTAGTCCCTAGCTAAGAAGCCCTTCCCAGCAACAACGTAACATTTCAAAGGGTGGGATGCACATTTTGGTAGACAGTTGTCTGTCTCTGCTAAAAATCATCTAGCCATAGACTTGAAGGGAACATAGAAGTTGCAGTTAATTTCTATTTGTCAAATGTGGTCTATGTTTTAGAGCAGGGGCCCTCAACCTCCCTGCTCCCCATCTGTGGATGCCATAGCTCCATCTCCTGGCTCACCTCCACCCCACAACCCTGGTCCATGGAAAAATTCTCTTTCATGAAACTGGTCCCTGTGCCCAAAAGGTTGGGGACTGCTGTTTTAGACAATATGTTGAGATCTTAAAAAAGAGAGATGAATCAGACTCAGTCAAATAAATGAAAATACTATATACAGATTCTTTTCATTTCTGCTATAGGAAATTCAAATTTAAGACAGTCACCTGGAATAATTGTGGAAGGAATAATGGACTGATGGGGGTGGGTGGGTTCTATCTGATCCTGGGTCAAGATCCTGGGTCAGTGCTGCCCTAGATGTCAGCTACTGGCTGTTAGTAGATGTCAGCTACTGGCCGGTAGGTGGGAGGACTGGAGAATGAGTTGGTTCATATTGAAAGACTCGGAGTGGAGACTGTTAGAACTGAAATGCAGGAGGCATTGCTGTGAGAGCCAGGCTACCCAGACTGTGCCATGAGACTTATCAAGGAACTGTGCTGGCAACTAGGGAAGATGAAAGGTGTCAGCGATAAAGTTTTCTTCAGCTGGTGAGTTGGGGTGGCAACACAGGCTTGCCTATCGTGTCTTTGTAGCTTAGGTTCAATACTTTTCCCTCAACTTCGTTTCTTTTTTTTAAAATATATTTCATTGATTATGCTATTACAGTTGTCCCACTACCCCCCCTTCATTCCCCTCCACCCTGAACACCCTCTCCCACCCACATTCTCCCCTTTAGTTCATGTCCATGTGTCATAAGTTCTTTAGTTTCTACATTTCCCCTACTATTCTTGCCCTCCCCCCATTTTCTACCTACCATCTATGCTACTTATTCTTCGTACCTTTCCCCCTTCTCTCCTCTTCCCACTCAGCTGTTGCTAACCCTCCATGTGTTCTCCATTTCTGTGGTTCCTTTCCTGTTCTAGTTGATTCTTAGTTTCTTTTTGTTTTTGTTTCAAGTGTGGTAGTTAATAATTGTGAGTTTGCTGTCATTTTACTATACATGTTTTTTATCTTCTTTTTCCTAGGTAAGTCCCTTTAACATTTCATACAATAAGGGCTTGGTGATGATGAACTCCTTGAACTTGACCTTATCTGAGAAGCACTTGATCTGCCCTTCCATTCTAAATGAAAGCTTTGCTGGATAGAGCAATCTGGGATGTAGGTCCTTGTCTTTCATGACTTTCTTTAATTAAATTCCATTGTGTCTACTTCTTGCTTAGAGGTGGGGATACTGAGATAAATAAAACATCGTGTTTGTCCCTGAGGAACACTTGATTTAGTAGAGGATATAAATGAAAAATAGATCATTTCAATAAATATGGTAATTCTGCTGAGGATGTGATGCCCAGGTTCCTAATCCCATGTGAGGGAGTAGTTTGAAGTGTTAAGAATTACTTCCTAGTCACCTGAGTTAGGTCTTGATAGATAAGTAGGATCAGGTAAAGGGAAAAGAGTGAGTCAGGGGAGAGGGTTGCTCAGGGAGATAGAATACCATAGGAAAACCTATAGAGGCCTAATATAGCATATTGATCTGGAAGAAATTAGTGTCTGAAATTGTTGAAACATAAAGTTCAAGGGGCAAGATTACCAAGGTTTATGCAGAATGCAGTGAAGACCTAGGAGTCAATCCATCATTTGGGTGATGAAGGAATATTGAATTTTCATCTCTGTATTGCCATTTTTTACTAATGGGGAAAAATCAGAGCATTCAGAATAAAGCGTGCTGACCTGTCATGAAAACTATAGGGTAAAAAGAAACATGAAAGATACTGTATATTCTACTAAACAAATAAACCAAGATCAAAAACTCAGAATCTCTAGTAAGCCCCTGATCAATAGCAGCATCCTCAGTCTGGCTATGGTCCAGCTAAAGATCAAGGAAACCACTCCAGTGGTACTTTTTTTCTTGAGGTTATGAAAGATGGGATCCTATTTTGAGCATCTTTCCAGCTTCTGCTTCAATGTTATATATACTAATTTTTCCTTCGAATGTGTTTTCCCCTTTATTCAGGCTCTTATTTTATCTACAAAGGGTTAAAAGGCAACACATCTTTGTGGGAGGGGGTGGGAACCCACACTGGAGATCTGGATGAGTCCCTTCTTATCTGTTTACTGTTATAAATATCAAAAAGTTGGCTTTTCATCCAGCCTTGCTGGATGATGAAAGGCCCTTGGAGGAGAAGGGACTCCTTTTTCTTTTTAGCAATTTCTTTTGTTTACATCAATGTTTTATTCTTATATTTCACTCCTCCTTGCCACTCTTTCCATTCTCAACTGTCACTGCCTTTTGCTTTGGCAATAAATAAGGAATGAAAGGCAAAACAAAACATCCCGCCACGGTTGCTGACAATGATAAGTCTGTGGGGGAATTTTTCAGAAACCTCAGAGAAGAGACTCCAGTGGTTTCTCAGCCCACAAGTTTCAGCTGCCCTGGGAACAATGGCTCTCCTGCCTACTTCCAGAGGACAAGATGAGACACGGGCCTTGTGTTTTCTTTCTCTTCCAAACTTCAGACTTGAGCAAACAATCACTACTTAACCCACATGGAAAACTTGCAAACACAAACACATTCCTCCTCTCCTATTAGTGCTGGGATGAAAAGCAAACTACAAATTAGTTCATGTTCATGGAGTAAAGTGGTTCCCTCTTGAGTGGGAGCATGTAGGTGGGGAAGCTAACTTGGAGAGGGGCTTTTGCTCTCAGGCCAAGAGCAGAATTAAAGCCAAAATCACTCAAATTGCAAGAGAAAGTTTTACAGAAAGCGCAAAGAAATCATGTAGGTGGTACAGAACTTTGCCTGTGTGACATGCTGGAGTTCCCACTCCACCTGGCACATCCGGGTGGCAGTGTGAGCAATGGAGGCAGACTTTTGGGAAAGGGCCATTGTGCTCCTTGTCATGGTCCATGAACCTTTATAGAGCAGCCCTTTGAAGGGTGCTTGGCGCCACCACAGAGTTTTATTGTTTGGCAGATTGAAAACTGTTCCAAGCTTTCTCCTTGATCCTCTGTAAAGAATGCCTGGGCTTCCAGCAAGGAGGTGGCCTCCTCATTCCTGTTGGAAGACATAAGCCTCTTGTTCCATGGGCAAGAATGTCCACCCATACAATACGAGAAAGAAACCAGTAAGGAGCTGAGCAGTCCTTACAGCAAGAATCTTGGGAACAGGTCAGCTACTTTGCTGGAGTTTAGTCATTGTATCCTCATACCTGTAGTGAAGTATTTGAGGGGAATTCAGGATGACCTACCATCCTGGTAATTAAGAAAAATAAACAAACACCAAAAAACAAAAAGTAAGTGTTCAAATACTTTGAACACATTGGAAATTGGGTTAGAGGTTGTAAGTTGGAGGCAACATTTGGTTTAGTGCAGTATCAGCAGCCAAGAGAGTTTGATTTAATCCCAGAAGGTCTCCTTCTCTAATGAATCAACACTCTTGCCTGGAAATATCCTTGTTAGATCATTGATACTGTAGGGGTTTTACCGTGAGACCAAGGTGTCCAAGGGTAGACACAGTGAGGTACATAACTGGGTATTTAAACTTGTTGGAATTCTATGAAAATTTCATGTATGTGTCTGTGCATGTATGTGTGTGCATGGGTGTGTCTGCACTTTTCTCAGAGAGAGGATTCATTGCTTCCGTTAGATTTCAAAGGGATTTGTAAGTCTTAATATTAAGAACCACTGCAACACTGATAGAATGGAAAAAGCCTTCTGAAATACCTGGCTCGGCACTTTTCAATGTGCCTTGCAGTGCTCAAATTTTTGTGTTCATGAAATTCACCTAAGTTGTCTGTTTAAATGAAGATTCCTGAGCCCCACCTCCAGACAGGTTGATTTAGTAGATCTTATGGGTGGGGCCTTAAGTTCTGCTTTTTAATAAGATCATGAGCCACTTGCATGAGCCAAAGATCACAGTTTGAAAGTCCAGGGAATTTAAGAGATATGGAAGTGTGGTGGTCAAATGCAAAGGACTGGTAGACATGACCTTCCCTTCAAACCAGAGCAGCTTCTTGCCTTTTCTGCTTCACGTATTGAGCTTCCATATAAGATTTCATTAGAATAAAAGCTTAAAAAATGGCATGGATATCACTGACAAAATTCAATCCTTTCATGTCACAAAAGAGGAAACTGAGACCCCGAGAGATAAAGTGCTTATGCCAAGGTCACAATAGCTGTTCAGGGCAGGATCGATTCCTGGTGCAGGCTCTTTTCATCATGGCTGATTCTCGTTAAAGCATATTGGAGTTAAAACACAGAACACTTTTTAGCATATTGTCTGGGAAGGAAGATAGTAAGTACTTAAGCTTTCTTATCCAGCCAAATAAGAAAGACTTCCTGCCTTGGGATGTTTAAGTTAGGAGGGAATTGAGTGATCAGGGACCTGGATGACGTGGCCCCGGGAGCCTGATGGAAGTTATAGAGGCTCCTGGAGTGCAGGTGACTGAAAACACCTTCACTTTGTCCAGCACCAGACTTGCCACCCGAGGGACAGCACTTCCATGAGGGTCCCAAGAAAGTAATTTAGTGTTAGGCTACCCTGTGAGTTCTTACATTTATCTATAAATATGAATCTATTCTTTGACTTGTGCATTATCTGGTAATTAATGGCTTCAAGGTGATTCTTCTGACTTGACTAGGATTTCCAAGATGGTATGAAATTTCAACTTAGTTTAATAGTGGGGAGAGGGGACATTTAGCATTGTTCGTGGAGTTTAGAATTGTATTCATTCAGGAAGGTAAACTTCAAAGCTCAGCCAGGATAAATTTGGGTGGTGATATGAATGAAGTAGGCTAACAGAAGTTGTAAAAACAGTCTGAAAATGTTTTCCAACCTCTCTCACGATTTCTGGAGCTGCCACATCCTGACTTGTGAAAAGTTCTTTTCTTTGTTCTCAGTTTCCATTTTGGGTTCTGGCCAGTATTGAGACCTAGGAATTTCAAGGCTAGTTTACAGAACTATCAAATAACTTTTTAAAAAAACTTCAGGAGCCGTTAACATGAAATGTGTAGTGAAATGCTATTTATCCAGGATGTAAATAATCAACCCCTTAAAAAAGCAGAATTATATTTTATAAAGTTTTGTGCAATGACTGTTGACATTCAGAATCCTGACCTGAGGCCCTATAGAAACTTCATGGGTCTAACTCATCAAAGGAGGATTCCATTGTAATCAGTCACTGTTTAGTGCCAAGTACATGTTACCATTATTTTATTGTGTCATGCAGATCCCGGCATGGAGGTCTTAGCATGGATATGTCCAGCCAATTCTGACATGTCAGAGTTTGTCCTAAGGCCTGGAAGGATGGGCCCCCTGGTGCTCTACTTCCACGAGTAAACAAGAAAATAGCCAAGGGAAAAAAAAAGGCCAACAGCACTGTACCGGATGCTGGAGGATTTCACCCTGATTGGAGAGCGTTGGGCGTTCAGATTTTATGAAGTTGATGAGGATTTTAAAGAAGATGGACTGTTGGCTTTATCCTGGACATGCCATATGGAGTTAGTCTCTCTGGGGCAGCGTGAGAGATTTAAGAAGGTGGGGTGATATGCTGGATATCTGATATTGGTGACCTTTCCAAATTGGCTTTCTACCCTTTCCTACCCTGCTCCAAACCCCAGAGCTGACCTTGGGCTCCTTTGTCCTTTGGCTTCTGCTTGGGTTTGGTTGGGTCATTAGCTCAACACCAATAGGAGGGAGCAGAGTGAGGTCAGGATATTTTCACCTAGTTCCTTTATATCCTTGGGCGGGGTGTTCCTCGGGCTAAAAGCCATAGCTCTGTAGGTTGTCCATCTCCATCCCACTCTCTGTCTCCCCAGGTTCCCTGATGGCTCCCTTATCTTGCTCCATCAGGCCTGGGGGTGCTGATGGTGATCCTCTGTCACTTGCCCTGGGGTAGTGCAGTGTCCCATATGGCATTCCTATATGCTCTCCACAACTTTGGCAAGAATCTTTTTATTAAGTTCACAATTTTTCCAATTTGAGTACATCACTGTTTCCTGTTAGGACCCTGACTGATACAGGTGTGTAGTAATGAATCGGAGAAATGAAGGCTGTATATTTAACAGTCTGATCAGACACTGGGCCCTCATATGGACAGAAGGAAGCATTTTTCTGAGATGTATTGGCTCTGGCATTGACATTAGCACATGATTTCTCTGGGCCACAACCATTCCAGTTACGTGTTGGAAGTAGTTAGGGCACTGCCTGATGTCCATCTACTCTGGTCTCTTTAGATAAAATGGTTCGCTCAAATAAGGCACCCTAGACACAAATATCAGAACTCTACTTTCAGAACTCCATTGACCATCTCCCACTTGTCTGCTTCACTCAGATCCCAATATTTAAGTACCTCAGCTTCCTCAAATTTTCTTCTGACTCACCATTACAAGGCAGTTTTTATTCTTAGCTTATCTTTTGATTAAATATGGTTTGGACCAATGTCCTGATTTTGACCCTGGCACCTTTCCGGAGCACCATGAGAACTATTAATAGTGAGTGTTTGTTTCACTCTTGCTATGGCCAGGCATTTTGATAACACTTTAACATGCTTGATCTCATTTAATCCACACTACAACATTATGATGTAGGTATTATTATTATCCCCTTTTTATAGATGAGGAAGCTAAGTCTTGAAAGGTCACATGACTAATAAGTGACAGGGCTAGAACTTAAACTCAGATCAGCCCATGTTGGTAAACTCTCTATGGTATTTACCACTTGACTCTCCACAGTTACTGCAGGGTTTAGGGAAAGCTCAGGCCCTATGTGTTTAACTGGCTTGTTCCTAAGTGTATGCATTCAAAGACTTCTCTACAACTACTGAGTATGAGGTACTGAAAGTAATCAGAAATGTGGGAAAGTAGGTAAAAGTGGCAGTTTGGGGCTCACACCAGGATTTCTCTTGGTTTGTGATCAGGCATTCAATTATATATTTATTTAATTCAACACACTTAAAAAATATATTACAGGTTGGATGCTAAGGATGCAGAGATAGATACAATATGGTATTTGCCCTCCAGGGGCTTAAACCCAGGGAAAGTAATATAAACAAATAAATAAAGAAAGATATAGATAGAATAAGATAAGAGGTCCTATAGGTTTAAAGACCTCCTTTCATTTCGGACATGAATGTAACTCTATGCAAACTCTTTGAAAGTAGAAAATCATGTAAAGCATAAGGGCAATACTGTTATTTAGAGTGAAGTCTGGAATAGATACATGTATATAAGCAGTGTATTAGGGTTTTACAGAGAGATTTTAAGGAATTGGTTCACATGATTACAGAGGCTGGCCCGTCCAAAGGTTGCAGGCTGGGATGGCAGACTGGAAAGCCAAACAAGAGCCAGTGCTTCAGTTCAAGTCGAAGATTGTTTGCTGCAGAATTAGCTTTTACTCACGAGTATTCAGTCTTTGGTTTTATTCGGGTCTTTGGCTGACTGGAGAAGGCCCACCTACATTATGGAAGGCAATCTGTCCACCTTTAATTTAAATGTTAATCTAATATAAAATCACCACCACAGAAACATCCAGAATAATGTTTGCTTACCTATCTGGGTGCTATGGCCCAGCCAATGTGACACATAAAATTAACCATCACAAGCAGGCAGAAGGAGCCTCAGGAACCAATGCAGTGGGTGAAAGCCGGGCACTGGAGACTACACAACCCCTTTTTACTCTCACCACAGGGAAGAGAGAACTAGCTAAAGTGCTCTAATTAAGCAGGGTAAGTGAGATTATAAAGTTAGGAGAGAAAGCTCTAGGCTACTGCCTCAAATTCTAATTTTTGCTTGCTTGCGTTCCCTCCCTAACTTTTCCTCATTAGGATACTCTGCTGTTCTGCTGGGAAAGTCAGTCATTACCTCTAGTACCTGGATCTGTGCTTGGCAAGAAATCACTTGTTATTGTAAAAATATACTAAGCTGTATACAAACCAAGGACTGTAGCTATCATTTATTTATTATTTTATTCATTTATTTAACAAACCTTTATTGAGAAAGTACTGAGTGCCAAGAACTTTGCTAGGTTCTGAAGATACAGCATTGAACAAGGTGGATATAGTTCTAGTCTTTTGGAGTGCACTCTTTGAGGCAAGATGGACAATAAACCAGTAGTTGCTCGAATGATTACGTTATTAAAATTGTGATAAATGGCATGAATAAAAAGTTCAGGTGCAATGAGAGGAAGGATCAGTAAAAGTAGCAGACACTAAGAGCTGATAATTGCACCATTATTTTGTATCCCAGTCTAGCCCATAAAATTCCTCTTTATGTAACTTTACGTTCTTTCTGCCTTTGGTTTGAAACACATGAACATGGTGAATCTCGAAACTATGTGTTAACAATGGCAGAACCACACACTGGAAGCAGCTTGGGTCTCTGGAACCTCACATAGAAGGCCACCCACCAAATGTCAGATTTGATCTGTTATAAGTGAGAAATGAATTTATATTGGATTTAACCACAGTAATGTTGGTATTTGTTTATTCTGAAGTTACAATTACTGTTAACTAATATAAAAACTAATTCTGTGGTTATGATTTCCCATAAACTTGAAAGGTGGTGCTATCTATAACAAATACTTAAAATAGGTGACATTTATATCTTAGGCACCAAAGAAATTGCAGGAGGTTGGAGAAATGGAGGCCCATTCTGTAAATTGAACAAATATTTGGTGACATTGTTGCTTATGATAACTTCAAGGCAGAAGATGGGCCTATTTAGCCTTTAGTTTCAGTTCTCAGTTGGGGGTGATTTTGTAACCCAGAGGACATTTGGAAATGTCTAGAGACATTTTATTTGTCACAGTTGGGGATGAGTATGTTGCTACAGCTTTATAGTGGGTAGAGGCCAGTGATGCTATTAAACAAAATAATGTATAGAGTAGACCCTTGCAATAACAGTATCTGATCTAAAATGTCAATGATGCCAAGGTTGAGAAACTATCTTTTAGGGGATGTGGTTGAAAAATTGAGAATGATCATGTAAATTGTCTTTCACTTCTATCTTTCACCAAGATATTAGTAGAAAAATAAAGATAGTTGTCAGACAGTAAGGGATTATTGAGATTCTCAAATTTTGGATTTTCTAAAAGACTGTGATTCAAGGCCCCAACCATAATGATGTTATCTAAAGAGGTTTTGAGTGACAGTGGCTAATTTAGACATTGCTCTGGAGTAAAAATCAGATTAAGGGTATGTGGCTTTCCCACCAAACCTCTGATTTTAGCTGGCTCAACATATCAGCTATTAGTTTGAGAGAGATTGCCCTGAGAACTTGGTGCAAAGGCAAAAACCTAAATCAGACCAGAGAATTTCATCTAGGAAAGACCTTTGGGCATTGGTCACTGGAACATGGAACAGAGTGGAAAGTAGATTAATAGCTTACCAAGTAGCCTACTAAGTATTTGAAGAAAAGTATTGTGAAAGACATTTTCATTGGAAAAATAGTTAGTATTGTCTTAATGAGTAGTTATTTATTATAAGGGGCTTAAGAATGTGCCTTTGTGGAAATAGCAATTAAACTGAGTCCTCAAAGGGAACAATTAACAAGTTAAAGGATTGGAACCATGTGGACTCCCTGATGCCAGACTTTAATGAAGGTCAGAGTAATTGAGAAAAGGTAAGTTTAAATGGTCATGCTGATAGATGATGCTGCTTGCTAAGGACAAGAACATGAAGGACCTTAAAGTTATGGTGAGGATTTGGTAGCTTGTGTCTTTCTAGGAATTTGTCCATTTCACCTAGGTTATCTAATTATTTTTTGGCAAACAATTTCTCATAGCATTTTCTTTTAAGTCTTTTTATTGTTCTTCTAGGAGTTTGAATATGTAATCCACTGCCTTCTGGCTTTCATAGATTTGAGGAGTCAGCTGTTAATCTTATTCAAACTCCCTGGTTCATGATGAGTCACTTCTGATATTTTCAAGTTTCTCTCGACAAAGGCACAGACAGAAGAAGGATCATGTAAAGATGCAAGGAGAAGATGGCCATCTAAAAGCCAAAGAGAGAGAGTCAGAAAAAACAAACCCTGCTGACCCTTTGATCTTGGACTTCTAGTTTCCATAACTGTGAGAACTTAAATTTTTGTTTAACCCACCCAGGCTAATGTGAGTGTTATTTGCTATGGCAGCCCAAGCAAACTATCAAACTAATAATATATGTTCTGACACTGGCCTCATGTAATTTAATTCTCCTTTCTGGGTCATGATTTTCTCCTCTGTTAGATGCTCTATCAGTGATCAAACTAAATTTGTCTGTTTTTGTTTAGAGAACAGAAAAGAAAATCAAAACCCTTGTTTTTGTTTAATCTACCTACCTATTTTTAGGAAGCATTTACTTTTAACACCTAATTTAAGCAGATGCAAACTTTCTTTATAAAATATAATCATTTTCTCCTCTCTTTTAAAAAAGAGATATTGATTTTTTGAGGAACTATTTTCATTTGGTTGAATGAAGTTTAACTTTGCTTTACAAATAATCACACAGAATATTGCTGATGGTAGTGCAAGTTTGTTAGAAAACAAACTGGTATGTATGTTTATACTTTCTATTGTATTGAGTTGAGCCATTATGGTTTGGTTTATAGTTTTTTTGATAAGACACATTGTTTAAAGAAAATAGGGTGAGAAGTTGAGTCCCAAACGGCTGTTACTAAATGGCTGTGGTATCGTAAGTCAGCTAACTGGGTTTTCTAGAGCCTATTAACTACTTTGTAATATGACAGAGTTGCTTCACAGCAGCCTCATCTGGTCATTCATTCATAATTCAGTAAATAAACAAGTAGTAATTGAGTGCCTCCTGCATGCCAGGCACTATACTGGATGTTGATGACTCAGTGGACAGCAAAGCCAGCCATAATCTGTGTCCTTGGGTAGCTTACATTTTAGTGGGAAGAGAGACATTTGTCAAAGAAATACACAAATAAATGTAAAATTTCAACTTTGCTAACTCCTGCAAGGAAAAAGGCATGGTGCTTTGCAAGATTATAAGACTGGTGGGGCAGGCTGGTGTTTGGACCATCACACCTAAATTGAGGTGTTTGAAGGTCTCCCTGAGGAAGGTAATAAATGAGTTGAGATCTGACAAAAGAAGTAGGTGCTAAGTCATTGCAAGGATGGACACCTACCCAGCTTTTTTATCTCATTAATAAAGTTGCCATATATCTTATAATAATTCTTTGATGGGAATAAATCTTTCCACACTTGAAGTTGCCATACCCACAAAAATTCAAACTTTCAAAGTAATTGCCAACTGTCACATTCATAGGAAGAACTGGTAAAAAACAGCTCAGTGTAAAATATGGTCCTTTTACATTTTCCTTAATCTTGTTGCTATTTCCCATTCATTACCTATGTTGAGTAATAATTTGCATACCTATTATATTTCTCATCTTAAATCTGACTCATGAAATTCTTTCTGTATCTTATCTCATGCATTGGAAAGAGAATTATTTCTCTTCGGTTTAATCCTACCCAGTTAAAACTCTTGTAGCCCTGACAGGTGTGGCTCAGTTGGTTGGGTGTCATCCTGCAAAGTAAAAGGCCATCGGTTCAATTCCTGGCCAGGGCACATACCCAGGTTGCAGGTTTGGTCCCTGGTCAAGGTGCGCGTGAGAGGCAATCTATCAATGTTCCTCTTTCACACTGATGTTTCTCTTGCTCTCTTTCTCCCTCCCTTCCTCTCTAAATAAATAAATAAATGTTTATAAAACCTTTGTAGTAATGTACTTTAATTTTGAAGGCTTCTGACCAGTGAACTGCATTATTTCCAAAAAGGATCATCTAAGACCAATAGACACCATTCAACAACAAACCAGCTGATTCTCTAATACCTGGCAATTATAAAAGGGCTATGCAAACATAATAACAGCATTTCCCTTCAAGGGAGGACTTAAAGGGATATTTACCTATTTCTGCCCCTTTCATATAACATTATTTCTTTCCCATCTGAACTAAGACCAAGTAAGCACTATGGGTTAAGTTCTTCTGAGAACAAACTTATCCCAGATGTGAGTTGGGGAAGCTCATGCAATTTTGCTTTTGGTCTTGGCAATGCCAAAGACTGAATTTTTTCAAAGCTTTACACTTTATTTGGCAACTTCGAGCCAGGCTATAAAGATTATGAATGTTTGTTAGCAATTCTCTGATAATTACTGTGCCATAAATTTTTCAATGGACAAAAAATATTAAATTATTTACTTTTTTTCTTCCTTTTGTAAAGTTCTTCTGATATGTGTGTTTGTACTACATAAATACTAAGTAGCTAGATTTCAGGTCATTCTAAGCTGACTTAACTGAGCACTTTTTGAAATAGAGAGGAAATTGAGACTTCACTGGTGAGCAATTCCAAAGCAGGGATAATTAAGTGGGTCTTTTGATCTTTCTAATTTTTAAAGGTGTGAATAAAAAAAACCTTGTAGAGAAATAAAATGGATGAAACAAAAGTTTGACATGGTAAGCTTCTGTAGTAAGGTAAAATTCTTACCTCAGATCTAGTGGCTTAAATTTAGCAGTTACTAGCATCTAACTGGTAGGTTCATAATGCTGGAATGTTTGGAAAAGACAGAGACATAGGTGAAAGTCTACTTGTGTTGAAGAGAAAGAGAGACTTTAAGATCAATAAACAGCACTCAGTTGAAACCACTAATGAGCTACACAACATGTCTCAGAAATCACAAGTTTGTTTTGCTTTTTGAGGAGTCAGAATAAGTTGTGGCTGAGGCTGTCAACACGCTAGACCGCAGTCCTGTGGTGGCCTCTGGTTTTCTAGTGCCTGAAAACTGCAAAGTTCCAAGACAAGGGCAGAAGCCTGTCATCTGAAGCATGCAGTTCATCAAACTCAACTTGGAAAACAACTCGAGACATATCGTCTAAAGCACCAAGGATGCAACATTACAAAAACCAACTTCTTGATATTCTTCCACATTTCCAATACTCTCACATTTCAAAGAAAAATATGCCCTCTTGTAAAGCTGGCACTTTGAAAATGTGGACCACAGAATGTCACCCTGATCCCTTCTCTTCTCTTTTGTGAATTAATGAATATACTTGAGAAGATTTTGTGTGTGTTTGGTGGGGGCTTGGGAGGGGGATGAGAGGAAAGGAAAGAAAATGGAATAAAGAAAATTAACTTTTATTTTTCTGGTTGGCACAAAGTGAAGACTTGAGTAGTCCTGGGGTGGTTTTCATTTCTCTGTCTCTAAGATGTCTCTTCCAATGGCCATAATTCTTAGCTCTATACTTAGAACAATATGAGTGCCCTCTGGTGGACAAAATGCCATTTATAAGTTTTGAATATATGGACTGAACATGGATAAATATGGGGAAAATAAGTCTTATGTTTCAAATGTCCCCATTGAACTTCTGAAATCCCTTCGAAATTAGTTCCTGATGTTCCAGGGTGGTGACAGCTAGGAAAATAGTTTAGTAAAATATGAGGATGAAAGGCAAGCTGGGGTGGCACTCTGGGTCCTATTTGTCACCAAAATAGTGTCTTGGAACTATACATAATTTGGATGCTGAACAGGAAACTAAGGGAAGCCTAAAAACTCTAATTCTTGGCCATCAATGCAAAGATCAGAAGTACTCTCAGTAAGAATGAGAGACTAATGAAACAACCTGGGCACAGGCAAAGTCTGTAAAGATGTATAACTGTTGGCATTTAGTGGTAAAATTGAGAGAGAGAGGGAGAGAGAGAGAGAACAGCATGGGTTGTGTAACCCACTTACATGCCAAGCTAGCACGAAGGTTTACGCGAATGCAAGCCTTTCAGCCTCATAATGCATGTCTTCTCATTGTTTATTTAGACACTCTGTACCCTGTTGGAGGATGACACATTAAACCTGAAGACAGACTCTCTGGTTCTTCTTTCAGTCTCCCTCCATTTTTTATTTACTACAAGGATAGTCTGATTTAAGATTCACTAAACTGACACAGCCCTGAGATTGTGGGCAGTGGTACTCTGATAAATGTTTAACAACTGCTTCTCCCTAAAAGAACGCCCTGCTTTGTGACATTTGCCAATTTCCATGGTGTAAATTATCTCTCAATGGTTGATGTCAAGCTACCAACACAATATCACTGATCACGTTATTGGGAAGAGATGCACACAATTGACTGTCACAAACTGGTACACGGTAGCCTCCACCTGCCACCACATAGGGGACTTTTAATTATTTTGTTTCTTAACTTTGAAACTTTGGACCATGAAGATATATTATTTTTATAATAAGAAAACAAAACCATAAGATTTACTTGAAAAGTTCACCTGTATTGAAGAAATTATTGATAATAAAAAGTGGTTTCCATATTGACACAATTTCTACATGACACAAGCCACAATGTTTAATACTCTCCAAAATGTTTCCAAGCTCACTGTCACTGGAATCTTGTAAAAGCTGTAAATAGAATAGAACTACATACCGCCACCTTACAGGGGAAACAATATGAAGACCAAGAGGATCGCAGCATGGAATGGAAGTGGTCCTAGAATTCTAGTTTTCTGGCTGATAATCCAGTAATTTCCCTGTTTACATAGATATTAAAATGACAATCTACAAATGAAGTTGGTGAATTCTAACTGCATTCAGATTTCATTCAACAATGATGTTTACTCTGTTCCCTACTTTGAACAGAAAGGACTATCTACAGCCATCTCTTCAAGAGTCTCAGACTTCACAAACCCATTTATACCTAGATGATGCTGTTACCAAGCTTCATATGATTATAAAAACACACCACCCCTCTCTAGGTCCCATGCACCAGGAAAATATAAGAATATGATTATATTTCTAACCCCATCTTTCCCTTTGTCTCATTCTTTTGTTCAGTGTTGATAGAGTCCTTGATAACTTATTTCTGCCAATATTCCTAACCCGCTTGAACTTAAGGAACTCAAGTGCCTGGTTTGAGTATGTCCAAAAGCACCCCAAAACCCTGAGCTATGTAAACATCAGTAGTTTAGGACAGTAGAAAGAGGACAGACCTTGGAACCAATGATATCTTTATTTGAATACTGCTTCTGATACTGTGTGACTTTCAGTAAGTCACTCTCTCTCTCTGATCTGTTTCCTTTTCTGAAAGTAATAATGATTACCACATGGGAAAATTTGAGAACACCAAATAAGATGGTATTAATTGTTTATGAAAATACCTGGCATATTGCAAATAATTTAAGATGATAGCAGCAGAAGCAGTAATAATAATGATGATGATAATAATAATAATAATAATAATAATATAACAACCCTGGACATGGCTCAGTTGGTTGGAGTATCATCCTGTACACCAAAAAGTTGCAGGTTCAGTTCCCATCAGGGCACTTACCTAGGTTCGATTCCTTGTTGGAGCATGTATGGGAGGCAACCAAAAATGTCCTCAGGTGAGGATTAATAATAGTAATAATAATAATAATAATACTGTTTGTTGAATATCTGAAATTTTATAATGGGTGTTTAATTAAGATTAGTTTCTAGGCAAGAAGATGATCAAATAGCAAAGTTGGAAATTTCTATTATTATTTGGCTTCTTACTCACTGTAAACTTGGGAAAATTCACTTACCTTCTCTCTTTATTAGTTTTTCCATATATGAAATACAGTTGAAATCCTTTACCTTGTTTTATGACTTAATAAGAACATATATTAAAGCACTACCTCTATAAAAACTGATATCATTTATTAAATACCTGCCCTGTGCCATGAATTTTCATGGCACTCATATGCCCTATAACAAACTCACATTGTCCATGTCTTATTTCCTTAAGAGTCTGATGGAGAGAAGAACACATCTGATAATGTATTATGGAAAATGTATACACACATGTGTTTTAATATATTATTTCTCTCATCATATATTTGTATTTGAAAGGGGACTTGGAAGTCTTAATTAATGAACATCTATTGAACAGAATTGAATTGATCATATTTAGTACATGGCACACTATCATCAATCATTGTAAGAAATTATTTTTTATTTTGTTATTTTTATATAAGTCACTTAATATCCACCTGTATCTCCCACCACTCATAGACACTCACCCCAATCTAATATGTATATTGTGTTTTCTTCTAATTGGTATCTCATATGTTCGTTTAAATATATTTTTCCTGGAAAAATACATTTTGCTGTTTCATTAATGAATGTTTTAAAATATAACCAGAGACTTTGAAATTAATAGCAAACTGATAGTGCCAGAGGGGAGGTGGGAGGGGATAATGGGGGGAAGGAGGAAGGGTTTCAGGAATATCTATAAAGGACAATGGACAAAACCAAAGAAGGGTAGGATCAAGGGTGGGGAGTGGCAGTGGCTGGGGTGACAATGGTGAGGAGGAAATGGAGACAACTGTACTTGAACAATTACAAAAAAGTTAAAAATAAAAGAAAAATAAAAACACAACCCCATTTTATTATTATAACTTTAAATTCTGATACTTAAAATTAACTTGCAGCTTAGATGAAATTTGCACTTACAGCTTAGATGTATCTATCTTTGTTGAAGTGTTGAAATGTGTTAGCTCTGAGGGATATATGAAACTATGAGAGTATATGTCACATTTTATTCATTCATTCTCCTTGTTGGAAGCAGATAGACTAACTCAAATTCTTGACTACTATAAACAATGATGCAATGAACATGCACTATCATAGACTATGACTGCTTACTAGTATTAAGTGACCTCCTTGTGGAGGATTATTTTTCCTCACTAAGTTAAGTTTAGACTTAGTCATGTAAATTACTGTGGTTGATGAAATGTGAGCAGAAGTGAGACATACCATTTCTGGGTGGAGGCATGTGTAGCATGGGCTTTACCTCTGTCTCTGTGACTAGCAAAGTTCCAGATAAGCCCTGCTCCGTCAGACTGGATTCAAGAGTCAGTGAATACTGCAGTCAGAGCCATTCTGCCGCAGAGATATGCAAATAGCACAAATGGAAACTAAACTGTATTAAAAGTCAGTAAGATTTGGGAAACGTTTGCTGTTGCAACAAAACCTGTTATTTTGAATGATCCAGAAACTGATGTCATGATTAGATAAGATGATCAGATTGTTTCCTTTGAGGGAGAGTTGAGGGTATTTTGTTTGTATAAAAGGAGAATGAACCCAATATTTGTGACCAAGAGGTGAACTGTGATGGTCGTGGAGACTGTTCCAGAATGTTAGTTTTCTTACTCTGGACATTGGGTTGGATTATATTGTCATCCAGTTAGACATGTCATCTTATGGGCTTGGTGTGAAAACTGCTCTGGCCTATATATACTTAGGAGCTCAGTTCATAAATTATAATATACATCGATTTTCACAGTGGATGTTGATTTACCCTCCCTTTAGCAAAGTGATAATCCTTCTGCTTTGTAATGTTCTCAGAAATACTATACTTATTCATCTTTCTGACTTGTATCAATCTTTTGGGTAAAAATTGGCATACCATTATTACTTTAAGGATTCCTCTGAGTGCTTGTGAGATCGAACGCCTATTCACTTAATCATGCTGAACCATCTTCTCTAAACAGTGTAAATTTAACTTTTAGCCATTAAAGTATTGTGTTTCTCATAGTATTTTTTTTTGCTTATTTTTGGGGGTTCTTGGCATATTTTAGATGTTAAACTCTGTTTAGATTTTGATATTGCAAATATCTTCTCTCAGTCTGCCACCCATCTGTTCACTTTAACGATGATACTTACTAGACAAAAGTCTTTGATTTTCATGTAATTTCATTAGTTTTTCTGCTCGTGGTCTTTCATTCTGGAATTTTTTTTTAAAAGAGATTCTTCCCCAGTCCCAAAGTAACATAAAAAAATCTACCTCAACTTTTATCATTTTAAAATTTCACTGTTTTCATTGAGGTCTTTAATTCACTTGGAGCTTAATTTTTATGTAATGCATGAAATGGGAAATATTACTTATTTTTTCCTGACATCATTTTCTAAATAGTTTATATTTTCTCCCCTTATTTTTGACACCACCTCTATTATGCAATAGATTCTCATATTAATGGATATGAGCTTCTAGATTTTCTACCATATTCCATTATTCTATCTGCAAACTCTCTGCCAGGATCACACTGTTATCACCATGACATATTAATTATTGGCTTCTTCATGGATGTTTATTTTTTATTAAAAGTTTCAGAATAAACTTTTTGAATTTCTCAGTGTTAATTAGACTGGAACTGCATTAAATTTATGTCATTTGGTAGAGCTGACATTTTTACAAGATTGTCATACCCAAGAATTAAGCATATTTCTCTATTTTTTCAATATTTGGGGAGAGCTGGGAGAAGTCATCTAAAAAGATTTCAAGGTTTTCTCCACAAATATCTTGAGCACTTTTATTATTTTAATTTTGGGCTTTTCAATGCCATGATATTGGCTTATTATTAATGAAGGTAGATGTTACTGATTTGGGGGAACTGAGCTTGTCTCTGGCTACTTTGTTCAAGTATTATTAGTTTTAATGGTTTGCCTCCTGATTTTCTTGATTTTTCATGTAAATATATCATTTATATCTTTCAAAAATGGTCACAGCTTTGTGTTTTCCAATGTCTCTCTCTGTCTCTCCCTCTCGCTATCTCTTTCTGTCTCCGTGCCATATCATTGGCAGCCTATCATCATCATGATCATCATGATCATCATGATCATCATCATCATATTTTTATGAAGTTAAAGTTCCTACTTCTTAATCTCTATGGTTTGTAAAAAATCAAAACAAAATATATTAATTTTATCAAATGATTTTCTCTATCTAAGCGACCATATGTATTATCTTTAATGCATTTTTTATTGATGTTTAGTCATCCAAGCATTTCTAAAGTAAACCTTGCTTGTCTTAATGTTTTCTTAAAGATGCTATTGAATTTAGTTATCTAAAATTTTTGTGTCTATATTTATAAATAAAACTGGCCCAAATTTTCTTTCCTTTTTTTTGACTTTATCTGGTTTAAATATAGAAGTTACACTAGCCTTTTAAAATGAAAAGGGTAACTTTTATTGCTGTTATATTTTCTGGGTATATGGTGGTTATTTGTTTCTTTAATGTTTGCTTAACTTATCCATACAACTATATGGATCTGAAATATTTTTGGGGGGGATTGTGAAAGAGGCCAAATTCTAAATTATTATTTTTATTTCTTTTGTGATTTGATATGTTATTCAAGAATTCTATTTCATCATATGCTTATTTTGGTAATATCTTTTTCAGAACACTTAGTAATTTTATTTAGATTTTTAAATGTAATTAAGTATTGTTCAATTGTTCACAGTTTTTACATAACTTAAAAATTTTTGTTATTTTTGGTAGTTATTTACTTTTTTTAGTTGTTTATTTGCATCTCTGTGCCCACAAACCTGACAGTTTTTTTTTGTATTTTGTTATTCTTTTCAAAGAACCAGCTCTTGGTTTGGTTAATAATCTGCTTTCTTTCCTGTTGTTCTTTACTTCATTGATTTCTAACATTTTTATTACTTCCTTTCCTTTTATCTCTTTGGTTTTATTCTTTTGCAATTTTTTTCTAGCTCTTGAATTGAATGCTTCGATCATTTGTCTTTAATAAAAGCTCGTTTACTGAACAGTCTGATTTCTGCAAGATACAGCATGAAGTAGTTTTATTGTTATTTTTTTAACTGCTTCCTTCAAACTGGCTCTGCTGAGTCTCCCTTTCCCGGGCCTTAGTAATGTCTCCGGAGCTCCTACTGTTTCCTGCTCACAGTATTAAAAACTCCAGTCTTCTTGAGTGTAGTTGAAAAATTCAGTCTCGCATCAATCTGGTGTTCACCTTCTCGACGCCTGGGTTTTCATCAGGGCACAACCTGCGTCAGAAGAAATGTCAGTTGCTTTTCATTTCTTCCTCCTCACTTTTTACTCTAGCTTTTGAAAAAAGAAACCAGAACGAATGCGTTTTACTTGGATGATGTTGGTTTAAACTTTTCTTGGCTAGTGGTTCCTCCTACGAAGCATCAGCTTAGATGTTGGCTCTCTCTGGGAGAACTTCTGAGTGGTTTTCAGAAGCTCTGTAGGGCCCTTCCCAACATACTGTTCCCGGTGAAGGCACTTGCTCTGCTCTGACATAGTCTGACCCTTCCTGGCTGTGCTCTCAGAAATACACCCACAGCCTCTTGCTGGAGGACACTGCACCTCAGTGGGTAGCCTTTTGAGCAGGACAGTCACGCCCAGCTACTTTCCACACTGTTCCCTCGGCTTACGGGACACTCATACATGCTGATTGTACAGGCTTGCCCACTGTGGCTGCCTTTCAATTCCTGAGACTCTCCCTTTTAACACCCTCATTGTTTTCTCTCTGTCTTATTCCTTGTTTCTTGGTTAATGAATTCAGAGATAAACATTTTCCTTTAGCCACTACTTTAGCTACATTTCACAAATACTGGCAGGTAGTACCTTTACTGCCATTCAGACCAAATTGTTTTAAAATTTCTTTGAGTAAGTTGGTAGTATTTTAGCACTTAACTGTTTATACATATTAATAATATACTATTACATTTTGGTAATTCATGAACTATAATCTGTATGACATTGACTCTAGATCTCATAATGCAATTGATAGACTCCAGTGTATATATCTCAGGCACAATGGGAGGGCACAAGGGAAAAAGATCTGAGTCAGGAAATGTTTGCATGTGGCGTTGATTCCATTGCCTATAGCAGAAGGGCACAGTGAGCCAGAAAGTTATAATTCAAACTTTCTCCATGTGGAGTGATAGGGAATCCAAAGCTGACAATGAGGCAAGGCTAGAGGACATGGAAAGAAATCTTCATCACAGAGTTCTTTCACCATATTAATCTTTTCTTTTTGGGGGCAAGGTGATGGTACAAATATTGAATATACTCAATTTTAAGGCACTATGGCAGGTCTTTGGGGGATTCCATTAGAATCTGTACTTGGGGACTGTGGCAGAGACTGACTAGATGCTCGCCAAATGCAATTCTTCCTTCTGTGCACACTGCCAACTTACCCTCCTAGCTTACCTGGTGAGGCTATGCAACCACCTCTTATGAATGGAAAGTGAGAATGGATGTGTGTCACCCCTAGACCAAGGCTGTCAAGAGTGAGTACGGCTTCTCTATGTTCTCTCTCTTTCCTTGCTACCATCAGATCTGAAGATCCAATGGGAGGTTTGGAGTCCCAGGAGGTGGAACAGTCACCAGATGGAAGGAGCAGTCTGCTAACATAAATGACTGAAAAAAGCAGTCTCCTCCCCCACCTCCTCTCTCCTGCCTTATCCCTACTGAGTCACACTGGACTGTGGTATGAGCCACAAATAAATCTTCATTTTGTTTAGCCACTGAAACTATGGGATTGTTTAATGCAGCTCTGCCTAATATAAGGAGCTTATGGGTTGGCAGAAAAAATAAAACAAATATAAGAAATTAGAAAAAAAGATATACCAAGTGAGAACTGAGGAAGGGCTTCTTTTCCTTTGGCACAATAAAAGAAGATTTTATGGAAGGAGGTAATGGCTGGGCCAGGTATTAACATTTTAAATAAGCTGTAGATAATTGGAAATGGGAGAGATAGAGAGTACGTAATTATTTTGGAACAGAAATAAAAGAATAGAGAGGGAAAGTGGAAGATGTGAAGAGGTCACATGCCGCATGTTATTTTGGGTGACAAGACCAGTGGGAGAGAGGAGAAAAATAAGATTGGAAAGGGAGAATTCTGTATTCTAGTCAAAAGAGTTAGAATTATATTCTCTAGGGTAATTTTGTTTTTTGTTTTTGGTTGTTTTTTTTAAGATTCTATTTATTTATTTTTAGAGAGAAGGAGGGAGGGAGAAAGAGAAGGAGAGAAACATCATTCCGTGGTTACCTCTTGTGCAACCCCTGCTGGGGACCTGGCCCCCAACCCAGGCATGTGCCCTCACTGGGAATCAAACCAGTGACCCTTTGGTTCACAGGCCAGCACTCAATCCACTGAGCCACACCAGCCAGGGCTGCTTTGTTTTGTTTTGTTTTGTTTTTAAAAATAGAGAAATAAGAAAAATTAGTTTGAAAGGACATTTGAGATGACCCATTGAAATATTGAGCTCAATACCATCCCATTGTTGCAATAAAATCCCTAATGATAGAAATGCCTAATAGTAGACACAGGGAAAAGGGTGCATTGTACAGGATGAGCTTGGAGAAGTGACAGAGGCTAGGCCATGGCACCCCACTCAGGAGGGTGAATTTTCTTCTGAGTTCCATGGGAGATCATCAAGAGGCTTTCATGCAGGAAAAATGCTGCAATGGGAGATTTGATGTGTGTTTAAAAGTTCATGACTGCTGTGTGGAGAAGGGGCAGTGGGTGGGTAGGAGAGGAAGCAGGGTACCGATTAGGAGGTGATGGCTGAAGTGGAGCATGTCCTCTCAGAGCATTTGAAACTCTACTTTCAGTGTATTCATTTGGAAAGAATTATGCATTTGTATGTCAAGGCAAAAAGTTAATTAGAGGAGAGATACAATTTTACAATTCATCAAACTAGAAGTACTAAAGCAAACCAATACCTGAATGAATAAATAAATACATAAATAATCAAAACAGTGGTAGCGGGAGGGGAAACAAATGAGCAACACAGTTTTTCATAGTCATAGCATGAAGTCATAGATGTAGACTGGTAACTTCTCAGAAAAGCTGACTCGGATCACCCTTTCTCACCCACCTTACCCAACCTGCATGCTCTCCTTTAGTTTTCTTTAGAGCATACTTCTGTACCTAACATAATGTAATCTACATTTTCACTTATTTTTTGCTAGTCTTTAGAATATCTTAAGCATAAGGCCCAAGAGGGCAGGGAACACATTTTTTTTTTTCCCACCAATGTATCTCCTGTACTTAGTTAGAGCAGTGTTTGGGAGAGAGAAGGTAGTATTCATTAAAAGAAAAAATGAACACACAATAATGGGCAATTCACACTGATATGTTTTCCTGGGCAAAGTAGGTAGCTCCACTGGAAATCTTGAAGGCTCAGGAAAGCTAAGGAGTCACCTAGAAGAAGTCTTCTTAAATACAGGAACCTAGCACAGGGTAGTGGGAAAAGCATGAACTTTGAAATCCTACAGGAATGTTTTCAAATCCTGGCTGCTTCTCTCTTTAATCCTGGGCACGTGAATCACCTCCTCATTCCTCATGCCAAATGGTATCCTTACTCTTATCATGATGCAATGTATACAAAGCCTAATACCTAGCTAGTACCTCCCATTCTGCTTTTTAAAAAATCTTCTTAATTTGATGAAAGAAATGTTAAAGGTTTTTCAAAGTGCTTCATTTTTCTAGTATTTTTTTCTAGAATTTATATTTTATATCCTGAAAATTTGGCTGTGACTAACTTGAATATTTGCCTTTGTTCCCACCCTATTAAAGGAAATAATTTCATCCTTTTTCCCTTTGCCTTTCTTGAATCATGCTTCCTACCTTCTATACCTCCACCCTGAGCCAGCGCAAACTTGCTTAACTGCACAGCGTTGCCTAGCAATGTCATGCTCCTCTCATGGTCTCACTCTGGGATGCAGGAACTGGACTCCTGATACTAATTCTTCCATTTTCATGTCTCTATATATCCTGTCTTTTAATAACAATTAGAAGGGACATTCTGCTTTTATTAGTTGAAGGTCTTATAGAAGAATCGCCATTGTTATTTATTCTAACAGGATTAAGCTGAACTGTTTCTCTCTCTTTGAATCACTGAGGTTCTGTGTTTAAAAGGTCAATTACATTTATTTCAAATTGGTAAGACAAACATTTCTTGTGCATCCTGAAAATAAAATAGCCCAATGAACAGTCTCTTGAGAACATTTTATTCTTTAATTTTAAATATGTATCTGGCACTAAAATGTTTCCTCCCAAACCTTGGGGCTGTGTTGAAAGCGATGCTGAGCATATGCTGGTGTCTGAAATGGAACCCGAACTCCGGGAAGCTGACACCAGCCGTGGTGTGGGTGAGGTGACCTGGTCCTGTTATTGTATCCTTCACCACAAAGTGATCATCTTGGCCATGCTATGAATTTGCAAGTATTACACAGAAAAAGCAACAGCCTACTCACAGTGCTCGCTACATCATGGAACATTGAAGGTGGGCCAGATATAATAACTATAATTGGAACGAGAAGTCATTTCACATCACTAATCTGTAGATGACAAGGCGATTTCAAAGAACCAATCGATGGTCAGCTTGGTTTTAGAAATGCTTAATGCAAAAATATTCAGAGGCAATAAAAGAATTGAGGGAGTCTCCTACTGTGTGGAAATGGGATTTGATCTCTTACCAGCAGCTTTAGCCATGCCCTCAGAGGCCTCAGCTGTGACATGCAGAGTCAGGAGTCAGGCCTAGTCCTGTCCAGCTGCAGACATCTATGTGTTACGTTGTGCTACGTGGGTTACAAAGTCAAATGCCTACCAGGCTGGTCTGGTCCTGGGCCACATGGGACAGAGTGTGCCTGTGGAAAGTAAGGACTGCTTAGTTCTAGGAGTGTACTGCCTGCAGGAATTCAGGCCCAGTGAGGCCACACCATCTCATTGCTTTAGGAGAGTCTGATTGTCTCAATTTTATAGTGAAATGCCTTGGTTTTTAGAAGTGTTGACGAGTAAAACAATGTGGTCAAATGTGTCTTTGGGACAAATGCAACACAGGATCCAGCAGCTTCTGAACTCTGTGTAGAGCTTCTGCTGTTGTGGACACAGACCAGATGCGATAAAGATTATTCATGGGGTCTCATGGGCTCTTTAGGGAAAGCACAGCTATGTTCTAGGTGAGAGGCTGCAGGTCAAAGGTCACCTAGCACAACCAACTCTCAAATGGAGAAGACACAAATACTCCCTTTATGGTTGATGAATGTCTGCAAAGTAAAAGTAGACTGTATTTTGCCATATATAATGTGCTCCCGTGTATAATGTATACCCACATTTTTGGCTCAAACTTTTGGGGAAAAATTTTTTTGCTTTGATTTCTTAATTCAATTTTTTACTTATTTATATTTAGACGCTTGGTTTTTTGTACTATAAAGGAATTTTAGCATTTATTTTTGAACATATTATGGTACAAGAAATTTTATGTAACAAATAATTACAAAACACCAGAACAGATACAAGGTATTTCATGTACTACCCATCTGTAATGCACATCCTTATTTTTCCGTCAGAAAATTGGGCAAAAAAGTGTGCCTTATCTGGCAAAATGCAGTAATCCTTCCCAACAGTTGTAATTTCAAAGGTTTGAAAGTGAAACCAACTGGATTCAGAATCCAAAAGAATGAAGCTCCAGTTCCTGGGACAGGGATTTATTTGGTAGAGAGGGCAGCAAACATTCCTGAAGGTGGTCCAGGCGGTATGGAAAAGTCATGGTGGTAAGAATTTGAAGTCCAAGAACAAGAGTTTCCCATGGGTGAGCTGAATCCTATATTCTCTGGATCAAGAATATCGGTGTATGACCTTTAAAGCTAGTGGATGTTGTAAGAGCAGGAAGGTGTGTTGTTAATAAGATTGGGAGCAGAGAATAGAAACACGTCAATGGTACTAGAATCTAGTCATTGAGTACAGGGCACAAGAACCAGCTCAAGGCTCATGGGAGCCTAAATAAGCCTCTGAGTTCTTTAAAACTGCCGAGACGAGTGCACAATGGAGACATGGTAGTAGAATAATAGCTCTTAACCTATGTGTTAATTTACATGGCAGAAGGAATGTTGCAGATATATTTAAATGAAGGATCTTGAGGCAGGAAGATTACGCTGGGTTACCCTGTTGGACCCACACGTTTGAGGCAAACAAGAGTATCACAGTCAGGGAATAAGATGAAGATGATATGATGCTGGCCTTGAAAATGAAGGAAAGTGCAAGTAGCCAAGGAATAGAGGCAAACGTTAGAAACTTAAAAAAGCAGCAAAACTTGTTGTTTCCTAGATCCTCCAGAAGGAATGCAGCCTGCTGACAATTTAATTTTAGCCCAGTGAGAAATATTTGGGACTTCTGACCTATAGAGAACTAAGGTAATATATCTGTGCTGTTTTAAACCTCTGCATTTGTGGTAATTTCTTACAGTAGCAATAGGGGACCTAATCCAGTAGGCAAGCATGTTTTACCTTAGAAAACAAAAATCTTTGCCTATTTAAAAAATTCTATTTTATATAAAAATATGTATCGCTAATGTCTTAAATGAACAAACTGGAAGTGCTGCCAAGTGGTCCTAATTTTGTCTTGAAAAGAGCCCATTGGAGCTGCACTGTGCTGGGTCCTTTGGATGAGTGTGGATCCTCAGGCTCTTCATCATTACATCTCATGTATCCCTTTGGACCTGTGAGTTTAAGCTCCTTGCCTGGGCCACTGTACAATAGATTTACTCTCGGGCCAGCGTCAAGATTAGCTCCAGAATTTGGAGCTAAGCTGAATTTGCAGGTTGGTGTTAAGGAGGCCCAGCTGTCTGTGTTGGAGAAACAAGGGAGACAGAACCCTAAATGATCAGTGCATTGCCTGTAGAATGACTGGCAATGAAGCTATTGCTTGGCTCCTTTAAAGAAATCAGGTTGGGTAGGTTGTGAATTCCCTCTCCTTTTCAGGTTGGCCTTGTCAGTAGCACATCAAGCCCAGTGAGCTGACATCAGAATGCTGTACAACCCAGCCTCTGTGGAGTTCTGCCCACAGCTGTCCACTGAGAGAGGTCAAGGACCCAGCCCTGGATGTTGGCAGCTCTGATGGCAGGTGCTTGGAGACCACATGGCGATGGGCACAGGTGTGGTGAGAAAAGGCTGACAGTGGGTCAGAGCTGCTCTTGTTGTAGAAGGTGGAGCACGTCACATTATTGAAGGGCCCTGTTTACTATGAGCAGTAACTTGGTGTAGAACTAACAGTGCTAAATGGCATTGTTTCCTATTACCCAGCGTGGTAATACGTTGAGAGCATTTGCTCTGCTCTGTCTAGCGTAATGGTGTCATGGTGAGTTTCCCAGGGTTTTATTGGCACTGATGTGAAGTAGCTGTCTTTTTTTTTCTTTCAACGCTATAATTTTCCATGTTCTGATTCTGCAATCCTAGCAGCATTTGGGTTAACTCAATTGCTTTGTCGCTTTGGTAAAGACAGCCCACACATAATGGCAATTTAAAAAATCATACAATTTTAATAATTGAGTGACTAAGACCCAAAGTGTCTGATACAGGAAGCTCATAATATTTTGTAATACGATTTTGAAAAGATAATAGAGGGTAGAGAAATGAGTCTGACAAGGAAATGACAACACTTTCTTAAAGCACTGCTATTAAGTGGGCATGACAAGCCCAGCTGGTTACCTACAACATTTAGCAAAAACAGGACTTTTCTGAGCTGCTGCCAGGGGCAGCTTGCGTGCAGTGAGGGTAATATGGTGCTGAGTTTGTGTTCTTTCCTCTTTCCAGCTGCCTTTGCTCCTGAGGCTCATTTTGCCCACCCCCTGCCCCGCCCAACCTCCCTGCTCCTGACAGACTCGGTGGAGACAGTTAGAACATGCTGCCATTTTAAACTTTCTGTTTCAGTTTTCCTGCTTCCAGCAGGGATTTTTAAGTTGTTTTGTTTTGTTTTTTTTTTTTCTTCAAAGCACTAGGATCGTTTTTTCAAGAGAAATATTTTGTGGAAGTACCATATGTAATACATAAAAATCAGCACACTCTGATTGAAGAGTTGAAGAGACAGAATGGGCCTTTCTAAGCCTGGCTTTCCTTTCTCTCCATGGCTCGCGGGGACACAGAGAACATGTTTGAAATCCATGGGCTGGGTGCTTGCTGAGAACCCTTGAAGATGCTTTGAAATATTTCCAAGGCTCGCTTCAAGTCAAGGTTATAGAATTTCTAATTCAACTGAGCTTCTAAAAATTCTGTGATTTGAGTATATTCTGTTGGCAAGGCTTAAAGGGTCTCATTCAGATTAAAATGAGGTTTCTTTTATTATAATTATTATAATTATAATTATTATTACTATTAGGCAAATGCTTTGTCATTTTGCTAAGTTTGAGGTTAGTCTTCGAGTTTGAAAAGTTCCCTCCCAATGGTCTGTAAGACTCTAACTTATCTAGACAATTTCCTTCAGACTAAAGAAATGCTTGTGAGAATTCCAGTGTCCTGAGCATGTGGTTTCCTCTCTAAGTTGCTTTCTTATCCTTAGAGGGTTATAGGAAATTATTTCTACTTTTGCTTGATCACTCAGAGATTCTGGAAAGCTGATGTTTGGCTATCCTTTCTCAGAGCTGCATGCCCTTTGGGGCTTTCTTTCTCAAGCAACCAAAAAGGATAAAAATGTCACCCACATCACACAGCCTCAAGTCTCAGCGCTGCTGCCTTCAGATGAGGCCAATGGAGCTCCATGAGGCCAGTTGATTTTCTAATAACATGTGCTATTCTATTTAGGTTTCTAATGTGTTAAAATTAAGATATAACTAAGCAAATCCCCTGAAGAGGATTTGAAAAGCACTAGGTGAGGTAGTCTGGACTTGGATAAAGGAGGTGTTAATGCACAGATATGAGTTGAAGTTCATTTCAAGTCATCGGTCACCGGGTAGGGAGTGCAGATTTATTTCAAGTCAAACCCGAAATTCAGGTTGTCTAGTATGTGTGCCATATTCCCAGGGTACTTTGGTATCATATAGACAGCTAAGATGAAGTCTCCTTGGCAAGGAGAGCTTGCTGTAAAATTAAAGAAAATGGTCCATGATGTATCCTTGATCTCAGGATCAAACTCAGAAAGTAACCTGACAGTAATCTCAACCGTTTAGGAGCTCAGTTATTCTCCAAGGAAAAATTCACTTCAGTTGTGCAGGTCGCTTTAGCAAAAAGATGATGTTAATAGAAGAATTGCCTTTCTTAATTCAGTGCTGTGGACAGCAAGTGGCCAGATTAGTCAGATTTGTGGTCTGTGAGTTTAGACAGTTGGTTTTGGATGGCCAGCCCAGCTCAAAGATGTGAGAGGGAATCAGAGCAGAATTCTGTGGTGGTGTTTGGTGTCATTGTCTAAACTTCATGGTTTTTCACTGCTAGACATTTAGGCACACAGTAGGGAGAAAATGTTTCCTATTCTTCTGCAAACCTGAGTTAGTCTCTTTTCTATTTCCCTTTCGTTTAATACTTTTCTCTTAAACTGACTGTGTCAGATCAGCCTATAAATATCCCAAAGCCATTGTCCTTTATTCTCTTAAATAATGCTCCATTTTGCCTTGAAATTCCACTCTCTATATCAGTGCTTAACTGGTTACTTTTTATGGTGAATTCAAGTTTAGAATATTCCTTTATTTAGAATATTACTTCCCATTTTCTCTTGTCAAAACTTTCTGTGATAGAATTCCCAAGGACTGCTGTCTCTCTCTGTAAGAGAATTCTACCTCTCTACTCCATTGACAGCAGGCTTGATTTGTAAAGTCCTTTGTCTGATGAAATGTGAAAGTTACTTAAGTCACTTCTGAGTGGCCGCTGTAAGAGCCATTGCATGATCCTGTCAATCATCCCTTTTTCTCTGCCATCAGACAGGTATGTTCCAAACAGGGCATGTTCTGTCCACCCAATTGCAGAATAAAAAAATGTGCAGTTGAACCACAATGGACTTGGAACATAAGAGGAAAAATAAATTGTTGTTCAGATTTTTGGAATTACTTGTAACCACAGCATATCCTCATATAATCTGACTAATGCACATATTCATCTTTCAAATCTCAATTCAATGTCATTTCTTCCATGAAATCCCTTACCTCTGTATTATGGCATCCCTGGATTTGAATCCTACATTTTCTACTTTATAAATAATATGACATTGGAAAAGTTATCTAAACTTTCTAAGGTTCAGTTCCTTTACCTATAAAATAAGGTAAATATTAATACCTAAAGGAATGTCACGATGCTTAAAATCATGTAAAGTTCTTAGTACTTATTAGTTGTGAACTCTTATTATTTATCTTTAGTTTTCTATTTATAATTTTTAGTAAATTGCACACTGTCTTATATTGAGGAAATGTTCAATGATGTCCTTACTCTTTTGCTTTCTTCTTAAGAGTTGAGAATAGATCTATTAGATGGTCTACCTTGGAATTTGCCTTGGTCCAGACAGCTTTAGAAAAGAAGAGCATAATTTTCATTTACAAGTCACCTTAAGTTCTTGGGAACCAGAGAAGAAATCACAGAAGGATTTCCTAGTTTCCCATTTGACAGAAAATACCTGAGATGCCCTTCCAGGTTGAATGAGGAATTAGCCCATACATTTTGCTTAGGTGTATTGTGCTACTCCTTGCCAGGAAATTCTATAAAAGTCAGCTAAATAATGGTTATAGATTATATTCTTATTTTTCATCAAAGAGAAAAGATGATTATAAAATAATAAAATGTAAGGATGGCTTTTTGTTGCTCTCTAAATTCTTTTATAGAAAGTTCTCATTTCACATAAGGAGCACTTGAGCTATACTTACCTGTTAGGGTAATTTCATTTTTCTATTTAAAATTAATCCTTTTTACAAATTGCTCCTCAAAGCCTTTTTTTCCCCTCTGATGGTTGCTCTCCCATCTGTGTATTTGTATGCCTTCCTGTAATTCTGGTTTCTAAGCAAATTAAAATTTTGCCTCCAATGATACTGATTGTAGGACAGATATTATAAATCATCTCTTAGTGATTATCTCCCAAGCACTGTCACCATGGACAACTCAGTTCAGGAAATAAAAGAAAATATGAAAGAGATTTATAATTAAGAATCTAGTCACCTAAGTACAGATCACTTTTGTTTTTCCTCAATTAGATACTATGTTCTTTGGAGACTTTCTTTGTTTGTCTCAGAAAACAGAGCCAGAATGATAGAAATCATTCCACCACTTACCTGTTGATTTGCTGATTATGACTTTGCTCAAGTGATGAGTCTTGCTCCTATCAAATAGTGTATGCAAAGCCAAGTGCTATCTTTGTGGCAGACAATGTAAGTGCAGTAGAAATTAACTCAGTGGTCTGAATAGCTACTACAGAGCCAGGTACTGGGCACAGTCTGTGTTTAAGAAACTTGGCAGTGACAAGAAAGCAGAACCAGTTCCTCTACAACTTGACAAAGGCAGCATATATATAGGTATGAGCTACAGAGGGAACACAGGAGAGTGAAGATCGCCTTGAACAGGTCCTAGAAAGCTCTGCATGGGAGTTTTGTTTAACTAAGCTGGATCTGGAAGGACTAGTCATTATATAGAAAAAGGATAATGTGAAAGGACAAGAGCCCTGATATCAGAAGGCATGATATCAAATAGTGACATCTATTTGCAAAAACTATTTAACTGAGAACTGTTGAGTGGAGGGTTCAGCTGGGAGAGAACTGAAAAAGGTCTCTGTATATGAACTAAAAAGTATGTTGTAATTTTCAAGGTGGCCATTGTGATTGGCTGGAAGTTATGAATAGAAGAAGAGGGCTGGTGTACCAGGGGAAGGTCAGGAGGAGAGGAGGGGATAATTGGAACGTACACTGAAGGCCAGGAATAAACATGAGATTGAGTCAGGTAGATTTTGGGGTTTGACTGAGTCCTGTGAAATCAACCACAGTTTTGTTTGTCCTAATCTGGCTTCAATGGTAAATGTGTGTATATTTGAAAACTCTTTGAAGATAGACTCAGTAATTCATCTTAATTTCTAGGGACTACTGCATGATTGGACTCATACTCAATGAATGCTCAGCAAAAGAATAAATTTGATCAATCTTTTAATTTTTTCTGCTATAATCATTTAATGCTATCAAACCCTTTTATTTTTAACCCCTCATGTCTTGATGCTCACTGGCAATAACTAGCACTCACAGAATGCTATTCTATGTGCTGTGTATATGTTACCACATGGCACATCCACAATGAAGAAGTAGCACTACCTATGCGTTACCTAAAAACAACCCTATAATGAAGCTTGTAGTGCATATGGGTTTTCCCGTAAAAACCCTATGAGTGAGGTGACAGAAATTAAAACAAACACACAAACAAAACATGAGACATAGCAAGCAACTTTCTCAACTGGAGAAAGTGGAATTTGAATCCAAGCAATATGGATCCAATGCATCAGCATTTAGCCGCCCTGCTCTACTGATCTCCAAAGACAGCAAACACGTTTGCTAATGAACCTAACAGCACAAGTGTTTTCCTTTATGGAATCTCTGATCAATCAGTGCTCTTGGCAATGTGTTGCACCATTTTTGAAGAGAGTGGGAGGAACACTTGCTTCGGAGTCAGTCTGGACTCTGTATGTGCTAGCTGTGCAGACTTTGCTAAGATACTTAACTTCTCTGCTACTTTCCCATAATTCTTCGTTTGTAAAATGGGAATGGAAATTTACACATTGCAGGGTTCAGATGAAAATTGTGACTAATTCAGGTAAATTTTTCTAGCATATAGTGACTTTTCAATTAACATTAGCCATTAGAACGACTTGTTTCGGTACATGTGGTGGCCAGCTGCTTCTCTCGTATCCCTAAGCTTGGATACTTTTGAGAACAGATTAGATTCTAAATAAAGCCTGGCTGACTGGTTGACTGATATTTTTTGCCTTGCTTGGGGGATGACATCCCAGAACAATATGTTACTATTAGTCATTTTTCTCTAATTTATACACAGTCTCTTTAATACTGATTTGTACTTGCATAACACCTTCTATTAACCAGAGTTGGTTTTACGAACACTAATGAGGTTTGCAGGTAATGGTGTTATGGCAGGGTTATGTCGCCCATTAAAGTTTGTCTGATTAATAAATGTTAGTAATTTAATAGCAAACCCAAGACTAGGGCATTCATATTCCATGGTGACTGATCACCATGGAATGGATGCCCACTCTTTGATAGGATCAGTACTTTTTCCTGCTTGTGACTGTTTCCAACTGAAGTCCATTGCTGACATCAAAGGCACTGATGTTACAGATCATTTGTGTGTTTGTTACTCTTCTGCCTTACTCTCAGAGTAGGGTGATGATTTGCATTACCTTGTTGTTTATCTATTTCAAATATTCTAAATCTGGTAGGGAACAGAAGACATGTATTTAGTCTCACACAGTACAACTTAAAAGAAATTCTTTTGCCAAAAACAAGTTACATTATTGACATGAACCAATTGCCTTCTGTATTAGGACACAAAAGAAATCACTGATATTTATTAACATAATAGCTAGCTCTCTGGCTTGCCAGTGTTTTATTTTACAACCTAAACACACATATTTTTTTGGTTCCAAAGTGTAAAGGAATCTATTTATATAATGTGAACAATTTTTTTTTTAACTCAAGCAGAAGATAATGAGACAGTCACTAATCCCATGTGGCAAATCCTACTCAAAGAGTACTTTTTTCTCCTCTTGCAGCCAATCTGTTATTTGTTATTGTATTTGTTATTTAGTATTCTTAAAAAAAACTGGATAGAGTCCTCCTAGCCTTTTGGCCTGCAAAGCAGAAAAATGCTGTACCTCTTGTCACTCCTTGAGATCACCATATGCAGAATAATTATCCAAAGCTGTTTCTGTATTTTAATTTTTCCTCTCACTATTTTACAACATAGGTGGTCTCCCTAGGCTTTCCCACTAGCTACATGTGTAAATTTTTACGAGTTACTTCTTTGAGATTCTATTTTTTTCTTTTTAATCTGTATTATGGAACAGAGGTTAGAGGGTAATGTTTTTACAATTTTTTTCCAGCTCTAAATTATATACAGTACACTAAATTGTCACAGTACACTAAATTGTTAATCCCATCTGCATCAATACATATTTTTTGAGCTGAAGTCAATCAGAAAATGTTTTGAATTTCTGTGGGCAAAGCAATAGTCTAAGTTATTATATTAGTTCTCTATGTTGTAACAAATTATCACACATTTAGAGGCTTAAACAACACAAATTTATTGTCTTACAGTTCTGTAGATTAAACAACCTTTATGAATCTCAGTGGAAGAAAAATCAAGGTGTTGGCAAGGCTGTGTTCCCTCTGGGGGCACTGGGAGAGAATCCACTTCCTTGCATTTCACGGCTTCTAGAGTTTGCCCCGTGCTTTGGCTCAGGTCCCCACTTCTCCACCTTCAAAACCAGCAACATTGCACCCCTGTCCACAATGTCTAGTTATCTGTCCCTGGTCACATTTTCCTCTGACTGTGTCTTCTTTTCTGCCTCCCTCTTTCACTTTCAAGGACCCTTGTGACTACCTGGGACCACCCAGATACCCCAAGATAACCTTCCTTCAGGGCCATCTGATAAGCAACCTAATTCCCTCTGCAACCTTATGTCCCCTTCGCCATGCAATCCAACATAATCACAGGTTCTAGGGATAGGACATGAATGTCTTGGGGGGAGATGATGTTATTCTGTCTACCACAGTTATAGATGCATTTACTTAACAAATAAAAAGGTCCATTGACCTAGTAAAAGATGCTAGGAAGGCCTTTCTTGGGAAGTAGTGATTACTGAGTTGAGATCTAAAGGAGCAGTTGGAATTTACCAAGCACAGAAGGGAGGAAAAAGAGTTCGAGGCAGAGGGAGCAGCATATGCAAAGGCTCTGGAGCAGGAAGGAGTGAGCATGGCCGGTGAGAGAGACTGAGATGAGGCTGTTGTGGCTAGAGGCCCAGCTGGAGGTGCCATGCTGCCTAATGAAAGGAACTGGAGAAGGGCCCACCCAGATCATGCATGTCAGTCATGCCCAGGAATTTTCGTTACAGTACTGGCAATGGAAAGCCATACAATCATTCAAGTAGTTCAGTGACCTGACCAGGTCAGATTATCAGAAGTTGATTTTAAGAATTGAAGACCCAGTGCCTGCCTTTAAGAAACTTACAGTCTGTAATGGAAGTTATAAAAATACACAAAAATTAAATAACTTGAGAATTAAATAGTCAAACAAGACCAACAACAAATATATTGTTAGATGGTACACATAAGAGCTCTGAATTTAGAGGATGAAAATGATGTAGAATAATCTAAGGGGTCTTTCTGGAAGAAGATAGATTTGGATAACCATGCATATACTTAAATATTAATACATTATTAAGGAAACTGTATTAGTTTTCTATGGGTGTGTCAAATTGCTATGCACTTCAACAGCTTAAACCAACGTTCACTTATTGTCTCAGTTTTGCAGTCCAGAAGTCCAGCATCCTTGTCTGGATTCTCTGCTCAGGGTCTCAAAGGTGAAAATTAAAGTGCTAGCAGAGCTGCTTTGCTCTCTGGAGGCTCTGAGGGATCCATCTGCTGCCAAGTTCATTCAGGTTGTTGGCAGAATGCAGCGTGCCTTTGGTTGTAGGTCTGAGGTCCCCATTTCCTCATCAGGTGTCCTTGCCATCTTCAAAGCCAGTGGGAACACATTCTTCTCATACTTGCAATCTCTCTGAATGTTTTTCTGCCCCCTTCTTCTGCTTTTAGGGCTCATGGGATTACACTGGGCCTGAAAAATAATCCAGGATAATCTCCTTATTTAAAGGTCAAGCAATTAACCTTAATCACACCAGCCAAGTACCTTTTTCTGGGGAAGGTAACACGTATAAGGTGTCAGGATTCGGGCATAGACTATTCTTGGAGGCTGCAATTCTCTCTGCCACCGACACAGAACTAGGCAGAATGGGAAATGTCAAAGGGTATTCCTTCAAATGTTATGCATGTGGCTGGGGAGGTAAGTTATAGCACACTCATTACTGCGTTGTTGCGTGTGTGTGCATTTGCTATTCTTATCATAAATTCCTACAAGACCCGGGAGCATATACCGATTTCAAACAAAACCACAGTCTTTGGTTAATTGTAGAGCATATGACAAACATAAAAGCTTTCACATTCAATTTTTTAAAACAAAGTCTGTGCTGGCCAAACAAAATATATTTGTGGATAAAATCAGGCCCGATGTCTGCCAGATGTGAACCTTGGACTAGATTCTCTATAAACTGGTGAAAAATAATGTAGAAAAGTGATTCTTAAATTTTGAGGTGCTCCGAACTGGAATGATTTATTTCTTCTGTCATCATCTTCATTTGAGAAAATGAAATGCTGCCTCTTCCTTGAAACAAGTTCTCCAAGATGGTGCTCTCTCTTCCATCTCTTTTACCGCTATTCACCCCCAAATCCAGATACTGAAGGCCCAGGACCTGGTCCTCTGACCTCTTCTCAACCCTCAGTCAGTCTAGGTGATCTCATTTGCTCCTTGGCTAGAAATGCTACTTTTAGGATTATGACTCTCAAATTTATATTTTCAGCCTAACTCCCCACCTCCAACTCCACCACGAATTCCTGTCATTTCTGTCCATCTGCCCGCTGCACATCTGCACTTCCATTTCTAATATCCATCTACATCGTAATGTGTCCAAAGTGAGCTCCTCCCTTTCCCTCCCCTCTTGATCTCCCCCATCTAGTGAATGGCTTACCCCATTCTTTCAGCTGTTCAGGCCCCAGACCTTGGTGAACAAATCCCTGATGTCTTCCTTTCTTTCACACCCTATATCTAATCTACATCTATCTGTTAACCAATCACATTGTCTGGATCTTTGAAATATATACAGGATCTGGTCATTCCTGACTACTCACAATAACATCATTCTGGGACAATCCAAATACCATCTCTATCCTGGATATTGTACTACCCCTTATTTACACTCTTATCCTCCTACTGTTTATTAGTCAGATAGTAGCCAGAGTGATTGTGTTTTCAATGTAAAACCCAAATCAGATCACATTTCTCTTAAAATACTCCAGTAGCTTCCCCTGTTATCAGAGTAACTTCCAATGGTCCTCCCTTAGCCCATCCTCTGGTTCTGCCCATATCCCTGACCACACCTCCAACCTTTCTCTCTTTTTCTTATCACTTAAATCAACCACCTTGCTGTTTCTTGAACAGATCAAGCAACTCCAGTATTCTTGCTCCATCTAGAGCTTCATTTGTTTGTCTGCTTGAATGTCAAATATTCAAGACACCTTCCTTGACTACTTTAGATAAAATAACGACCCCATACCACCAATTCTCTGTAAGATTTGCTTTGTTTAATTTAAAAAAGTATTTATACTGCATGACAAATGGCATGTTATTTATTTACATGTTTAGTGACAGTAAACAGTTAGTTTTACTGTTTAGTGATTGTCTTTAGTCTAGTGGTTGTCTTTCTTCACCAGACTGTGAGATTGATGAAAGAAACGACTCTGCCTGTCTTGTTGACCGTTTTTGACATACTCAGTACCTGGAACAGTTGTCAAAGGAATTAATGTATGATATTTTTCTGGTAGGAATTTTTCTGCATTAGTGAATCCTCAACTGGGCTTGGAATGAAGAAATGATGGATTGATAGAGAAAAGTAAAGCATTTCTGCAAGAGGAGATAGCTCCAGTGAGAAAAACAAGCTGGAAGTGAGAAGATCCAGATCTTATAAATAACTAATAAGAATAATAGTAATAATACTTAGAGCTAGTATGTACCAAATGCTTACTGTGCATCAAGTACTGCTTGACTATTTTAAGTCATTAATTTTCTTAGTAATTCCATTAGGCTGTCAGTATGACAGTTTCCTACAATAATACCAACTACTGAAGCTTGATTTGTCAAACTGAATGTTTAATATAAAAAGACGGACTTCCCCTTGACAACCAGCAACTATAGAGAATACTGGACCTTCAAGCACACTTTCAAATATGCAATCAGAAATTGACTACAATGTGAAATCCTAAATGCAAGTAAAGAGTTACGCATGAGGCAATCATTGCAATGTTTCATATGGGAGAAAAAGCAGTAGTGAGTCCTTCTTCCACAGAGAAGTAGGTCCAGGAAAATGGGAAAGACCTCCTTCTCCACCACACAATCTTTCACTTAAAGAAGGTTTTTGTCTTCTCAAGAATTTAAACAAGTAATTACTTGAGATCTTAGAGTTCTGCCCCTTGCAACCCATAACTCACTATATTAATCTTTAAAAAAAACTCAGGTTTTAAAGTCATATATACCAGGGCTCCTATCTTGGCTCTGCCATTTATATAAGAGAAACTAATGTTACCTCCCTTATATGATTCTCAGATTCCTCATAAAAAAGTGGACTTAGCAATCACTCTATATCATAGGGGTCTCGTGAGGAGATTGTTGCTCCTTCCTTATGCAAGTAGACCTCTTCCACTGTTTCCTGTCCCTCAGGGATGATTGGCAGCACCACATTTCAGTTCTGTGATTCAGAACTTATACCTCATCCTTAACACCTCTCTCACCTTTTACATTTTCCATCCCCAGATCCTGCCATTGTTACCACCTACATGTCTATCAGAGCTATTCATCTCTCTTTTTCTTCTCCCTTTATGTCTCCTACCTTCTTCCCATTAATACAAATCCTTAGGTCTCCCTCAGGTTACTGTAATGGCCTGCAAAGGAGAATTCACACTTATACCTGGGCCTTCTTTCTCTCCATTTCCACATTGCAGTGAAAGTAGTGTTCTTATAGTGGAAATCTGATCAGATTCTCTTTTAAACTCCCCAAACTTCAAACCTTTCACTTTTTTCCATGCCTTGTCTCTCCTTACCTCTCTTATCATACATGCTTCTCCCTACTTCTCTCTCTCTGTCTTCCAACTCACTGGCTTTCTTTGAGTTCTTCAAATATGCCACACTCTCTACTGTCCCAGAACTTTAGTGTTCTCTTTGATTGAAATGCTTGTCACTCTTCCCATCCCAGTCTCATTCAGTGACCTTCATGATTCTGCCTTTCTTTATCTCACAGTCTGCCAGATTTTTAAAATGTCTTTTCTGAGTACCTTGTTATTGTCCCTTTATAGCTGTGTTATCTATTTGCAATTATACATTTTTACTGTGATTATTTGATTAATTTCCCCAGTGGATTCTATGCTCCTTGAAAGTAAAAACTTGCCTATCTTTTGCATAGAAGGTGTTCCATTAATATTTAGAGAATGAATAAATAAATAAGAATTTACGCAATGTCTGTCACATATACTCTACCATCTTTTGATTTTTACTTATTGATTTGAGAGAGAGAGGATGGAGAGAGAGAGGATGGAGAGAGAGAGAGTGGACAGAGAGAGAGAAAGGATGGAGAGAGAGAGGGAGAGAGAGAGATTTGGTATTCTCTCTCATATTATTTATGCATCCATCGGTTGATTCTTGTATGTGTCCTGACCAAGGATCCAGCTCACAGCCTTGGGGTATTGGGACCTTGCTCTAACCAACTGAGCTTAGTTAGCTGCTTCCATTGTAAAATTACCTCAGTATATTCCCTAAAGAATATTCAAGTGGGCTCTGCCATTTTACAAGAACAGGCTGAAATATCTACCAGATAGCTGAAACAACTGTCTTATGTAGAGTTTTTTAAGTCACCACTTAAGTCTGCATTTAAAAGTTAAAAAATGGCTCTGGCTGTTGTGACTCAATGGATTGAGTGCCGGATTGTGAAGCAAAGGGTCAATCAGTTTGATTTCCAGTCAGGGCACATGCCAGGTCCCTAGTAGGGGGCATGCAAGAGGCAACCACACATTGATGTTTCTCTTCCTCTCTTTCTCTCTCCTTTCCCCTTTCTCTAAAAATAAAATAAATAAGATCTTAAAAAATATTTTAAAAAATGAATGCTAAATAAAATGACTTCTATTTTTGTATGTGTATTATGAAATAATGTCTCTAGCAATTAGCCAAAAGAATCAGTTCTTTTCTTAAGGCCACTCCCAGTTTATAAAAACAAAACTGACATCAACATAGACAGGGATGCCTGGTTTCCTCTGGTAAGTGTGCAAGCAGCCCATTCTTCTAACAACTGAATCATGTTCATGAAATGTAAATAAAACACGAAGGGGGTTATGACCCAATTCTCTCTTACATTAGGTATGATTGGAATTTTATCTTTTAAAAGAGCATGTCTACTTATTCTGATTTTAGATTCAAAGTAGGTCTGAGTCTCTTCTGTCTTACCAAATTTGTTCCCTGCTACTTCCTTCCCAATACTGTGTTCCATTCCAACAGAACTGCTTTGTATCTATACCCCCAAACTGTCCCCTTCCCTGCTTTCACTAATGCTTTCTACGCTCCCTAGAATGTCCTGTCTCTCTAGTCCAGTACAATTTATTCTTACCAGTAAGTCAAGATTCACTCAAAGGCAATCTCTTCTCTGATCTCCCGCCTGGAAAGAAATCTCTATCTCTCAGCTCTTTCTGCAGTTTTTCTTTGTTTAAATTTCTGCAATGGTGTTTGTCATTTTACCTTTTGTAACCTTGCAATGTGTGCATTTCTAATTTTCTCTGCTAGATTTTAAGGTCCCTGTGGGAACAGTTCATGTCTGATTCAATCATCTGGCATCTTACTCGCACAATGATGGCCATAAATAAATACAGGGTGGGGCAAAAGTAGGCTTACAGTTGTGAGTGCACAAAATACAGAGTTTATTCTTGTATTATTATTTATTAATTATTGTATTTTTTCCATATGAACAACTGTAAACCTACTTTTGCCCCACTCTGCATTTACTAAATAAATAAAACAATAGCTCTGTATTTAAATGGAGGAAAGACTTTAATAAAAATAACTATTAGCTTAGAAGAACCTGTAAATTATATCAATAGCATATGCATGTGTCCATGCATCTGGGTTGTAACTGTGCTTAAAACAAAAAAATTAAGACAATCAATAAATCCTGAGAGAAGACTATGCTACTCCTAATCAATTTCTTGGGATACAAGCTTTAGTTTTACTTGTTTTTCATATAACATATTAGAAAGGAAAACACAGTCCCTCAAACTGTTCAGTAGAAAAAAGTAAGTAACATCTATTGGGTTGGCCAAAAAGTTCATTTAGTTTTTTTCATACAAGGCTAGTGATGCTTAGCTGTCTTTAACTTCATTCCAAACAATTTTGTGAGATTGTATTGTGACAGCTGTCATATCAGCATGCATTTAAAAAAAACTTACCAAATTAGTGAACTTTTGTGCAGCTATGGTAATATTGAAGATGGAAGAAAATGCTCACCATTTTTGGTATATTATGCTTTATTATTTCAACAAAGGTAAAAACAAAACTGAAACACAAAAAAAAGATTTGTGCAGCATATGGAGAAGGCCATGTGACTTATAGGATGTGTCAAAAGTGGTTTGTGAAGTTTCTTGCTACTATAGACATTTTGGCCAAATAATTTTTTTTGCTGTGGGGCTGTCTTATGCATTGGAATATGTTTAGCAGCACCCCTGGCCTCTGTCCACTAGAAACCAATAGCGGGAGATAGCCGACATACTAAAAATATCCAAATCAACAGAGTTACTGGTGAAAATGAAAAATGTGTCTTGTATTTTATGGAAAAAACTAAATGGACTTTTCAGCCAACCCAGTATAACATCTATGATATTGAAGAGCTCAGTGGAACTGGACACAGCAAGTCCATACGTAGACTACATCCTAGAATTAAAAAATGACATCTGAAACAACTATGGAAGATACCTGTTATATACAATTTATTCTTCTATCCAATGGACATAAAATATATATACAGTACATCAATAATCTTTGCCATGGACAGGTGTGATTTCAGGTTTTCCCAACCCAGTAGTCCAATCAGCCACTACCAATTGACTTGAGTTGACATGAGAGAAACCTACATGCTATACTTCACATTTAAATCATCCTAAATGATGGAGGAGTTTTCAGAAGCTATTTTGTTCTGTTTTTGTTTTGTTTTAGCTCGAGGTGACTTGTTACATATTTTAAGTTGTGTGACACTTCTGGAATCCAGGTGACAGTTATGTATAGGTCATTATTGAGTTGAGTGTGTCTACCCAATGGTCACAAGATACGTGCTCTTCTATGATGCCCCTTGCAAAAGCCAAATTGTGTGTCACAGTGTCCCCTACACTGTGTTCATTATGGGTCTGATAGATAGCAAAGTCTCCCAGGCAGTTGCATTTAATACCTTTTTCCCCCTGAAAATAAGTTGCTTGGGAAAGGTTTGAATTTCATGTGTGTGTGCAAGACTTCATCTGAGTTCTATTGAACTGTTGTGTCACAAACTTTTCCAGGAAACCAAAAATAGCCTAGAGTTCATTTTTAACCAGGAAATTTGTGTGATCTGGACCAAAAACAGTACAAGGAGCTTTAACTGAGAACAGTTAATTATTGATATGTCTATCTAGACCAGCGGTGCTCAGCCAGTGTACTTTTGCCAGCAACACCCCTCTCTGGGGACGTTTGTCAATGTCTAAAGAGGCTTGTGGTTGTCAAAACTGGAAAGGGAGGCCCCAACTGGTGTGGTTCAGTGGGTTGAGTGCTGGCCTGTGAACTGAAGGAATGCCAGTTTTGATTCCCAGTTAGGGCACATGCCTGGGTTGTGGGCCAGGTCCCGAGTTGGGGGTGCATGAGAGGCAACCAGTCTATATTTCTCTTGTACAACAATGTTTCTCTCCCTCTCTTTCTCATTCCCTTACCCTCTCTCTAAAGAAAGTGAATAAAATCTTTAAAAAAAGTAAACTGGAAAGGGAGGTGCCACTGGCACTAGTGGCTGAGGCTAGGGATGCTTCTATAGTGCACACGACAGTCCCTACAACAAAGAATCATCAGGCTCAAAATGTCAATAGTGCCATTATTGAGAGAAAACCTGATTTAGAAGGAGTATCTCTAGTATGTTGCTCACTGAGGTCAAGGATGTGATTTTCTTAGAATCCCTAGTGCAAAGCCTGGAACATGGTAGGTGCTTATTATTTCTTAAATGACTGTGTGGAAGAATGAGTGAACAGCATATTCTACTGAGGAACTCATGATGTTACTTAAGAAAATGGAGTGATTCATACTTTATCTTCAGTTTTTAATTCCATAGCCTCTCTATTTGACCAGTGAGCATGGCTATGCTTTAAGATAGTAATGATGAAGATGCCAATATGCTTAAGAGACAAACAAACATTCCTGCTTTGGCCCAAAATGTCAATCTGTAATGTGGAACTAAACAATGAAGAACTGATGGCCGAAGCATTTGTGACACCATCTCTATCATTAGAAATGTAAAACTTTCCCTTTAGGCCATGAATGGGCTCTTAATCAGATTGTGAGGACATATTAATTTTAAATTGTAATTTCTTCTCTTTTTGCCCAGTACTCTAACAACAATAATAATAACTACACTAATAACATAAAATGAGGGTTAACACAGCCTCATCTGGTGAAGGGTTCAATCTTTGACAAAATTATTTTCAAGAATTTAATCTCCAAAATTTATCAAGCCAGCTTAAAAACCTTCATATAAGCCTCAACATGATGTCACAAGATCTCCAGGAATTAGAACATCCATTAGCAATCTGTAAGTTCCCAGGGCTTTCTGTTCTCTTGGCAGGGGAGGGGGTGCTGGATTTCAACTTGAGGCTCAGCTAAGCTAAGGTAGGCTGTGGATCTATCAGGGTTTTTCTGGTAGCCAACTTTTTAGGTCTAGTCCTGGGACCTCTGACAGTCACTGGATCCAAAAAAAGGCATGCAATAGAGAAAAGAATTGACATTTGTCAAACAACAACATAATGCCAGGTGTTTTAAGCATATCTCTTTCTCAGTTAATCCTTCCAATCATTCTGTGAGTAAGTATTATGTTCTTGTTCATTTTAGAGGTGAAGGAGCTGATGCTCAGAAAGGTTAATAACCTTCACCGAGAACATGAAGATATAAAGAACAGAGTTTACAGAGAACCCAGATCTGCCTTGTCTTTTTGGGCTTCTCCTTCTAACATTTGTTTATTGGAGCGCTGGTCATCCCCAGGTGTGCCCCCTTACTGAGGTACTTCTTCTTCCCTATCAGAAAGAATGGATATAAACCATGTAGAAAGTATGGTAAGTGGTAAACTACATTAGAAGTAAATTTCAGTTTATTTAAGTGTGAAGCCCCCAACAATTCCTCTCCAGAGCTAATATATTTAAAATCAGTTTAAAATTGCTCTAAGCAACTACTGTAATAAATGTGTTTTTTTTACAAGAGAATCATTTGCAAGGGGCTTCCTGAAAGTTCTGGAAGCAACCTCCCCTTATCCATTTACACACACACTAGCACACGCATATATGCATGCTCCTCATAGTAGGTTTGAATGCTTACCACCTATGACTTTTGAATTATTTAACTTTTCTAAGCTTTTAGGTATCATGGGAATAATAATTCCTTTCTAAAAGAGATTATTGATAGGATTGAATAAATTAAGGGAGATAAAAGTGTAGAACGGTGCTTGGCATATTTTGAGTACTCGGTGATTTCTTTCTCAGATCATCAGGGAGGACAACTATTCCGGCTTTCTAGTGCAGTGTCTTGGTGTCGCATGTCAAGATAACTTTGCTGATACTCCATTTACCATCATCCTAGTGGATTTCCAAGGAGCCTCTTCAAATTAGTTCATTGTCAGTCCATGAGATGTGTGAAATTGCTCTCTCATTCCTATTCCAGCCACTTGGGCATTGTCCTCAAGGTGACTCCAGAATAGTCTGAGTTACGTATTAACACAACTTTATTCTCAGGACCCATCAATCACTGGGGAAAACAAAATGAAACATAAATTCTGGTGACCCTCTGTAATATCCGTAACTCTGAAACTATTAAAATTTACATTTTGGGTTTATATTTATTTGTGTTTTTAAGCAAATGAAAGAACCAATCATTGAAATGTGTATAGTCGATAAGAAATGCCCTATTGCTCTCGAACATGACAGCCCCCAAATTCCTTACATAAACTGATCACATTCTCATGATTACAAGCAGTGTCTATCCCATTAGGCCTTTGTAAAAGATTTTTTAAATATATATATAAATTAAAATTTTATTTGTTTAAACAGATGTCCTACTTTCTCCCAATGACATCTCCCAAAGAAGACATTCTGTGGACCACCTCTAGGGAAAAATGTGTCTGTATTAAAGCTGAATCTTATTTTAATCAAAGTGGAAAACATGTTGCTCTTTTTTGGGGGGCAGGCCTCCTTGGTTATTTTTTGAGTGGACAAATGCAATTAATGTTGAGAGCTACACTTGCAAACTGGATATAAGAGCTCAACAAGTCTGGAAAATTTGTTTCCTTATCATTTTGATACCTAATCTTAATGATTCTTGTGTGATATTTTCTTCACTCAAAAAGGCTTAATTTAACATGTATTTATATTAACCTAGAAAGAAAAATTAAGCTAAAATGTATCATCAGTTTGCTTTATATAAAAATAGCTTTATTCTCTGCTAATTGGGAAAATTATCTTCTGGGATAAAACCTATAATTAACCTTGAATAACTCAAAGTTGTATAAACCACTGGATTATTTTTGAGAAAGGATAAAAGTGTCCATCAGACAGATTCTGGTTTATTCAGGAAAAAATGATTCTGTAGTTGCTACTTGTTCCCCTAGCCCCCAGATACTCTACCTTATCCTGCTTTTTCAGATTCAATCTTCATTCCCAAATCACTCCCAAATTGCAGCTAAATATAGTACTTTTAGATTTGTCAAGTTCTGACTCCCTGAAAGTTGACTTGGAAATATCTGAGTGTCGTAGATACTGACAGAATGACCGACGCAGACCGGTGACTTTATTTCAGGAAGAAGTGCCCAGTGGGAAAACCAAGCTATGTTTTACTTCAAAGGATTTATTCAGGGTAGTGCAAAATGTGGTGTCTGGAAATAGTACTGTTATATTTCTTAGTCTTTGAGATGCTCCCATGTTGGCAAGAACAAACAAACAAATGAAATTACAATACATTCCACCAAGCAGTCACACACAGAGTCTAAAAGAGGAAATGCGTGTATGTATTCTAGAAACTGAAAACTCCAGGGCTGATTAGTAATGAAACGTCTGTGGCATTAAAATAACAACAGAGGTTTCTTTAGAATTTTAAAAAAAAAAAAGCTCTCAAAAGTCTATTGTCCTCCTCAAGACTCTGCTTGTTCCCTGCAAGAGTTTCCAACATGTTCTGGAACAAGAGGAAAGTTCCCATTTGCAAAAGTACGCTAAAGAAATGGATGGGAGGGAGGAAGCAAGCTTTGTCTTCCCTGCTCTTCATTGCGGCCGCGATAAAAAAGCTCCAGGGTCTCTGGTCCGCGACCTTAGTCCTTTGGAGAGGGGCGGAGGGGTGCAGGCCCAGCTCAAGCTTGCCTTTAGTCAGTGATCTGTGAATAACTCTCGGTCCCTTAATGACGTGAGCTGAGGCTCCAAAGGGAGCCAGTGACTCAGAGCGCAGGAGGCACGGAGATTGCTTGAGCAGCCATTAGCACGTCATTGGTAATCCCAGCGACACCTTTCACATCCGTGGTATTTGTCTCCATGCTCTCCGCGGAAGGCTGCGAGAATGTTTTATTTAAGGGCTCCGGGCTGCCTTCTGCCTGATGGATGGCTTGTCTGCAGGGCTTACTAACACTTGCAGATCTTCCGAAAGAAGAGGGGTGGGGGATGCAGAATTCTGGGTCTAGTTATAGGCCATTTCCGTGCGCGCAGACATGATGCTTCTGCAATTTGGAAACTGCATGGCCAATGAAAACACAACACTCGTCCTTTTGCTTCCTGACTCAAGCAAGCAAAGAAAGACTGAGACGTTATTGTACAAAGTAAATTCTATTAAATGCCATAAATGTCTGTTAACTCTCTAGGGAAATAGTATAAAACAGTGGCTAAGAACACATTTTGTGTCATCTGGAAGGGATTCATCTGAATTCCAAATCTGTTACTTTCTATTTGTGTGACTTTAGGGGAGACCGATGGTCTCTGAGCCCCAAATTCTTTATCTGCAAAATGGAAATAATGGGACCCTCTCACAGGAGTGTGTGACAGATTAAGTGATTGAAAATATATACGTTAGCAACTGGCAAACAGTAAACACAGACTACGTAGTAGTTATTTTATTTCTGCTCACTGGGCACTGGGCTAGGAGCTGGCCTTCAGGAGTCCACACTGCATAGCTCCTCCTTGGAGGAACAAGCAGTGTAGGAAGAGATAGGCAAGGAAATAAACTGAAACAAAGTGTGATAATTCCATATTAGCACAGCATTTTAATGTGCATAAGGATGCATCTAGTAAAAGTGAACATTTTGATTCTGTAGGTCAGGAAAGGGGCTTTTAGTTGGCATTTCTTATAAGCACCCAGGTGTTCATGACGATTCTGGTCCAAGAATCCTATTTTGAGGAACAAGAACTCAGAGCAATGGATAAGGTGCAACGGCAACAGCTAGAGGAACAGCAAGAGTTCTGCCTTGTGGATGCTGGGCCTCTCTCTCTGTCCTCCAATTCTTCCTTCCACCTTCTTGCCTCCCAGGACCTCTCCCTCATCCAACACCAAACTGCTAAACAAAGGAAGAGTTCAATGAGCGGCTTATTGAGCCAGGAACAACTTTTGGAGAAGGAAAATCTTAAACTAGACCTTCGAGATTATGGTAGACATAGGTGGTCATCTAGAATGGTGAAGAGAAAGGGGGCTGGAGGGTGTGCCTTTCCTGCCAAGCACACGAAATTGTTGGCTTAATATATTCTAGGAGCCAGGGAATATGCAACGGGAGTTAAATATAGTTATTGAACATTTGCCACATTTATGAACTTCAAAATGTTGAGAGAACATTTTTATTTTTTCCTTCTCACACAGGAGGCTTTGGAAATGTGTACAATTAGCTTGGATCATCAACCCCAGTGGGTGGGGAGTTCCATGTGCACCTCCCACGATTTCTTACGAGTGTGACTCCTGCAAGCAGCACCAAGCAAACACAGCTCTGGCTGCTTTCCTTTGACAACTAAAATTTCATTCCAGATCAAACCTAGAGGCAGTGCTTGGGCTTAATCATAGGGTGTCTGGGGCTTGAAATGGTTACATGAGCACCCAGTCGGTCTGCAGATCTGTATTTGGGGATCTGACACTTTCTAGGGAGGCCTCTCCGTAGCATCTGTTTCCTACTATTTTCCACACCTCCCAGGCTCTGCTCAGGCTGAAAATCCTGCCTGGGGCCCTCTTCCAACTGCCCTCATCCTGTTGAAATTTTGGGTTAATGATTCATTGTTCTAGTCAAGACAGTCTTCATCCCACATTGAATATGGTCTTTTTTTCCTTTCACCAGATTATCCAGCTCCAACTGTTAAGACGGTAAGGTCTTTGTATGACTCAGTCTGTGTGTATCCTTCATACTGCCTAGCTCTAAGTCATCTACATTGGAGGGGCCACAGCCCTACATACTAACAGTGATTAGGAGCCGTTGCTTTGTATTTGGGCAGTCCAGGATTTGAATCCCAGCCCTGCTACCCAATAGCTGTTTAACATTATGCAAAACACATTAACAACACTAACCACACTAACTGTTAATAATTAACATTTTCATAGTTCTTACTATGTGCCGGGCCACTGTGCAAATACTTGTATACTGCTTGATCAACATCTTAACTTCATCTGGAAAATGTATTATTTATGGTAATTGTTATTTCAGTCACTGCTACCTCTTTTGTAAATAAGATGTTATGCACAAGATTTGTCACAGTGTGCGACACTGGTGAGCAAGCATCCGTGAGCCTGTGTGCACACAGACATGCACAGGTACAGACACAGGCACACGTCTGTGCTGAACCTACCGTATTTTGCTGTGTGTAATGCACACCCATGTTTCTGGCCCAAATTTTCTGGAAAAAAAATCTTTCATTTTAATTTTTTAGTTCAATTATTTATTTATACTTAGATACTTGTTTTTTGTATTGTAAAGGAATTTTAGTGTTTATTTTTGAACATATTATGATGCAAGAAATTTTATGTAAGAAATAATTACAAAACACCAGAACAGATACAAGGTATTTCAGGTACTGCCCATGTATAATGTACATCCTTATTTTTCTCTCAAAAATTTGGGCAAATATGTATGCATTATACACGGAAAAATACGATATATACTTGGGTGGGCCAAGAACCTCAAACTCATCATCTTGAAATACTTGCTCTTATTCTTTCCTCCCTCAGCTCAGTTATTCACCTTGCCACCCACCTACACCCAGCCAATAACTTAGGATGTATTGTAGGCTCATCTCATTCCCATAGCACCTACTATGTGCCACACACTCTTCTAAGCACTTTATCATAATACTGTATGAGGTCTATTCCATTAAAATCCACACTTTATACTTTAATGAAATCTTAATACACAATTGTGTGAGGCAAAAATACCAGTAATATTCTTATTTTACAAATGAATAAACTGAGGCACACAGTGAATAAGTAGCTGCATATGGTCGTATGGGGAGGAGCTCACAATTACATATCACGAATGTGTCTATTTACTCACACTTGTAATTATGTATCTAATGTCTGTATTTCCTCTGCGTGTCTGGGGACAGAAGGGGGCATCTCAGCTGGCAGAGGCTGCCTTTGGAGGAAACGGTTGCAGGCAGGTGGGGGGTGGAGTTAAGGAAGTCTGGCAGGAGACATTCTACACCAAGATTTCAATTCAAAGACAGGATTCTTGGCCTTGTGTCTTGGGTGAATTGAGTTGAAAATCAAGCAAACCAAAAGAGATACATTCATAAAACTTAAGAATGTATTGTGTGGTCACCAGAAAATTGCCCTTAAATAAAATGCTGGAATTACAGCCAAGACTCAAGGGACCTGGAAAATCACCAGCCATCCTTTCGCTCTTTGATCTGTTTCTGTAGGAATGTGGGTTCTCATCTCTCCTTTTCTAGGCAGATTTTTTATTCTTCTCTTTTCACAAATTTACCTTATCTACTCACTCATTTATTGCAATTGGTTTATATATTCCCCAGTTGGCAGTCTTTGCTCTGCTTGGCTTGCTTCAAAGTGTAATAACCTTTTAGCATCCAGATTCCAAATACATGGAAAAGGAAATATGATTGGACACTCTTGGGCAGGTGTTTGCCACTGGTCCAATCAGCCTTGATCAAGGAGTGAGATTACATGGTTTGAATACAAGCAGTTCGAGACCATAAGCTGGGCCATACTCTTAGAAAAAATTGGGGTATCAAGAAAATTAATACGCTTTATGGTTCATCTAGGACCCTATGAAACCAAGACTACAAGTAACAAAACTAGGACACATTTGTTGGGTACTAGAAGTAGAATGAAATAATGATAATTAGCAGGATGACTTAAAATTAATCTAAGCTATTTACTCAGAAATCCTTCATATGGCTGTATATAAGGATAGAATTGCCCCCCTAGTGTGTGGTACAATGGAGGATGGGTAAGTGGTTTTAACTAAGAAGAACAGAATGTCACAGGGGCAGAAAGTCAAGCAGATCAAGTTCTTTGAAGTCAGTGGGGTCAATTCCATGTCTTTCCTGGTCTAGGTTAGACTGGAAAATAAAAATTTTGACTTTCTAAGTGGGTCCAATAGGTAGTCTTGGCTGCCTCAGTAAAATAGCAGCATCCAGTCAATCTCCAGAAAGCTGTTGGAGCAATATTTGTCATTGAGGAAAGGCAAAAAAATAACAGCTGATGAGCGACTTCTATGTGCCAGGTACTTTCTCTGTGTTATTTAATTATCCTCCAACAGTTCTCTGAAAAGTAGTCACAACGTCACTCTCTTTTCACAGAGGAGGAGACAGGTCAAGTAATAAACAGTCATTTCTGTGCTGCCCAAGCTACCAGCCAGTCCAAGTCCTCCTTAGTTTTGACTCTTCTCTTCTGTTCTCTTTTGTTTTTCCACCTTCTCCTTCTTTTCCTTTTCTTCTTTTCTCTCCTTCCATTTCCTTTCTATTCCATTTTATTTTTACTTTAAAGATTTTGGATCAGGCTTTCTGCTTCCATGTCATTGTGACTCCATGTTTGCTGTGGATGTGATTAGTCTATCTCTGAATATGTGATTCCCCACCTTGATCTACCTCATTAATGTTACTTATGCTTGATCCTTAGGTTCTACCCAGAGACCCAGGATTTCCTAGTACCTGCCTGTCTTTCCATGGCTTCCCATCCCAGGGTACTTGAAGGCCTTTTTGGTTCAAGCACCATCACTCTGAGTGTTGTCCATTGCTATCACTGTCTCAGTCACCATTTACCATTCTCATATTATGGAACTCCTTTTATTTCTTGGCAGTCAATAGTTAGCATTTCTTTTTCAAAGTAGAAATGCCCAAAGCATTCCTCATTATTAGCAAAAAGTTCTCAATACTCACACTTTCACTCTAGTCAGATATGGGTCCAAATGTGATTACAGTGAGAGAATTGTGATGATAAATCTGGCCAGCTCCTCTGTAACTCAATCAGTTGGACACTAACAAAGGGAATTGTAGGGGCTTCAGGGAAGAGTCAGGACAGTAATTAAGGGGCTGGCCTTTAAAGGATACATTGGAAATAGTTAAGCCTTTACATCTAGCTCTGGCAGTAGAGCAAAAAAAGTTTATGGTCACAGCTACCATCCTGAAGAATAATTTTTTATGTGATGTAGTCTGTGAGACATTTGCAGTTAGAGGCCATATAGGTGCTTTTGTGTAAGATTCTGTCTTTGAGGGTTTAAAAAAAATGATTTTATTGAAGTATAATTCACATGTAAAAAGCTGTACATATTTAATTTATCAACTCAATGACTTTGAAGATAATTATATACCTAAAAAACCATCACCACTGTTAAGTTCATAAGCATATCCATCACCCCCCAAAGTTTCCCCCTCCCTTATTATTATTATTATCACCACTTTTTGTGGTAAGATTACTTAAGACTTAGCTTTTTAGAAAATTTTCAGTATGCAATACTGTATTTCAGCTATAGGTACTATGCAGTATAGTAGAGCTTCAGAATTTATCTTATAAAGCTACAACTTTCCCCCAGAAGAAACAGAGAAAGAGAAAGAGACAGAAAGTTCATTTAGGAAATAATGAGAGAAAACTTCTCAAAGCTGGGAGCGGGGGAATGAACACCCAGATCCATGATGGCCAAGGAACCCAAAATAGGCTGAACATAAAGAGATGTTCACTGAGACACATTATAATCAAACTATGAAAAGTCAAAAGCAAAGAGAGAATTTTGAAAGCAACCAATGAAAAGTAAGTAGTTACATACAAAAGAACTTCCCTAAGACGATGAGTGGATTTTTCAGCAAAAACCTTGGAAGTCAGGAGAGTGGAATGATATTTAAAGTGCTGGGGGGAAAAAGCAACCAACCAAGAATATTGTCCTAAGCAAAGCTCTCCTTCAGAACAAAGGAGATAAAGATTTTCCCAAACAAAAGCTGAGGGAATTCATCATCACTAGACCTGCCTTGCAAAAAATGTTGAAAGGAGTTCTTCAAGCTTAAGTGAAAGGACCCTAATTAGCAGCATAAAAACATGAAAATATAACACTCACTGTAAAAGAAAATATGTAGTCAGTTTCACAATGCTCTAATACTGTAATGATGATGTGTAAGTCACTAGTAAGTTTGTTTTCTTTACTTTTTTTAAAGAAGTCATAACAATATTTTTATTATTGTTGTTAGGAAAAGGACACAAAAAGTCAGAATTCCTCTCTTATCTCATACCAGTCTTACTCTCATACTGTCTACTTAACCAATATCTCTGCAACATAAATGAAATGTAAATGCTCCAGTGCTCATTGTATATAAACTTTCAGCAACATTTGACACTGCCGTTTCACCTCATTCTGCTGATTTTTTCTCTCCTACTTTTTTGGCTATTCTTTCTTAGGATCCTTTGGGAGATTCTCATCTTATATCTGACCTTCATATAGTCAACACTTATATAACTTTTAATAAGTGCCAGACACTTTTTTAAGTACCCTATGTATATTATTTAGTAAATCCTTACAACACCCTATGAGAGGTTATTCTAGCTTTACAGATAAGAAAGTTGAGACAGAGAAGTTAAGTAACTCTCACACCTGGGGATTTGAACCTAGGAAATAAAACTCCAGAATCCCTGTTCTTGACAACTGCACTAGACCATGTCTCTTTATTGGAATTTCTCAGGATCTTATTCCCAAGCACTCTTAGCCTCTCACTCTATGCTTCTTCTCTAGGCAGTTGCAACAGTTGCCATAATTTAAATTACCATCAAAAGGCTGATGACATCCCCAGATTAAATTGATAGCTATGACCTCTCTTCTTACCTCCAGACACTCACATTCAAGTGTTTACTAGGTGATTCCACTGATCCAACAGGGACTTCATATAAAACCTGTACATGTACTTACTCTCCTTGTACATCTCCTTAACACTTGTCCCAATTGCAACTAAATAATTACTAAATACTTTGTAATTATTTGCTTCTGTCTATTGTTTTTGTTAGAATGGAAGCTTGCTGAAGTCAGGAAACCTGTCTTATTTATTATGGTGGTAAAACCTCTTAGCATAGTGCCTGACAAACTGTAGGTGCTCAAAAATATTTTTGAATGAATGAATAACTGCATTAATAAATGTTTTAAAAAGTTATTTAAAGTTCTATCACACTTTTCATTTTAATGTAAAATACTCTGATGTTATCACTTGAATACATTTTAAACAATTGCATTCATAGTGAATTAAGAACTTCATGTTCTGTTCTTTTCACCTCACATAAAATATTTAAATAGTTTCCATAGGTATTTTATCATGTTAATGTCTCATGTGTTAAATAACAATTCTGTACTATTGGACAAAGATTTTTCTCTTAGCATTCAGTTATTAAAGGCATATTTGTAATGAACATTTTTATATATGTACTGAATTTATTTTGTGTGTGTGTGAAATTTTTCCCTAAAATAAATCCTTAGAAGTGTTCCTAGTTTAAATAACATGAACTCTGTTATGGATCCTTACACATATTATAAAATTACTATTAAAAAAATCTTTTGCATGACACCATTAACAGCAATTGTAAATTGTATCACAGATTCTGCGTGCAAAACTAAGGGAACTGAAGAAAAAAGTGCACAAGAAATGTTTTTCATGGACAAAAGAATCTTACTCCTGGTAGCTAATCCTGGTGCATTGCATTGTTTTTCTATCCATCTCTTACAAACATTTTTTAAAATTGTGGTAAAATGCACATAGACATAAAATTTACCATTTTAACAATTTTAAAGTATTCAATCAGTAGCATTAAGTAATTCACAGTATTGTGCAGCCAACATTACTATCTAGTTCCAGAACATTTTTGTCATCCCAAACAGAAACGCTGTACAGGGATATCTCAGAGATATTGTGGATATGGTTCCAGACTACTGTAATAAAGCAAATATCACAATAATGCAAGTCACACAAATTTTGGGTTTCCCTGTATACATAAAAGTTATATTTACATAATACTAGCATTATGTCTAAGAAACAATGTACATACCTTAATTAAAAAATGCTTTATTACTAGAAAATGCTAACCATTATCTGAGTCTTCAGCAAGTCATTATCTTTTTTCTGTGGAGGGACTTACCTTCAATTTATTAAAAAATGCAATATTTACGAAGCATAATAAAGTGAAGCACAATAAAATGAGGGATGTCCTTACTCATTAAGCAGCTATTTCTCATTTTTCCTCCCTCCTAGCCCCTGGCAACCACTAATCTGCCTAATGTCTCTATGGTCTTGCGTATTCTGATATTCCATGTTAATGGAATCAGGTGTTCAAACAAAAACGTGTGCTTGAATATCCAAAACAGTTCTGTTCACAGTAGCCAAAAAGTGGGAACAACCCAAATGTCCATTAACAGACAAAGGGATAAAGAAAATATAATATATCTACACAATGGAATATTATTCAGCCATAAGAAATAAAGTACTGTCACATGCTACAATGTAAATGAACCTTAAAATCATCATGCTGAGAAGCCAGATACCCATTTTTCCTTATACCTTACTAAACCATTTGAACAGTAAGAAGATGAGTAAGTTTGAAAGGAGGTAAGGATGCAACAAAAAGTCAACCTAAACCAATCATTTACTGGGACTGATTTTATGCTGGTTGAATTCAATAAGCATTTATTGTGTGCCAACTGAGGGTCAGGCACTACTCTCTGTGCTAAGGCTACACCCTCCATTTAAAGGAGGTCACAACCTAATGGAGATACAAACCTGTAAATAAGTCATTAACATGGTATATGATGCAGAAACAATCTGTACTAGATGAGGGAAAGACTAGTTCTATCAGGAAGGGTCAAAGGAATGTACAGAAAGAAGGTATTATTTTCATTTGGCCTTGAGCTATGAATAGGTTTTGTCAGGAAGAGAATTGGGGTACAAGTTAGAGGAGGCAAGCAAGGGTAGGAAAGAAAAATGTCTTTAACTTTCTCCTTTCCTTTGTGCTTACTCTTTGCTCTTTTCTCTACCCCACACTTGAGGGTTCATACACTCATGACCATAGTTTTGACATAAACTGAAAATAATTTTGATTTCACTTTAATAAAAACATCTAATGGAGAGAGTATTATAGAATCAAGCAAGACTGGAACTTTGTGCATGCTCAATTACATTAATAATGTCTCAATATTAATAATGTCATATTAATTGATATTAATAATGTATGTTGAATGCTACCTTTTATTTTCCATTCATTTTCATTGGTTTGTAAGAAGAAATAGGATATGGATTTAGTTGACCCTCTCAAAGGAAAGAGAATGTTTTCAGTAATTGTTTAGAACTGTGATCATTTTGATTGTTGAATGTTTATGTCTGGGCCTTGAAATGAATGAAAGCTGTGGCTGCATCTCTGACCCTGAATCCACATAGTACAGAACACGCTCCACAAGCATGCAGCATATATGCCCCATGCCTCCCTTCCACGCTGCGACAAGCATCTCTCACAAGTAGTGACATTCTGTAGGCCTTCACTACTAAATTCTGTTCATTTATTTTGGAGCAACTCGATTCTTCCCTTTCTTCTGAGCTGACCTAGCACTACCCCACACCAGTGATGGCTCATCACCACATGCTGTATAATTTAATCAGCTTTCTGTCTTTCTTTCCTCTGTCCCAGGGTTTTTCAACTTTTGCATTATTAACATTTGGGGTTGGATGATTTTTCATTGTGAAGGACATTGCTGGACGTTCATCAGCATCCTTGAACTCTATTTACTAGATGTCAGTGACACTTTCTCAGTTGGGACAACCAAAGATGTCTCCAGACACTTTTGTCTGGTGGGAGAAGGGAGATAAATTGTCCTCAGTTGAAAACCACTGCTCTAGCCTCAGCCTTTTTTGAACCATTTCACACAAGCTGAGAGATTAATTACCTATAAGTAGTGTTCTTGCTCTATTTCCTTAGTTCAAGAACTGTCAATAGACTGTCAAATTCCAAGGATTTTAATATTTCTGCCTAGCTTTCAAGTTCATCAATAATTGCTTTCTTTTTCCCCTTCTTTTCCTATCCTGCTTTAGACCTTTTCAAACTTTCATATGGATATTCAAACTTTAATGTGCTTATGAGTCACTGGCAAATCTTTTAAAAATGAAAATCCTGTTTTAGTAGGACTGAATGGGGTCTGAGATTCTGCTTTTCCAACAAGGTCCCAGGTGAAGCTGATACTACTGGACCATCCAAAGAGCACTTTGAATAGCAAAGCTTTGAAAGACATCAGTTAGGGGATTGCTATCTGCTCAGGGTTCATAAAGGGCTAGGCCCTGCTTAAGAGGTGCTCACAGTCCAGCTGGAAAGAGAAAAATAAGCTAATAAGGAAACTTGATCATTGTTATGAATATGGATTCAGTGATACAGAGATGAAGAGGAGTGAGAAATTCATTTTGCCTGGGCTGATAGGTATGTGAAGAGTGATAGGTATGTGAAAGAGGACATACATGATAATCAGAGAAAACTCTGATGAGAAAGTGATCTTTGATTTGGGCCTTCAGGACATGTAGGTGGTCTACCAGGTAGAGAGGAAATGGAAGTATTTACCCAGAAAGTAAGAACAGCATGAGTAGAAGCAGAGAAGAATAAAAATGCATAAGGTGTTGACAAAACTGTGTTCAGAACAAGAGTCCAGGCTGGCCCTGAAGAGGATCTCAGTGAACAGCCTTCAGATAAGGAAGTACCTTGTCTGTCATGCTTTGTGTTTGGCTTTTATTACATAAGCAAGATGGCTGCATTGAAGGTTTTTAAGTAGGAAAACAACATGATTAGGTATATGTGATTGGAAGATCATGCTGATGGCAGTTTGGAGGTAGGTTACAATGTGGATTCCATCCAGGAATCAAGCAAGGCTGCTAGGGGTGAGGATCTTGGGTAGGATGGGAAGAGCGGAAGCTGAGGAGAGGGAGAGCTGACTTGCACCAGCCCTGAGAGTCTATTGCAGACGTCCGTCTCTTCCCAACTCCATGTGTCATCACGTTGGTTGCTTGAAACTGGCCATACTGGGAATATTTACACTATGAAAAACAGCAAATGCCAGAAGTGTTTCCCTAAGGGCCAGTGTTAAGCATTTACCAGCACACCATTGAATGGAAAAGACTGAGGTAGACAAGTATGAGCCGCAAGGAGGTGACTTATTAGGTAAGTCAAAATAAAGGATAAGAATGAGATAGAGATAACATGCCCTCATTTGGGCAATTCAGTAAAGTAATTTTTGTATGCAATAAATACTTACTGAGGGCCCACTGTGTGCCTGGCACTGTTCTGAATACTTGCCCTAATATGCTTATTATATTCTACTGATATGGTGTCATTAAGTGAGACAGGGAAGGTAGGGAGTGCAGAATTCTTTTAATTTAGGATATGGACGGTATCCAGGTAGAGTTTTTTGGCCATCAACATTTAGCCATATTCTGTGCTATACTTCCTAAAGCATTTCACATGCAAATCTAATTAAATGTTTATGATAACTTTTAGGGCAGATGGGAGAGGTACCAGTTGGCCCGATAGGAAAAGCTAAGGCCCAGATATTTAAAGAGATTTGCTCAAAGTCACTGAGCAAGTTAGTGTCATTGTTAGCTAGTGTCAGCCTAATTCTGGGGCTCTGACAACTAGCCTAGGCTCCTCTCTGTCTCCAGTATCCACTCTGCTGTCTGCTTACTGATTAGTACTGATGACATAATGAGACAGTAATCAAAACCTTCCCCTCCCTCCTGATGCCATTTTCACCCTCAAAGTGCTTCCACAACTGTGAACTCAGTTACTCCTCACAGCCATAGGTGCTACTCCACGGTGTTCATTTGGGCTTGTTGCTAAGTGCAGTTTGGCTGAGGAGTCACCGGATCCCGCTATGTGGTTGCTCTGATTATGCTAATAGTGGTTTTGCCTGGTGTTGCAGTTAGAGAACAAGCATCTCCCACTCTTGTTTCTGCTTCCTCTGTTGCTGCTTCTGAGTCCTTTGTCTCAGTCCTTTCTGTCTTTAAATACATATCAAAACCTCAGTTTGTTAAATAATGATAAAAAAAGAAAATAACAGTAAAAAAGCAGTAAAATAGATATTGGATGCTGAAAACAATATCCATAAAATATTTTAAAAATTGAAAATATACCAGACATGTCTAAAAATTATAATATTATAAATATTAAGTTTATAATATAATATTAAAAAGAGATATGTAGGGTCTAATGTAACAGATTTAGGACTTAGAGTTTCCAGTTAATTGCTCAAGGGTCAGAAGTTAACAAAATAAAATACTTCTCATGTCTGAGATTAGAAAATGCCTCTCCACAGGCATTTATTGACACCAACACAAAACAGAAATCATTTTCCAAATGGCATATCACACAAACTTTCCAAAGTGCAGCTACTTTCACATAACTAGCTTTCCCTTTTTCTTTTGTAAAGGCAATTTTTTTGCACGCACATGAGTATATGTCTGAATATATATTTATATATGAGACTATATATATAGATATGAGTGTATCTAAAGCAGCTACAGTAGTGTTGCTTGGCTGAGTGGGAGGTGATACAGGACTGTGCTATTAGTGAGCGGGAGGTAGGAGGTGGCTATGACTGATGGGCAGGAGTGTGAGGTAATTGCAGGGTAATACTGTCTGTAGGTATTTTTAGATGACACCAGAATGAGATGATGTTGGTTGGTGGTGATGGTCTTTCTTCTTCTAGAGCACAGTGATGAAACATACGTAATAAGAACATAAGGATTGCCAAGTTGGAGCAGACCTTTTCCCCACCCAGACTAGAACTATGGATGATACAGGCATCAGCAGCTGTGTTGTGGGAGAGCAGGTTTTTAATCTTCCTTGGCATCCACCATTGATGTTAGGTGCCTTGCCCTCGAAATCCTGGGTTTCCCTTAATAAATCACTGGAGATGTGTCATCTTTTAATCCATTTCAGGCTTTTAAATAAATGTTTATATATGCGTATTTCTTGGACTATTTCTTGGGAGAATATGTTTTTTTTTTGGTTTGGCAAGTTTGCTATCCACTGTGTTGAGTAGAATATCTTTAATTTCTCTTCAACTCATTTTTCCCCCAAGTTTTTAGGATGTATGTTAGTTATAGTGTTCCGGAATTCAGTACATTATGTAGGATTTTTAGATTATCATTGTGTTTTCCCCATGACAAATATAACAACTATAATCAAGTGAAATTATGAAGATGAAAATGTTCTAGAAACTGTAAAGTTTTATAAAGTGATTATAACTTTTAACTGTTACTTTTAGTCACGTTCAAAACCTGAATCTTACCCAACTTACATACAAACACTTTCCATCCACATCCTGGTCATTTTGTCAAAATCTACCTAGTTGTGTGACATCGTGTTAAAGTCCCAACGCTACTTCCAACAGAGGAGGCACCTTTAGACTTTCGTCCTCGAGAAGAATAAGATAATTAAAAATATTTATTAGGCTAACCATTCTTAACTTTTTCAGACCACATCTGCCATCCATCTCAGAGATGGACAAGGCCAACACTCTTTCATCTGGAAAGCAGGTATTTGAGATACAGATTTTCGAATCCCTTTTATGTTTTCTTTTAATATGGGACATAAAGTATTCAAGAGAAATTTAGACAAATAACCATATTAAAACAGCACTTTAAAAAGCAATTTACTCATAAATATCAGTCATTGAAGGGCACTTCAATTAATCTGGTGATGTATTGATATACTTACTCCTTGTTGCACTCAAGGATTGCTTGTTTTTACATATAATCTTCCCTTAGCTTTGTTTGGCAAACAAAATGATAGCTCGTGTGTGTGTGTGTGTGTGTGCAAATTAATACTTAATGTAGTTTTAAGATTTCAAAAAAAAATATTTTCCTGTGTTTTCCATCTCAGAAAATGGCACCTCCTTCCTAAGACTCGTGTAGAACGTAAGAGCCCTACCGCCTCACATTCTGTCACTTCTGGACCGCGTGCAGCCCATCCACTTCCCCCATCTGTACTCCTTCACCTTCGGTCTAAACTGTGATACTCTCCTGCACGGGCTCCAGCAAATCTGACTGTTTCATAAGACAGGTGTGCCTTGGATTGATATTTAACCATGACAGGAAAATATGTAGTGGAAGAGACATACAATTCCAGGAACATCAAATAGTCAGAACATAAAACTAGGGTTTGAGTTCTGACTACTTCTTATCAAATACATCAGCTTGACCTATTATATGAGAATTCTGAGCCTCCCTTTCATTGTTCCTCAAAGAAGGCTGATGATGATACCTGCCTGATTATAGGGTTATAATAAAAATGTAATGTTATGATGGATGTAAAAAGGTTTTGATAAACTGAAAATAAGCTCTATACTCATTAGTTATTATTGTCATTAAGTAGTAATATAGACTTTTTATACCATTGGCAATTACTAGGGCATTTGATTATAAATTTAGCACCCGCCAAATGCTCTCCTAAGACATTTGACAGTTAAATAAACATGTTGATTATCTGTGAAACTGGGGACTTTATATTCTGTCCCTGTACAACGTCAAGCAAAGTATTTGAACTCTATTACTTATATCATTACACAGAAGTTCCCTAAATAACTTTTGGTATATGATGGCCTCTGCTTTTACAGAGTTTTGACATAGAAGCGACCCATCAGAAGGACCGTTCTCTGACTCCCGTAGAAATGGGTGAAAGATAGGAGCACCTGAGCTGTTTGTTGTGAGACAGCATCCCTCTTGCAACTTTTGCGTGAGAAAGTCCTCCTTGGTTCTAATTCCAGGAAAAGTTGGACTACCTGGATTTGAATTCTTGCCTATTACAGGAAGTGGGACTGCTACAACTCAACATTCTTGCATTTTTGTCAGATTTATCAGAATATTTATAGCCAAATTTTGTCAAATTTATCAAAATGTCTGTCCAATCTATTCAAAGATACATAGGAGCATCTTTGCCTTGAGATTGTTCTTAGTTGAGGAGAATGTCTAGTTTGCTTTAAGTTACGTTGTGTATTAGCATGTAAGTTGCTTTAAGTCCTTTTGGAGTCAATGGGGGTATAAATCTTAAATATATAAAAAACTTTTCTTGAGGCAAGAATGTTATATGATTCCTGTTTCCTATGTCTTAGTGAGTAATCACACAGTGTGTATTCAATTTTATACCTCTTCAGGACTCAACCTAACATGGAGAAAATTGAACACATTGTGTAGTGAGTTGCTTTACGATAAAGCTTTATTACCTAAAAAAAAATTCCCATATTTCAGAAGACTTTCACAGTTAAGCCCTTTCATCTCTTTCGGTTGCCCCTCTCCTCCCTGCCACTTTCAAAAATCACAAACATTTTGGTTTTTATTCTCTGCTTCCACAGAAAATTCACAGATATGCTTTTCATATCTTATCAGTCCCAGACAGGGTGTCTTGGCTGCACCCTGGCTCTTCTAGTGGTTTCTCTGAAATCTAAGCACCCTCTGGGAGCCTGGTGACAGGGGGAGGCAGAGCAGGACCATGCTCGTTGTACTTGACCTCTTAAGAGTCAATGTGAGCCGGACTTTCATGTCTCACTAACAGTCTCCCATGGCCACATTCTTTTAAGCATTTGTGTTTTAAGTAAGATAAAAGAGAATTTAATCCAACTTGCATCTTACCATGGCCAATCTTGTCAACTTTTTAGATTCTCCTTTCTTGTGTCAAAGGATCCAAAGTCCATTTAAGACCTATCTTAAAAATAAGCTACATCCCATCTGATGTTTAGATATAATAAAATACTATAACCACAGAGATTTTTTATTTATTTCATTTAGTTCTTTAAACAATTTTAGAACAATATACTGAATACTTGGGATACAAAACATATAAAACATTATCCTTACCCTTAAAGAGCATCTATATAATGGCTGCCATAGCCCTAAATACCTGCTATATAATAACCACCCAAGTTTAATATTTGCTATATATAAAAAAATAAGTACCCAAACAATGCCTCTTATTGTTGAATTAGATGTTTTGGTTTGTATAAATGTTGGGTTAGTATAGCTATAGTATTTTATAGAAAAGGAATTAAAAACCTACATTCCTATGTTTATTGTTTCATGATGTCCTATCAGGGCATTTAATAACTCACTAGAATCTGCATTTGAGTTTAGATTATTCCTCTCAACAAAGAAATATTCATACCATCCCATTAGTACAAATTGAGTTATCCTTTTTGTTTTTTCCAGAACAGAATGAATGGAATAAAAAAATTTAATCCCTTTTTAGAGCATGACAAAATTTCCTCCAAAAGGCTCAGTTGTTATAAAAGGTACTCTTTGAACGGTACCATATCTATCTGTTAGGGTTGGGAGTGGAAGACAACTCTTGAGAGTGACTCATTGAGAATGAGCAGTACCCCCTCATCCATCCAATAATGGTGTAGCCTTCAGAGGCAGGAAGGATTTTCTCAAAAGAACATTGTTAAGAATGTGCAAGGCATATTTAGGAGACGAGTCTCACTTGTGTGGAAGATTTGTTTAAAGACATAATAAATTTGAAACATAGAGTCATGGATTTAGAAGATTGCTCCAAGATGAGATAGTTTTGGAGTTTGTATAGACCTTTTTAGATTTCATGCTAAACTTTAGTAAATGTGACTAGTGGAAATAATCAGTAAAAATAGGATATTTTGTATGAGTGGTATAAGCCTGTTTAATTAAATGAACATAGAGAACCAAGCACTTTATTTTAATCACACCAAATTAGACTACATTGTTTTTACATCTTCAGATGACACTGAGCTGTGTTGGAACAGCATCCTGTAAAGGTTAACTGCTTTCTTGGTTTGCCCTATCTGGGCATCATAATTTTAACTGTAGTAATTAACCAATCATCCTAACTATTTTATCCATTTCAGATGTAAAGATAATAGTACTTGGAGCATTTTTGAACTCAGAACTTAGGACAACAATATAGACTGTGTATAATGAATGGATCTACATGTTGAAATAAAATACAAATTTACTTGCAGTTACACAGTTCATTAAAACTTATATCTAACAATTATGAAAACTGTGGAGTGATTATTTTCTTCTGTGTGCTCCATTCTGGTCTGTGCCTTCTAATCTCAGAGCCCTAAGTTTTATTTATAGAATACTATGATATTTCTATTTATAATTACTCAAAATTTACTTTTGTTTACTAAATCTCTACCTGGTATGGTTAAGAGTATGGGCTCAGGTTCATTGCCAAGCTTGGCTAATTACTAGCCATGTGATGTGGGGCTAGTTATTCAACTTCTAAGCTTCTTTCTGTATGCAAACTGTGAATCCTAATAGCACTTAGCTTATTGTGTAGTCATGAGAATTGATGAGTAGATACATAGATTTGGTACATAGTCAATATTCAATAAGTGTTAACTATTATTAGTAGTAGTATTAGTACTAGTATTATCTACAGAAAATTAATGACCTCAAGCCCTGGAAATGCTTTCCCAAAATGCCTACAATTTGCTACTTATAACCATGAAAAAGGTCTGAGCAGCCCAGGGGTCTCCTCTTTCATGATTTCACACCATTACCATTGCTACATGAGCTATTCTGTGAACTTCCATTTGTAATTAAAGTCATCTTTTTGCCATTTGAACCTCTGCACAATTTCTTCATAAAACTATGCAGTCTCTTGAGATCATGAAGTTCTGTATTCTTCTGGACAAGACACCCCTCCATAGAGAAGCTAGACTAAGATAACTGTTTAGTCATTTTGGGAAATTCTCATTTAACCCCATGTCTCTAAGAGCTAGCCCTCCATTTGCAGCTAGGCCTTTAAGTTACTGTATTATTCAAGTAATAGGTTTTGACATCTGCTCTACTGTACATACTCAAATGAGGTAATTTACTGACCCTGCTTTCAGCAGCCTTCTATTTTGGTGTTTGAGTCAGACTTTCTATTTTATGCAATAATTTGCTAGGGCAGCACAATGCCTCCCTAGTCTCATCCCACATTCTCTAAGAACTTCTCCTGTGTCCTGTTGAATTTCAAACTGCCTTGGATTATCTCATTACTTTTTAATTAAAGCTCATTGATTCATTCAGGGACTTCTAATGTATATGGGAGGGACACAGAGTGAGGGTGGAGAGAGCTTATTTGTAAATTTTCAAGAACTCCCAACCTGCTCTCACCATTCGCCTCCCTCTTTATCCCATTATCTCTGTCACTTCTGGGAACAATGTAGTTACTGGTTTATTTTTGTGGTCATGAGGAGATAACCATTTCCCCATATTAGCAGGGCACCTTCTGTTCATGTGAAAATGGGGCCATGGAGGGAAGAAAGGCCAGTTGATGGAACGAGCCCCTCTGCCAGTAAATTTAGACTATTATATAATAAGCTAAAAATTCACTTCTGAAAGTGTAGGTGAGAAGCAAATTTATACTTATGGTACCGTGACTTGTCCTGGGCCCAATGGAGTCATGCAGGGCACTTGCTGTCCATTCATCTCTAAGGTGGATGGCTCTGCTTATAGTCTCTGGGTCAACATTTTGAGCCCTTGGTGATGTAAGCCCGGGGACAGGACCAAGGGCTGCAGATCACCTTTTGACTCTTTTTCTGAGGCCTTAAGTAGACAAAAGCCACACCTGCAAATTTCTCTGGGATAAGCATTTCTCTTCTTTGGGCTTCTATTGAGATTGGTCAGGGTCAACATTTTTAACCTGCTTAGGAGCTCTATTATTTGACTGAATAGTGTTTTGAGGTACTGGTCTGAATCTTCTTGAGGCTACACCTTTGGCTTAAATTTTAATACTATGTTTTCTTGAAAGTATCCTAGATTTGATCTTTGCCCAGAATCCATCCCTTAATTTTAGTATCATAGGTTGTCTGGAGAGGCAGAAAGTGTTTAAACTCAACAACTATTGGCTCTGTCTTATTGGCCTTTCCTTTAGCCCTTCTCTCTCTGCTTACATTTCTCTAAAAACAGCAGAAAAAGTGAGGTTGCATGTTCAACATTCCACCTGGACAGATCACTGAGTTTATTATTTATGTTTCCTAATTCTCATGTTATCATAGGGGACAGTGTGGCTAACACCCCTGCCACTCCATTACCAAGGATTCTCTTTCTTCCAGGTTTGGGTAATATTGTCTTCACTTTTCTGTTACTTAACATATTATATTCTTCAAGCTTTCACCAACACTTTCCCTAAATCCTTCTAGCTTCTGCCCAGTGCCCATTTACAGAGCCACTCTCACATGTTAAGCTTTAGTAATGGTAGCACCCCATTCTTGGTGCCGAAATCTGTATTAGTTACTGGTTGTTGCATAACACTTTACCATAAAACTTTTGATTTAAGTAATACTCATTTATTCTTTCACAGAGTTTCTGTGGGTCAGGAATCCAGGAGCAGCTTAGCTGTTTGGTTCTGACTCAGGTCTCTCATTAGGTTGTAGTCAAAGTCAGCCTGTACAGCGGTTGTTTGGAAGCTGGACATGGCTGGAGAATCTGCTTCCAGGATGTGACACTCATGTGGCTTTTGGGTGGAGGCCTCAGTTCCTAAGTACATGGACCTCTCCATAGGGCTACTTGAGTACTCATGATATAGCAGCTGGCTTCACCCAGAGGGAATGATTCAAGTGAGGTCAGGGCAGAAGCCATAATGCCTTTGGTAGTCAAACATCTTTATTTCTTCAATAATCTAATGGTTGTACAAGTCAGCCCTGTTTTGATTGTGGAAAGAGACTAACTAAGGGTATGAATACCAGGGGTCAAAAATCTTTGGGAGATATCTTGAGGGTAGATGTAAAAGGAGGTAACACAAAGATTACCAATAATAGGAAGCCAAACAATGCTGTCCTGATAAAACAGCTCTCCAAAAAATAAAACAAAGCAAAAAATCCTGATTTGTATTATTTATCAGGGTGCAAAACTCCCACTAGAGCCAATTTTAAGCTACCAATGCTTTAACAACAGAGTTGCAAAATACTTAACAATTAAATCTTATGAGATAGTAAAGAGCCAAATCCAGGATGCCACTGCCCCACCCTGCCCTGCACCCACCCACACACTGGACAGGATGCAGTACAGAGAATGGATCTGAGTACAAGTAGACATAGGACTGGATCATTTAGGTGGCATAGAATGAAGAACCTGGGAAAACAATAGGGAAGAAAGCATATTAGTGATGGCCCTGGATGAGGGGTAAGGACAGGAAATGACTGCACATGGGCACAGGGTTCTTCTTGCTGTAATGAAATGTTCTACAACTGGATTTTGTTGATGGCTATGCAACCTCGTAAATTTACTGAATATCCTTCTTTCTTTAAATGGAGGTAGTAGGATTCCATCCTGATCTCTAACTCTACCACACCATGCTATTATGGGAAATCAGAGAAAAAGCTACCTTCTGTGTTGTGTTTGATATTTTAGACTTTAAGGTGGCCTATAAGATCCCCATCTGTTGCTGTTCACAGCCCTGTATAATATCATCCCTTAGAGTTTGGGGAGGACCTGTGACTTGCTTCTAACTAATCATATATGACAGAAATGGTAGAGTGTCCTTGCTATGAATCTTATAGCCACAAGGAAGTAAATTTTGTCAATAACCTGAGTGAGCATGAAAGTGCATTCTTCCCCAGTCAAGCCTCCCGACAAGAATGCAGCCCAGCTGACACACTGATTGCAACCATGTGAGACTCTACATAGAGACCCAGCTAAGCCGTGCCTGAGTCTGAGTGTGCTGTTTGTGACCATTTTTTATACTCCAATAGAAAAAGAATAAATCCTCCTTATATCAAAATTTATGGTTGTGTTTATGTTCTATGTTTATACTATTATTATTTTATGAATGTGTTTTATAGCTGAGTGTCTTCTTTCTAATTTTTAAGAAAACTTTCCAGCATAAATAATATTCTTGTTTTTTTTAACTGTGTTTTTATGTGCCTGCCACTAACTTATTTCCAACTCATCTCCAACTCTCTATAAAAATAAAATGTAAATCTATTATCAATATGATCAAACACATCACAAAAATGGTCAATTAAATTGGTGCTGTTGAGAAGCATGATTCTATTCTGAGTCTCTCTCCTCGGCCTGATCCTGGGGAGCTTTTTGGTTATTATCTTCATCATTTGATTCCTAAATTGTTATGATTTAATTGTTATGATATGTGGTGTTAGTATTATATTTCTTTTTTATTTATCATATTGGACAGCCAGTGCATACCTTCAAACAGAAAATATATGTTACTTTTTGGACATTTATTTTTTATTCTTTCTCTCTTTTTTAGAGAGGGTAATTGCTTCTTTTTTTATTTTCTCCTTAAGTGGAAAAAACTTTAAGTGCTTCTTGCCTTCTTAAGGACTTTATTCCTACAATTATATCCTGGGTTTGTGGAGTGCAAATCAAGTTCCTAATCTGATTTTCTCTTTAGATTTCAGCATTTTAGTATCTGCTAAATCAGTTATCATTCATCTGTCTGCCTTCCAGCTTCCAAAATGGTTTCCCTCCTCCTCCTCCTCCTTCTTCTGTGCTTAGTTCTTTTTAAAAGTCACTTTACTGTCATGTCAGTGCATTTTTGGGAAGAGAAGCACATAAATTGTTTGTTCATTCTAATATCTTTAACCAGAATCTGACCTCTCTACATTTAACTTTCCTGTTATTCTCTAATAATAGTCATATGAGGTAAGCAGGAAAGATATTATTGTCCTTCTTTTACTGACAAAATGTTTGAGAGTCAGAAAGCTTAAGTGACTTTTGTAGGATTACTAAAAGGGTTATAGCATATGCAAATCTCAGTAGTCATATTTGTTGTTCTTTTCACTTATAGCATATTGCTTCCTAATTCTGACCAATAGACTCAGTGGTTAGAAAGTTCGGAAGTGGCCTTCTATCCCAGTATTTCCCAAAATGCACCCACAGAGCACCAGTCCCAGGAGAAGCTCTGAAAAAGCACTCCATAATCAACCACATTAGAGAAACACTCTACTCTAATGGATTCTCTTAATTTGATTACACCATTAATTGTAGGAAATAATTATTAAGATTTAATAACAGATTTTAGTGGACCTGTAGATAGAATGGAGAAGAAGCATTATATTATTATATGAAACACATAGAATTTGAGAAATGTAAAATTGTTTTTAAAAGTAAATCTTAGAATTGAGCAAACAATGTATCTTCTTTCCATAGTCATTCACATATTAAAGGCTGGAAATGGTAATAAGGAAATCTGTCCAGAATATTTAATTCAGTCTCTCTCAAATAAGTTTGGCCATGCAATCCCTTCTTTATTTAACACCTATTAATATTCTAAGTAATTTGTTTATATTATAACTATTTCATTGAGCTTCTGCTCCTTGTATGGCACTGTGCTGCTTGCTGGATATTGGCATGATAATGAAGCAGTCCTCATAAGGTTTAAGCAGGTGTGTAGTCCAGCTCTCATAAGATTTAAGTAGGTGTGTATTTAACAGAGGTTTTAATCTAATCTAATCAAAAAATGCAAAATTAGTAGAGTTTACTCTGAGGATCTGACATTCAAATTAAAACCAGACGGAGGAGTATGAGTTACTTAGCTTCTTGTGGGAATGGAGCCTGCAGAGGGCAAAGAGCATTCTAGGAAAGTAGCTTCAGACTGTTCATTGAGAAACACCATGCTAATCAACCTCCTTCACTTAACAGATAAGGAGAGTGTAGCCTAGAGAAGTTAGAACAAAAGAATGTCATTATTGAACGGAATCTTAGACATCTAGTTCAATATTATACCCAGCACACAAGTTATCTTGAACACATCCTAGATAAATAGATTCCCTCCACCTTTGGAATTATGTAAGTGGTAGGATACCACTTCTTAGAGGTTAAAAAACAGCTGAGTCAATCTCTTTTGGAGATCCATAAAATATTAAAAGGGGAAAAGACCAAGACAGGGTCATTTTACATTGATTGTATTTACACTAAATAAATATGTTTTCAAACACGCATAAAAACACCGAGGAAACACAATGATAGAATATATAGTGTCATGCAGAGAAAATGCAAGAAGTCTTACTTGAGGCTGTTGTGAATCAGATCAGTGTGTACTCCTGAACCTCAGCCTACCTATCTGCACCCTATGTCTGCACCGGAAAGTTCATTAGCTCTTATCCCATAGGTTGAACTGATAATGTAGCATCCCCATATTGGACTACCGTTTAGAAACATCTAGAACAGGTCCTCTCCCTCTTCTATAAAAAAAGCCCTTTTCATATGTGTAAATACTCACTCTGGGTCCCCGCAGTTGAAATGTCTCCATGGCTTTAGAATTCCTCAGATTCCGCTTTCTAGCACCTTCATTCTCCTGTTTCATCCCTGACATCCCTGGAAAACCTAGAGTTTACATTCCTTTGGCACTATGAAGCCAAATGTGTGTATGTCAATACAGTGGCATGGTAACTTTCTGTTTATTTAAATGTTAAGTCCTCAGTGAACCATTTCAGACCCCTTTGACTCATTTCATCCTGACAGAATTTCCCTCATTACAAGCTCTATCCTGTCATCACCTTCCAATAATACATTCTTTCTGTCAGTAGAGTGAGTTGTTTCAGCAAAAAAAAAAAAATAATTAGTTTGCATGTTATTCTGGGTATTTAGATGGAATGTGTGTATCCTGAGCCTGTATTTTAGCCAGTCTGATGTGCCCATGGACTACATATGTGCCAGTTACTCAAGATGAGCCAAAGATGCTTGAGGGAAGTTTTTGACAGTTTTTTGGAACTTCCCTGACTCTCCCTGTCTAGTTTCCACTTGAACCCTTCTCTTGTTTTAGACTTGCTATGTTTGTAGTTTTCACCTGACTCTGACTCTGAATATTTACTTAAGAATTAAAGAAATATTAGTTGATTGATTGGATCTTATTTCTTTGACTTCTCCTTCCAATGATCTCACATGAGATATCCTTTCCCTCATTTTGGCCTCTTGAAACATTTTCCCTGATACCCTTCTTGTATGTGGTCCGGGCAAGGCTCCTTTTGCCACTGCTGAAGGCAAAAATGCACAGCTGAAGTACCTGGGAAAACTAGTCATTAGTCCTAGAGAGTTCTCCATCACACCTAAATTCCTGGGACAGTTCTCATCGGAGACATGCAATTGTTGCACAGTATGAATAAATATCCCCAACATGCGAGATCTTCCTGAGGGCTTATAGAAGAAAGTCCAGGCCAGGGTCTCTATCTCTGAGCTCCATGGGAAGTATCACAGCCCCAAGAGACAATGAGTAAATTTGGTGGTAATTTTTTGGAAGACTGAATAATTGTTCCTTCTCCTTCTCCTTCTCCTTCTCCTTCTCCTTCTCCTTCTCTTTCTTCCTTCTCCTCCTCCTCCTTCTCCTCCTCTTCCTCCTTCCTCTTCTCCTTTTTCTTCTTCTTTCGCCCCCTTCAGGGCCTCCCTCTCACAAGTGTAGGCAGGGTGTCTTTCCTGGTTCCATTGGATATGACCTTGGTCCTATGAACTGCATTGGCAAGTAGAGGTGATGCACCAGAGGCTTCTCCTGTGTTTGCCTGGAGTGCTTGGCCTCTTGCACTTTGGCCATCGTGTACAGAGCAAACCCCAGGTAACCAGAACAAGAGACTTGAAAAAGACCTGAACCTGACCTGCCACTTGGAATAAAGCTGTCTCACAGGTGGGCTGGCAAGAAAAATGTTCTGTTACAAATTACTGAGATTTTGGAGTTGTTTCTGGTGCAGATTTATCATAGCAGAAACCTGACTGATAAGATCCTATTTTATACCATCTCTTTAGTATGATTGTCTTCAAAATAATTGCTTTTATTACCTCCCCTGAAAATCTTTGTTACCAGTTGAACTACATTCTCAAAAAAGATGTATGGCAGTCTTAACCTCTGGTACCTCAAATGTAAACTTATTTGGAAATAGGGTTTTCATAGATGTAGTCAGGTTAAAATGAGATTAGGGCAAACTCTCATCCAATATTACTGGGGTCTTTCTAAATATCATCATACTGGGCAACCTAGCCAGGGACACAGTTCAGTGCACAGCACCGTATGTTCCACAAGCCTAAAACATGTACTCCCTGACCTTTCAGAGAAAACATCTGCCAGTTCTGGTCTAGACAGCAGTGCTTGAGACTTCTTCTCCTGTCCTGTGGGGAGTCCATTATCTTCCCTAAGTTTTCTGCAAACTCCCAAGGGGCTAATGTTCCCAAGATCTTCTCTGATGTGAGTCCTTGTACTCACAAATGAATTATCTCAGCATCTCACACATGCTCCATCAGTTCAGCACTATTCCCACAACGGGAGAATTCTAGCTGTACTCCTTGGTGCTCATAGCCATTCCACAATAAAACCCACGTTAGGAAGCGTTCTTCCAGAACTGTGTGTAGGAGTCAGGCTTTGAGGACGTGGAGAAGGCTTACATCACAAAATGGAAAGAACTTAACATCGATCACTGGGCATCCTCCCATCTTTCTTCCTTAAAAAGTGCCTTGGCCACATTGGCAAAGTTAGGTGGCAATCTCTCACCATTCTTGTCTCTTTTTTCCTTCTCTTCTTCCTCCTATCCTCCAAATTTCAGTTTCTTCACATTGTTGAGTAGCAGAGTTACTTCTTAAAGATTTCTTTGAGCAAGTCTATGATAAGTTTCATCATTTATCCCCAAGAGACTCATCAAGTTTTTATTTTTCCTAAACAAAACTGTGTAAGATCTTCTTAAGAATTCTGTTTCTAACCTTAAGATAATAATTTCTTTTTATCTCAATACTAAAATGTCATGGGTGGTGAACGGCCACCCTCTCTATGATTACTCACTAGCATCTTGTCATAGTTTTGACATTTCTATAATTGGAGTTATTTTTAGTTATCTATTATGTATCTGTAACACAGTATGCTAGATATGAGATCTAGAAAGCAATATCTCATTTAATTCTTACCCAACTCTGTTGGGTAAATCCTTGTTTGACCATTTTGTCAATGAGAATATTGAGGTGTAAATGCCCTTGTGTCCAAAGTCACATCTCTAGTAAGTGAAATTTGGACCCATTTTTTTGCTGCTAATTTTCAAGCTGTTTTCACTGTGCCACAGTTTTGAACTGGCCAAGCTTCTATTGAATACCATATACAAACGGAGAAAATATAGCATTTTCTGTGGAGCAAGAAAATAAAGAAGTATTAGTTGACATTTTTAGATACTTTCAACTGTTGAGCCAGATTGTGGGAAATGGGGAAATGGCAAACATCATATTTCTGTCCCAAACAGGATAATAAACCACGTAAGTAGTTTTCCTTAGGTTAGTGTATGAGGCAGGTATGGGGGAAAAATAAGACAAACAACCTTGTGGGCTTCAGCGAGGAAACACTTCAAAAAATACCATTTGATTAAGAGACAGCCTGCATGATTCAATGAGGAGGCGGAGGTATTGCCTTGGGAAAGCATCAGATAAAGCAATACTAAATGCCTGTAGAAGTGTTGTGGGTCTGAGGGCTAAAAACAGCTTGCGGAATGGCAAACTTTCTGAAAAACATGGCAACAGCAAGTGTCCGTAAATGGCAACTTCACTCTCTGTGGATGAGTGGGAAACAGCAGAGGGTAATTTTTAGATTGCTTGTTTTTTTTTTTAATGTGAGTGGAGTGAAGTGATGCCACTGGCAATATTAGGAAGAATGAGAATGTGTTGGTGACGAAAGAACACTTATGAAAATAGAATAGCACCAGGACGTGGTAGCCTGGTGGAGATCATTCGATGACTAAATGGGGAATAATGTTGATACCTGAAATATAGTGCTGTCAGCCGATTAGCCAGAATAGACCCTACTTCCTCTGCAGCACATGGATGTAAACAGTGTTTTCATACAGTGTTGTCAAAAAGAGGCCTTTCTGAGTTTCCTTCATTATCTTTAGATAATGGAAAATCTCAGTTAAACAGAGTGTTATACACAAATGGATAAAACAGAGAGCCCAGAATGCAGTCAAAATGGGGACCAAAACACTTCACGCATGGCTAGAATACAATGTTGATAAGGCACATGCTGTAAGACAAGATCTTAAAATTCAGTTGGGATTCAAAAGCAGAAGCGGTCACATCTAATTGAAGGGCCATCAGGCATGACTCTGTGGTGGAGATCATGTACAAATGGAGCTTCAGGATGGTAATATGTTAACAGGTGAAAATTAGGAGAAGTATCCGGATGTCAAGAACATCAGTGAGTATAAATACAGCATCAAAAGTCTTCAAGGTGTTCCTGGGGAATAGCTGATGGCTCACTTTGGCCAAAGTGGTAGGTTTTCAAACTTTGGCCTGTATTAAAACTCCTTTTTCTTCATTTTCCAAATGACAGGTTATGCTGAACTCCAAAATATAATATAAATCAAATAATCAAGCTGATCTGGTTAGTGTGTGTGTGTGTGTGTGTGTGTGTCTGTGTGTGTGTTAGAGAGGGCAACCAGAAGGAGTGCATAGTGTTCCAGGGTTGCCATAACAAATGACCACAAAACTTGGTTAACACAACACAAATCCATTTTCTCACAGTTCTAGAGGCTTGAAGTATAAAATCAACATGTTCGCAGGGCATACTGCCTCCTAGGGTTGTAGGGAAGAAGATTTCCTTGTTTCTTCCTAGCTTCTGGTGGTTTCTAGAAATTCTTGGTGCACCCTGGTGTGTGGCAGCATAATTCTAATCTGTCTTCATCTTCATTTGCCCTTTTCCTTATGACTTTACAAGTCTCTGCACCCAAATCTCCACCTTCTCTTCTTATTAGGACACCGATTGTTTGGCTATAGGGCTTACCCTAATCCAACATGATGTCCTCTTAACAAATTACACCTATAAAGACCCTTTTCCCAAATATGGTTGTATTCATGAGTACCTGAGGTTAAGACTTCACCTTGTTGTTTTTTTTTGGTGGTGGTAGTGGGGTGGAGAGACACAATTTAACACATAACAAGGAATTTCTTGAGATTCTGAGCTTCCTTGCTGCAACTACTCCAGTCTCCTAAAGTGGTCATTGAAACACTGAGCCTTAGGACCGCCTGCCGAGAACACTGAAAACCACTGGGCCAGCACCATTCCCACATCATTTGATCAATAGAATCACCTGAGGTCCTTATATCATGCAGAGTCCTTGAGCCCCAGCCCATTCTCCTGGATCAGAATCCTAGACTCTGTGTTTCTATCAAACATTCCGGGGCAGCATTATGATTGATTAGTCAAGTTCACAATAATCACTGAGTTGGAACAGAGGGACCCCTTGGAAAATAGACTGAAAGGGCAGATTGCCAGGCTGAGGAACAGGGATCTCAAGGAGAGCCTATGGTGAGCTTCTTCCTGGTGCTCACTTATCACATTGCATCTGGGAATACACAGGACAAGTCCCAAAAGCAGGTTTCTAGGGGTTCCTCCTCCTCAGGGAGGCAGTGCTGGGGCTTTTGGGTTCTAAGAGCCCAGACTGGATTTTACATGGTTTTTTGTCCTCTGGGAGCACTCCAGGGCTTGAGGGGGAGCACCCTTCCTGTGTCTAAAGAGTGCCCTGCATGACTGTGGTAGCCGGGGAGGCCCTGCAGGTGAGGCTGCTGCAGGCATCATTTTGCTGGCTGAGAAAGAAATGCCTGCTGCAGCAGCTGCCCTGTGCTTCCTCATTAGGGCTGCCTCCACCTTGAGCACACATGTGGGAGCGAGCAAGGGAAGTCAGCATAGGGAGAGAGGTGCCGGGCCTAATCGGTGGATGGGCCGCAGGGGAGGGAAGGCATGCTGATGGTGACTCAGAGTCAGCAAGAGGTGGATGTCACCAGCAGGAAGTTGGACTCAGGTGGCACTGCCAGGTACTTTTCCATTCTCCCCCATCGTAATCCCAGGGTCCAGGATGCAAAAATTCACAGGCCAAACTTAGCCTGTTTCCTAGAGCTGCACAAACTGTTTGGACTGACTTGAGCTGATCAAAATAAAACAACCGAAGAACCTGGCAGAATCCAGTGACTAATACACAGTCCTGCTTGTGCAGGTGGTTGTTTTGACGGATGGATTAGAGCAGGTGTTGGAGACCAACAGCCTCCCACTATTTTCCACCCTCAGTAATACGCTGCTTCAATCAGGAAAAGAGAAATAAAGATTCATGCCAGGTAACCTTTAAAAAATATAAGTGGTGCCATCGAAACCTCACAACAGATCTCAGAGGCAGTTAACCCACTTTATAGCGGAGGAGGCAGAGGCTGGGGAACATTTCCCTTATCAGAAGCTGCTGGTAAGATGCAAAGCTGTAATTTATCCCCCACTCTCTGTTGCTCCTAGACTTCTTAAGTTCTCGGCTACTTTAGGCTCCCTGTGTATCATCCTTCTCTACGCTGGCTCTGTTTTGCTTTCTCCTGTGCTCATCTGTGCACAGGTTGTTTATTCTGTTACAATGGCCTCTTCTCTCTACCTCTCCATGTTTTACCCATATTTCAGAATTCTATGCAATAAGTGAGCAAACATGAATAGTCCAGAATCAGTTCAAATTCCATTGCTGCCCTGGCTGTGTGAATCGAACATGTTTAATTTCTCTAAGTCGTCCTTGTTAATATGGAAGCATTGACAATTAATTACCCATAAGGTAGTTAAGCCTTCTCTATTTTTCAGGTCTACCCACTGTCCACAGTAGTGAGATATTAGGCATCCTGTACTGACCCCCTACATTTCTTGTTTCCTTCTCATTTCTATTTTCTCTCTTTTTTTTAATATTTTCTTGGAGATTTTCTTGACTGTATTCTCAACCTTCTATTGAATGTTTCTTTCAGATACTTATAATTGCCAAGACTATTCTTCTTATTTGTTTCCTCTTTTCATAGTATTCTCTCCTTGTTCGCTGGAGGCAAAATCTTCAATATCTTTCCTAAATCATGAGGATAGTAAATATAAGTTTGTTTATTTGTTCCTATTTGTTTGCCTGTTTGAATTTTTATTTCATGGTGAAAGTTTTCCTAAAAATGCCTATTAAACCTTAAATGTTAATTCGCGTTCAAGTTCGGGGCACTAAGAGACCAACAGAAAATTCTGTATCTAAGGATTGTATTGGTGGATAGCTAATGGGAGATTGAGTGTTGAATGAGTCATTTTGATAGGAAGATCTAGTAAATGTCATGAATTTTCTGGGAGTTATTCAGTTTTCCAAGGGAAAAGAAATCACCCAGTATTTTGCTTGGAAAGCATGTCTCATAGAGTGTTATAGGCTGTAGCAAAGAATTTGGGTACAATATTTTTAAGTGATCATATGCCTGTGGCATATAGGGACAAACGAAGAATCAGTTATATTTGGAGTAGTCCAAATGACATTATGTGCTTCATTCCTTACCGTTATTGCCCAAATATTCCTGAGGGATCCATTTTGTTTTTTGCAAAGAGACTCAAGGTTTTCCAATAGAACAAAAGATTAAAAACACAAAACAAAGCCATAACTGTCCCTGCCCATATACAAAACAAACAAACAAACAATAAAAAAGTTAAACACAAAACCAGCAGATGAGGAACTACCATCTGGTAGTTCGTGGAATTCATGGACCACTTAGAGTCTACACGGTGATAATGATAAGCTTCCTTAATATTGTTTTTGATATTTTATTTTGGAATAGCTTAATACAAAATAGCTTAATACATTTTCACACTAGTTCAGCATTATGGTTGGAAATTCTATATATATATGGTTAATTAAAATTAAGAAAACAAATTCATTGTTAACTAATGAAATCAGGTAATTCATAGGTAATTCTTATATACAAACAAGTGTTTCAAAACAAGATTTTCGTAAAGGAAAAGCATGATTACAAATAGTCTTGAGAGGGGTTAGAGGATAATAGTGAAGAAGACAGAGTGCCTGAGTTCAAAGCCTGATGTTCCACTTACTAGTTAAGTGCCCTTAGGGAAATGACTTAATATCCCTGAGACCTGTTCTCACTTTTACAGAATAGGAATAATAATAATAGAACTTACTTTACAGGATTGTAGTGAGTACTTGGGTGAAATTATTGTTATTATTTTGAGGACAAAATACTTAGAAACTCACTACTTTAGACAGCTTGGTGTAAGAAGGTGTCTAGTTGGTGAGACCAGCCAGGAACTTCTTAAACAACAGAAAAGTACAATGAGTCGGCATTAAATCAATCCATACTGGCAGTATTGAGAAAGCAGCAGAACTAAGATGAACTCCATATTAAATGGAGCTCATGAGCAGAAAGGTCCTGATGGGATTGAGCCTTGGATTTGGTCTTTAAACTACAGAACTTTAGAATAGGAGTGAATGTAGAAATCGCCCACTTAGCATCCTTCATACAGCCTTTCACATTCTTCAGCTGGTGGGAAGTAAGATAAGGAGGGACAGGAGAGAATATAAGATTGATTCATGAGAAGTTTACTTCTGTGGGCGATTGGTGTTCAGTCCTGCAGGAGACCTTTGAGAGACCAGCTGGAGTTGTTATATTTGAGAGGCCAGGAAGCTGAGGTATTTTTCTGTCCATTTTTGTTAAGCTATAGTTCTGGGGTTAGAGGCGTGCCTTTCAACAATTCCATCCTAATCCATGTGTGGGTCAGTCGGGCATGCTACTACATTGAGAGAAGGCCCTCAGGCAAAATCATAGGAGCTGCTAGTAAAAAGCTGTTAGTGTAATGGGAAAATGAGTGTAGTAGGTATATGGGTAGGGAAACAATAGCAACCATGGTCACTGGTACATGGCTGTACCTTGTGACATCAACAGCTTAGTCCTTTCGTCTACTCTGCACATGGGCAGAACATGCTCCTGAGACCAGAGACAGCACCCAGGAGGAGTACCAGCAGCTGACAGAGCAGCAGTCAGTGTGTGCGGGCACAGTGAGTGCTGAGGGGTGTGGTCAGAGACCCAGTGGTAAGGGACAATGTTCTGCCCTCTGCCTTTTATTCATCCTTACCCTGCACAACTCACCATACCCTTGGATCTCCTGAAGGTTTACAGATTCTCTGAACAAAACACTTGTTTTCTTACCTGAATGCCATTGCTCATGCTGTGACTTTTTCCTGGAATATCCCTCTTCCCTCAGGCTTACCCTACCTACTGTCCTGGTGAACTTCAATTCTTTCAAATCTCAGTGCAGCTGCCACTTCCTCTTGGATCCATTCCCAGCCTCCTGTGGGCAAAGTTGCATTGACGTCTAAGCCCACTTAATATGCTGTACATTTTCTTGGATAGGGCTTATTGTGCTGCTTTTGTTACACTCGTTTTCCTTGCCTATCTCCCCAAAAGATCAGGGAGCAAGTTGAGGGGAAGGATTTTTCTCATTCATCTTTATTTCCTAAGAACATAGCATGAGGCCTGACATTGTGTAAAGAATCAAAGACTGTGAATGAATAAACACATGAACGTCATGTACCAGAGCTCATATCTTTCTTAAGGTCTCCCAGCCAGCCAGTGGCAAAGCTGGAAATAGAATTCATGTCTTTTAACACCCACTCTTGGAGAAAGTGACTTTTTCTTTAGTATCTAGAAGGTAAAACAAAAATAAAAACAAAACACAGATATGAGTGTCATGGATGCCACGTGAAAAGAATTCACTAAATATTGTTTGTTTACTTTGGTGTAGCAGACCATGTGGTTGGTCCTGCTGACCCAGAGGACTTTGATGTCAGGGGTATACAGCATGGGGCAAAAGTAGGCTTACAGTGAGTACACAAAACACAGTTTGCTCTTGTATTATTATTTATTAATTATTATATTATTTTCCATACAAACAATGGTAAACCTACTTTTGCCCCATGCTGTACTTGGCATTGGAGCACCTAAGGTGCTGTGTGGGGGCTCTTTCTCTAGATGTCCAAGCAGAAAGAACCAGGTTGAATGAAGCTGCATTAAGAGGGAATAAGTTGTTTACTTTCTGTAACTTTCATTTGTTCTTTGTTGTTCAGATGGTTCTTAAAATACTTTCACAGGTGTGGCTAGTACAGTTCACTTTTTCAGTATAAAATGCCTTTCCAACTGAGCTCTGCAGGGCCTCTGACTGGTTTTTAATAGGCTTTCCTACAAAAGTCTCATTTGTTACTTTGGGTCATCAATAATGATCATTATAGGTGCTCCTTTGGGGTTCCCCAAAGGAAGTCCGGAGTTGTTGAACCCCCGCATTTCCTTCAACACAACTCCTCATTCTTTGAGATCAGCCTCCAGGAAGCTGCATTTTACTTGGGCCCAGAGCTTCATGTGAGTCCTCACAGGCCCGGTTCAAAATTCAACAGTGATTATCTGCCTAGCAGCCCAAAGATCTGAGTGGAGGGCATGATTGGAAGTTCAGGATTTATCAGGACAGCCTGCTGGTGGGCCAGCACAGAGCTGAAAGTTGAACCTTCAACTTGCCACGTGGCTTAGGTTAAAGGCCTAACCCTCAGCTCTATTGCTTTAGGTACCTGGTTGTCAGCAACAGGGGGCAGACCATCTCTTAGGAGGGTCTCACAGAATCTGAGTTCAAAATGACTGACAGATAGCACAGAATATATATCAGTGACTTTATATTGACTCACGTATCTCTCATGTATATTAGAAAGTGCATGTCATACTCTCTTTGTCAAATCCTAGAAAGCCAGATTCTAGTCAGAAAAGAATGATGAGCATAGAATCAGAGAAAGGGCAGTTTGCTGAACCATTCAAATGCTTTATGGCACCTTGCTGATAGCTCTGGTCCACCATCCAATGTGTAGTCAGGATGGCATTTTAAACATGCAAGTCCAAACATATCATCTCTTGGCCTAAAACCTTCCATGTTTTCAAATTGCTCTTGGAAAAAAAGGGAAAAAAATAACTTGTTCCATGAAGTCCAGTATGATTTTACTTCACCTTTACTCAAGCTTCTGGGCTCGCTGTCACTCTCCAAGTCCTCTTTCCTGCACTTCTCTTCCTGCAGTAGTTTTTCTCTCCCTTAGCCTAGTTAACTCCCTGTTGTTGATGCATGCTGTTGAGTCTGCTATGACCCCTGGAGACTCCAAAAATGACCGAAGTCCAAAATGTCCTGTCCGCAACAGCCTGGCACCTTCAGGCCTGTGGGATTGGTCCACCTCATATTGGGTCTTCCTCTTCTGCTGGCTCTATTTTCTGAGTGTTATTGTCTTTCCCAAGGAACCCTAACTTCTCCTGGTGTGCCTGAAGTAGGACAGCTTCAGTTTTGTCATTTTTGCCTCCAGTGATGTTTCAGGCTTAATTTGTTCCGGGACCTACTTGTTCATTTATCACATAAAGATAAAGAGAACTATTACAACAGTCAATGTAGGAGGTAAAAGAGAACAACAGAAGGGGAAAACCAAGAGCTCTCTAACAGAAGATTCAAGAAATAAAGTGGAAATTGAAGCCTACATTAGGAATGCTGAATGATTAACAAGGAAACATATTATCTGAGAGAATATGGAGAGAATAAAGGGAAGGTAGAAATGGTAAACTCCTCCTATTCTTTATTAACTTAGTGTAGCCTTCATTTTTTCATCTAATTTGCAACCAAGTTCAACCAATTCTGTGAGCATCCTGATCACCACTGTTTTGAACTGTGCATCTGATAGGTTGGCAATCTCTTCATCTCTTAGTTGTATTTTTTCTGGAGCTTTGATCTGTTCTTTCATTTGGGTCATTTTTTTTTGTCTTGACCCACCTGTTACATACTGAGGGGCAGAACCTTAGGAGTTCACCAGGGTGGGGTAACCCAGTCGCTGGGTTGTGACGCTGTATGTGGGGTAGGGGTCCAAGAGGGAACAATGGCACTTGCTCAGCTCTCTGACGGATTTGAGTCACTTCTCCCTCTTCCCACAAGCAAACTGGGTCCTTCTGGTGCTGATTCCTGGGTGGGTGGGCTTGTGTACATTGTAGGACACTGTGGGTCTCTCCAACAAACTCTCCTGTGAGGCTAGGGGTCTCTCCCAGCACCTCAACCCCCCACAGGTGTTTTCAATCAGTATTTTGAGGCTTTATTTCCCTGCTCTGGGGCCCTGAGTTAAGCAGTCTGTCTGGCTCCCCAGTACCACCCGGTTTGTCTGCGAGGGAATGTGGGACCACCTGTCCTCCAGTTGCCTTGTGCTCTGTGCCCCTCCACAACCTGCTGCCTCACTGGGTCTGCCAGCCACTGCTTGCACACCGAGGTCTGCCCCTCCTACTGGTTTGGATGAATGTATCTTCTTTAACTCCTTGGTTGTTGGACTTCCATACAGTTCAATTTTCTGTCGGTACTGGTTGTTTTTTGTTTTTAAATCATTGTCCTTGTTTTGGTTGTGTGAGGTGGCACAGTGTGTCTACCTATGCCTCCATCTTGGTGGGAAATGAATAAATAAAAGTATTCTTTATTAACATATATGTGTAATGCATACTCTCAAATCACCCACAGTTTTATTCATTTTTTAATGACCATTTATTAGTGCCTCCTATGGGTACTGGTGGTGCAGCAGAGCCGTGAACAAAACAGAGCCCATGTCCTCACAGGGCTCACATTGTAGCCTCTATGAAGGGAGACAGTGACAAAAATAAAACATAATATTATGCACATGCAGCATACATACATATACATATGCATAGGTAATACCTGAAACTAGTAAGTAGGATGGAGAAAACATAAGACATAGGGTATGGGGGAGGGGAAGCTGCTATTTTATATGCATGGTTATCAGAGAAAGTCTCCCTGATAGTGATTTTTGAGCACAGACCTGAAGGAAGTGAGGAGAGAGCTTTACATTTTCTGGAGGGAAATGGTTCCAGATAGAAGAAGCAGCAAGTGCAAGGACCCTGGGGTAGGATTATGCTTTGTCTATTAATTTGTAACATTTATCCCAAATATTACTTGTAACAATTATAGATTCATAGGTACTATTGTTCCTGCCTTCCTTTATCAGGAGCTATCTAAGCTTCCTGAGAGCTGATTGTTAATTTTTTCCAACATGGTATTTCCAGCCTCCATAACATAGGGTCCTGATGCAGAATAAACAGTTTGTACATATGTGTGGAAAGGAGAAAGGAGAGGAGGTAGGAAAGGAGGCGTGGAGAAAGGAAGTAGTAATCCCTCAAAAGAGACGAGCTAAGTCCTTCTCCTGTGTACCACCTTCTCTGTTTTGGACAAGTACAGGCACCACCAGTATTAACCGCCCCCCACCTTTCCCCCTTCTGCTTCTATTTCTGAACAGCCCATCTGTTGCCAGACACAATGAGCTAATAATTTCATCTGGGTTAGAGTCAAGTCTTACAGGCCTGGAAGAATTCTTCTGAATCTTTAACATGACTGGCCATATTTTGACTGATTTATTTTCTGTTGATTTTACAGTTAACTCCCAGGAAGCCTCTACTTTGTCTTGTACCAAACTCTTAGGGGAAACTTATTTTTGCCCCCATCACTTCTTAACATTCATCTTTCCTAATTTTCATTTCATCTCCACTGCCCACCAAGCTAGGCCAATGCCACAGGCTAGTCGAGACAAATGCCTCTTTTCTGGGACAGTTCAAATTCCCCAAGTAGTTGGGCAGGGGTTCACTTCCCCTGTTTTTGGAGTTCTTTTAATTCAATGTGAAGTTTAGAATAGACACTATCTAATTTGAAATAAAACTTCTCAGGAGGATTGTTTGTTATCAAGAAAGGTGGGCCAGAGGACAAAGTCCAGTCGGAGCTCCAGGATGGGTGACAGCAACCACAAACTGCAGTGTAAGGTTGCCTATGCCCGGGGTTCCCCCTGAACCAGCACAGCAGTTGTGAACAGGCTGTACCTGATATTATGGAATCCCCCTGATTCAGATCTTCCAAGATCTTCCCCACCTGCCACATGATGTGGGGGTTTCCTGGCTAAGTCCAGTCTCTCTCCAGTCAAGAGAATTTGGGAGAATTTTATGTTCCTTCAAAGCAGTGTTCTGGGAAAGACACTAGAATTTCAGAGTAGAAAGATTAATTGGGCAGCTTAGGTGCTTAAGTTCAGAGCCAGTGAGATATTAAAAAGTTATGTCCTTAATCTTATAGTCCAGGGGTCAGCAAACTTTTTCTTGAAAGAGACTGGTAGTTGGTATTTTAGGCTTTGCAATATGGTTGCCATATGGTCTCTATAGCAACTAACGCTGACATTGAAGCATAAAAGCAACCATAGACAATGTGCAAATGAATGGGTGTAGCTGTGTTTCAATAAAACTTTATTTATAAGACAGGTAGTGGCTTTGATTTAGCCCATAGAAAATTCCCTCATTGTTCTTCTGATGAAACTCTATATTTGATGGTGAAGAGCCATCAAAAACATTGAGATTATATAGTTATTATTTTCTATATATTTTTGAGAAGTTGATTATATTATATAGTTATCATTGTATACATTTTATAAGACATAAACTTTTCTCATACCAATTCTATCATATATTATGCTTAATGAAAAATCTGTAGTGGTAAATAGGAGTTACTTCTACAAAGTGAGCAATGTACTAGTACTTTGTGATTTGAAGTATGATCCATGGACCAGCAGCATCCCTATCATCTGTGATCTCGTTAGAAATGCAGGCTTTCAGGATCTTCCCCTGATCTCTTGAAGCAGGACTTGCATGTTAACATGATGCCCAGATGACTCATATGTGTGTTAAAATTCAAAAGCACTCTTCCAGCACTCAGCACTGAATGCAGTGTCTCAAAAGCATCATCATACTGCAAAACCTGATCGATGGAGTGCAGATTTCCAGCTCCCTAAAACAACTGCAGTAATAGGTTCCAATTTTGTTAAAGAGACTCGTATGGTGAATTTTTGTTCCATGAATAACCATCTATTTATATGTCTGTTTCATAAATGATCGACTTTCACACTATTCCTTGAAGAGTCTGACACATACCCACTTTTACACCTTGGCTTTCCTAATTTTCCTGGCTTAGAATGACCTCACACTAACTGATCTCTTTTACTAAGTCTCACAAATCCACTGAGGCTGGACTCAAGTCCTTTTTCTTTTGACATGCTTGTTTCCTTTCCTGGACTGCTATTGTCTGGTCAACTCACCCTTTGCTAAACACGAGCTCTTGGTTACAATTTCTCTGAGAGTGGAGACCTATATCTTGATCATCCTTGAAACCCTAAGGGGCTTATAGCATCTTTCTTTAAATATGGTAGGAACCTTAAATATTGTACCTTGATTTCTACATCACAGGAGGGTGAGCTTCACTCCCACATGCCAAATGAACAGAGTCCAAATTCTTTCTCTGGAACAATAGCCATCTCACTGTGAATTGAGTAACCTACATCTTGATCCATTCAAACCAGGTAGGGACTAGTAGCAGTGGTTCTTAACCCTAACCCCTGGAGCTCTGGGGATAACATTGCAGATTATAAACTGCTGTTGACATAAGGGGACATAGGGAGATAGCATATGATATAGGATCCACAGAGAAGCTCATATTTTCCAGCATCTGATCCAGCCTCTCAGATGTCATTTGGTTGAGGGTAAAGTGAAGATCTGCCAGTGATACTCTGGTTTTGGGGGGGTCAGGAGAAGCTTATTCCTGTAGGAAGCCTTGCCTGTATCCATCTAGTAGAATAGTGAGGCTTTCCATGAATGAATAAAGCAGACTTTATTTATTCATTCATCTGAGTTATTCTTGATATATTAATCCTAAACTTAACACTGTGCTTAATGCAGTGAATATATAAAGGACATGTAGAAAAGTTCACAGTGTGATCCCTGACCTCTCAGTTCAGTTGGGGAGGTGAATCAGAACTTGCTTCCATACTTAAATGAAATGTATATCCCTCAGCCAGAGCTGTTTGTGGTAAAGTGTCCAGTACTTAGCACAATGCAATGGCTGTATGTTCACTAAGTGCTATGATAGTTGACAGAAGATCCAGAGAGATTATTGTGGGCTAGAGATTTAGGGAAGCTGCGATGGAGGCAGTGGACTTCGGGTAGACCCTTAGCAAAAGGCACTCCTTGAACAGACTTTCACAGAAAGGCTTGCATTGCTCAGATCTGGGATAAGATAAGCTCCCTAAAGGACCCATGCTTGCCACTCCTCCTTGTAGTATGTGGCTGGGGAAAATCTGCTGCTCTCTTTCTGGGAAGCTGCAATGCACCACTGGCTGGGGCTGGTCTGTTAGTCTTCCTTACTCCTCCCCATCACCCAACAAATTCGGCTGCTTGGCAGTGTGGTTGGACTGACAATGCAGTGGAAAATCCCCCCTTCTTTATCAGAACGCAGTTCATTCACTTGGTGCCAAGTTGACCTCCCTCTGGGCTCCCTGACAAAGCCGAGGAATACACTGCACAGCAGCCTGGGTCTACCTGAAAGTGAAAGTGAATTCTTGCTGCAGGAAAAGAGCAAGGAGCTGCATATGCTGTAACATCTGTTCCTGCTTATATTTTCCCTCTGCTGCAGTGAGACCTGCTCTTAGCTCTGGGGGAGGTAGTATCTAAGGTTGACTCCCATCCTTAGGAGAAGATATTTATCAACTTTCATATAGAATATTTTTTCAAGTTACTACAGCACTTAGGATGTAGTCAATAGATATTTATTAGGTACTGATATTATGCCAAATCCTGTGTCAAATGCTGGAATATGACACTGAGGAAGACACAGTTGCTTTCTTGCCTTCTTGGGATTTTTGGTCTGTGCAGGAAACAGTGAAATTAAGTCAGACAATTACAGTGCAATAATAAGTGCTATCAGAGAGGTATACACAGGATTATTATACACCACCCACGAGTACCTACTGTACCCAGTAGGTGGCTTGACTTGGGGGTAGTACAACAGGAAAGTCTTCCTGATACACTAAGGTCTATCAGTTTTAAGAACAAGTAGGAGATGCTAGGTGGAATTGGATGGGAAAGGGGGAAGCAACAGGAAAATAATTCCAGTCAAAGGAACTGCATGGACAAAAACTAGGGAATGAGATTGGCCATAATGCTTTTAGGGGATTACTTGTAGTTCGGTACAGCTGGTAAGGAGAGTAGTTAGCAATAAAGTTAGAGAAGTTAAGTAGAGAACGTGTGTTTTGTATTCTCTTATGAAATGATCAGGCAAGTATGGTTACAAGAAGAAACAGAGTTGAGGCTCAAGAAAACAAAGTTTGATATATTGTACTCACAAGTCCTAGAAGCAAGGAGGTATGGCACACCATCCAGGGCCACATGGAAAAACACCAGGTAGTCAGGAGGCAGAAGACAGGAGCCAGCCAAAAGTTTGGGCCAGAGCCTTTCTTGGGGTTTCCATGGGAAGAGCAAGACAGGGCAAGGTAAATAGCTTAGCACTGGCTGGCTTAAAATTTTTTGTTGGACTTTGGGCTATAGAGGTGGTCTAGTTGCTTGTGATGATTGAGGCAGAGGAATATTGCTTCCTGTAGTATAGGGGCCAGGCAGAAGAGGTATGGCTCTGGATTGGTTAGTTTGGATACCGAAGGCATGCTCCAGGCTGAGTCCTTGCTCTCCAAGAATTGGGTAGCCTTCGGTGGGGCAGTCTCTATCCAGCTGAAAGGTTTCTCAAGATGTCAAAATATCATAATATGCAGAGAATAAAGAGGTGTCCATACAGTACACCTTGTACATGGTATGAGTTTTGAATGTTATATTCTAGGTAATAATGGGGAAATATTGAAGGATTTTAAGGAAGACATTAATCATATTGTGCATTTTGGAAGTAACATTTTGGGTACAGCATATAGAGTGGGTTGGAGACAGGCCCTATTAAGGCATGAGGTTGAAGCACAAGTCCTGCAATTCGTAGGGCTGTTTATAGCAAAGTGGTTTGCTCTCAATACCAATGAATGGTAGTGGATAGGAGGAAGAAAGATACCTGTAGACCAGAAGCGTCAGGAAAGGCTTGATGGAGGTGGTGGCTTCAGGGTACTATTATGATCATATTATACATTTTAGAAAAATCATCTTGACTACAGGGTAGAAATTGGCTTGGCAAGGCCAGAAAAGAAAGTTGAGGCAAAAATTCAGTGAAAGAGATAATGGTAGCACCTCCTGTCAGTGGAGATGGAAAAGTGGGCAGATTCAGACGATACTAAGCAGGTACAATTTTCTAGTTAGTGACTGATTGGATAAGAAAGGGAGAGTCCAAAATAATATTGCAAATTTTTGTTGCACATGACAGAAAACCCAATTCAAGCTGACTTGAAAAGGGAGATATCAGCTCAAATAACTGAACAATCTTCAGGTGTAACTTCATACAGGTCTCAAATATCCTCAGGGACTGTCTTTTTTCAGTTTCCTCTGGGTTCATTCCATTCTTAGGCTCAGTATGTTACCCCTAGCAGCCTTAGGCTAACATTATCCCAGCACTCAGTCCCACAAAACACACTTCCACCTCTCTGGTTGGAAGAACAACAGTCGTAAAACAGACTTCCTCACTGCTGTTCTCTCTTAGGTCATGTTCATTCTTGGAACCAATCACTGTGACCAGGGTGATAACAAACCTGATTTGTTATCAGGATTGGACTAGGTCCTGTGCATGTTCCCTAGACACTGCTCTCCTAAAATACTTAGGTTGAGAGTTGGCCAGGCTTGGTTATCAGAATAAGAGTAAAACGCTGCAGGGGTACTGTGTGTATAAACAATAGATATCCACCTCATGGAATGTCTGATGTTCGGGTTTGTGAAATTGTGTGGGCCGTGGCGCCATTCACTGAGGCTGGAACCATTGAAGCAGATATGTGTGAGTTTTGAGTGTGGAAGGGCTTGATAATTAGGTTTGAAACTCAATGGCATTAGCACCTTTGAACTTTGACTATTAGAATGTGATATTCACTGTGGGTGGCAAAAGGATTATCTGTGCCCCGGATTTGTTATTTAAACAAATGTTTTGTCTTCATTAATCATGCTGTCTCAAGAATTTCTTGCTGTTGTGGATCCAGTTCCTCTCTGTTACGCCATGCACTGCTGTTGCCCCAGACTAGGTGGTAGGTACTGAAAATACAACGTTTAGTGATCCACAACGATCTCTGTCCTCAAAGAGCTGATAGTGTAGTAGGGAAGGAGGGACGTATAAACAAGGAACTGCATCATAGTAAATTAGGTATTATTAGAGAAGACCCCTCCCCCACAAAAAAATAGAAGACAGAATTAATACAAAGGGGTGAGTGATAGACTATTGGAGAGCTGGGAAGTCTTCAGAGGGAGATTATTTCTGAATTGAGTTCTGCTGCAAGTGGGAAAGGGAATAGAAACCCAAACTAGTATGTGTGTTTGCAGAATTGCAAGTAACTTCGTATAGTAAGAACATAAAATGGTGGAAGTGTTGGTTAGATGCTTTACCCATGGATAACTCTTATTCTAAGAAATAACATATCCACCTATCCATGTGGTACAATTTGAGAAAGAATAAACTCTTTATTCTTCCATAGTCTGATCTAGCCACCGTTTGATAATATTTACCTTATGGGGAAAGGACTAGGATTTTGAGCAAAACTGAAAGGTTAATGATTACCTTGCTGTTCACTTGCCTCAAGATTAATATTTTAATCTGGACAAGCAGAGCTTTGGGAAGTGAGATACTGCCTTTCTATCATCTCTTCTAGATACTTCCCCTCCACAACCAATGTCCACCCTTCAAAAGCTCAAGAGCATTAGTTGCTGCTACAAGAACTGTTGTTATTTGCCAAGAATTACCTGACATAAACTCTTACCTTAAGTCCCTCTTAACTTCTTCAATAAGCAAACTCCTAGACACTCTTCAAAACACTGAAATGTAATAAAATAGGCTGTGATATGAACTAACATGGCTGCTGCTCCGGGAGCCATCTGTTCAGACATCAGCATATTGTATTGCAATCCTTCTGTTCACATATCTGCTTACCTATCAGACCTTAAACTCTTCTTGAAGGAGGGAAATGAATCCTGTATCTTTGTAACTCCTGGGTTTAGCACAAGGTGTGGCCCTCTCAGACCGAACAAGTCTTTTAAAGGCATCCCCTATGGTTTAACCAGCTTCCAGCTCTAGCAGACTCTCTTTAGCCATCCAGAAGGGGCCACCTACCTAAAAGGTTGAACACAGGGATTTCTAAGGATGACGTGGTTGTTAGTTAATGATGATTACATCTAGTCTGTGTTCTTCTTCTTGCATTTCTTGTCAGTTCTTATTTGTGTACTCCATGCTGCTCTCTCATACTGTTTTGTCAGGGGTAGTTATCTTCATGTTGTAGGACTTTTAACTCCACTGCAGAAACTTGAATTATAATCTTTGTATGAATCAATCAAGTTGCACTACAAAAATATTTATAAAACCCCATTGTTTTAGTTGTGTAAATACAAGTTTGTTGTAGAACATTCACAAAATATAGAAGAATAAACAGATTCCCTCATTCCTTCTTTTCTTTTCATCTACTAATTTCCCTGCCCATAAATAACCACTTTTTCCTTCCAAAATTCTTTCTATGCATTTACAAATGTATTCGTTTTTTTCTTCCAGTACCTAATTATTGAACACCTACTGCACACTAGACTGCGTTCAGACACTGGTGATGCTTCTGTAAATGAAAGAGGCAAGGTTCCACAGGGAGGTAGACAGGTAGTACATGGGTAGATAGATGGATAGATGGAGCAAGCTAAGAAATAACTTTAAGAAATAAAATAAATGGTAAATGCCACAAAGAGATTTAAAACTGATATTATAGAGACTGAATAATTATATGTATATGTGTATATATATATATAAACACACACACATATACAACAGGGCTTTATACACACACACACACACACAATGGTCCCCAAATGTAGTCACTTATGCTAAGGCCCGTATCTCCAAACAAGACTTAACTTAATTACAGCTTCAGCTCTCCCAGACATGAAATCTTAAATCAGTCAATCAGGAATCACTTGATTGGCACTAGCTAGGTTATCTGCCTGATAGACCCCTGCTAGTCCCTAAAGGAAAGGGACCTTAAAATAAGCAACTGCATTTTGTCTAGTGTCACTTCCTTGTTCCTGCTCCCTTCTGCCTATAAAGGTCTTTATTTTGTACAGTTCCTTAGAGCTCCTTTCTATCCACTTAGTGGGATGCTGCCTGATTCGAACTGATTTTTGTTCAAATAAATTATTGGAAATTTTAATATGCCTCAGTTTATTTTTAATCCATATATGTACTTATGAATGTAGTATGCACATACGCAAAATGGAATTATATAATACATTCTCTTTCAGATTGCCATCTGCCCTCAATTATGTATTGTAGGCCTCTTCTCCTGTTATTACATACAGATCTATGTTAAACAGTTACATTAAGAGTTCATGGTACTAATGCAGCGCGTGGGATGAGGGTGCACCTGGACGTGTTAGCTATTATGGAAACTTACTTTAAATATAGTCTTCATTGTATTATATCATGAACTTTGGTTTTATCCCTTATACTGAGAAAAGTGCTAAGTTGTCTGCTTTCCATATTAGCTTGAGGATGGATGCTCAGATGGCCTCTCAGTCTTGTCCCTCTTTAATCTGAGCTTTCTGGGTAGTCTCAGTCTCTGTTCTCTCCTTCAATCAGTTTTTGGGGTTCTGGAGGTTGTGGGACATACTCTTTTTGCAGAACACATTCTCTGATGTAGTTATTCCATTGAACAGGTCTGTTAATTTTCACGGAAATAATCTCTTGCTGAAATATATTAAAAATGAATATTTTCCATTGCACATTGCACATTTTCAAGGTGACAAAGGTAACTAACTAATGGAAGGAGTAAATATAATAATGCCCCTATCATGAAATTTCTTGTAACATACTATCTACCATACAGTAAGTACTCATTAAATACATGAATGAATGTTTGGCATCAGAAACTACTAGGGTGACCCTGCAGTTATCAAAGAGTCAGAGAGTACTCAGCATTTGCAAGAATGGCAGGAACTCCTGAAGGAAAAGAGTATTTATTCATTCATTCAGCAAATATTTAATAGGCACTTACCATGGGCTGGCACCTTTCTAGGATTTGCGTATGAATGGATTCTGAAGATGGCTTTTACCTGTTTCATAGATTTATCAGCAATCTCCCCTAAATAGTCTGTAATTTCGCTTAATCACTCGTTTTAAAACTGAATGTTATGAAGCTCTCTATGCAAGGGGGATGTGAGGATAGAAACAGCAGCAAGAAAATTAGGACTATAATATTATTAGAGTGCCAACTATGATAAATTTTAAATCATTTCAACTAGGTCACTCTAGAAAGAGCCTTTCTGTTTCCAAAGAGCTTAATCCTCCCAGATAATTTCCTCTAATGTGCCACTCCAAAAGCCGTCTTCTTTTTTTTCTTTATTCCCCAAGTCCTTAAGCCTCATCAGAGGCTGCTGAGCAATCTTTCTGAACACAAGAAAGAAGATCATTATCATCATTATGCTATTACCCTTGAAGAAAGCATGTAAAGAGACTGACAGAGGATGCATAATTTAGGAAAACATGGAAATTCAAGGTTGCATAATAGCCTATTGCTTTTCCCGACTGCCACTAAATCTAATTGAGACTAAATATTTGTATATATACACACACTCATATACCAATATGGGGCCGTGTTTCGATGTGTTACACCAGACTGTATAAGCTTCATGATAGCAGGGACTGCATCTATCTGTTCACCAATAGAAAACGCAATGTTTGGACAATGCCTGGCACAAAGTAGGCTCTTCCTAGATATCAGTTGAATGGGCAGATAAGTAAACTGTATTTCTATTCCCTCTTCTCAGTTATTTCTCTTGTCTGTCTTTCCCTATTTGTGGCAGCTTTTACATTCTAATGATTTTATTCCTGGTATCTCCCCTCCTCTCCTACAATTGTTCTTACTAGTTTATGGAACTCCTGTATTATTAGAGAATTACCTTTCATTACCTATGTCTCTGATTCAAGGGTGTAGGAGGGGGTTAGCTCTTCAGTTTAGCTCCCCCTCCCCCTTTTTCCTTTTTTCCCCACTACTGGGTTGCCTAGTTCATGATGCCCATATCCTTGCAGAGCTCTCTTAAAGCCCTTTCTGTATAACCATGGTCCCAGGAGCCTTCGTTTTGTTTGCCGATTGGGATTCAACATCCTCACCCCCAGAGTTCAACTTCAATTCCAATTTCAAGTCAGGGAAGTTCTACTGGACAAGATGGCTGTGATGTGGGAAAGGAACACTGAGATTCAGATCCAGGTTAATATGGTATTAGCACTTACTAAATGTTCAGTCTTGGAAAAGTTATTTAAATTTTGAACTTTGGTGTCATCACCTGTAAAATGGGATTAAGTACTTTAACGCATGTAAATAGCACCGTGTTTAGGTGCTAGGAAATGCTATAGATTCCTTCGCTTTTCTGTATCTTCTCTGGGTTCCCTGGATACATCTAATTCAAGGTTTTTCAACCTCAGCATTGTTGACATTTTGCACGATATAATTCTTTGCTGTGGGAGACGGGAATGTGTTTAGGGTGTTTGAAGACCATAAAAGGCAACGGGCTGTCAGGCAATGAGGTTGTGGTGTTCATTATATTGCTTGTTATGGGGAAAGAGATGTCATGTGATGAAAAGAATGTGGATTCTGGAGTCAGGCAGTCATAGGTTTGAATCCCAGCTCTACCCTGTGAGCCCTATGACAATGGTCAAATTACTTCAAATCTCTGCATCTCAGTTTCTTTGTGCACAAAATGAAGATAATAATGAATACCTCAAAGGCTGACACAAAATTTCTAAATTCATGGCCTGGTGCCTGGGTCTCCTCCCTCCCCAGCCCACTCTCATGGTTTAGCCTTACAGCTCCTGTCCCCACCCCCCATTGCTTAGCCTTACTCTTCCCTGCTGAATTAAACCTCAATTCCATGGTCCTGTGGTCTTTATCAGATACCCACACCGAATGTTTTGTTAGTACCCCTTGTATTTGTTCAACCGCCATGGACCATTATAAATGTTATCACAGTTTGCAGTTATGATTACATTTTGAGGATGATTTGGAATGTGTCTGTCTCCTACCAGACTGTATTCTCCAACAATAGCAATATCCCTGAGAGTTTTATTCACTCTTGGATACCCACACACTAGCATGGCACCTGGCACATGGTAAACATTTAGTAAATATATATTGGATGAAAGGAAGGAAAGAAGGAAGAACATTTATACTTTCACTAAGATTTTATTTTCCTGGAGACTTTATTCTCCTGTGAAATCCAACTTACTCAGTTAATACTAGTTTAGTTAAAAGGAACTGTTTATATTTCTTTCTGTGGGGTATGAAAAGAAGAAAACTCTGTGAAGGCAGGGGTCACTTTCTTCACCTTTCTATCACTAGTGCTTAGAATAATGCCAAGCATTTAATGATAAATATACTTAATGAATATTTGTGAATAAAAGTAAGTTAACAAATGATTTAAAGTCTGGTATGGGTCTGAGTGTGTGGCTTAGGGCAGGGATGGATTACAAAATAGAATTACCTTAGACATTTTTGTAAAATATCAGTGAAGCTTGTAGAAAACACTTTTTATTTCCCCATCCAGCCCACACAAGAGGGCTCTGAAAAGAGGCTCTTTTGGAAACTGTCTAGATGAGTTGTCACTTACGAAGGGGGCTACACTATAAAAACATCATTTTCCTCCTCTGTTTGGAAAAAGTTGATAAAAGGATGTGTAAGAGACAGAGATGAAGTGATCTGGTTGCCCTGGGCAGGGGGACCGTGAAGGCAGCTGCCCTGTAGGAGGGTCTCAGCTAGGGTCCTTCCCCACCTGGTCCTGGTTGCCTGGAGAAAACACATTCCAGGGCTGGACACCCCACTGAGAACAAAGCCCTGCAGGCCTGGGACACATGGTGTTGGTTATCTGGCATACTGCTTTTCAAGGGCAATAATACCCCTTTTTTATATGTACCCTATTTCAGAGGAGCTCCTGGCCCTTCCAGGCATAACTCAGGAGGTAGATCTGCCTGAAAATCTTAGGCACAAGACAGATTGGTCCCATGGTCTAGAGAAAGCACCTCTCCCTTAGGTCAAGGGCTGAAAACCTGGAGGTCACTCTTTTGCAGGAATTGCTAAAATGCCATTGGCATGTGGTGCTCATTGAAACCTGGTAATAGCCCCAACCCACAGTACACACTCTATCCATGAAATTCTTCCATGAGCCTCATGTCTGACAAAAGTCTGCATCCCAATGGCACTGACAGATGCAGCTGTGGTCAGTTGTAGCGGTGTCCCCAGCATGTTATTGTCTCTGAATGAAGCCCTCATTTGGACACTAAAAGTACATGAAATATCAAATCCTTTGTACTTACACCTCCGTAGAAAACAAGTTTCCATGAGAAGAAAGATCAAACATTGCCTTCTTACACTTCATGTAGTCCTTGAGGTACTTGAGTTCAAAATGTGCCTCTGAGTAGCTAGATAACTGGATTTCCTTTTATATGGATTATGACAAGGGACGCCATATTAATTTGACCCCGAAGAGTAAATATTCCCATCAGTGTCAGCACAGCATAATCTGTGTGAATCTTGGTAGAAGGTAGGATCTATTGTCTTACGTATCAGACACTAACAACCAGACACACTCACTCTCTCCTCCTGATGGCCCTTGGGGGTAGGGTTGACAGGTAAAGGGCACACAGTTAAATTCAAATGTCAGATAAATAATAAATTATTTTTTAGTACAAGTACATATACTGAAATATTGCACGGGCTATACATATACTAAAGAAATTTCATTATCTGAAATTTCAGTTTAACTGTGCATCTTATATTTTTATTTGCTTGATCTAGTAATCCTATCTGAGGGCAGGACATCGACCAGTTGGATGCTCACTTCCTATATTTTGAATAGACATCAACTGGTGCAGAGAAGCAGTAGCAATTTAGAGTTTATTTAGCCAGTGGCAGTGGTGGTGGTGACATCCACGTCCAGTCATAACCGCACTGGTGCCCGTGGCGTTCCTATGCGGTGTACGTGGTAGAGTCCGGTGTCCAGTGGTAGCAGCAGCAGCAGCATCCTAATTAGACTCTTTCTGAGGCAATGCCTTGGTTCCTGCCCATTTCCTAAACCTTTCCTCCAGCCTTCCCATAAATCCTGTGAGCTGCCCAATACAGGTTTATGAATTCCTTGTTTGTTTGTTTACTTTTTAGCCAGAGTTGACTTCTGTCTTTTTGTTTTTCAAACACTGATCCTTGGTTGCTATGGTTATGAGTTGTAGCGACCAAGAAAATGTGTAATTTACATCTCCCCCTGTGAGAGACATAATTTACTGATGGCTATGGCTGCTGCCTCTCTGCATCCACCACTGCGTTAGGCCTTCAGACACACTTCTTGCAGGCTGTTCTGAGATGTTCTGGAGAGATACTCACCAGTGGGCGTCTTTGGCTAGAGGACTCCCCATTGGCCCAGCTGAAACATTCTTGGAACTGTGCTGCAGTGTGAGACTCTTTCTACCCAATCCTCCTTCCTTCCCGCTCTCCTCATACAGGTGTCAGACCTGCGTCCTGATTGGAAGACTCTCCACTCTCTGCTCCCTCTCCTAGTAAAGCTCTTTCCCATCTTAGAGCATCTAGGTATCTGCTCCTTTTCATACTTGAACTAATACAGAGTTGGGGAAAAAGGTCACTGAAGCCTCCTACATAGCTTTGGTTTACAAAGTCTCCCCCAGTATTGCCCAAAAGACAGTATAAGAGATAGAAATGGAAATGTTAAGATTGCTTACACCCTGATCTGTAGGCCCAGTTGGCTACCGTCCCGCGGTCTACAAAGATGATCTGCAGATATTTTAGGGATGTGTGGCCAATGATATATTTAAGGGCCTTAAGGAATCCAGTTCCTCCTTTCACTCTAATTCTCTGGCTCAGAATACTGCCATGATTTGGGATGTAATATGATATTGTAAAATTTTCCCTGTATTTCAGTATAGAAATTAATTTTTCATAGCCAATCTTGGGCTGAAGTTCAACCTTTGATCACATTCCAACTTTCAGATAAGCTCCACCCCAGCTTCACCTGCTGGCATTTTCATAGCGATGGCCATGGTGAGAGACTGCTCTTTACTGCCATTTAGCCCACAGGGGCTGGTGTTGAGATGAAAGTCAGTCATGTTGCTGCATTTTGTAATTCAGCATTCTGGGAGGTGCAGCTATGAGTGAATATGCTACAAATAAGAATTAGCTTTGAGGAGACTATTTCTAGGCAGTGACTGCAACTGGGCTTGGCCAACTACCTGCTCTGGGACTCCCTAGCAATAACAGGAAACACCAAGTCCTCTCTATGACATGGAGAAAAGGTGGCCTAAAGAGTAGGGATGAAGCAAGTCAGTATTAGACAAAGAATCAGAAGATAGGCTTAGCACTGACTCTGTCTCTGGGCAGCCACATGACCTGGCTGGAGCCTTTGAACTGTTTAGGAATCAGTTTGACTAGATATCAAGGATAAGAACACTAGCGGTACCTACTTTAGAGGCTTTATAGGTTCTGCTCCTTGGGTGCGATTTAAGTTCCTTTATATCTCTTAGGGAATCTTACTATTGGTAGTCACTTGTGAAGCTTCCCTTGATTGTTCTGCTGACTTCCAGCTGGTGGCCTTAGGTCATAGTCCTTTGATAGGTATGCCCCCTTGCTCCACAAGGTAGTTGGCTCTGGCATCTAGCAGCTCTAGCCTACTATCCACCTTATGAGGGACTAGAGGGTAGAAGGACGATCCATCTTTGCACCCCTTGGAAACTTGAGACCCTCTGCCAGGCTCCCCACCACTCCATCTCCCCATGCTCTTTTCTCTAACCCGACAACTTAGAAACAGCTTAGCAAAAACAGGCTAACAGTGCCTAGACATCTCAGCCCAGAGTGAGTTGTCCTGCCCCTCTTCTGACCGGACAGAAGAGCACAGATTCTGAAGTTAGATAGCCTCAGTTTTTTTCAGCTGCAAAACTGGGATTATAGCATAGGGTTGTTGTAAATTTTAAGCAATTTAATTTGTTTATTTGATAAAGCATTATTATATAGCACTCCATGCCAGGGTCTGTTCTCGAACCCACAGAGATGTATGTTTTCAGTCTTGTCTCTAACTGTGTCTTTGCGGGTTCTTGAATGCTACAGTCAGGCTGGATTAGTCAACTTTCCTAAAATGTTCCTCTTGTTTCCTGCCTCCTGCCCTTGTATATGCTCAACCTAGAATGCCCCTCCCTCATCTTTGGAGGGTCTTGATGGTGTTGGAGTGTCAGAGTAGGTTTATGCTTGAATTGTGATACTCTTTTCACCTCCAAGTTGCTGGTTGAAGAGCCAGATGGGGCAAGGAACTACCATTAGGTAGAACTTTTTGGAAATAATTAGATTGAAAACAAGTTATACGTAAATCTTGAGGCCACTAGACCTAGATATTCCCCTATCTGTTTTCAGGGGATGATGTTAGGACAGAAAAGTAGATATCTGCCCTTTGGTTCAGGTGCCCGGCAGGTCAGTGTGGTGGCCTCGTTCTGTGGTTATGATTTTTACCAATTACGCAGTCATGTGCCACATGACGATGTTTTGGTCAATGGCAGACTGCATAGCCCACAATGCTTTCATAAGATTATAATGGAGCTGAATTTACTGTAAGAAATAGAAGGATATGTGGTTCAGGTGTGCTTTATTTTTTTTCTCTGATGAGAGCAATATCTCTGGAGCTTGGCAATGGATGCCCTCTCACTCACAGCACCTCAGTTTTGAATGCACAGATTATATCCCAATCAGTTAGTCATGGGCCTGTTTTAGCCCAGAGGAGGTTGTCCCCCAGAGCTGCATATTCAGAAGGCTCTGCAGCCCTCCCAGATCTAGCGCGGTGGTCTTCAGAGTGCATTGCTGTAAATTCTTTGTTGAGGACCTAAGATCCTGTTCAAGGACAGAGGTCTATAGGAACTACCCTAACAAGTATTAAGTATCACGGCCACTTCAGTGAAAGCTTTCTGAAGTAGTGTGGAGCCAGCTTGTCCTGTACTTTAGAAATAATTTCAGATTATAATGATGTAAAGTATGGATAAGTTTTATTTCTTCCATCACTTCAATGCCAGAGAGAGAGCCCTTTGTGCCAGGGAGGACAATGGAACCAAAAACAAAATTCCAAGGTCAAAATATTGAGTCCTCAGTTCTACACCAAGTCCATGCTGAACACCCTATTTTAAAATAAATACCACAAAGTTCCTAAACCACTTCACCATCATGTACTAGCCTAAGCCACATTACCATGACAATTCCCTGTGTTCCATTTTCTCTCCATCTTGATTCCTGATTCCTAATGATTCTCAGACCACTTTTCACTCCTTTCTGACAGTAACTATTCTGGTGATCCACATCTTACCCAGTCAGTTTCTCCTTAGTGTTTCCAATCAATCCAGCCCACATCCCTGGTGATGGAGCAGTATTGACAGCGTCGATGTTCTATTTCTGACCCTCTTGAAAGGAAGCAAGGGAGGGCTGTGCAACCCAGTGTTTATAAAGTCTCCAGTAGTGTCCAGTAATGTCGTAGGCCATCACATTCACTCACCACTCACTCACTGACTCACCCAGAGCAACTTCCAGTGCTGAAAGTCCCATTCATAGTAAGTGCTCTATACAGGTGTACCACTTTTAATCTTTTATACAATATTTTTACTGTGCCTTTTCTATGTTTGGACATGTTTAGATACACAGATTTTTACCACTGTGTTATAATTGCCTTCAGTATTCAGTACAGTAACATGTTCAGGTCTGCAGTCTAGGAGTGATAGGCTGTACCGTGTAGTCTAGGAGTATGTAGGCTATCCGTCTAGGTTTGTGCAAGTGCACTCTACGATGTTTGCATGACAAAAGCACCCAAAGATGCACTTCTCAGAATGTATTCCCATCCCATTGTTAAGTGACACATAACTGTATTTATCCCTTTATCAGAGAAGAACAGTTAGTGTTAGTGTTTCTCCAATGCTACTGCCTTTGGGAAAGTGAACCCAAAATATCATCACATTCTTTTACAGAGACTTATGGGAAGCAGAATAAATAGTTCCTGTTAGTGATAAGAAGTTATGACTTAATTCTGTAGAAAATGGGAGCATTTGAAGTTTTTTAGACAAGGGCATAACACCATTGTTGCTTTGCATTAGGAGTCACAGAACCCATACCATATATCAATACAGTGTTTCAATGTTTTCAAAAGTTTTTTTTTTTAATATATGATCTCATTTGATATGTACTTTAGCAAGGGAGTAGATTACACCTTGAACTATATACAGGGCAGTGTCTTGCTGGCTCCACTTCATCTTAAAAATCTGAAGATGGATGGAATATTTGCAGGTAAAACAGGGACTTCCTATGTTGAACTTGTAAGCAGAATGTCTTTTTTTTCTCTTTCTTGGTAAGGTGAACATATTTCTTGAGAAGCTAAACTTGAAAGGTAAACCTGTCTTTAAAGCTCTGGGTGTCTTGGAAACCACACGGCTGTGAGCCTTTGCCATGCAGGGTTATCTCTGTCTGGAATCAGATCTGTATACATTATGTCTGTTGTCCAGTGATGAATGGGGTGCCTACCTCAGCCAGCTTGGCATTGTAGGGGGCCCTCTGTCTTCCAGCTGATGGAAGGGTAATTAATAAGCTTGACAGAGGATGACAAAGAGATTTTCACATGAAGAATTCCGGTTGGCTTTGTCCACACGTGTGAGTGATTGTTGTAACCTTGGAGGCAAATGCTCTTGTCCAGTGAGAGTCATAATGACTGCAGCCTTCTTAGTTAGAGCCTCCGGTCCCATGTGAAGGGGAGCCAGCTTGAAACTGGAAAGGCTCGCTCATGCCTTTGCAATGAAGAACATGAAGGCAAGGTGGCCCATGTCTTTTCTTCTGAGAATTCAAGGGTGACCACTCCAGTTACCTACTAAGTCACTGGTATAACTTAGAGCTTCGATTTGAAGTTCATCTTTCAGAACCTAAGGGAGGCGATCTTATCTATGCCATTTCCAATTGGGGTATAAACGTCCACTCAACCTGTTACCCATCCTTTGAATTTGTGCCCCATGGTACTAGTACATACACACCTGTGTGCACACACGTGCACACGCATACCAAAGCCTACCATGTAAACTCACTTGTAAAACTTAAATAAGTTAAAGCAAAGCAGTGAATAAGAATGATTTCCAAATGATTGTCAGTAAAAAAACAACTTTTTAAAAAGACTTTATTTATTTTTAGAGAGATGGGAAGGGAAGGAGAAAGAGAGGGAGAGAAACATCAATGTGTGGTTGCGTCTTGCATGCCCCCTACTGGGGACCTGGCCTGCAACCCAGGCATGTGCCCCGACTGGGAACTGAACTGGCGACCCTTTGGTTCGCAGGCCCGTGCTCAATCCTGACCTAAACCAGCCAGGGCTGTAAAAGACCAACTTTAAACAACGGTCAGTAACAAGATTGGGACAGATTTTTGACAGTTTTTAATATTCTTCACTATTGTAAGCTTCATGAAAGTAGGAACTATATCTGCCTACTTAGTATTTTTAAAAAACCTCTTCATCGAGGAATGTTTCCCACGTAAGATAACAACACATCTACTAACGGTAGCTTAACCAAAGAGCAGCAGTTTTCTCCTATAGCATAAAAAGAAGTTTGGAGATAGCAGCTGCTGGCCTGGTTCAATTATTCAGGACTCTGGCAATTCTCATCCTTCTGCTCTGCCTTTCTCCCCTAGTGTTACCACTCATGCTCTCAAGAAGGCTACAAGAGCTGCAGAAAGTCACAGCCACCTCCTTCCTGGTCCTTCAGCAACGCAGTGGCTGTTTCCTCTGCCTGGAATGTTCTACCCCAGATAGTCACATGGCTTACCACTTTACTCCATTTCAGTCTCTGCTTAAATCACCTCTTTAGCGATGCCTTCCATAACTGCCATAGGTAAAATGGTATTTTTTTACCCTGCTTTGTTTTCCTTCATGGCACTTATCAATTCCTGATATTATATTATGCTATGTTACACTTCATTATACTGTTATATATATATTTATATATATATTCCCCTTGTTGTCTTTCTCCCTCCTTAGTACATAGGCTTCTCAAGGGCTGTGCCCTTGGTTTGATCATTACTTGATCCCAGCATCTAACAACCCTGATTCATAGTAGATGTCAAGTAAATTTTTTTTTGCATGATTCAATTGCTATGATAGAGATACACATGAAATGTTTTATGTCTTACACTAGACCAGACTCTTATATTTATATATCATTTTATTTAATGTCCACAACCACCCATGAAATAGCTGTTATCCCCTTGTTAGTAATAAGGAATGTGAAATAGGAGAAGATTCACATGGACTTTATCTGAGGCTGCAGTGAGGGGACAGCATACGAGATGACCGAGCCTGTGTTTTCTGATTTGAGTCCACTTTAGGTGAACTCCCCACTGCACAGGGACTGTCCTGTAACTGGGATAGCAGGGCAGAGGGTAAATGTAAAAGCTCCATCACTTAAAACCTAGGAAGAAAATATTTTATTCTTGCTTTTTGCTGTGACTTTTCTCATGGCCTAGAAAACTCTTATCAATGTAGATTTTTCTTTAACATAGATCACTCAGAGACCTTTAGTTGGTTCCTTTACATGGAGTTTTTATGAGTCTATGGTTCATCCTTTCCATTTATCTCTGGGTGGCATAACAGAATCTAAAATATGGAAAGGAGCTATATAAAGTCATATGATTTATTATAATGGCCATGTCTCTTTTGGTTGCTAGTGAGAGAATCCCAACTCAGACTGGTAGAGATTTTCTTGGCTCATATAAATGAAAAATCAAAAGGTAAGACATTTATGTATGACTGCCTTCAAATCTTTATAGCATAGCAGCAAGAAACACACACTCTTCTAATTTTTTCTCTCTCTCTGATTAGTGAAAGGCCTCATGGCTATTCCAAGTTCCTTGGTCTTGAGAGCCCATGAAATCAGGAAAAAAAGATCTTTCCCAATTACCCTGAGTGTTTGAGAGAGCTCTGACTGGCCAGGCTTAGATCACTTACGTTTACCTGACCTGGGAGGCCCAGGAGGAAGTGAGCTCTCACAAGGGTCACAGCCCTGGAGCAGGTGTGGGGCATGAATCTTTCAAAGTGAGAATTATTGTAGTATTAGATAGAGATGATTCCTAAAGGAAGGAATGCTATGCAGACAAAAACTTAAAGCACCTTGCTTAACTCTTCCTACTCCCGTGAACCTTATTTTTGCAGTAAGCAAATATTTGTGAAAATGTTCTCTATGCCAAGCTCTGGGATAGGCCCTGGGCATTATCTTTTTAATAAATAATACTTGCCCTTGAGGATACAAATGTGAAAAGAAATGACCAACATGAAGAAAGATAAATCAAATCTCAAATCAAGGTAGAAATTCTTTCGGGAGCTTGGAAGAAGAGCTGAAAAAATATGGACGTGTTACCTGACCACTCCTCTCTACATCCCTCTTTGAGCACTAAATAATTTTCACATGACAGTCTCTTTTTAAACTCTAGTGTATCCTTGAACATCTTTCTTTTTGCTATCCAAAACCCTCATTCTCTAAGTCATTTCAAATAACATCAAATGTCACTTTCCAAAGTCATGATTTTGCAACACTGTAGGATCTTATTGTCCTCTCTTTATTTCATGCAACTGCTTCTGTGACACTGTGTTCTTAGATACCAGGCCCTGTCGATGGGAGTGGAAAGGATGGGAAGAAGTGGGGAGGGTTAAATCGTGCCAGAAAGTGGAGAAGGGGTATCTTCAAATTAGATTTATTTATTAGCATGATGAGTCACAGGATAATAATGCCACTTTGCCAGTGGCCAGGATAGAAAGCAAGACTATAAAGGAATAACTGGCTGATACTTAGAGGCATCCAAGTTGTTATATCTTTAGGAAGTTAAAAAAGTACCTTAGTGTCTGCTTACTCATCCCTGGGCCGGATGTTCTAAGCTGGAAAAAGAAAAAGAAAAAAAAGTTTTCCTTTTCTCTGATTCTGATTGTCAAGGACAAAAGGCCCAGCTCTGCCACTAATAGGTCTGTGACCTTGAGGGGTCACTCATCTAGCTTAATCTGTGATTCCTTATTAAAGAAATAGAGGTGAATTCTATCTATTTTGTGCATTGTTATCATGATATCTATCTACATTTCTCAGTATCATACCTACTTACATATAATATGTATTAAGCATGTCCATTACATGTGTATGTGTGGATATATAGGAAAGAATATATGGTGAGGTCCTGGTCAGCAATGGAACATAGGAGGTATTGAGTAAATCAATTTCCATATTGTTCCCCCTCTCCCCCCTGACCTGGTCTCTGTTTCTAACTTACAGAAGATTGGGCTGAATTAATTGATTACTAAATACCTTTCTTCCTCTGATATTCTATTTTTCTGAACGTTTCGCACCTTTTACAAATAAGAAAAATGACACTTTTTCCCAGAAGTTATTTTCCATAAGTAACGTATCCTCTGGTCAGAAAAACTCTTCTGCTCAGTGTTCTCACACAGTTATTTTTTTAAACCATAAATACATTTAAAGAGTCATTACCACTCAGTTTCATCACAGGGCTTTCCAAGATTAAGCAATGCCGGATGTCAGCCAGAGCCTGTTGGGAAGGCAGAGGCAGCCTTCAGTGGGGCTGGAGCTCACCCTCTGGGCACAGCTTTCTCCAAGAGGCTCCTTGGGAATCAGCTCTGGGTCAGTTTCCATGTGTACAGTCACTGCAGATCTTCTTTACTCTTCATCTTTGCCTTCACTTGGAGAGGAAATGATTCAGAGGACACTGAGACAGAGTGTTTCTTCTAAAGGTTTCTTACCCATCATCACATCAGCTCTAAAGTCAGCTTCGTGTTTCCTGCCAAACTCTGTGAACTCAATTTCCATATAATTTTCCAAGGCTCTGGAAGAAGCTGTCACGACACACAAACAGGCCAGTAGAATCGCAGAATGATAGAATGACAGAGTCGGCAAGAACCTCAGAGGCCCCCAGCCACATTCAACCCTTTGTTTTCAGGATGAAGAACTTGATAGTCCTTGAGGTTAAGTGGTGTACTGCAGGTCTCACAATGAGCTAGTGACAAAGAACAATAAACCCAGAGTGTCATCATGCACCCCTGATTAACATTTATGAAAAATTTTAAATTTACAGAATGACTCTTCTTTTCCATACATGTCTTATTTAACACTCATTAAATTTACTGGAATTATATATTATTTTTATCTCCATGTACAGAGAAACTAATTTGAGGTTAGAAAAAGATTAAGTAACTCTTCAGAGATCATATCTCAAGGAAATTGCAGAGCAGAGATCTGCATTCCAGTTGTTTTTATTTTTTATTTGTGTTTGTTTATTTCCTTTGTCATCCATCCAATCAAGGATGATCTGCCTTCCTTTATCAAATTTTAATTAAAGGAAAAGGCAAAGAAATATATCCATAAATTAGACCCTGACAATTTAAATAGAAAAACATTCTATCATGAAATTGTTGGCTATACTTTTGCAATAGACAGACTTGTATCTGATTTTTCAGAAGCATGACTTTTAGAAATAAGCATATCCTAGTAAGTAAATACTAATATATTCACTTTTGATTCGGCTTCTGTAGAAAAAAATGTAATAAGCTTTTATTAAGGAAACTGGTGACTTTCATTGAAAAATAATCATTGTTAATTGAGGTAACATTAGAAATACTGATAAGAAAAGGGAAGAGTATAAAAATACCCATTCACAACTCTACAATCTGGAGATAACATTTGGTATATAAGCTTTCAAATTTTAAAAATTTTCTCATACATATGCATAATTTTTAAACAAAAATGCAATTATACTATATGGACTCTTTACATTAAACAAAGAAATACATTCTGAGCATTTTCCATATGAATAGATACATAGATTCATTTTTAATCACTTCTTAATATATATTTTATGGATACAAAATATTTAATTTTGCTTTGCTACATATTTTAGCTATGTCAAATTTAACATTATTATAAATTATGCTGCAGATAAACATCCTTATTTACAGATATTTGCACATTTCTCTGATTATTTCCTGAGAATAGCTTTGAATTCTCTGGTCAGTGTGGCTCAGTTGGTTAGGTGGTTGGAGCGGCATCACAGAGACAGAAAGGCTGCGGGTTCAGTTTCTGGTCAGGACACATACCAAGGTTGCAGGTTTGATCTCTGGTCGCATGTACAAGAAAGCAACCAAGTAGATGTTTCTCTCTCATGTTGATGTCTCTTTCTCTCTCTCTGCCTCTCAAAAAAAAAAAAAGAAATGAAAAAATGACCTCAGATGAGGATTGAGAGAAAGAGAGAGAGAGGGCGGGGGTGGGGAGAGAGATTGAGGTGGACAAGGTGTTGCTGATGAGGTAGTTGAAAAACCAAGACAGCAAACACAGCAGCCTCATCTGGTCTGAACAATGACTTTAATCTGGGAAGATAAAGATGAAAAAAAAAATAGATGAAGGGGAATAAGGATATTTTTGCCCCCACCCATAACTAGGATTTAGAGGTGACCTGAAATACTAGCAATAAATACTTAGAAATCAGCAAAGAGTTAATTAAGGTATGACTTTTCCCAGATAATATTTGCACTTTCTCTACAGTTGTGCTGTCCAACATGACAGCCACCATTCACAAGTGGCTATTAAAATTTAAATTTTACTTGATTACAATGAAATACAATTTAAAATTCAGTGTCTTGGCTGCACTAGCCACATTTCAAGTGTTCAACAGCCACCTGTGGCTGGTGGCTACCATATTGGACCACACTGAATTAAACATTTTCATCATTTCCAAGAGTTCTGCTGGACAAGCCTGCTTTCCATGGCACAGAGGAGTAAGTGGTGTGGGGTTATCAGACACCCTGGCAACAAGAAAATTGGGACTTGGAGTATAGATTTTATATCCTGACTCTTATTTTATTCCTGCAATGAGGTATCAGTCAGGTCTCAGCATGAAACAGACTCTACACACAGTCTGGATAACACAAAGGAAGTTTAATAATGGGTTTCCACCAGCTGACCAAAAAGAATGTCAGAGGGCAGGAGAGGCAGTTAATGTAATCCACTAAGGTCAGGTATACGAGGATGGACATGGATACATAGGGTCAAGTGAAAGATCTCTAGCACAAGTTCCCTGGCAAGTAGAAATGACCTGTGTTCTCAGTGCGGAGATCTTTGACCTGTTGAGGGAAGCATGCAGATAGAATCCTTGTTCTTCTCCCCTCTGTGTAGTCTGGTCTTTTCCTTCTGCCTTCTTGCAAATAGGCTTTGGGAAGTCTTTTATTGATATTTTCCCCTCATTGGAAATGATTTAAGCTGTACCTGGGTGGATTTCATTTTGTACTTGGAGAGTCTGACTTTTTTTTATATTAGCAAATTACCCATCAATTCGGCATTAAAATAGATGATACAAATCACAACCAGGCTGGGGCATAGCCTCAGAAGACTGAGTCTAGGGGTTGAGGTAGAGAAAGGGGAGAAAAGCCCTCTTGAATACACAAATGAATCTGTCTTTCTCAAGGATGAAGACAGTGTGGTGTTAAATAGGAAAACATCTGTTTCTCTTCTGATTTCTGGATATAGTCACTAGGTAGTTTTGCTTTTTGAAAGTTATATTGGGAGAGGAATATTATGCATTTGCTTATTGAACTTGGTCTCCTCACAGGCAGACCGTTTCTCACTAATGGTATTTTGATAAGTGATTCAAAGCAATTCAAGAAGAATTTCTTATTCAAAATAAGGCCACCTTCCAACCCCCACTCTACTAAAAATTATGTAGCTTTTTACAATGTGTGTGGTAGATATCAATATTATTATTATCGTTACTATCATCATCATCATCATCATCATCATCATCATCCCATTTTGGAGGTCTGGAAATTGATATTCAGGACAAGCAACTTGGCTTGGATCACACTGTTAATTGTTACAGGGACACTCAAAGCCATCCAATAAAAAGCTGGTGCTTTGCCAGTAAACATTTTCTGGCATATATAAGAAAAATATTATTTCTTATTTTTCTTAAATTTTAGTTGTTGAGAAAATTTACACACTTGAAACAATGAGATAGTATTCCATAAATTTAAATATATGGAGGACTCATAGTATTAAGTAAATTTATTTTCTTTCCCTCCAAGCCCATTTCTTTTTCCACATTTCCAGTCTTTGTTGCCCCCATAATCTTCTGAATCACACAAACTAGAAATCTAAGATTCAGTCTAGCTTTTCCACTCTTTCTCAGCTCCTATTTCTGGTCCACCCTTCAAGTTCTAAAGACTGCTATAGTTCTGTTCTCTGCTCTCCAACCCCACTTCTGTGCTTAATTCAGATATTCCTCATCTCTCACCCAAACTATTTCAACACCATCTTCACTGGTGTCTATAACTCAATCCCAATCTAATCCATTTTCTGTCCTGGGCCCTTGGAGACTTTTCTTAAAGCTACATCTTTACCATAACACTAATTCTCAAACTCCAGCTGTTTTAATCTTGACTATATGATTTTAGTCATAACTGCAGATTATCTAGACCCAGAGATGATTGGGGCTATGCAATGATACAGCCACAGTGTTAAATAATATAAAATGCCTCACTCTTTATAATTTGCCTTGTCCTAAGCAAAATAACTGAAATCACAGGTTGGAATGTGCTAGTCACATAATGTTTTTATGTGAATGTCATTAAAATGAATATATAAATACTAGCTTTTAGAAAGAGTTATTCACATACCACCTAAAATTATATTAGAGCAAATATTTCACCATTCAGGAAAGTTAGGACTCCAGAACAAAAGCTTAGCTCCTTAATGTGATACCAAAACTCCAGTAGAATCTGATTCTATCACTCAGTGCTCTCTCATTGGATCTTCTTCTTTTTTTTTTCCTGTCTATAATTCTAGATAATTATATATTCTAACAACTAGTTTAGGTCCTGGTACAGAGTAGATAATCAATAGATATTTAGTGAATAAATCAATGAAAGTAACCTATCTTACCTACTAGATGTTAAGCTCCCTTAAATCAGGGATCAATGCACTGGTACTTTCTCCACCCCCACTCCCCCAGAACATGTGTACATAGTAAATGTCTGTTGAAGTACTAAAGAGTATGTAGATAAATACATCACTGGAAATAAGAAAAATGAAGGAGCGATACGGGGCAGTGGTTGTAACAGAGATGCTGTGATTCATGATTTATCTTGAACTGAGGGTAAACAGAGAGGAGAGAGCTAGGGAATTCCAGGCGGGGAATGAATAAAAGGCCAAGGCGGGGCCAGTCATGGCCAACTCAGCTAAAGTGGGGAAGTGTATTTGAGAGTAGCTTTCTGTGCAGTACAGAATTTAACCTTTCTCAAAGAGCGGTGTGGCCTTTGGCTTTTCATGTTTTCTATGAGTCCCTCTAGTAAATTATTGAAACTGAGGGTGGGTTTGAGAACCCTCTGAGCTCTCAGTTGGTGTCAGAAGTGAGGCAATTCTTGGGTGTACTCCCCTCTCCAACATAGCAGTTGGCTAACTTTTCCACTCTGTAACTCAGTTTAGAAAAATTATTTTGAGAAACAGAATAGCCTGTGGAACCCCATTTTCTCAGGCAGTGCAGAGGGAGGTGCAGTAGTTGCAGCAGAGCTGCAGGCTCCGTACCTTGCTGGCTGTCCTGAAGCCCCGGGAAAACCACCGTTACTGGTAAGATGCTCTGTGAGAGGAAGGAAAGAAAAGAAACATTTTTTTGAACACCTATTGAATGTGACCTTTCCAGCTATTTCATGGCATTTTATTTAATCCTGCAACCACTCTCAGAGACAGGTATTTGCCCCTTTTCCGTGCAAAGAAAATGGGCTTAGAACAATTAGGAGCTAGCCCAAGGCCACACAGTGAGTTCAAGGCAGAGTTGGGATTGGAAAGTCAGCAGAAGTTCGACTTGATCCTTCAGTAATAGAAATATAACTTGGGGGGTAGGCTTGAGCAGGTCAGGGGGTTCACAAAGGAAGCATTGAAGGAACATGCGGTGTCAGTGTGGGGCAGAGACAAGAAGGGAGAAGCGTGTGCCGGGAGCTGGCTGAAAGATGAGCGGGGCCGTGGACAGCTGGGCTTCACCCAGGCTGTTACAGATACGGCGTAGATACAACTTAACTTCACAAAGCCCTGGCCCTTGAGGTCAGGGCTGCACAAAAGCACCTCCTGGACTATTGCTCTCTGCCACGCCTCTTTAAATAGTGAAGAAAAAGGAATTTTAAAGAAGCTATTTCATTATAAGTCACTCATGATTTCACTTGTCAAAGGACAAGCTTTCTCCGAACTAGGAGAAAAAATGAATAAAACCTAGAGAAGATCACTAAAAAAACTCTAAAACATGAAAGTGTTTCAGTAGTATCTGTGAAAAAAAAAATCCTGGTGACCTCTGCCAAGCTGGAGTCAAAACTGTCTCACTTTGTGAGCTAAAATTTCTTCACTTGAAGTATTTTCCACATAAAATAGTAACTGGCAAACAATGTAGGGATTGGGGAAGCTGGCATGATGATGTGATAGCTAACGAGTGTGAATCCCTAGCTGTGTTACGTGCCCACCTTGCATTAGCTCATGCAGTAATCACACTAACCCTGTGAGTGAGGGCTGTGTTAGACCCATCCAGCCATCCCAGCACCGTGTGATTCAATCATCAATCTGTAATTTGTTGTTTAGTGTGTATCTTTTCTGGAGTAGGAATCCTATAAAGGCATAGACCTGACCCGTTTTACTGCTTAATTCTCTGATGTTCACGTGCCTTATACCTAACTGGTGCTTGAGAATGAACATTGAGAGTATATACTGCAGCCCCATATTCAAACTCGGTTCTTCTGACTCAAGGGTGAAGTTTTAGACCATGTAATGGGATGATCATTTAGGTCACTATAAAGGGGCTCTTTAGATTATTGCCCAACTGACCTTAGTCTTACCTGTCTAACCAATCCGAATCTCAGTTTTCCATCTATGAAATGAAGTACTTGGAATTAATGCCTCCTGAATGCCCCTGAATCTTTGTGAAGATAGGTATCCGTGAATTTCACTAGCTGGATTTTAGTTGAACTCCTCTTTCAGAGAAGCAAAGCCCATCTGTGTGATATTGGCCATGATGTAAACATGCTTCCTCTAATATTTTGATTTTCTATTTCCTCCTTAGCTAAGGGATCCCAATAAATCAGTAAAATTATGCATCTGTTCCCACGGGTGGATTTGACTAGAACTAAGATCTGCCTTCATGTTCTGATTCTGTGATTACCTGGTGATACCGGGCATCTTTGCCTTTCAAATTCTCCATCTGTTTAATAATAATAATAATAATAATAATAATGTATAACAGTAATATTAAAAACAACAGTAAAGCCTAACATTGATGGACTGTCAGTGCTATAGGCTGAATGTGTGCCCATCAAATTCATATATTAAAACCTAATGCCCTGTGTGGTGGTATTGAGAAGTGGAGCCTTGGGGAGGTGATTAAGTCATAAAGGCAGAGCCCCCAGGAATGGGATTAGTGCCCTTATTTAAGAGACCCCAGAGGATCCCCTTCTTTCTGCCTTGTGAGGACATGATGAAAAGACAGCTATCTGTACACCAGTGGGCTCTCACCAGACTCTGAGTCTACCAGGGCCTTGATCTTGGACTTCCCAGCCTCTTGAACTGTGAGAAGTAAATGTCTGTTGTTCATAAGCCCTCCAGTCTGTGGTACTTTGTTACAGCAGCCTGAGCCAACTGACAGCCAGGCACAGTGAAATCACTTTATATTTTTAATTTATCTAATTTGTAAGACAATGTTATGAACCAGATATTTTTATTGCCAGTAATGACTATGGAAACAGAGATTTGTAAGTAATTTGCCTGGAGTCTCACATCTTAGAAGTGAGGGGGAAAGGAATAGAAGCAGATCTCTCTGATCTACAGATTTAAAGATTTTAGTCATTACATTTATAGCCTTTGAAATGAGTGATTTGGACTGGATTTTGTGTTTTTGAAGTGCACACATCTTTGTGAAGATCTGATAAAAGTTATGGTGTGCTTTCCCTAGAAAAATAAATACGGTTATATCATTCAGTATTTTGGAGGCAGTGTCAAAGATTTTTATCAGCTTCCTAAAATGTAGCAATTGGAACTTCAGCAAGAAATAAAAACCAACAAAAAAAGGAAACCCCCAAATCTGAGCTAGATTTTCCAAAAGCCCTATCTAGAATGGACTTGCAAAAGCCCATGAGGCAAATCTTTAAGAAAAGTCACAAGGAGTGCAATTAATCCCTATCACCATACGTCTCTCTAGACCTAATCTAACACCTTTATTTTAAATTTAGTCACACTGAGGGCTAAAACAAGCTCCTTGCCTGCCTGTAATCTGGAGAATTCAGTCTGGTTGCTGATTACCACCAGTGTCACGAGTTTCCCTGTTTGCTCCAAGTTCTCAGATTTCTGTTTTTCAAGTTTAATTTGCCCGGGACATTGCAGGAAGAGAAAACGTGGGGGCATGATTAAAAGCATATGGTGTATGAGGTGGGGAGGGGGAGCAGTGAGCACAGCTGGAGGGGGGAGGATTGCTAAATTGAGTGTTTCTAATAAAGGAGAGTGGGAGACTATTTGCTGCTTTTGCTTGGGCTAAACTGTACTGTGTAATACACCTCTCTCTTGCCCTCCAGGATCAGCATGTAGGGAGGTGTGACATTAGGGTGTCTGGGTATCTCATCTGGAGAGATAGATAGATACATAGATAGATGATAGATAGATAGATGATAGATAGATAGATAGATAACCATAGTGCTTTCACATATTATCTAATGACATAATGATGAAATATATATGTTGTTATATATATATATATATATATATATATATATATATATATAACAAGATAAATACATACATTTATCTTGTTAAACACATGGAAGGAAAGTGGTGGTTCCCAAACCTGACTTGGCATCAGAACCTCTTTGGAAATGTTCTGAAAACACAGTCATGGCCCACCCAAGACTCACTAAATCAGATGCTCAGAGGAGCCTCTGTTTACCATTAAGCATAAACCCCCTTGCGTTGTCAGTTACCTCTATTGGAATTCTTTTACAGAGTAATAAAGTCAAAATAGACTCCCAGGATATTACTGCTGTAAAGGAACTTAATGTCTGTTGAAGTGGACACTTGTGACTTTTGACGTCCCAGCATCCATTCTATGTTTTAGTTACGGCAGCTATGGTTCGTTTTAGCAAAAGAGCTCTCTCCATCCTGTGCAGATTTAATTGGATTTAAAATGTACTGCTTTTGCTCTCACCTAGCCAATGGGAAGGTGTGAAGGCAGAGTTATCAATGAAGTCAGTGCCTTCTCACCCAAGAATGTACGAAGGGATAGAAAAAGAACAAAAAATGAGGAGGAGAATGGATTGCTGCTCATTTGCTCCGGCATGGGAGTCCTGGTCCAGTTATGCAGGGGTTCCTACTCCTGAGGTCTCCACAGCCTCTCTGGTCCCTGTCTTTTCCTGGCCTGGTTTTCTAAGCCTTCTCCCAACTCTGTGAGCTAGCTGAATCCTTCCAATAAATTTCTTTTAGACTTCATTTAGCCAGAGTGTGTTTCTGTCACTTATCCCAAGACTCATCATTCTAAGCAAACACCTTTATGTTGTGCAGGAAGTAGCAGAGACCCACAGACCCTCTGTTACTTGCCTGAGGCCCCCAGGTTAATAAGTGTTGGCACTGGGCTTGGGATCGGGATCTTCTGATTCCAGAGATGAGCAGGGAGTAGGTTTGTCTTTATCAAATGGTCCCTATGCTTTCTCTTGAAACTTGATGGGATCTTCTAGATAGTTTTGGAGTTAAGCCAATAGGAATAACAAACACCTCTTTCTCTGATAATATCACATTTGTAAACACAATTTCCATCCATTCTCAAAATATTTCACAGGCCAGCAGAACTTGCAGCCTGCTGTCTTGCCTTTGGCAAATGCCCATTTTAGATGTTTATAAAGATGAACCCTCTCCTGATTCCTCTTGTACCTGGTCCAAGATGCCTGACCCGTGGGGAGAAGACATGTTCTGCCCACAGCCAGTGGCTGTCCCAGAGCCCCAAGGTGTAGGTATTGATTGAGGGAGGCTGGGTTGAAGAGGTGGGTCAGCCACGCTATTTTAATCTTCACTTTCCCCCCGAAAGACTTCACTGTACACATTATGTAGAAATAGTCAAGTGACTTAACTCTCATTTCTGGGGATGGAGTCTGAGATGGTTAAAGTCTGTTGGTTGAAGAAAAATTACATGATACAAGTATTGGAGGTTTAGGGAAATTTTCCTCCGAATTGTGATTATTTCTTCCTAAATCCGTATCATTAAAAATCTTGCTTTAATAATGGCTCTATTTTAACACAGTCTTTTCTATTCCACAGTTATTTTTATGTATACAGTACTTACTATTTCACTTATATTACATACTATTCAATTTTTCCACTACCCTGAAAAGTAGACCCCTATGACTGAAGGGACACCTTTAGAGTGTTTTTTTTTTAAGTTGAATTTATTGGAATGACATTGGTTAATAAGATTGTATAAGTTTCTGGTGTGCACTTCCATAATATACTATCTGTATATTGTATTGTGCATTTGCCATCCCAAGTCAAGTCTTTGTCCATCACCATTTATTCCCCCTATACCCTTTTTACTCCCCTCTACCCTCCTTTCCCACTGATAATCCCATATATTGTCTGTGTCTGTGAGGTTTTCTTTTTTCGCTTAATCCCTTCCTCTTTTTCACCCAGCCTCCCAACACCCTCGCCTCTGGCAGCTGTCAGTTTGTTCTCTGTAGCTGTGAGTCTGTTTCTATTTTGTTTGTTTGTTTATTAAATCATGTGGTACTTGTCTTTCTCTAGAGAGATTAATAACATGTCCAAGGTAATGTATGCCCCATAAATAGCAATACAGGACTAGAAACCTGGTACCCCTTGCCTTGTGCCCCTACTGTCCTTTATATTTTACATTTAATTGCTGTCATTATATTGGCAGTGTTTTTGAGGAAGAATAAAGGGATAAGTGCAGACAATGCAAGAGAAGCTTCAAGTTGCATGTCAGAGGTTTTTTTTTTTTTTACTGTGAATAAGATCCCTCTCTACTGTGCTCCCACCAGTTACTAAAGACTGAGTAATTTGTTAGTCAATTTATCCATTAAAGCTACTATCACTCTTATTGTGTGCCTCTAGTTCTAAGAGGAATAAAACACAGTATCCACCCTCAAAAACTGTGCTCTCTAGTGACTTGGTTCTAAGGCTACTTACTATCAGGGAAAAGAAAACTAACATTTCGGGGATCCTAGCATATGCTAATTATGTACATGATTTCAAATAACACCTCTTACAGCTCTATAAGAGAGTTCTTTTTCTCCATAGATTCATAGTATTATATCTATAAAGCATTTACCCCAGTAGTTGACACTTAGTTAATTCTCAGTAATAGTATCTATTAAATAATTACTTAAATACATGTCTGATCATACCTTTAATTTTTTTGAAAAGCCACCATATCATTGCACCATGCTTATAAGATGGCATTTGATCTCCTAAGTGTCTTATAATAAGGGCCTTATAATAAGGATGCAGACAACCTACCGACCCTAGCTACATTATATTTTACTTTGTAAAATTTAATGCAATTTTTTAATTATTTGCTGGAGTGGGTAAAGTCCTATTTATCATTTAGTATCCATTTCTAAAATTATGTCCTCTGGGTGGGCCTCTCTAACCCAGTCCATTGAATTTTGCTTTTCATTATGTTTTGTAGGAACCTCCAACCCAGCACCTTATCAAACATTATAAAGATGCATTTTTTTAAGTCTCTTTGCCTCTCAGAGGAGAATACTTCAAGATCAGAGACTCTGTCTTAATCTCTTTCCTTTCAATTCTGGTCACTCAATATAGTACCTAGTATGAATTAAGGGGCTTAGCATATGTTTGCAGGATAAATGAGTAGCTTTCCACCTAATATGAATTGAAAAATTTCAGAGTCAATACTTAAAAAAAATATTTGTAGATATAAAATGTTTTACCCTAGACAGAAACATTTTGAAAAATGCAAAAACTGTACAATGGCTTTTTGTCCCCTTTTTAGCCAGAAAGGAATTTTGAAATAAATTGAAATTACCTGACCTCTATCTCATTCAAAGGTGAATGGAATATATTATCTCTTAAGCTAAAATAGCAATTGTTAAATATTTGTCAGATTTATACCAAAATGTCCACAATGGGGTTCTTTAATGCTATATTCTTGGTTATCTGTTGAATAGTTCAATGATTCAACATTTCAAACAATATTAATCGGGCACTTTCTATTGCCAGCACTGTCTCAGACATTTTAGCGTAAAATCAAGTTGGCTAAACTAGAATCCCTGCCCTCAAGAAGCTTACAGTCCTGCTGCGTAGGCACAGACATTTACAACTGTATATATTGAGATGCTTTTGATAACAACCAGTGGAAACCAATTTGACCTAATCTAAGTTAAAGAAAAGGACTTTATTAAAAGGAAAAGAGATTGTCTTACTAAGCCCAAAGGCCAGAGTATAGCAGGAACTAGAGAAGAGACTGGACACAGGCCCTCGAAAGCCATCAACACCCTCCACGTTGGATTCCACTCCTCCCCACTGGTCTGCTTCTGCTCTTGCTGGACACAGACACCTGTGCCCCTCTGATACGGCGACAGAAAAGTAGAGGCTGCACCTGTTTCTATATCACAGTCAGGTCTCTTACAGGGCTTCTGAATCCTTCGTCCTCTCATTCTCTAGTCCTCTCCCTCTCCGTCTTTTTAAATGCCTTTTCACCTTGTCTCCCTTTGTCTTCCTCCTAATTTCAAATTGTTAGGAAAGACTCTGCTTGGCCCAACCTGGCATGTGGGTACGTTTGAGCAGAACAGGTGCAGACAGGGCCAGTAACATTGTAAAAGGTGGATTTGGGATCCTCACTTGGTGACTTCTTCCTCTCCAAGATGTTGTTTGTCATAGTAAGGAGTTGGGAAGACATCTCAGGAGGTGCCTTCCACACAATGAGGTATAACATATTGTGCAGGAATATAATGTAAGTGGGAAAGAAAGCTTAATTCACATTAATTCTGCTTTTAAGGTACATGGTATGGAGGTATTTATGGTACATGGCTGTAAAATAAAGACCTTATAGAGGGGCTTGGTAACTGGTGGGGGTCTTTAGAAGGATATGTCACAACAATCCCTCGATCAAAACTATTTTAAATTTATAAGAGAGTAAGTAAAAATTAATAGCATGCAAGCAAATCACCTATGTACTTACAATTCTGAACAGATGAAATGCATCTTATAGTCCCATAAAAATAAATGAAAAATCATGTTGGTTATCATAAACTAAGTGGGAGAGTATATTGTGCACCCAGGAGAGAGTATTCTTTTTTTCTTCCTCCTGGCTCTGTTGTGAAAAATGTTAAGATATTATCAACCAGGCTCTTCATTTGGAAATGATCCATGAGCCATGAAATATTAGTGGGAGTGAGTGTATTGGTGCTCTGACCATTCTGGGATATTAAAATGCCATTGACATCCATAACTACCAATGTATAAAAATAACAAATGCTAATGAAATGACCCGAGTGCAGAGAGCAGGCAGTTTGGCCCTTGTCAATGTTTTGCTTTATGAAATATAGGCCACTCTGCTTCCCCTGCTTATGTCAGACTGTCCAGGAGAATACACACTTCATTATTCCTCTGCTATCCATCAAGCCTTCCATGCCCAAAAAGTGTGAGCAGGAAAGAGTGCCTTCTCTCTTCCTTTTTTTTTTGCAGGCTGGCGAACTTGCTGAATAATGAGGTTAAGATTCTGGACTAAGGAAGTGTTTCCTTGGGCCCAGGTAATCTGTTAGGCTGCTTGGTTTTATCAATGAATATGGCAGGTTTACTCGCCCTCCTGCCAAACTTTGTCAAAACCCCAATTCCCAATGAGATGGTATTAGGATTGGTGTCTCTGATGACAGCTCATTCTTTTGGCCTTGTGGGGGCCATGTATACAAAACCAAGAAGCAAGCTCTTATTGGGCACCAGATGTGCCAGTGCTATGATCCTGGGCTTCCAGCCTCCAGAGCTGTGAGAAATAAATGTTTGTTGTTTAAGCAACCCAGTCTATGGTATTGTTGTTAAAGCAGCATGAACTCACTAAGATACTACTCTTTCCTGACCAAGCCTTAGTAATACGGTCTTTCTATTACAGTTTGGCATTTATACTGATAAAAGCATTTGTCTATAGTTAAGAGCCATGCACTGAGGATTACAAAGATACTTATTTCAGATTTTGGAAAACTACCGGAGTAGTGAAGAAAAGAAGAGAAATGATATTCTTTGAGTGGTTTATCAAGTATTTATTGCCTACCTACTATATACAGAGTAGTGTTTCAGTTACAAAGAATTGACCATAATAAATTCTAAGGAATTTTGAAATAATGTTCTTATTTACATAGAAGAGGACATGCATGGATTACATGACATGAAGATGGTTATGGAGGAATGTTAAATGTCATGTCATCCAAATACAAGCTGAATATACAATACTAAGAGAAAGCAATGTTAAGGTGAGCAAGACCTCAACAGATTCATAAGAAACAGGTAATTCACCAAAGTGGAGGTCTTGCTCATTTACAAAGATGGGAGGATGTTCATTTCCACTAGTAATCAGGGAATGCAAATCAAACCAGCAGTGTGAAATGCTTGTTCCCTCTATCAACTTGCCTACTTCTCCTTTTCTTCAACAAGAAGACAGCACTTCGTGCAGGCAAGGCTGCACAGCTTGTTGGGAGTTACTTCACAAGATGTAACAAGCATCTTCAAATATTCACACCCTTTGACTCTGGAGATTCCAATTCTGGGAACCTCTCCCCTAACAAAGGGCTAATTCCAAGTAACAAAACAGCTTTCCGAGGTGAACAGCAGTGCCTTTTTTTAATGGTGAAAATTGAAAACAACATAAATCCCTGAGTTTGGGGAATGATTAAGTAAATTAGGGTAAATCTACTTAAGAGCTAACACTTATTGTGTGCTTTTACTATTCCAAAATCTGTTCTAGACATTTTTGGTGTCTTAATGCATTCAATATTCATAGAAACTTTATTACTATTCCAATTTTACAAATGAAGAAACTGAGGCATAGAGAGGATAAGTAACTTGCCCAAGGTCACCCAAGTAGCATGTGATAAAGTGGGCATTCAAATTTAGGTGGCCACTGGTAGTATATTTTATAGATACTTAATAAGTTTTCCTACATACATAACACATGAAAAATGCTTATGAAAATATTATATTAAAACACCCCAAACAATGTAAGACTATAGTATGTAAGAACTAAATGTATGATTAAGGCCTTTCTTTTGATTCCACATTATTCTCACATTTCCCACTGTTTCTTTACATGACTTTCTACAATTTTGTTTTTCTGGCCCCCTTCCTGCCTACATACATCATGTAAATTATAAATTTCTTCTCCCCCTTTGCTTAGGCTATCCCCTGCTCTCACTCTTTTGTGGATATTTTTCAAATCCAAATGCTAATTCTAGTTTCTCCAAGATCTGTCTAAGATCGTTCCAGTTCGTGCTGACCACTCAGTTCTCTGACATCCATTGCACTGATAAATGACCCCTCACAATATCCCATACTGTCTCATTTACTTATTGCTTCATTTGTATTTGTGTGTTCTCTCAACGGGCCTGCACACTCGAGTTCAGGAGTTACTTTATGTGTCTTGTGTCTCCAGCAGCTATTATCAGAAGATTGAACACAAAGAAGGCCTGAAATACATGACTCACTAAAACAAGTTTCCATTTCCACAACAAACCATTTTTAAGGCTTGCTTTGGGGATATCTATCTATCTATCTATCTATCTATCTATCTATCTGGAGGCAAAGAGAGAGAGAAAGAGTGCCTGGGAAAAGTACAGCCATCGTTAATATAACAAGAATGGTTTGTGCAACACTGATGTAACCTGGCAGCCAAGGAGAGTAGACTGCAAGGAAGGCACATGTGTGAACAATGACAACTTCACTGTACTAGTCAGAGGGTGTAGTTGACACCATTGAATGAGCACGTGCACTGTGTGGCTGTCACATTCAAAATGACTGAGTCAGTAGAGCAACAAATCTGCATCAAATTGTGCAGTAAGCTTGAACATTCCTCTGCGGAAACTATTTGGATGATTCAGAAGGCCACAGTTATTGGGCAACTGGTGACTGGCAGCTTCATCACGACAACATGTCTGCTCATGAGCAGATAGAAAACTCTGTTTCGTGCAGTTTTCTGACAAAACATCAAATCACCCAGGTGACTCAGCCCCACTACAGCCCAGATTTGGTGCCCTGCAACTTCTGATTTTTCCCAAAACTAAAATAACCTTTGAAAGGGAAGAGATTTCAGACCATTGATGAGATGCAGGAAAATACGATGGAGCAGCTGATGGAAATTGGGAGAACTGTGTGAGGTCCCAAGGTGCCTACTTTGAAAGGGACTGAGGCATCATTGTCCTATGTATAATGTTTCTTGTATCTTGTGTCTTCTTCACTAAATGCCTCTATTTTTCATATTACACAGCTGGATACCTTCTGGACAGATGTATATACAGGGTCTGGCAGAGGTAATGCCATTGAGTGTGGTTGGTAGGGTATGTGAATGTCTTCCATGAGATGGACAGCCAGTTGAACATTTCACCCACAGTGTCATATTATGTGCTTGAGTGTGATAGTGTTATGCTGCAGAGTTACATGCTTATGATTTTGTAATATAAGATTTTTATGTAATAAACAGGGGCATTATTTGTGCTGGACCCTATATCTCTATATACATTTGTAGCTTTTGCCTTAAAATAGAGAAAATTAGTATAAACAAATTGGGCTTTATCTCAAACTATATGAGTTGTAGAGAAGTCAGACCGTAACACTTAAAATAATAATAGAATATTCAAATTGGAAAAGATCTTTAGGATTATTCAATTCAACTTCTTATTTGACCAAAAAGGAAAAGGAGACCCAGTGAAATGTGGTATTTGGCCCAAGTTCAATAGGAGTGGAATTAGGACTAGAACCCAGAGCTCATACTCCCAGGTGGGAGCTGAGATGGCCCAGGTGACACTCCATTGTTCCTGCCCACATTTAGATGAGTCCTCCGTTCCCCCTGGGCTTCCTCCCACACTCCCACAGTTCTCCATTTTTTGTGTGTAGTGCAAAATGTGGACCTCACAGCCAAGTCATTTTCAAAAGGTCCCTAAAGGACCTCTTTCCCTCTGAGGAAGAGAAGAGACAGCGTTGACTGAGCATCTTTCCTTCCCTCATCCCTTCAGTCTCTCCTGATTTTCTGCACACCCTGGCACAGGCCTTCCTGCATGTCTGTGGAGAGACAAGCCCTGCCAGATTTTGTATTCCAAAGTTTTAGGTTTTATTAGAAAGAGCTGTAACATTTTGACCACAGTACATCAAACTGTCTGACATGCAACCACATGGCCAACTGAGAGCCTTTGAACCCATAATTTGACACTTGTTTTTATTTTAAAAAATTCATTAATCTTCATTAGGCATCCAACTCTCCACCCAGGTCAATGATGGCATTTCCTGACCCCAACATCTTTATTGGAAAAAAGTTATTTCTTTTCTCTGATCACTTGGGTGAATGAATGAGTATACACACTCATGAGAGCATGGTTCCTAAATAATGTTTATTATGTACCATATGGTGGAAAATTAAAAAGGCCTGCTGCAGTCTCTTAGGTGTGCTGGCCCACAGTCCCTCACTGCTGGTGCCGCCTGGTGGTCCACCAAGGCCAGAGCTGCAGCCCCTGGTAGCTCACATTACCTCCAGCTCAGAACAATGTGCTCTGAGTACTGATTAAATGTGGCTTTTCATGCTTCCCCGAAGCCTCCTAATGGAACCTCACATGACGATGCAGAAGGCAGCTTGCATTGCAACACACTGTAATCTGGCTGGACTTAAATGAGCTTAAATAACAAATGTTCAGATCGTGGTTACTAATTAAGAATGATGCCAGAATGCCTATAAGTTTTGCATATGTTCCTTGTTTGGCTGAAATTTTGACAATGAGTAATGCAACACAGACTTGGTCACCTGACCTCCAAGTGGTGTGCTCATCAGCTGGGAGCTGAGGTCCCAGTGAAAACTTTGAGACTGTGAGTCAGACTGTGCTCTGAAGACCACTGCATTGACCCAGGTGACCAGTCCAGTTATATGTGTATGTGGGCAGAGTAAGGAAGACAGAGGGTGCTTTACCTTGAATGGGATCAGAACAGATGACAAGGCCGATACTAGGAGACACATACGTACATCATTAGTAAAAGGCTTCAACATCTACTAGTTCAATGCATTCATGTGTGTCTTACAAGTCTTTTGCACTCAGGAATCATGGGAAGACTGACTCCAAAGAGAAATCTTATATGCTATGTGGCCAACCCTCTCCAGTGACCTTTTAGGAAGATGTTCCTTATGGCAAGACCGTAAAGTATAGACCTTCAAATACAGGACCAGTCCCTCCAGCACAGCCAAAGTTCATTACTGGTCAGAGGTAGTCTTTTCTCCAACTTCATATTCCTCCCCCTTTGCTCATCACTGCTCTTTCATTCCTTGTTCTAAACCTTAGCCCTGCTTTCTGGCATGTGCTGCTTCCAGACATATAACAGATTTCTTTTACTTGGTCTTAGAATCTTGTTCTGGGATCTACCTCAGTCCGTGGTGAGCACTGGGATGCGACCTAGTCTCATGAGACACCCTTTCTTTATAAGTTATGGCTTTACCACAGTATCTTTACCCCTCAATTGTATCCTTGATATTAAGACAAAGTTTCAATTGTGGTGAAACTTTTTTCCCTTTAGAGTTAAAAAAAGAGAAAACTAGTTCTTACATCTATGTTTCTATCTTACTCAGAGCTTGCTTCTCATGTCTCTATTACCCACCTGGTCCCGGAGAGCCCCTTCCCCTCAGAGGGCTTTTCAAAGACTCTATCAGCACAGTTTGGTGACAAAGAGCATAGGCTTTACATCAGACAAACTTATGTTCTAATTTTGGCCTTTTTCCGCTGGGACAGATGACTTTTCCTGAGTCTTGGTTCTTCCTCTATAAAATGTGGATAATAATACCTACCCTACAAAGTTATTGTGAGAATGAAAGGAAATGATGTCCATACCACATTTAGCCCAGGGCTGGTGCAAACAGGCAGTCAAAAATAGGAACTAATAATATTATTAACATTTTTCTCCTTTTCTGGTTACTTTCCTTATGACCTGAATATTTGGTGTGAGTCAACAGGATTGGGTGGTAGGGAGCAGAGATGAATGCTCCAATTTAGTAGATTATTGAATATTCTAAAACTTCTTTAGGGACTGTATAACAATTGGGCCATAGTTCTAATTATCCAAAATTAGACCTTTGATCATTTTTTAAAAATACATCCTTCATCAGGCAGTCTCCTTCCCTCCCATTGGACCGGCTAGCACAGGATCTCGCCTGCATGACCAGAATAAGGAGAGTGTGACATACGTGACAAAAAGTAAACACTACTCTTGGGTTGGGGACCTGGGAACTCCAAGACCAAACAGCAACTTGAGTGACTGGAGAGTATGTAAGACAAATGTGAATGTCCGACAATATACTTTCCCTCTGCACTAAAGCTGCTGAACCGTAGAAGACAGGTTTAACTAAAGAGACAATCCACTGAGGTCTCCTGCAGGGAGCTGTGTTATATGAATGGAGTGAGTTTTAATTTTAGTCTGCAGATATGAACTCTGTAATACAGTACCACTGTCACCAGCAGGCCCCAGCTTTGTCAGAAGGCTTCTCCTTCTTTGAAACCCTAGCAGGTTGGCATCAGAGTCTCATGTTTCGCTGCATTAAATATTTACCAACAACCTATTGGCCATATGTTACTGGACCGTGTGTGGTGACAGACTCACTACTCGGCACCTTTTCAAGTGGATTCTGTAGGATCTGTGGGGTTTTGTAGGCTAACAGATCTTTTTTAATAACCAGGTTTTTTGTTCTCCTGTTCGCTAAGGTGGTGTCAGTATCATTTGCAGAGTTCTGAGGGAGTGAATTTGTCCAATCATTCCCCCTTCTGTGCTCTTTCTTCCTGGGGTGCCACAGACGGTATCAGTGTTCCCTCCTCATTGCTTATTTATCTGACAGTATTTCCTTTAACTATTATTGTACAGGTGCAGAAGCATTTTTTCTGGAGAAAATAAAATTATTCTTTGAGTTTAATTCTGCTTATATTACTTATTTGCCAGTGAGTTCTGATTCATTTTATGGTGTTTTAAGAAAAACTCACCTGAAATCATGAACTTTGGATTTAGACTTGTCAGGCTCTCAAATTGAAAGCCCTTCCCTGGAGAAAACGTAGCAGTTTGTGGCACTAAAGCATCACTTCAGAAATGTTTTGAAATAAATTGTACATCCAGTTGAGATTGAGGAATTTTATCATCAATTGTATATTCTCCATGATATTAGCTCTGTTTCAGCTCAAGTAAACTCAACAGCTGTTTTATGAGGGCCTACTATGTGTCTCTCCCTTTACTAGGTATGGTGCTAAAAGGACCAATATATCTGCTCAAGGGTTAGAGAGCTGGTCCACAAATTTTTTTTAAAACTAGTAGCTTCTGTCTCACACCTTGAATTATATGAATGACCACATTTTTCTTAAGAAATTTACTTAAAACAAGCATACGATCAAAACTGCATGAATTTGCAGCTTTATCAGCCACGTTATGACCAATATGAATTTTTGCTTCCCAATGTCTTTACAATCTCCAATCTTTGTAGATTTACAATAGTAGATCTTCATTTGAGTTTTCAAATTATTGTTAGTATAATCTCACTGACTTACGATTCTGCCAGGAACCTGGATAGTTTGTCATTTTCCATGGGGTGGGAGAAAATGAAAATCTTGATCTGAATTTAAGCTTATTAAAGACCTTGGTGTTCAGTACTTCTCAGCTGATGCCATTTTATGTATATTATATGCAATAAAAACATGTCATTAGTTCGGAGTTTCAAACTCTCCTGAATTTGAAGAGCAAAGCAAGGAGAACCCTAGAGAGTTAAGTCTGGACCAGATTTCAGGCATGACCCCAATATCTACTTTCCTAGTCCAATACCATTTATATACTCAATATTGTTAAGTAACTGTTTGAAAATATAAAAATTCTGATAATGCAAGTGATAATAGGTGATAATAAATGATGTGAGAAAATGATGTGTTGGTCATCAGCAATCACAATTATTTAATATTTTAGTGTATCAGTATGTAGTATGTATATAATAGGAGGCACTAGTTTTGTCTATTAGCTTACAGCAGGCAAGAGTAAAAAACGATTATTTCAATATGAGTAAAACGATATGCATGGTTGTATTATGCGTGACACTTCTGTTGATATCAGTTGCAGTTTGCTGTGTGATTTCTATTCATAATGTTTAACTGCTTAAGAAATGAGGTATTTTTATCATTGCAGATGGAAAAACTCAGACTTTAGAATTAAGTGGTAGAGTTACTATTCCACCTGGTTTTACTACTTAATTTTAAAGACTTTACATATTCAATCTCAACATTTTGTTGTGATTAAAATTAAGAAATTGTTCAGATATTGGTGATTTCAAAACAACTGATTTATGCTATATTTACTAAGCATCAGGCATTTTCTAAATATTCTCTGTAGATTTACTCACGGCACTCCTAGTTTGGTACTGTTATGTCTTTATTTTACTGTTGAGGAAACTGAGGCACAAAAGTACTAACTTAAATGCATATACATAACTTCAGAAGTGTGTAGGGAGAAGTCAAAGATTCTAGTTTCTTTCTTTGTGTACTTGACTATCTTAGGCATATATCATTGATTCATTGATTTGGTTAATTCAACAATTTTTACCCAGCACTTGCTCTCAGTGTGGTATGGTGCTCCATATTGGCTGACAGCAGGCACACAATTAGTGATTACAAGAGACTGTAACCCAGTGACAGGCAAGGCAATCAAGCAGATAATCATACATTAAGGTTATAATGAGATGCTAAGGAACACATCACAGAAGGAAATAACCTTGGTGCTAGCCATGTAGAACATGGTATGTGTGTCCACATATGCATGGGGAGAAAGAATGTGTAAAAGGTTTGGAGAAGAACAGGAACATTCCAGGATGAAGAAACAGTATTGCAATCTTGTCTTTGAGGCAGTGAAAACTAATCATTTTCGTTAGAGCAGATTGGGTGGTTGAATCTGTAGTGAGTGACTGAGAGATGAAATGAGACTGGAGAAGTCTACAGCAGCCACATCACAAGGGTCTTTATCTGAAGCCGTGTTAAGGAGTTTGGATTTTATCTTACCCCTATCTTTTCCTGCCATGTCCATGCCATTCATTATTAACCAGCTATGACAATGAGCTTCAGAATCCTTCTCAACACAGCTTTCTGAGTAGCTAGTAAAAATGAAGAGGAATTGGCAATGAAATTGAGTTTATCAATGTTATTGTTCTCAAAGTCTAGAAACATTTCCTTTTATCTCTATTTGACAAATGAGGAAATAGAGGTTCAGTGAATAAGAAAGGTTACATTTCTTCCATTTACACCTGAGCTAAGAAAAATGCATCCCTCCTTATTCTCCCAAGATGACAACTTCGAGTCCTTGAGTCCGTCATCCCAGACATGGTTCAAGCTCCACAACCCCAGTCATCCAGGAAATACCAAGTAGGGCTCCATTCTGGTGTCTGTCCACTGCAGACTCAAAGAGATTTGTTCTTAAATGTCAGCTAATGGTTGGGCTATTTTCCTTCTCTGTTTCTAAACACTGGCATTTATTCTACTTCCTGCTCAGATAAGAGATCTTGTCTCCAATTAAGCTTGGATCCTGAAGGAGCAGAGTTTGTTCATAACTCTAGCAGGGGTGTGTCGGGGAATGTGTTAGAGAAAACATCTAGTATCTAGCTTCTCCTTCAGTACAGCTGATTATACTCTCTCTCTTGGACAAGGAAATTTGAATGCCTCTAAGGGGCTTCAAAACACAAAAAGTTCATCTGCAAGAGTGAGGCTAAGAGAATTTCCATGCTTCCATATTGGACACTGTTCTGGAAGTTTTGTTGCTAAAATTTGTGAAAATAAAATCAAGTTAAAGCCACACAGATGAAGAAATTAAAGCTCAGATTTGAATAAATTTACCCACAGCTGCAGAGCTAGGAAATGCACGGTCAGGGTTTGACTGTTAATCCCCCTGATTTCACACCGTGTTCTAGCCCTCATATCAGGTGGCTGCTAGAATACACCTATATCTCTGAGGAATAAGATGCCATTTTCAGTCACGATCATTATGGAATTATGGGAGGCAGGTTGGACTTGAGCCAGGCTCTGTGGCCTGGCTAGCTTGAATTTGAATCCCAGCCTTGCTATTTATAAGCAGCGTGACCTCAGGCAAGTTGCTTAACCTCTCAAACTCAATTTTCTCACCTGGATAATGCTAATCATGGTTATCTGGCTGGCTTGTTGAGAGAACTGCATTGGATTAGTGGTTTTTAAAGGTAGGGGTCCAAAAATCAACTGGAAGATTTGTTAAAACACCAAGAAGGATTGACCCCATCCCCAAGTTTTTGGCTCTGCAGGTCAGGAATGGGATCTGTGAATCTGCATTTCTTACAAGTTCTCAGGAGGTGCTGGTGCTGCTGGTCCCCTTACATTTTAATTAGGGGAGAAAAGGAAGAAGAAGGTAAAGCTACACCCTCAATTAATGAAGTTCCTGTCCCCTAAGGCAAGCCCCAAGGGGAGGCTGTAGGAGCAGGAGATCTTGAGAGGGGAGGTATAGGAATGCCAAGACAGACGATTTGGAGTGAGGTGGATCACAGGACAGAAAGGGAGGCAGATCAAAATCAAACCTCAGCAACTACATGTATTGTCAAAAGCAAACCTGGCTGTGACTTCAGATCTACTTCCAGGCAGTCTCCTAGGCCGTTGCCTGTTTTAGTTAGTTAGTTATGTATTGTTGTTAATGGTTTATTTTATTCTCATTCTAGAGAGAGGGAAGGGAGAAAGAGAAACACCAATCAGCTGCCTCTTCTTACATGCTCTCCAACTGATATTGAACCCCCAACGTGACCATGTGTCCTGACTGGGAATTGAACCAGTGACCTTTTGGCTACAGGACGATGCTCCAGCCAACTGAGCTGTGCCGGCCAGGTCATGACTATGGACAGTCTTAATACCTCTGCCAAACTGTGAAGTGCAGCCATAATTATCTCACTTGTTCATCTCAATAAACCTGTAGGGCAGGGGCCAGCTAGTGTTTGCATTTAGTGGATTTGTACCCTGAGGCCCAGAGAGTCAGGGGTTTGCCCAAGGTAAAACAAATCATCAATGAAGATTTAGAACTTAGATCTTGAGTTCTCCATCTCCAAGTTCCCTTTTCATCTGCTTTACTCTGACTTATGCCTCCCTTCTCAAAGTGTTATGCCTAGTCTCTGAACAAAGAAACTAGCCCCAAGAACAAAGGCTGGTGTGCTCAGAATCTGGTCCCCATGCCATGTGTCCTTTTCACTCCCAGGTGATAAGAATGCTGGCTTGATCCTTTTACACTCAGTCCTGAGCCCTGGGCTCCTCTTATTTGCAGAACCTTCTCCCCAGGCAGAGCCCACACCAATGGCCTGGGCATGTCCCTGAGTAGCACATCCCTGAGTAGCACTGGGATTTTCCGGGATCCAGTTGGCCTGCTTTCTTGCCTTTTCATAACATTCGCTCTTTGAGGATGTACACACAGCTTTCTCTTTGCATTATTTAAGAGATGGTTTCCAGTAAGGAAAACAGTTGAAGTCTAAGTCTCCTTGTGATGTTGGTTTTAGGATTTTCTGACTGAAAAAATAAAATTGCTTTTCCTCCTTTACTCATTTATTTGCTGAAATGCCAGTAAATGGTACCAGTGCTTTTCCCAAACTGAAGCCACTGCTGTGACAATATGGGGACTCATCTTTCACAGCGGTCACATTCTTGGTACAGCACCTCCCGTGAGAAAACACCAACTCTAGGCTAGACTGTGATCATTCGTGTCACAAGCAAGGTTGGCCTTGTGGATCAGTTGGATCAACTGATGGCTTGATTGGCTCTTGTATTCCTCCAGCGCCCACCATAAAGACGAGTAAGAAATCCTCTCTAACCTTGGGAGAATGTAGTCTTAATGGAGCAGAGTTGACATCTTCTAGATATTTGATATGAAATCTGAAAGAGGAATCCTTCACTGTCAGCTTCATGGTGTCAGAAACTGCACCAATAGATATTAGTTTCATCAGAAAAATAACTAGGTCTTCTCTCAGTGAAAAAGCCCATCCTAATTTATGCAGTATTGCCACTTCTTTCCTCCTCAAATGATAGGATTGTCATAGCTATTTCTTTTTCTTTTCTTCAGAAACTTGTCACCCTCTCTTAGAGGGTATCAGAGTAGTTGCACAGTTTGTGGCGGTCTTAAGATGCCCTCTATCTTTGTGGTATTGGAATACAGTAGGAGGAAAACACAGATATCTTTTTCTAGTGTGTTCTTCATGGGGATTGAGCTTCACTTGCTATACCTTCCTGTCTCTCAGTGACTCCTTTCCAGGGTGGAGAAGAGACTTAATATGATGAGTGTGTCTAAATAATTCAGTCCTTGTTTCTCCTTTTTCTTCGGGGGAATCCACTTGCTACAGAATGCAAGAGTTTAATAGGAAAGGCCTTGTTCCTGCAGGCAGAAGCCTACAGATTTCTAGAACTATCTAAGACTGTATAGTCATCTGCTAATTTGGGAGTTCAGTATAAAGAAGCCCACTCACCAACAGGTATAAGCTACCTTCTCCAAATTCAGCTTTCTCATTTACAAGGATAATATTTTGGTACCTATCTGCTTGATTATTCTGTCTTATTTCTCAATATGTATGAAATTTGGGTGGGGAAGGGGTATGGTATTATTTATTGAACTCTTCCAAGACCCAACAAATAGATATACCCTATGAGTTTGTATTTAAAGTGTCCATAGGAGAAAATCACATGTTATTTAATTGGAGAAAATCACATGCTATTTATTTAACACATATGTTTTGCTGAGTGTGAAATCTGTGCCCAGCATTATGCCTGATCCTAGGGACACAAAGGTAAGATTCCTTCCCTGAAATAGTTCGTGGTCCACTAAAGGAACCCCATAAAAACAGAAATTGCCTTGTACTGTGATGTTTGTTATAATAGTAAAAGTTTGTACAAAGTGTTAGGGAAACTTTAAAAACTAAAGCAAACAAACATTAAAAAGTATGTCATTGTAGAAACAGGAAGGCTAGGAACTTATACACACTCCCAACACTTACAGAGATCCTAGAGTCAAGGTTTCCACTCTATAATATTCTTTTTCCCAACTCATAATCTTATATTCTTTTTCTTTCTCCCTTTCATAACGTGGCGATAAGGTGTTGTGCTCAGCATTCTCAGCTTCACCATCGGTCATATTTAGGTTCCAATCCTGGCTCTGAGTCTTTGTGGGCTTTGGGTGTTTTACCATATTCTACAACCTTGTTTTATCCTCTGGAAAATAGGAATTAAATAGGAGCCATTTCTTGAGGTGTCTGGGTGGAATAAATGTAATAACCCACATCAATGCTTAGCTTGATACCTGTTACAGAGTATCATTAAATAGTAATATTAATAATTATCATGTTACGGTTCCCTCAACATTGATTCGACAGGTCCTCACTGAGCACATCTTATATGGTAGCCACAGTTGGAGAGTCGGGAAATCCTCAGGGAATATAATGGAGTGAATGAATGTAACAGCTCGTAGATTCTTCCTTCTCCCTTCCGAGTGTCTAAGTCTAGGAGCTCTTTTTCTCTTTTGAAGGATCCTCATTCTAAAGTTTTGTAGGTAACTTTAGGCAGAGAAGTAGGCGTGAACTTGGAAGCTATTCAAATAGATTCTAATCATGAATGGCTAATTTTCACTTAAGCGGACTTCAGCCTGGAAAATGTCCACCCCCATATATTCTTGTAACCATATTTTCCAAACAAAAGATCAAGACCTTGTCCAACATTGGGACCCCAAACTGTCCACACACAGGCTTTACAGTTCCACATGAACGTGTTTTTTCTTCCCCTGTCTTCTACAACACGATGACACTAGAAAACTTTTGCCCAGTAAATTAAAAGTTCTAAAGAATAACTCCTTCAACTTTCAGAATCTTTCCTAAAGCATATTTAAAACTGCTCAGTTTTTCAGTAGATAGCATGAAATAATTATTTAATTTTCAAGACTCTTTGAAACCCTTGCCTTAAAGTCATTACCCTTCTATCCACCATTAGTTTTAAAATATTGCTTTGTGATCTTTACCCAATCAAATTAAAGGACCCACTTTAGACCAGACCCCCAAACCCCATAAATATGCCAGCTTTGTGCTTCTACCATGAGACATTACTTTACCTCTGCTGAGGTAATGATCTCTCATAGTGGTAAGCAATAAACTGTTTTGTTTGATCAGTAAGGCTTTTTCGGTGATGTTTTATAGTAAAACAGAAAATACAATCTGGCATTGTAGTCATGATTTTATCTTCACCTCTTTCTAACTGTATTACTTTGAGAAAATCCCTTCATTTTTGTCAGCCTGGGTTTCCTAAAGGGACATAATAAGGATAGAATGAATTTATAGGACTGTTGTGAAGATTTACTGAAATAAGCCATGCCAAGTTCGTTCAGCTCTGAGCTGTGGTGAGCACTAACTAACAGTGAGAACCTGAAACGTCACGATACGTGCACTATTTGGCCCTTACTCTCCCTGGCACTCAGTAGCTAGATTCTACAAGCAGAGTTTACAAGATGCTTGAGAAGCTCATCAACACATTGCACTTTGGGGTGTATTGCTTGTTTCTCTAAGTGGAGACAACATTCAATACCAACAGAGTTCAAACATGCCTTACAATATTTTCCAAGCATTTCTCATCTCCGCAAATTTGGCCAGACTGGCAAAATCTTAAGGCAAAAAACTTTCAGGAGAAATAAGCAGAGGAACCATTTTGACCTGACAAAGCTGTTCATACTGGTAGAGGAGCAGATTGCTCCTCTTTTTACTTAACTTAACTTAATTTAACTTAACTTAATTTAACTTAAGTCTTGGTCCCAGACAGACAGGCTCTGAGGGAACCTGGGAGCAGATTCTGTGACTTGTGGAGAACACACATTTGCAGCTCCAGACAGAAGGAAATGGGCCTTTAACTGAGAAACATCACCCATTCTGTGGACTTTAGAGCCAACTCTTAGGAGGAGAAATACATAAGCAATAACAATTTTGAGTGTTTTTGTCATTGAGAACTTGGTTGAGATTTCACAAGTCCTCAATGAAGTGGGCTCTCCTAATTCTGTTTTGTTTTATCAGATATTCAACGCATTATTTTGTCATTCAGTGTGTATCTATCTAGTAGGTACCAATGCCATATGTTACCCCTCAACATGCACGTAGTTACACAGCGTAGACAAATAGAATGGTCAAAATATGTTGTTCTAAAGTTATGGAATGTCATTCCCATGTGGACCTGGAGGGAAGGAGATAACCTGGGAACACAAAACCTTAGTGACATATTGTCAATCTATTTCATTTCCAGTTTATTCTGACTCAACAAAAGAAGACAAATAAAATAATGACAATATTTCTGTACCATGACAAACCAGATCAGATGGAGATAATTATTGATGTACAGCGGAACTTCATATACAAGTCTTCTATTACATGGTGTCAGAGAGGCTGCACAAAATCAGAGTCCTAAAGTATAACACCAGCATGGGGCAGAGGTCTGATTATGGCAAAGTTAGGCTGACTGTTTTCCTTGTTAGAATTACAAATAGTCTAGGACATGTGTATGCTATGGGGTATAGTTAGATTTCTGGATATTTGATTCTCTTATTGGTGACCATGAAATTGGAGGGCAATTTTCCTGGTAGTAAGGTCTACATTGTGTAGGAGAAGTAAGGAGCCAGGAAGGCTTAGTGTATGCAATCTTTGTGCTAATGAATTTTACATAATCCTTTGTTACACTGGACCAGTTGTTTCAAGTCTAATATCACCTACAGCATCTTCTTTCAAGTGCTGTCCCCATGATCACTGAAAAATTAATCAAACTCTTTTAAGCCTGTGTCAAATAATGAGTATGACTTGATGTTTTCTTCTCCTCTCATAAATTTATCGGATTGACTTATCTGAATCTACTGCTGCGTTGTTTTGACTATAGACAGTATCTAAGTTCAAATACCACTGCAAAAGGAACTTGCGTCAGGGACTCCTGGGCCTGGCAGGTGGTCCAGGAAGGAGGAAAGACCAAAGTCAGGGTAAGTTATTGAGGCAGCCACATGGGCAGCTGACAGGTCTGAGAACTTCTCTCAAAACCGTTCATCTGAAGGAAGAAGGTGGATGCATGCATTTACCCACAACCTCCTGCCTCCATGGGCTGAGCATTACCCACAGGGACATTGATGTTCTGCATTTCTAGGCTGTACTTCTAGTTGAGTGACTCCTGTTGCCTCAGAGAAGGCCTCCAGGCAGAACTGAAGTCAGAGGATGCTAGTAGAGGGAGCTGTCTGAGCTCTCTGGAAGTTATCCAATACAGCTGCAGCTGAAGCCAGGAGTGAGCCAAGGGGACGAGAAGAGGGGCACCGAAGGCCTCTTCTATAGGTGCATGTGGCCTTTCCTCTTTGGACATCTTATTTCTCCTCTCCCTTCGAGTGAGTGCCAAATCAAACCAGGTCCTTTGAAAAAAGTAAGTCATCTCCATTGGCCTTGTATAAATATCCCTGTATTCTCAGAAGTACATATGAAGATTCAAAGAAAAGAATTACTGTTAAACGAGTTTCTGAAAGCATGTATAACTCAATATGTCTGCATCAAGGAGCAGTTTTATCACCTCAGCTTCTTTTTAAAAATGCCCAGGAAAAAGAAGTCAGAGTTTGTCCGTGCTGTGGAGGTATAAACTGCGTTTGTATCCCTTATATAATGACCACCGAAGGAGCTTTGCAGACCATCTTTGTCAGGATTGGGCACACAAAACCAGATCGCCTCCTTTTCTCTGTAGGAAGTTTGGTAGGGGCCCCAGGCGACCCCAGTGACCATGGCTGACTTTCTCTTCCTCCCTTCTGTAAGTACCAGGACATGTGCTTCAGATCTGAAAAAGTAGATAACAGTGCTTACTTCAATGTCAGCAAGATCCCTCGCAGGAAAGCATTTTTTACAGATAGAGTTCAAGGCCAGCCACCCTCTGGAAGGGTGTACTCTGGGGTGTCAGAGGGGTTGGAGAGTTTGCCTTACCCAAAGGCTAGGAGCAAAGGCTACTCTTTACTTTATCATTGGCATAAAGGCTTAAATTGTGTGTTTTTTGCAAATGGTTTCAAAGACTGGAGAGCCCAGGGGAAAAAAATTGCCTAGCAAACAATGACAATTCTAACATAGCCAGGGTCTCATGAGATGCTCTGATTGAGTTATCCTGGTGGACGTGGTGGTTCGACTCAGAACCCAGGAGAGCGAGACGGAGAATTCCCAGACGTATGTCTTCCATAGAGCTGCTTTGCTAATACGACGTCGGAAATGATCTGTAGGGAGCAGAGGAGAAACCAGGGGCAGAAAAACCCACAAAATGATAAATGGCCCCAGAGCTGATGAATTTAATCCCAGTGTTCTCTTGGACCCCGAACTAGCAACACTTTTACAAGCCCTAAGCTAAAAGATGACAACATTTTATGTTATCCTTTCCAGAATTTTTGTTTGTTTGTTTCCTCGCAGCGAAGGAGATTGTAATTCTTAAGGCTAGGACCCTCAACCTAGGCCACACACAGCACCCGCCTGGCCCCTGATAGGTGCTCAATAAATATTTGTTAAAAGATTAGATAGTATATTATGGTGTAGTGTACAGACAAGGAGAGCAGGAGTAGAGGAAAACATATTCTTGCCCAGGTTCTATGACTAATAACTTCTCTCTCTGAATTTGTTTATGTAAAATGAAATATTAATTGAGCCTCTAATGCTCAGTCTCTGAAAGATACAGTAAAGGAATTCAAGTTTATGGAGTAGTCTTTGTCTTCAAGAAAGGGTTGTATTTTCCTGGGAGAGACATTTATCAGTAGTATGGTGACAAAGAGGTCAGACCCTGGAGTCTGTGACTTGGGCTCAAAACTCCGGTCCCCTACTCATAGTAAAATGGAGATAATAGTAGACTACTCCAAGTGTTTTTGTGAAGACAAAATAAAATAATGTATATGAAGCATATAGCACTGGACCATATAGTATGCAATACATATCAGTTATTAATATTAATATGAACAGTGATAATAAAAACCAGATGCAGCTAACATGTTCAATACTCTTCTGTAGCGATTGGAGAGGATGGGAATTTTTTATCTGACCGCCCCTGTGGAGTGGGGTAAGGCGTTTGCAGGAAGCTTTAGAGTTGATTTTCATTAGGCTCATAAAGCGTGAGGAAGATTTTGGTGGAGAATGTGGCAGGGGGGAGGGAAACCTTCCCAGGAGGACAGGGGCAGTATTATGAATGTCAAGATAAGGGAAAGGCATCATTTAGACATTCTGTCATGAAGAGACGGTTGGTGTCATTGGAGATCCTGGGGAAACTTCACAAGTAGCAATTATACTGCACCATTTTTTCTTCCTTCAGAAACAAATGGATTATTGTTCTTAAGTGTGTCAGATACTACTAGCTGCCTGCCTAATTTAATTATTCCTCTTCTTTCTCCTGCCTTGCCACTGCAACTCTGTTTTGGTAGAGTATCAAAGTGCCCATTTAAAAATGTTCACCTCCCCTGATCCTTTGCAGCCAGGCAAGTCTGCATGACCCTGTTCCAGCCAATGAAATTCAAGCAGAATTCTAGTGGAGGAAGGGAGGTTTCTAGGCAAGCAATGATAATCCTGACAAAAAGGAACCTGGCAAGCAACTTTTGCCCTCACTTCCTCCCGGTCCTCCTCTGCTTCTGCACTGAACACAGAAACAACGTCAGGAGGAAAAGCCGTCTTGCACAATGAGTACCAGAGCCATACCCTATTAGTGGTAGAGCATGATGCTAGAATGAGCCTGAATTTTGATGAGATCCTTGAAGAACCCCACAGGCGCTAAGCTGCCTGCCTCCTACTTCTCATTACAGGAAGGAAACAAAGTCCTCTTTAGTTAAACTGCTATAATCTGGTCTGTGTTATATGCAGCTGATTACCATCTTAACTGATATATTCAGCTAGACAGGCCTCGGTTTCTGTGTCTTATAACTACACTAAAGGAGAATGTGTAACATATTGCATTTCCTACTTGAGGTTTCTTTGTTTAGGCTCTTTTTAGTATGTGTATTTCCTTAAATAGATTAAGGAATAATTAGTTTCCTTGGATTCAAAATATATGAAGCACATAAGTTAGAGAAATTGTAATAAAATTTCACCACAGGAGGTGACAGTCACTAAAAACCAAATCCAATAATGGGTCCAAAATATGTGTCCTAAGGAAAGTTTTGAAAAGTGTTAGAAACACCCTCCCTTTTGCTGGGGAGGCATCTCTAGAGTGACTCAGCTGTGAGCTGCACACGAAACCTCCATGTATATTCCCTGCGGTTCCCCTGACCACGACCCAGTGAGCAATGCTGGCTGATGAAGAGCCTCATCTTCCATCCGTGGGATGAGTTAGAGAGGGTGGCACTTGGAATCGCATTTGATAAAAAAATAAAAACTCTGTGGAACTCCTTGAGCTGTCTCAATCTCCTGGTTTATGTCAATGAACTCAGATTCATGTCAATAGAAAAAATAAAAATAGAGGAAAGGCACTTCAAATCTGGCGGATCCCAGAAAAGTAGACTATGTGGGAAATCAGAATTGTATCACTTCATTCTGTAGGACAGACCAGTTATTAGAGGCATTCTCAGAGCTGAGGTTTATTTTTATTTAATAACTGTTGTTATTAATAAGACTAGCTAATGCTTGAGTGCTCACTGTGTCTCGGGTACTATGTTATTTATTTCACATGGGTTATCTCTGATGAGTCACAATAAATCTTATGAAAGCACTGTTGTTAGCTTTCATAATATGTGACACCATCGAGACTCAGAGACTTGAATGGCTTTCCCAAGTTCACCCTTCATCATGACATATTCTTTCTTTGTGCTTGATTCTTGAAGAATTTATTTCGGATAACCCTACATGTCCGTTAACATACATATTATACAATGAAAATGTACTTGGTAGATTATGCCCTACTGGTGAATTTTAAAGCTTTGCTGACAAATGTTCAAAGTATTTTTCAAAGTTCCATTTACTGGTGTTTTTGTTCAAAGATCATAATAATCTCTAGATTCCTAATTGGAGGGCAGGGAATAGAGAAGATTCTTGTCCTCTTCCCAAATTCTTCTCTAGCCACTAACTTATCCCTTCATTAATTATTTATTGGTCCCCTAATACGTGCTAGAGTAAGTCTACATGGGGAGACAGAGAGCGCATTGCTAAGAACTGTAAAGCACTGAAGATGCAAAGGTAGAGTGTCAAGGAAATGGTCAATTCAACTGGTGGGGGGAACCTAGGTGACCAAAGAGCTCATCTTTTTAAATTGTTTTTATTTATTGATTTTTTTGGAGAGAGAGGAATGGAAAAAGAGAGAGAGAGTGAGAAAGAGAGAGAGAGAGAGAGAGAGAGAGAGAGAGAGAGAGAGAGGTAGAAACATCCATTTGTTGTTCCATTTATTTATGCACATTCGTTGATTCTTATGTGTGCCCTGACTCGGGATCAAAGTCGCAAACTTGGTGCATTGGGCCGATGCTATAACTGTCTGCACTACTTAGCCAGAGCAAGAGCTCATCTTTTTAGAGGATACAGGTTCAAGGCCATGTCTGCAAATGAGTTTCTATCTTACTTTTTTGGTGACGTCCTTGTATTTGGGTCAGTTTTCTGTCTTGACTGGATGTGGCCACCTCAGTCTTCTAAATACTAAAATACAGAATTTGCAAGAACAAAACAGAATTTTCCTTGGAAAGCCACCCAGCACGTCAAGAGATGTAATAATGTCTACTTAAAACATTGGAGTATTGACTCGGACACCGGCCTGCAGTGTCTGTGGTGTTATGAATAAGATGAGATACATTCACAAGGACTACAGAGTCCTGTGGAAGAAAAGGAACAGCATGGCTACCCTCTCAAGGGGAGAGTACCTTGGAGCAGCCCGGCAACTCTCTCAAGTGGAGAGCCTGCTGACCCTTGCCTTGACAGGTTTTTATTGGGTTTCAATTTGCACAGGAATACAGGTAAAGCTCATTAATCATTGTCAGGCAGTAAGGGTCAAACAATAGATAGCATACAAAGAACTATGAGGGCCTATTCTGAGTCAGGGTCTATTAGCTAAAGGGCTACAAAACTTTGGGAAACAAACTCATTTCCTGCTTGGACCTTTATCATTTAATTGAGAGCATTCTTAGAGAAGCAGGTTTCACAGGATTTTACATACTCTTTCTCAGGCTGATCACCCGGGCGCCCACCCTTTCCAGCGCAGGGCTGCACCACCCTCTGTCATTGTTTCAGGCTTAAGTCAGGCAGGGGAAGTAAGGCAGCCAGGAGATTAGGAGACTTCTCACAGATAGAATGAGGACTCAGGTTTTGTCAAAGCCGAGGGGTGAGGGTCCATCACCTGCTTTTGCTATAGACCCCCAAGTCCTTCCCTGGGGCCTCCACATACGTCTTAGGTAGTTCCCCCCTTGGGGCATCTTACCCATCATTGGCTAACTGACCAAGCATTGGGGGCCTCCACATAATTGTGCCTGTCTTAGGTAGTTCCCCCCTTGGGGTATCTTACCCGTCATTGGCTAACTGACCAAGCTTTGGATGAAATAAAAGGAGCAGAAGCGGTGCTCTTGCCAGGGAGATAAGCTTTGTCTCCTTGGTGGCTTATGGTCCAAGGGTCACTCCCTCAGCCTTAGCCATGGGGGTGTTACAGCTTCTGAAACCAGGCAGGGCAGCTCCCAACAGAGTATTAACTTTCATTATATTGAAAATGTATGATCTTACCAGTACGTTTGAGAAATATCAGTTAATAGAATGTGCATTGTTGTACATTTGTATGAAGTAATTCATAGGGCAACACTTACGCTTTAATTTTAACAGTTGTGAAGTGCATCCTGTGTGCCACACCACACAGTACAATGCTCATGATATAGAGATTCAGGGGACAGAGTCCTCGGTATCAAAGAGGTCGCAGTGAACTGGGAACACAACTTATCGATACTTTTAATAACCTATTTTAGGTATTGTCATAGAGATGTGTTTAGAGTTCCATGATTATTTCCATCTTATAAACATCAAGAAATTCCTCGAGAAAATTGACATTAAGACCAGCCTTTGAAATATGAATAGGAGTCTCCAGAGGTCACTGGATGGAGCACTGTGGGCCTGCTGGGGGTGGGGGCACTGTGCAGGGACTGAAGAGCGAAACCAGGGAGGGAGGAAGGCTTGAGGCAGTCTGGGAAGCAGAAGGAGTGGAGTTGGAATGGAGAGTGCAGGGGCAAGTGGTGGGGTGGAATTAGAAGAGCAAGATGGGGATTAATTCTCAACAACATCAAATTCCCTTTCACCTCTGCCTCTTTCCCACAACTCCCTAAATCTTTAATGACCAAGATGTTTCTGCTCTCATAATTTCAGGAAACGAAACAAGGGCAATTTATCACAGCAAATCCACAATTGACAACCCCCACTAAAATTATTTGTTTTTCATATCTCTCTCCTTTTCTTGGAGTAGCACTTTGGCCTTACCGGAATAGCTGACACCCTACCCATGGAACACCTCAGCAGAAGTGACTTCACAGTACTGAGAAGGAAGTGTTCCACCTGTGCGGAGACCTCTCATTTCAAGCTTTAATAATTTAAAAAATACTTAACCATCGTTTCCCTGAATATTTGCCACGGATATCCTTCTTCCAGGAGAGCTAAGAACCTGCCAGCCTTGAAGTTTCTAGCCTCAACTATTTGTTAAGTTAGACGAGTAGAGAGAAAAATCAGTGCAGGCTTTTAAAATTTTTATTTATTTTTTGTGGTAATTTTTAAAATTGAATTCATTGGGGTCACACAGGATAATAAACTTACATAAGTTTCAATTGTACAATTCTATAATACATCATCTGTATATTGTTTTTTTTTTTAGAATGGACAATTTTTATTTTATTCATCCTGAGATAGCCGAAAAACTGAGCTAAATGAATTCATATAAAACTTTTCAAATGAATTCAATTTAGTGTTCAGATAAAGTGTTGACAGCATTAGACTACAAATAAATTACTTTTAAGGGACTATGGAAAATTTGGAAAATAGATTTGGGGTGGATCATCTGCTCCCCACTTTCGTTGTTTCCCCCTTTTATTTCTCTCTCTGTGTATCTGTTGGTTCCTACCCGTCTCCCCATCCTTCTCCCGTCCTCCTGTTACCACACCTGCACACACACATTTGTAGTGTTCTGCTTAGCAGAAAGTCAGCTCTCCACACTCATTAACTTTTACACAAAGGCTACCGACTTTTAGTAAAAATGTTTCTAAAGTGTTTGGCATACTTCTTTCTGCCTTTGAAAAGAGTAATCCATATAACTGAGACTTTCTGAATACAACACTACCTAAATTATGACTTTTGGGTAATCCTTAAACTCTGGGTTTCAGTTTTCTGATTTTTTCCCCCTATCATTCTCTGCACTGAGGTAGCTACAGTGTTCTGGATACCCCAAATCTCTACCCAGTCTTCCTTCAGTTGTACATCCAAAATTCTCATCCTCAACTGCTATTTGCTGCCCCCTGCTGGCCCCTGATGACAGTACTTTTCCACTTTTGCTCTGTGTGGGGGTGGGGTGGCGGGGGTGCCCTCCTTAAACCTTGGAGGGCTGCATGACTCAGACTCAAATTGTGTATGTTTTCTCTGCAGAAGAAAAAATAAATTCTAGAAAGTGTAAGTTAAATAATGTCACATTAATTCTCAGAAAAAGCGGATTAAAAAAGAACTAATGGTCACCTGCAGTGAGTAGACTTACTGAGTTCACATGAAACATATTTACCCCAAAAACCTCATAGTTTAGGTTAGAATTACTGTCCTGCATTAGTGAAATGCTACAGTGTTGATCACACTGGTTTTGCAAAGAATTTAGACTGTGCTGATATCTTCATGACTGCCTTCCTTTCCTTCATAGTGTTTCCCTTGCTGTGGCAGCAATGTCTTCTTTATCCATGAGGACACAGAAAAATGCTAGCCAGGGCATTTTTTAGTAGTACCAATACTTAACTGAACAACTGTGAGGGCACAGATGAAATTTTGTTTTTTTAATATTTTTGTTCCTCTCTCTATAACACACACACACACACACACACACACACATATATATATATACCAATGTATAATATATTTAGGCTAAAATCTTATTTAATTTTAGCAACTAGCAGGATAATGATGGACAACACATTTCTCTGCTCTACCTTTTTATCACCTAAATAATGAACTGGTTAGACCAGATCTGTAAGGTCCTCAGACACTCAAAAATTTATTGTACAAAGCTACGCTCTTCTCAGACGTTACTGAATGAGGCTGAACTGGTTATACCAATGCTAAATGATCTTAGGTCTGACTGATTTTTTTCTTAGAGATTTTGTTTATTTGTTTTTGTTTGTTTGTGTTTAGTAATTTTGCCACTTCTGCTCCTATGCAGTTGATAGGCTATTAGCTCTTTCTTCTCTCCACATCAGTACTGATCGCCTCTCTCTTATCTCTTATCTGCTGATGCTGAACTTCTGTGTCTGGGAAGCCAATACCAAAGCTTATTTTTCTCAGCACCACACAAACACATTCAAAATCCTGAAGCCCTCTGACCTTTTATGGTGATCTGAGATCAGCTCCACTTCATCTTGTGGCAGAAAGCACGTGGCCTTTATGAGAATTCTTCTTCCTCTTCCAGGCCACCCTCTCTGAACTTCTGCTTCGTGGCCATATTTCAGATAGATGAAGTTCCATAATTTTTAAATAAGTGGGGTGCATTGTTGTGAAGTCACTGATAGGCTACCTTTATATTTCTATTTAGAGCACAGGCGGCAAACACAAGGCCCATGGGCGGAATTTGGCCCTTCACCTTGTTTTATCCGACCTGGCACCTAGCTTCTACCTGGCGGTAGCACCGAAGTCTCGCGTAACTGTTAAGGAGTGGTTACATTTGTACAGTCCTAAAATTACATTCGGCCCTTTGAAGGCAACCACAAGGCTGATGTGGCCCCTGGGGAAAATGAGTTTGACACCCCTGATTTAGAGCATAATCTGGCTCCATATGTTAACTAATCTGTGAATACATCAGTGCTTAAAGCAGTGAAAAAATATTTATCAAGAATTTCCTCTCACTATATGCATGCTACTCATCAAGGAGACCCAAAGGAATGAAAACCAGAGTCTCCAGCATCAGTAATTCAAAACAAAATTAATAAGAGTGCAGTTAAATTAAAAATATAAGCATTGGAAGCCACAGAGTGGTATGTACTTATCAGTCAAGTGCCTGATTCAGAAGTGCAGTTCCTTGACTTCACAGGCTACAGTGGATCTCTTTGGTCAAGAAACTTTCTTTGCAGACCACTGAGTAGGAAGGTTCTGACACAGATCTTTGCCATCTTGTTAACAGAAATGTATTCATGGTTTCCTCAGAGACAGGATTTAGCTACCATCTCGTGTCCCCTCTTCTCTGAGCATGTTTGATCCCTTGTCCCTTCTCTTTTGCTCCAAGGAGCTTCTGCTTTTTCATCCTGTATCTTAGTGTTTTCTTCAGTCCCTGAATGGTGGACCTCTTTGGAAGTTATAAATGCATTTCCTCAGACTAGCTAAAAACAGACTCCCTCAGCACACTGATCCTCCATGAGCTATGACATGATGATTTTCAGGTTGAGCTTCCAGAATGGGGAAGGGGCATGGGAAGAAAGAGCATGGACTCAAAGTCAGATGAAACTGGCTGTGAATTGTTCTCTACCACTTCTTCGTTGTGGTATTTACTTGCCTATTTTCTTAAACTTTCTAAGCCTTCGTTTCTTCATCCATCAATACAGGGTCAGCAAGGAGCTATGACTTTGGGAAAATAAATTTGGCAGAAGTGCATATGGTAAACTAGAGGGGCAAGAGAAACCATGGGTCAAAAGACCAGTTCACACACTAGAGCATGAAAATGCTGATGCAAGGGATAAGCTAGGATCTTGACTAAATGCTTTGACAAATGGTTTTCGAAATAAAAACTGGCCTGAAAAAGCCAGGGTATATGGTTACTGTCAATAAAAAACAAATACATGGTCTAGGGTTTCTTATTAGAAGTATTGATGGGGAAGACTAGCAAAGATATGGTTCTGAAATACTTTATGAGGGGACTCATAAAGTACTTTATATGGGGACTGTGTCTGTCTTGTCATTCTAGCACCTTCCACGATGTGTGGTTCCTTATAGAGTCATTTGATGAATGTATTTGATGAATGAAAATATTTCACATCCTAGCCTTATCAAATCCTAGCTCAGTGACATCTGGAATAGAAATGGCTGTGGCATTTGGTGGTATCCATTGCCAGTTATGCCAGAGGGAGAATCCAACATGACCTGGGTGCTTTGCTTTATGGCATGTCTGAAAGACTAGACTGTGGAGTCAGATGGTCCTGAGTTAGAATCCTAGGTCTCTTTTTTATTATCAATGCTGAATAAGTCGTTTTACTGAGTCGCAGTTTCTTCTTCTATAAAATAGGTATAATACCATTAACCTAAAAGGTGTTGTAAAGATTATTTATAAGGTATATAAAATGGTTAGCATACTGCCTAGCACACAGAAGGTAAACAATAATTGTTAGCTATTTGTTATTTTTATTGTTGGTGTTAGTGCTATTGCACCCCATTCTCCCTAGCCATTTAACAGCTACCAGCTGTGGTTTATAGGTTGAACTATATAAAAGAGTCCAGCTCAGTGGAAAGATCACGTATCAGGTCAGTCAAACACCTGGATTTCGAGAACCAGCCGTATTACTAAAGCCTACATCTTGGGACTTAGCATAGCCTGGCTCTGCCCTTTGGTTGGCTTCCCTTTTATCCTCTTATCAGGACAGATAGAGAGTAACAGACTTGCCTTTCCTGGTGATGTGGGGAGCTAAGATGTCACTGGTCCAGATGGCTATCTCCTCTACCCTTCCTCCATTCAGAGCCTCAGTCTCCCGAGATGCTCTGGGAAAATTGGTTGCCATTGCTCCCAGGGTATGTTGTCTATGCCTGCCTCCTATACCAGTATTCCAATGCATTATTGCATAGAAATGTTATAAAATGGGTATGACTGTAATGAGATTTTCAATAACTTCCAATAACTTACAAATTTAGTAAGCTTTAAGGCTAACCTGGAAGCTGTCATCATAACCCACCATCCCCTTTAAGTCCCTATCACTGCTCCCCATACTGTCACCACACACACCATGATTTCTGTAGGGGCAATAGTTTAAATTCCAATGCCAACATCCAAATGGTTTCTGAATTGCAGCTGGTTGGTACGTTTTCATTATTAGTGCAACTGTTATGAAAGGCAGTGCAATAGAGGAACCTGGTTCTGGGGATCTTGGCTCTTTGTCCAGCTCTGCCTCTCACTTGCTTTCTAACTTTGGACCAGTCATAGCCTCCTCTGGGACTCAGTTTGCTCATCTGTAAAATGAAGGGTTTGGACTGCAGCACCTTCCAGCTCAAAAGGCCTCTAATTCAGCAAAACCCTTATTATTGTAGCTATTAGAAAAGGCTTGTTTTGATTGTGGTGGCCCCTGCTTTCTTGGCCTAATACAGTCTCCTTTCTTCCTTTCCCCCTCACATCCCTGTAGCATTTTGGCGCAGGATGAGCCACTCTGCCAGCTGTGGCATGCATCCGGAAATGGACTGCCACTCTCTTTCCTGGCACAGGGAGGGAAGAGTGTGACTGTTATATCCCCTCCTATTGATTAATGACATCTACTACATGAGAATGATGATTACTTTGTTCTCATCAAGCCACGTCTATGAATACAAATCCTTTGTGCTACTGCGACCTCAGGATGAGTCTGACCTCAGAAAGCTTTGGGAACACTTCAGAAAACATCTCTCTCTACCACTGAAAGATTCACAACTATTGTTTTCCTCTTCTGACTCATCTTTGAATCAGTAAATTAAATATGTATAACTTGTGAAGATTTCATTTTTATTAAAGCAAGGTGCTTTGCTGAGCCAAACTAAGAGTTAGAAGTATTCCGTTCTCCCATCTCCCTACTCAATGATTTCATTTCCTCTAGTTTGCAGGAGGACTTTTGGAGAGCTGGTCCTTCCCTCTATCTCTCTGTGGCTCTGGCTCTTCCCCGTAACATGAAGAAGTTAAAAATGAGGCGACTGCCACCTGTCTACTCTCCCAGGGAGACTGGCGAGACTTGAGGATCCACAAGCTCTTTCTCAAGTAAGTGCTGGCCATTGAATCTTCTGGGAGATGGTGTCTTCCTCTGGAATTGGGGAAGAGTCATATGTTTTTCATTATGTTGTTTGTGACATGTTCTGGAATATAGTCTTTTGATAATCATCTTTTCTGGAATGTTCTTATCCTACCTCCAACTCCCACCCACCTGCCACTTGATCAATTCCTAACTCTCTTCCTTTTATTTCCCCAAAGGAAACTCGTTTATTTCACTACCTAAAGACTGTCTGCCTACATTACTTTTTTCCCATCGTGACTGTCTATAGAACTTTCTGTCTTCCTTATCTTTTTAATAATTTATTTGTGTAATATATCAGGTTTTTTTAAAGTTTTTCCCTAGTATGTAGCTTTTGCCTTCCCAAACAGATTGGAGGTTTCTTGAAGGCAAGAGACCACATTCCTTTAAATTAATAAATACATATTTGTTGAGCTCTTCTTACGTTTATGGCATGTTGTTATTTACTTCTATCTGTTGTACTGTACTTAGCATAAATTTTAGGTATTACCAAAGCTCTTTGTTTACAATACTTGTGTAACATATGATATCATCTAAAAAATATAACTCTTATCTGTTAAACCATCAAAGTAGTGAAGATTGTAGCCTTTTGATACTGTGATATAGACTGAATTCTTAACTGTCCCCATGCATTTTAGTCCTACTCAGTTCTCCAAGCCTGTTTCAGTGCTGACTAAATGTCGGTCTCGGTCTTGGGTAAATATCAACGAAATCATCAGGCTCCCCAAGCTCAAGTCGTGTTCTTCTTTCTGAGCAAGTCATTTAACAGTTGGACCTATTTTCTTGCCCAACAATGGGAACAATAACTCTCCTTGAAAAAGTATACAAAACTTTTTTAAAATTGAAAAGTGCTGGGTTGCTTTTTTTGTCTTTGTTAACTTGTTGTAAAGATCTACCTTATGCAAAGGGATCTTTTTTTTTTAATATAGGAGGCTTTCTTCTCTTTATTTATGTCATCTTTACTTCCAGAAAAGGGGACACCTATGTGAATGGCAGTTTTATGTACCTACAATGAGAAGCCTGAGTGACAGGGAGTTGCTAGTGTGACAACCACAAGTTTTTCTCCTTCATTTTCACTTATTTCCAGCAGACCACTTAGAATTTCTAATTTTTTAAATTCCCTTTCCTTTTTTCTTCCTTCAAGCTACTGTTGCCACCACAGTCAAATCCTTATAGGCTTAAATATGTTCATTTACTAACAATTATTTGCTAAGTTGTTACTATGGTTGCTGCTCTAGACACCAAGAAATGAGAGCAAACAAAACTGACCTAGTCCTGCCTTCACTAAGCTTACTTTCTAGAAAGTCAGAAAATACATAAAACAAATAACTAAAAAACAACAAGTATACTGGCAGATTAAGAGCCATAGAGGAAGATAACACTGGAAAAGCAGATAGGGGATGGCTACATGTTCTGAGCATATACATATGACAGGCTACGTGGATATCTCATGGAAGAACACTCCAGGGAGAGTGAGCAGTTTACAGCAACGCTCTGAGGTGAGAATGAGTAAGGTAGAGAAGAAGTTGAAGATGTGGAGACAGGGGCCAGGCAAGCAGGTGCCGGAAGACCATTGTAAGGAATTTGGGTTTTCGGCCAAGTGAGATGTGCAGCTATCAGAGCATTTTGAGAAGAGATGAGACACGATTTAACTTATGTTTGAACACAATTAGTCTGACTGCTGTACTGAGATAGACTCTAGGAGGACAGGTGGAAAAGTGAGGAAACCAGTTTGGAGGCTATTGCAGTAACCCTGGGAGAGATGATGATGGCTTGGACCAGCCTGGGAGTGGTAGAGGATGTGAGAAGTGTTGAGGTCCTGCATATATTTTGAAGGCAGAGCCAAGGAAATTTGCTGATGGTTAGACATGGGTGAGAAAAGAAGTGCATGCAAGGATGACTACAAGGTGTTGGCCTGAGCAGCTGGAGAAAAGGAGTTGCCATTTTGTAAGAGGAGGGTGCTTGAGGCACTTCGGTCTGAGTGTTTACAGCACTGTGGAGGTCAAGGCTGAGGTTTGTGTGGGAGAGTTAAGTTTGGAAGGCATAGTATATAGATAGTACTAAAAGCCATCTGAATGAATGAAATAATCAGGAGAGTTCATGTACCTGGAAAAATGAAGAGGCCTAAAGGCTGAGCCCCAAGGCATTCTAAGATCAAGACTGGTGAGATGGGAGGAACCAGTGAACCAGACCAGCTTGTGAGGTGGGAGCACAACCAGAAGATCACAGTGTCCTGTAAGCCAAGTGAAGAAACGGTGTCAGGGAAGGGATCACATGCTGCAAATGTCAAATGCTGCAAAGGAAGGTGAGGCACATTGAAATGTCCCTTGGCTAGAATCCTGGTTTTTCTATCCCAACTTTTTAAAAACCAGTAGATTTAGCTTCCTAAAACATGGTTTTTATTATGTCCTATTCAAAACAACTCCCACTGGACTTGATTATCATAAAGTCCAAATGCCTTTGCTTATCCTTTAAGGCATTATAAAACGTCTCCGCTCATCACTGTCTAGTAGGAAATAGCTCATCTCTTGGAGGTTCCTCTCTGTCATGAGCATATGTTTGTGATATAGTCTTTCCTATAAGTCAGCCAGGGAACTGCTTGGTTAGCTGCCTGCTGAGCAGCCCGGCACCAAGGAATAGACAAGAGTCACACACAGTAACTATGCTCTTCACTCAGCTTTTATTGAATGCAGTTCACTCAAAGTAGAACATCAACATACATTAATATCCTACTCACACTCTAATAATCTTAGAGGAATATAACACACGCACACACACACACACACACAGAAATCAATGGGGAATAATGGACCCGAGTCCCAGAGTCTCAGTCTGCAGGTCCAGGAGACAGCACGGTGGGCAAAGTCAGCATCTTGCAAGGAAGGACCTCCAGAGCCAGGTGCGCAGCAGGGAAGATGAAGTCAGCCCAGCAGGGCAGAGCCTCCGAAGGGATATCAGAAGTACTCTAGTGTGTGGAACTCAGCTGTCTCAGCAGTGGTCAGGAGCCTGCCTCACTTATACTTTGAGGGTGGTGGACTCTACCCTTCTGGGTCTCTTGATAAGTGTCTTGGCACCCCTGACGGCAAGTGGGGGCTTCCCCAAGGAGCCTATCCATGGGTGGTCCCACTCTGCAGTCATGGCTGTTCTGATCACATGTGCAGATATCTTCGATATGTCTCCTTGCCAGATGTGTCTGCTCTGACTTAGGTAGTTTCCCTCATGAATCAAAGTGTCAAGGCTGACTGGCAGCCATCTTAGTTGATATGAGTGACTCCACTTTGTTTTATATGATTCATGCTACCTTGACCAGACCAGTGACATTTTATTGGTCCTGCTCTCCACATTCTCATGTCCTTCTCTTCACTTTGCATGTTTGCAATGCTATATCCACCAATGCATGTGGCTGTCCCATCCTCTCTAACAACCCAGATCCTCTCCCTTCCCCGTCCACCTGAAAACCTGCACTATGCCAGGCCTTCAGATCCTCTCCCATCTCTGAGTTCCCACACCTCCCCACTACCCCATTCACAGTGGCACTCGTACTGTCTCATGATTTCCCAACAGTCCCCAGGCAGATGTGTCATCTTCTTTATGAGACTGTGAGAACCATTAGAGTAGGAACCATGTTGTAAGCCCCATAGCATTTTTAGCTCCCTGAAAAACTGAGTCTTCAGGATTACTCACTCATTAAGGAATACATTGAATTACTGGAAATTAGAACTGAAATGGAAAGCTATCATTAACTATTTGACTGGTCCAGAGATTTTCTTTCTTTTGTTTCACATCAGTGGTATTATTTCTTGACTGGGATATCTTGCAGGAAATCTCGATTTATAGCCAGGACGAATGTAGAGCTGCTACAGTTGAAGGCAGAGGGTAGGATCTCTGAACTTTGCCATGAGTTCATCCTTTTCCTTCAGTCACCCTACCCTTACCCCTAGGGCAGGCTCAGAGGCACTTCATGGAACCCAAGGTTACAGATGAAGAATTTGACATTTAGAGGCAGTTCATACTAATATCTGTGTCCCCAAATATTGCACTTTGTTTACATCGTATACAATGAATAAATGAATGAATGAACGAGCTGATGACTGAAAAAAGAGAGAGAAAGTAGATATTCATTCATTACTATTCACTCAGCAAGAACAGTAAACTAGTACTTTCATGACTTATCCTGATCTCAGCAAGAAAGAATGAACACAGTACCCACTCTAGAGATGAGGCTGAGGGTGAGGTCTGATGGCCTTAGGAGATGAAGGTGGCATTCAAACCCACCTTCAAAACCCCAGGGCTGCTGTTTGTAGTCTGTCTGCCATGTCAGACTCCTCTGGGGTAGAAATAAGAGACTATATAGAAATAAGGAAATTACTCACTGAATGTGAAGGTCTTAGTTATTAGCTCTACCTGATTTCAGGAAGAAAATAAATAAGAAAATACAGTCAGAGAGTATTTGGAATTTATGCACCATAAACTTGTACAGCTCTTCTATTTCTCTTCTCTCCCTACCTCCCCTCTCTGTTTCTGTGTTTTACTAGTTACAATGTCAGTAAAAGACAACTTGGAAGATATTTATTAGCAAAGGGCTACAGAGTCACAAACCAGAAGCTAATTTTGCATTGCAGGATTGATTTCTGTTAAAAGCATATTTTATAAACTTAAAAAATACCTTTTGGGTGGAGACAAAACTCAACATCACTATTTATCGTGTTTAATTTATTCTGCAAACACAGTCTCTCAGTCAGAAGAATTTCACCTGTCCTGTGTGGGATGGGGGATATGTCAGGACAGTTAAATGAGATCAGGCTACAAACACTACTTTGGGAGGGTCTTTGGGATACATGGTGCACATTTGTCTGACATTTTATGACACTGCATGTTTTGGTAGCCCAGTTTGTATTTGTCTACAAATGCTATACACTATTAAAGATTATGTGAAATGATTTCTTGCATGGAATAGAAAATACATACATTCTGGGAGCTTTATAAGTGTTAATTTTAAGAAGTTCTAGAGTCTAAATTATCTATATTACAGAAACTGTGAATATTCAGATACACAGAAAGAATAATTATGTCATGTCTAGGTCGTTTTCAGTTTTGTAACTTTTTTTTACGTATCCTGTCTTATTTAATTCTCATCACAACCCTATGTCATGGTTGATAGCGTACTCCACTTTAAATGATAAGGAGTTTGGGAATCGTAGGATTTATCCAACATCAGAGAACCTCAAGCTAATGTTCTACATGTGGTGGGAAAAATCTGTTTCTTTCTTTTATTATCATGTATTTATCATATTATTTATTATGATAAAAACACATATTTTCCCTTCCCAGGCAAAAATTCCTCAGGCCTTACAACCGTAGTAGTTTTTATTAGCATCTATCACTGAACTAGTTGAACCCATGAATGCTTCTGCCAGGTACAGATAGAGAACTGATAACCAAGATGAAACAATGTATCCTGTACAGAAGTCTGTATTTGACAGAGTACATGTATCTATAGCATCATATTCAATCCTCCCAACAATCCTGAGAACCAGAACGGTCAGGTACCCTTGTGCACATTTTATAGATGAGCTGGTTGAATGACCTAGTAAAAGTCAAATAATCACAGATTGTAAGAGAAGAGATATAAACTCAGTTTTAGATGTCAGGTTCAGAGATGCTCCATGTGGAGTGCAGAACAGATTATTTGGCATATGGTGCCAAATAAGTGCTCGATACATGGTAGTTGCACTTTGTTATTACTTACATTGTTATTAAACTGAGTTGTAAGTATACCTCTCCTTGGCCAAGTTGGCTGATGTTTACAAACCCAGCTAGTGAGCCATTCTTCAATCCGCCTGATAAGCCACTCAGCTGCAAACAATCAAACAAGCATGTGGGAGCTGAAAGCGGAATTTGAGTAGGACAATTATTAAGTGGTTAGTTGGGAAACTTTACAAGCAGAAGAGGACTTTCTTTTACAATGTGGTGAACTGGGCAGATATTTTATGCTTCTTAGCTAAGATGGTTTTTCAGTTTTATTAATTTTCTCCAGGTTGCAGGGGTGGGGCATTGATGCCACAGTGAGCACTGAGAATCAATGAATCTCTGGTGTGCTGTAAAAGAAAGGTTGTGGTCATATGGCGGTGATCTCTGACAAACTTGAACTTCAGTCATCAGGAAGGTATCCAGGATTATGCCTTCATGACAAAATGATGTGTGCCTTTGTTTAATCCAGAACTTTCAGAACTTAACTAGCAGCTCTGATAACTATTATTTATTATATGTTTACCATGACCAATTACTGTGATAGGTAAATTATACATAGGGCTAACATGTATCCTGGTGTGCTTGAGAGGGTCCAAATGTTACCTGCCTGTCTTTGCATAAATATTAATAGTGTTTCCTTTCACTCTCAAAGGTATAATATAAGAATAAAAAGATAGAAAGATAGATGATATACATGTGATTATGCAATTTAGGAAAAAATGTTAATTATAGAGTCTAAGTAATAGATATATATGGTAGTAGATAAAAGTTCTTTCAACTGTTCTTTCTTTTTTAAAAAGATTTTATTTGTTTATTTTTAGAGAGAGGGATGGGAGAGAGAAAGAGGGAGAGAAACATCAATGTGTGGTTGCCTCTCCCCTATTGGGGACCTGGCCCACAACCTAGACATGTGTCCTGAGTGGGAAATGAACTGGCTGGCGATCCTTTGGTTTTCAGGCTGGCACTCAGTCCACTGAGCCACTGAGTTCAGCCAGGGCTTGAACTTTTCAAAATAAAACATTGGGAAGAAATGTCCTGGTTCAGATGACAAATTATATGGTTACCAAATAAGCAGAGGATCTAATTTAATACCTAAAATCACCCTATAATTTAGATGCAGTTATCTGCATTTTACAGATGATGAATTGGAGTCACCAAGAAGTTAAGAAAGGGGTCCATAGTGCACACCTAGCGAGTGGGAAGGAACCTCAGCAATGCGCCTCCAGAACCCATGCAGCTGGAAACAACGTTATGTTCCCCTAAATATGTGATCACTGTAAATACCTTTTTTGCAATTGCTATTCAAGTTTTATGGAATTAGCGTTTCCTAGAATACATTTTAGGAAACACTGCCATGGAGAAAAGGCAGGCGTGGGGGAGAAACTCATATTTATTTATCTTTTTACTACCATATATTGGTTAATTTTATGTCAAGCACTTTATATACTCACAGCAGCATTATTAATAGATATTAATATGTATTTTAGAGTGAATAAATGAACACAGAAATATTAAGTAACTTATCTACAGTAACACATCTAGTAAGTTTCCATACTGGAATTTGTTTAATAGGAATATCTGCCCTCTTCACCCCTTGATTACTTTTTTATAAAACTTATCTATTCTGCGTCTCTCATGAACTTAGCCTAAAAATGGGAATACTTATCCATGAAGAAAGGCCCTAAATATGATGGGAAAATATTATTTTGAATATAAATTGATAGTACCATTAGAATAATTTAAAAAGTTTTTAAAATAATAAACATTTTTAGAGAACAATGAGGGTAGAAGTTAATCATCCTTTAAGTTGCATCAGTAGATTCTATGATACTACACTTATCCAAATTCTTTAGCCATCATTAAGTCAGAACTTATTAGGTGAGGGAATTGAATATTAATTACTCCTATTCCCTCTTCTTGGTAAAGACAGGGAAATTGTACTTCCTGGTTTTCTACTTTGTACCTGGCACTACTGTGACCCTCTGTGTCATAGTTCCTTATCTGCAAAATGGATGTAATAATAATAGTACCAATCTTATAGAGTGGTAGTATGGAAATCAAATAATAACCACAAAGTACTTAAGAGAGTTCTTGCCTTATATTAAGATAACATTTATCCTTATATTCATTTATTCAACCAAGAGTTATTGGACATGCACTATGTGCCACTCGTCATTCTGTGTTCCAGGGACATATCTGTGAACAGAACAGGTGAAGGGCCTGCCCTCATGAGACTTACGTTTTGGTGTGCAAATCAGACAGTGCATGGATGAGAAAGTAAATATATGTCAGGTTCTGTATTAGTCAGGACCATCTAGGTTGTGCTGCAGTAAGAAATAACCTGCAAACTCAGTGCATTAACCCAATAAAAGTTTATTTCTCACTCATCTACATGTTTGAAGCAAGTTAGCAGAGGGGGCTGCAATTCATAGTTACATAGTGATTCAGTATTGAGGCTCCATCTCGACCCAAAGCCATGATCTTCAACAGAAATATGATGACTTGTATTCTGACTCTTAGGAAGAGACATGTACCACATTTCGTTGGCAGAGGTCAGTCATGTGTCTGTGCCTAATATCAAAGGAGTAGGGAGTACAAGGCTGCTTGTGCTCAGAAGGACTGCAGATTTGCATTGAAAGTGATCATATATAAGGAGAAAAGGAAGAGAAAAGTAAAGCAGGGTAATGGACACTAGGAAACACTTGGTGGGGGGGGTGTTTTTTTAATACAGGACAGCCAGGGAGGGCCTCAATGGTAGGGTGACATTCAAGTGAAAAAATGGTGCAAGTATGGAGGTAGGTCTTGTAGTTCTCTAGGAGAACAGTATTCTAGTCCAAGAAGGTAGGCAGGGTAAAGGCTCTGAAACAGGAGTAGTCTTGACAAGTTTGCAAAATTGCAAGAAAATCTGGATGATTGAAATGGAGGGGCAATGGAGAGAGTGAAGGAGAGTAGGTCAGAGAGAGCAGGAGGTCCGATCAAGTGGAGCTTTGTGGATCGATGTGAAGGCTTCAGCTTTAGTGCTGGGTAGATTGCCATTTTGAGAAGAGGGAAGATGTCATCTGATGAGTATTTTAATGGAGTCACTCCAGCTGCTTTATGGAGAAGGGGGCTTCTGAATAATGCAGGTGAGAGGTGATGCTGGTTTGGATGAAAATAACAGTTGCGAAGAAGGTGAGAAAAGGTGATATTATAGATATATTTTGAAAATAGAGTCAAGAGGATTTGCTCACTGCCCAGATATGGGACATCAAAGAAAGAGAGAAAGGAGTTAAGAACAAAAGCCAAAATTCTTAATGTGTGTAACTACAAGGATGAAGTTGTAATTTACAAACAGGTGAAAAGTTTGAGAGGAGAGCTCATAAAATGTTCTCATAGATATCATGATTATTCAGCTTTTATAGCAGCTATACTATGTTCCTATATTATAGGAACATTTTCCTAGCTTCATTTTAGAAAATACAGAGCTCCTACTTAGTCATGTTAAGTGGCTTAACTAGGGAAATAGCTCTGGATCATTTGGTTCCTAACTCCAAGAGGGATATTATACTCTGGTAATTACCAAGCATATTTCTTCTATTCTCTGGTTTGGTGCTTAACTAGGTTCTGATATATCTTTAAGTGTTAGATCATGGAGGCTAAATTAGTCTAGCAATGAGTAAAAATCCCAATGTAGAATTTTAAAAGGGTTGATTTAAAACTACTAAAGAGGAACTTGAAGCTCTTATCAAGTGTACTATTAATATAGAATTACCACCAGCACCACCTCCATCAAATGTAAAAATTAGAGGTAAACCTGCATGCTTAGTCAGGGCCTGCACCCAGATCAGTGGAATGGATTGGGGTTTAATTTTAATACTGTAACTAAATATTAAGGTAGCTATATAATTATGACGCCATCATTTTATAGGTTTGCAGTTGTTTGTATGGAAAAAGAAATGTAGGCTATAATTATTACAATAGATTTATTAACTCCAAAGAATGTCACAGTGGCCCAGTACACTTATGTACAACCTTGTACGTGATCAAATAGCCAGCTTTCATTATTTACACATTCTTGTAGTCTACTCGCTCTACTCAGGCACACTTTGGCACACAGTTCTTCATTGTCATCAATTTCTTGATATGATTCTCTTATGCAGTGAATCATATCATCCACAATATGTGGTTTTTGTGATAAGACTTTATTTTGATATCACCTCAAAAGAAGAATTCCACTGGGGTGATGGGTCTGGTGATTGTGGTGTCAATGCCACTGGCCCTTGGCAACCTATCCACCTGTTGGGTACTCCCAACTGTAAGCCCACTTTACCCACCGTGTGCATGTGTAATACATACACATGCACGTATATGATATACATATAGTAGGTACAGGGTCCAGCAGCAGTAACGCCTGCTTGAGTGTGGTTGGTAGGATGATAATATGGGTGTAATAATTTATTGTTTTAATTTGAACATTTCAGCTAAAATGTCATTTGTTGTGCATGAGTATGGTATTATTATATCACAGAATTACATGCTTATGATTTTGTAATAAAAGATTTTATAATAAAAAGGGGAGTTATTGGTGTCAGATGCTGTGTATTATGTGGTATAAAACCTATTGTTTTAAACCTGGTAAAAGATCCTGGGCACATTTGAATTTCATTAAATTATGGAGGGAATTGTAGTTTCTTAGTATTGCCTTTAGTTCAACATTTAAGACTTTTATGACTTGAACCACTCCTTCCTCTGTAGCTTTGTCTCAGTGCCACTTCTTTCCCTCTACTCTTAGTAATTCTCCTTATTCTAGCATTTTCTATTCTGGTTTACAACTTTATAGACTCACTCACAAATGCTTTTCTTTTTTCTAAACTATTCCCCCCCTCCCCAACCTCCATTAACTTCAGTAAAGTCCTATTCATCCTTCAGGACTCAGACAAGGGTCATCTCTTTAAAAAGTCTTCCAAAACTATTTCTCCAAAGAGGGCCTGGAGAAGGCCCTATCTCTTCTCTCTGTTCTTACATAACCTTTAGTATACTTCACTCAGCATGTAGCATCCTATACTGTAATTAGTTATTTATTTTCAGTCTTTCACACTAACCTGTCAATTTATCCTGACTTCAAGCACCAAAGTTAAGTGTTCACCACATATAAGGAACTCAATAAATATATATTAAAATGAATGAGGAAATGAAGTTTTTGAGTTAAAGTCTTCAATGGACAATTTCTATAGATGTTGAAATAGAAAATTTAGAATAGAAATAGCAAATGCATTTCATTCCTTCTGCCAAATCTGGTCAGTTAGTAGTATCAGCTTAGAGTGTCAATTAAAAAAGGTGTTCTGAGATTCTTTTATCTCTTCTTGGTTGGAAGACAGAGGCATGGTTAATATAATGCTTGAGATGGTATAGGAGAGAGAAGTGAAAGTATCCGTTTTAAGTTATTTGACTTCCTTGGGCTAGAATATTGGGCTAAATTTTTGTAACTCCCAGGACTTATATGAAAAGTTGATTTTCTGATTTAATGCCTACTGTCAACTTATTTACATACAGGGTTGCTGCTGTGATTCATGTGAGGACCTATTGCTAGTTTTGTTGCTAAGCAAGATTTTCTGCTTGACTTGGAATCTCTTGAAAGGGAGTGTTTCTAAAGAAAATACAAACAGCATTTGCTTTTACATAAGTCCAAGGTCTCTTAATTAGTGGCAGGCATATCTGGAAATATCATTTAATATTCTTTTATTTTTTAATTAAATATATTGTGGTGACATTGGTTAATAAGATTATGTAAGTCTCAAGAGTACAATTCTATGATACATCATACGTATATTGCATTGTGTGCCCACCACCCAAAGTCAAATCATCTTCCTTCACCATATATTTGACCCTTTACCCCTTCACTACTCCCCCACACCCCTTTCCTCTAGTAACCACCATACTGTTTGTGTTCATGAGTTTCAGTTTTATATCCCACATATACATGAAATTGTGTGGTTCTTAATGTTTTCTGTCTGATTTATTTAACACTGATTTAGATTTCTCACTCTGTGCTTTTGGAGGCCTATTTAGAAGATTTCATGGGAGACATGGAGATTTATCTTCATTAATTTTAAACTTTTTCTGTAGTGGAAGAATATAAAATAAGGCAAAAATACAGAAAGGCAAACATTTTTTGAAATTAGTCAACTTTTCTATTGGCATTATATTTGCTATTCCTTCTAAAAAGCTAACTGTGCAAAAACTAATTAAAATGGTATTTTCTCAAATACTTTCTAGTGCCAGGAGCTATGTTCTCTGTGTGTGTACTTGCATACATAGAGTAAAGTACCATACACATAAATTCTGTCTGTCTATCATCTATCTATCTATCTATCTTAGTAATTATCTTTTTTTCTCAAATCACATCCTTCACATTTTTCTTCTTGATGTTAAAATGCCTTATCTCTTACTAAATAGGGGAGACCAAAAATACTGGAAGTTCTTTTTTAATGCCCTGACTTTCAAAATGAAAAGTAGGAAATCCTATTTTTCTTCCTCCATCACCACATAGTCTTCTAGTCTTCTTTCTTCCTCCTCGTCTTATTTTCTCCTTTCCCCCACCCCTCTTCCTCCTCCTCTTCCTCCTCCTCCTCCTTCTCCTCCTCCTTCTACTTCTTCTGCTCTTCTTTCTCCTCTATCAACATCATCATCATCATAGGGATATCATCATCATAGGGATATCATCATCATAGTGATAACATCATCATTAGCATAATCAATTTTAGTCTTACTTGCCCATAAAAACTGAACTGTGCAACTGAAAAGAGATGTTTTTCAATCAATGTAAAGTTGGGTGCACTGGTGCTTTTCCTTCACTTTTTTCTCTTAACCAGCATGGGTCAACATACTGGATTCAGATTATCCGGGATTATTTATTATTTCTTCGCCTTTGAAAAACACATAAAAATCAGTTTTAAAAGATGATAGGCAACATATGAGGAGAGCTAATCTGAGAAAGAGGCTTTGCCTGTAGTTCTCTAGAACTTTGCCTGGCACCTAAATGGTTTTACAGTGATGGAAATTTCATGTGAAAAAAAATGGGGCTTTAATGACAAGATTTTTGAGACTTTTATTGCTGGGTTGATAGAGATGTTGCCTCTGTTTTGAAACAACTGAGTCAAATGCAGCCCCTCAGCCTCTGACTCCAGACATCTGTGTAAACTTTGGGTACAGTTCTATGTTTGGTCACAGATTAGAACACAAATAGAATTAGTATCAACAGTATTGTAAGGGAAAGCCTTTTCTGTAGATTCTCATAAAGTAAATGCCTTTTAAAATAAGCATTGTGTCTATTTGAATTCAAGTCTTAATGTGAACTGTTCCCAGACATTGAACAAAAATTATTCATCAAACCATTGTTACACTGTTTGACTTCCAACCTGTTGTGAAAACCACAGAACTTTTGTACTTGAAATGATTCCCAAACTATGTAATGCCCCGAGTTTCAAAACTCCTTATTCTTTTATGCTAAATTAATTAAACAATTATTTTGTTTTTAGAATAAGAACCTAATTGAGAATAGACAGATATTTATTGTTTCAGTGTGTTATAGCAGTGTCCCTTAAACTTTATGTTCTCAAGACTCCCTTTACACTCTTAAAAAATATTGAGGACTGCAAAGAGTTTTGTTATGTGAGACATATTGGGTTGGCCAAAATAGTTCATTTAGTTTTTTCCATTCAATGGCTCTAGTAGTGCTTAGTTGTCTGTAACTTCATTCAAAACAATTTTGTTAAATTTTATTGTGACAGCTGTCATATCACCATGCATTTTAAAATAACATCAAAATTGGTGAATTTTTGTGTAGCTATTTTAATATTGAAGGTAGAAGAAAATAAGCAACATTTTTGGTATATTTTGCTCTGTTATTTCAACAAAGGTGAAAATGCAGCCAAAATACAAAAAAAGATTTGTGCAGTGTATGGAGAGGGTGCTGTGACTGATCAAACGTGTCAGAAGTCGTTAGTGAAATTCTGTGCTGGAGATTTCTCACTGGATGATGCTCCATGGTCAGGTAGACCAGTCAAAGTTAACAGCGATCAAATTGAGACATTAATTGAGAACAGGCAATGTTGTATGACATGGGAGATAGCTGACATACTCACAATATACAAATCAATAAACTTATTCATGAAAATAAAAAAATGTGTCTTTTATTTTATGGAAAAAACATACAAACTTTTTGGCTAACCCAATATAAATAAATAAATACATAAATAGATAAATAAATATATAAATTCTATATCAGAAATTAATAATATACATTCATTTATTTTAAAATAATTCACCATAAACAATAATAAATGCATTATTTGTGAATGTAAATGACATTTTAAAATAAAATACATGTATATTTCCCAAAACAAGAATAAATATTTACTGAGAAGAATACCATCATTTTAAATTCTTCTAAATCTCTTTTCTGTCTTGCTTAATAGAAGACAATTGGGTTCTCTAATCTGCTTCTGTAGTCAGTCTATTGCTATACATCCTTCTGGCTGCAATATAGGAAGAAGATTCAGCATCACACAGACGAAGTTAAAAGAGGGAAGAGTAATTAGTAGCCTTTTCAGATTATTGCAGATATTCTTGTTTATCACCTAATGTTATTTCTAAGTTCTGACCCTGCTGTATTGTGGTGCTGTTCCACTAGTGCTATTTAGCTGCCTTTAAGTAGTTTACATCCATAATGAAGGATATACTTCTTTGCTAATAGACCAAAACTTGACAGGTGGTACTTTGTATATTCAAATCCATTGGTCTCTCTTTGAATTAATCCTTTCGTTTACCCATAGATAATTTTTGTAACATCATTGAGGGGTTATTTGGAAAATATTAGTTCACTGAGTTATACATCTCTTTTAAATGTTGACTCATTCCATTACGCAGCATGAAAAAGTGCACCTCTAAATATTAGCACTTACTTCAGCAGAAAGGTCTTTAAGTTTTGGGAAGCTGTTAAGCTCACAGTGGGGGATGCAACTTTTTAAACATTCTAATATTTGTTTGCAAGCTGAAATGTTTCATTGACAACAGAATCTGCTGGTTGTTTTTCTTGAGGTGACAGACTTGCTTCATTCATTTTTTTAAATTACTTTACTGTTGTTCAATTACAGTTGTCTGCATTCCTCCCCAACTCCAGCCACTTCATTCATTTTTGAGACAATGTCTGCCAGATAGCAAAATCTGCAAAACCATAGTTTGTCCGTCCTTCTTTCAGTTCAAAAAAATGGTACATGAAAAAAAGTAAGTCATTCACCTTTCAACTCAATTTCACAAGTACTTTTTCTTGAGAGATGGTATTTAGCAGAAGTACTTTTTGCATACCTCCCATTTGGTCACACAGTATGCTAAAAAACATATATTCAGGGGTTGAGATTTAATAAGACTATTAATTCTGATGGCTTTGTCAAGGACATTATTAAGTGAAACTGGCTTTCCTTTTATGAATGCGTTTGATGACAAATATGATGATTACTGATTTAGCGTTCGGTGGCACACTGAGGTGCAAGCAGTGTTACTAGCCATTACTTTTGCACCATCAGTGCAAAGATCAACCCAATGAAAAAGCACATAGCAGAGTGTTGTGAAAATAATTTTGAGTTCACGCCTGAAAAATTCTTGGGCACCCCTGTGGGTCTGCAGACCATACTTTAAGAATCTCTGTATTTGAGGCAGGATTAGATCCAGGCCAAATGTTAAAGCAGGTAAAGATGTCTTGTGCCCCCTCTCCAAACACCCTACTCCTCTCTGTTCCCTGCCTATCTTTGGCCCCACAGCACCCTTCTGGGGCCAAGAGGCAATGTGTCTCCAATGGGATCCCTGGGTAGAATTCCACTTTTGAATTCATTAGTTATCTGCTTTCTTCTCCCACTTCTCCATTTCAAAATATGTTTCCTTTATATCTCACTGTGATGAATACAACTTCCCAGGAAATATCTGGGTATCCTGATACAAGATCCCACGTGTTCAACAGCATCTTCCTTTTCAACCACTGTTTGTCACTGATAAAACTTTATATGTTATCCTTACAAAGGTAAACATGTGTTAATATATTTTGAAGCTATAATAAAAAATTGTCCCAGTATCAGTGTTAATGTATACTTTTTAATAAATTAAAAACATAGATCTCATACAAATACATAGTAAACAAGTATCAGAGATTTATTTACCTCATTAATAAGGGAATCAGCAGGATGGTAAGTCTAGGTCAAAGGAGAAAATGAAAAAAATTATATATATAGTCAGTAGAAAAAAGAATGCTAAAATAAGTCTTTGAAATTAGACTCCAAACTGATTAATGTTCTGCAGTATAATAAAATCTTAACCTTTGGAATTATATTTCCTACTGGACAGAAATTATTTGCATCTCTACTGGATAAAAATAATTTGTAGCTCATTCATCTTATACAAGTTAAAATATAACTTCACCAGTTCTAGGCCCTAATCAAGACAATTACAAAGCAAACACAGTTGTCTTTTCCTGGACCCTACATGGGCTTGTTCAACAATAGTCCTGTATGGCCTTGAAAGGAAATGCTGTCATCTTTTTGCTGTATTTCCAAGTTTGGATCATTGTTCTTAAATCAGCAACAAAATTGTGGAGAAGGATGCTTGGGGGAATATCTTCCCAGGCTTTTAAAATGCTGCAGTATAGTTGAATGTGGAATATTTATTAAATATTTATTGAATATTTGCACTGTGACAAGTATTATATAAAGAGATTTCACTTATAGTTTTACCTTCACAACAACCTCATGTGGTGCATACTATTGTTTTCCCTGTTACAGAAGAGGAAATAGAACAGGAGGTTAGTGAATTGCATAAGGTAATACGCCTAATAAGTAGTAGAGCAAAGATTCGGATACAAGGACTGACTTTTAACAACATACATAGTATTACCTACAATGCTTTGGGACTAATTATGAAAATTTCACTTTTTTTTGTCTCCAGCAAGCAAAAGTCACTCATTCATTTTATAAAATAATATTTTTTTTCTGATTTAAAAATATCATGATTATAGACAATGTGGTGAATACAAAGAAAAATCGAACTCCCTTGAACTTTCACTATCCAGACACAAACCCAGTTAATGTTTTGGTGTTATTCCTCGAAATTCTTATTCAATGTGTAAGTTTATGAATATGCAGTTGCACATTTACTGTGATCTAAAAGGTAAAAACACCAATTGAATTATAATATTGCATATGTAAACAATAGTGTATTTGGTAGATTCCCTATTATTGGACATGTAGAGTTTTCAATATTTAATAGGATAAATAATGTGATGGACATTTCTAAATTAAGAATCCTTTAATCTTTCTGTCACCTCAGTAAACAGGTACTATATTATCTATACTTCTTGCCTGAGGCAAGTAGGTAGCTTGTATAAGAACACAGCTGGTAAGAGGCAGAGGTGAGTGGAGCCCTTAGAAAACCAAAACTAGATTTTTGACCACTGTGGAGAAGGCACCCTGGCTTAAATTTTTTCCTCCATGCTGTTTTCCATGGGCTCAGACTTAGAGGCCATGGGTCTGTCTGATACTCACTGTGATGTCTGTGTGCCTGTGGGAAGTTGCTTTTACCCCCACGATTTGTGGGATCTTGCCTTCTCTGCCTCCATACACAGGATTAGTCAGCATGTCCTTTGCTCTTCTAAGCCAATAAAACATGCCCTAGGAGGTGGTGCCTCATACATATTCGTGCCGTATGTGGCCACTCACAATCCACAGGTGTGTTTGATCAGATTACTAATGCTTCCAAACACACACAAAGCTTCAGTCTGCCCAATTCTGTGAAACTCTCTCCTGGAGAAAGAAGAAGGGTTTGTTTGTTTATTCAATCAAAAGACAAATTATTTTCAGTTTTGACATATACAACATATGGAATTGCACGGCATCACTAGGCAAAACAAGAACTCAAGCACAGCTGTTAACACACCAAATTCCACCAAATGTTCTGGAGTTAGGGAGTGTTCAAAACTTCTTTAGTGCAAACGCAATGTGAAAATGTATTGCACTCACCAGAGAGATTCTATATGTCATATAATAGTTTGTCTCCAAACAATGGAGAACAGAGATGATCTAATCTTGAACCTAACACACTCTTTAATTATGTAAATAAATCTGTTTTCTTATGCAAGGGGTTTTTCTCTTTATTGCTTATTGCTTTGGGGGTTGTAGTTTCAAACCTCTGTTCTGCTTTCTGAGATTATATTTCATAGGCTTTTATCAATTTGATTTATTCTTATTAGTTTATTTTTTCAAAAACACCTTTCCATAGCATTACTAGTGTTGAGGGGATTACTAAGAAAGGTAAACAAGGGCTATTTTGAAAGGGGCTGATGTGTTTGCTTTGAAAAATATACCAAGGTCAGTTAGGGTCCTTTAACAATCTGAATACACACAACTTTCTGCTTATTAAAAGCACAAAACAAAATTTATAAAAAGATCATTATCGACAACAAACTCTTCTTCCAGCTAACCTGCAATACAAATGCTCATTATTTGAAAAACACTCTTCTTGCAGAAGCAACAGAAAATTTGACACAATTAGTGGCAAACTCTAACATTCATCCTCAAGGGATTCATATAATTCCCCAAAGTATTTTCAGCTGTGTATGTCATTTTATATCTGGCCAAGTGTGAAAGGAAATATATTTTGCCCCCAGTTTGGGGGAGCTATTTAAGACAGAAAGAAAAGGTACATGTGTATTTCTCAATGCATTTCTGAAGCTGCCTTCAGAATCAGTGCTGAGAAGAAGTATTTTATGGTTCTGGTGATCAAAAACAGCAGGTTCCTAGTGTACTGATGCATGCATGCGATACCCAGAAACTCTCTGAACCAGGGCAGGGAAGCTGCTTCCTGGAGGTGAGTGTCAGGACCATCTCTGACCTCCAGTGGGTCCTGGCTTAGTCTGCTGGACCTGGGGATGAATCGCTGGAAAGTAGAAAGCCAGGTCTGGGAGTAACAAGGGGCAGAGGTCGCTCAGGTTTGCATACCCTGGCTTTGGGCTTATGAAGAAAACACCTAACAAAACAAAACAAAATTAAAAAAAGAGCAAAGTGAAGGATTCCCCTGGCTACTGTACCTAGAGCTGCACTTGGTCTGTACTGACACTGGGCCCCACAATACGTGGGCAGATAGCAAAACTTGGAAACATTTCTGTACCCAAGGAACTCAAAGGGTTAAAAAGGAGAGAATAATTCATTCCTACAGGGGCATCTGCTCCCAAATAGTAAAAAGAGGCTTGGCCTTGATGTACTGTACCTCAAATTTCATCAGCAGTTTGTGGTCCAATGCCCCATTTTATGCCAACAGACAAGCAGGCTTTCATCCAGAAACAGAGCCCCAGCCCTGCCTCCAATTCAGGGATTAGGATTGTATGGCCGTAGTTCGGCCCTAGATTGTATGGCTAGGGATGCTATTTTATCTGAGACAGAAAGAGAAGAGAAAGTGATGGCGCTTTACACTCCGCATCTCACTGAGCAAACAATGCTTCCTCTCCTTCTGTGGACTGTGACTCAGTCAGCTTCTGCCTTCTAAGCAGCTGTGTGCTCCACATAGACAGGCAGTACGTCAGGAGACCTGAGGGTCAGACCTAGCTTTGTCACTTTCTAGTGGTGTGGATTTGGTTGGGAAAGTTTCTCCTTTTGTAGAAGGAGGGGTTCAGGTGAAATGTCCTAGGTATCCTTTCTGGATTTAGCATCTCACAAGTGGTACAGCCACATTCTGTGTTTATCTCTGCCTTCCTGCTTTCTGCTAAGCCACAGGGACCATGTATTACAGAGGCTTCCTGAGGTTGAATTCTGGCTCTTCAGGTTGCCAGTTACACCTCTAACGAGTTACTTGTGCTCTCTCTAAACCTCAGTTTCCTTATGAAATGGGACTAATCCTCCCACTTCATAAGAGTGATGTGGGATGAGATGAGATCACATGAGAAGTGCTTATAACAGTGTCTGAAACATTTTAGATGTTAGATAAATGTTAGCTGTTGTTATTTTTGATGAGATAATATATGTTAGGCATGTAGCATAGTACTGGCACATAGAAGAGTCTAATGAACATCAATCATTTTATTATTGTTGTTATCTGCAGGAAAGTGAGGTTTTATTGTTAAACTCTTCAATGGTACTTTTGGTTTGAAGAATGCTATCTTACTTCATCCCTCTGGAGGCATCTAAAGATGAAGGAGTTTCTCCAAACTTCTTGCCTTAGTGGAGAGAACATGCTGACTTCATAAAGGAATCCTAACAACACTTTGCTGCCCATACCTTGATCTGGACATTGGACACACTGTTCTTCCTCTGCTGTTTTTCTTTTTCCATCCTCTTTTTGCAGCATCAGTAAACAGAGGCTCAGATGATTTCGATCTGAGGACAACCTCTTGTAGCTATCAGTGTGCATCAGTGTAGCTATCAATGGCTGCATCAGTGTGGTCCAGGCCTCGATGGGGTTGTCACTCACATTAGTGCAAGAGCTAAGAAGCCATCACTATGTGCCTATTGAAATAGCTAATAGGAAAATTTAAGCAAAGGCATGGGGAAATAGGAAATGAATTACACATAGATACATCCCTCGTGTATTAGTCAGCTTTGGCTGCCACAACACAATACCACAGATTGGGTGGTTTAAAGAACAAAATTGTTTTTTCTCACAGTTTTGGAGGCTGGAAGTCTAAGACCAATGTGCTGTCAGGATTGGTTTCTGGTTTGGACCCTCGTCCTGGCCTGCAGATGCCTGCCTTCTTGCTGCGTCCTCACATGGCCTTTCCTCTGCTCATGCGCAGAGAGAGCGAGCTCCGGTGTCTCTTCCTCTTTTCATAAGGACATCAGTCCTATGGAAATTAAGATCTCACCTTTATGATACCATTTAACCTTAATTACCTCCTGAAAACCTCTATCTCCAAATGCAATTGCACTGGGGATTAGAACTTCAGCATAGAAATGTTGAAGGGACATAATGCAGTCCCTAATACAAATATAGAAAGGAATAGGTTAAAAAGTGGTCATTTGAAGCAGATTTGGTCCCTGTACTCTGTGCTTTTGCAGTCTCATAATTCAACAAAAATAGGCAAAGTTCACTTTTACCATCCTTGGAGAGGTCTGTTGTGAACCCTCTGACTTTGTCATTTCCACCTACCTGTTCAGTCATTTCCCTAAGTACCTATCTGCCTTATAGATTGTTTAAAAACTCACTCATATTATTATTTGTTATAAATTAATAGTAGACTTTAGACTTTGTCTAGTCTAGTCCCTAGGCTCTGTGATTATTCCAGCTCTATGTCTTGCCCTTAATTTCTCCCTGCCCAGCACAGTGCATGGTCCATAGGAAGTGACCCAGTTACATGGCCCTCTTACTTGAATACCAAGTATATTCCTGCCTCAGGGCCTTTGCACTTGAAATTCCTCTGCTTAGAGTACTCTTTCTTTAGATATTTGCAGGGTGACACACTTCTGACAAGTCTCTACTGGTCAACTGCCACCTCTACGGCCTTTCCTGTCTCTGCTATCAAAAGCTATTTCCTTCCCCACTATAATTTTCCTCATAAAACTGTTTAATAACTAACCTTGAGCTATGTGTCTAGTTAGCTTCATTACTGCTTGTCTCCTGCTTTGGAAATTTGACTTCAAGAGATGAGGACATGGGTTCCTTTGTTCACTACTGTTTTGCTCTGTTTATGGAATACTGAATCTGGAATATATAAGTCATTATTCATAAAATAAATGTTAAATAAACAATCATGTGATTAGATGAACAAGTGAATTTTGTCTTTTAGTTTGGTTCTTGCAGAAAGGAGAATATCAGATAGTAGAAATAGAAAATACATTAATTCTGCTCCTCTGTTTCTTTGACCCCTTTTATGCATCCTTCAGGTCTCCAGGAGGCTTTAACTGATCTGTGAAGTCGGGAACAGCTGTCCCTTCCATGCATTTTCCTAGCACAATAAACTTTACTCTGATAACTCAATCATACTCCTCTGAATTTTCTTGATTACTTATTAGGGTAGATGTTTCATGAGGGCAGGAACCAGGTTTGCTGGTACAGAGTAGAAGCTCATTAAGTATTTGCTGCATACAGTGGTACCTCGACACTTGTCATTAATTCTCTAACTAAATATTTGTTGAGTACAGTGGTACCTCAGTACTCATTGTTAGTTCATTCAAGAACTCTTGAAGAGTGCTGATGTGGGGCAGTGTCGTGACTCACACAAGTTCTAGCAAGTGTGACCATTCCTGAGCAAGTGCCAAGTGCTGAATTTCTTTTTCTCATCAGAATGAGATGAGTACAGAGTTTGATGTGTTCTGAAGCCGATGAGTAACAATATGACTGTAAATGTTAAAGACTTCCTAAAATGGGGAGAGGGTCTTCTAAGCCATGATTAGCTCAGATAATGTCTTTTTCGAGCCTACATTCAAGGTCCTATAGGACCGTTCTCTGTCACCTTTAGAACCAGTCTATGTCACATTTATAAAGGTTAGTCATCCCCCAACATTTCCTGCATTACCAGGCTCCATGTGAAAGCATGACATCAGAGATGGCAGAATCCTTTTAGTTATTGGAGTAAATTGTGGGGGCTTCCAATGAGAAAGGAATATGTTGGTTAGTTTGAGTAAAAATAAAACACAAAAACTTGAAATAAAGGAAGCCTTTTTGTGATGAAAAAAATATTGAAAATATTCCTAATTGAGTCCTTATTCTGGATACCACATTAAGGAATTTATGTCAAATTTCTCATTTAAGACTTAACCCCGATTGAAGATGTTATTATTAGCCCCACAAGAGAAAATTGATGTTTACAGAGAATAACTGGCTTGCCTATGATCATAGGCAAATGATGGAGGCTGGACTCTCATCTAGCTGTATCTGACCCCAAAACCTACCTTTCTTCTCAATGCTACTCAAAGTACTGGCTTATTTGTGTGCTCTATATCATATAATACTTAAAGAAGTTATGTGATTCAATAAAGCCTTGGAGAAATAGAGTAGTTAAGACCTTAAGAGGATCTAGGGAGCCAAAAGTACATTTTGAGTCCCCAGTAACCTCCATATCTTATGCTTGGCTTCCTCAGTTGAGGCAAAATCCAAGAACATTACAGCTGGAAAACGTGTTCCTAGGTCAGCTTGTTCAATGTCTCCACTTTGGGGATGATGAATCTGGGTTTGAGCAATGACATGACTTTCCCAAGGTCGTCCAGGTAGGTGGTGACTGTTAGTCCAGGGTGTTCGCTGCTCTGGAAAGATGAACAAGAAACAAGGGAAGAATGTGTTGGTAGGTAAAATAAATGCAATTTGAAGTAATTCTCAAGCTGGGTTTAAAAATAGCCAACGTGTTTGATTACATCTACTCTTGGGAATTAGAAGCTTGTGATAAAATTTAGTGGGAATGGATATATATTTTTTAACTGCAGTCTGTGTGTTTGACAGTTTTTTTTGAAGCCATTAGAAGGATTTATTTGATTATGGTGCATGTTAAGGTGGTTTATGAGCTGTGATAAAAGTGATAAGGTTGTGTTAAAGAATAATGTGTAGATGTGGTTGGATAGTTTAATTGGATCAATAATAAATCTGGGATCTTGCCATTATACAATTTATTGGACATATTCATTGGAGAAATATACTATCTGCCTAATCAGTAAGCTAACAGCTAATACTAGATTTGGAATTACAAGAAAAATCAGTGTTCTACATGTGCAACTTCATTAAACTTAGTATGATTATTGAGCCAAACATGGAGCCAGCACTTAGTTCCCAAAGAATGGTATTTGCTTATCCCCATGTAGGCTGTATTGGAAATAATACAGATACAGATTCTTATATTCACATTAGTTGGGGTGACAACTAAACCAGAGAGAAAATATGGGAAAAAAACAAGAGAAAAATTATATAAAATCTAAATATTTAGACCCATAACAATACCAATCATCCTGAATGGCATTGAGGAGGATATCCCATTGGTTGACCATAAAGTTTGTCTAAGAGTCAACATTGCTCTTCTTCAAGTCCTTAAATTCACAAGAGACTAAAATTATAGTGAGGTTTTGCTTCTACCTTGATGAGTAATGGGTGACTCACCTATTGAACGAAATGTCTTAATGCTGTAAATACTCATATTTCAGGCTCTTTATTTAATGTCATGGAGTCTATTGGTTTTGCTAGCAATGGAGAATGCAGTCCAGATTATTTCTGTGTATCTAGATGACACATTTGCATCTTGCCACTGGGAAAGAAATGGCTTAGGCAAAGGTCAAAATATGCTTGTTCTTCTCTTCCTTATCCTCTCTGTGGCAACTGGGGAGTCCCTTAACTTCTTTGCCCTTAGTTTCCTTAGGTATGAAATGCATATAATGACTTCAACAGCATTAGGAGAAAAAAACAAAGCTAAAAATAAATGATATAGTTTGTTGAGTATCTACCATGGGCTGATGCCTAGGTTAGGGACTTTAAGTGTGTGATTTCATTCAATAATCACTAAAACTCTGGGAAGTAAGCATTATTGTTCCCATTTTATAGGCAGGGAAAATAAAGATTAGCTTCAAAGAGATTAAGTGCTTGCCCAAATTCATTTGACAGAATCAAAATTTGAATCCAGGTTTCTCTGATTCCAAAGTAAATATGCTTAACCACTATTCTACAGAGTGCTGCCTAAGGTAATATACATATAGAAAAGTGTTGTAAAAAGCAAATAATGGGGAGAGAAATTATGGAATACCTCAATATAGTTAGCATTATAGAAGGTGTTTTCATAAGTTATTCTATTTAATCTTCATCCTTCTGGGGATAGCAAAATTCATAATTAGTATTTACTTACTTTTTCTCTGATTTCAGTGTCTTTCTTTACTTCGCCAAGGTAGAAACCAGAAAACACTGGTGAAAGCACACTACGTCTATAATATGAAATTACTGTATTGGAAAATTGGAACTGCCTCATTTAATATGAAAAATGGGTTATGAAAAGTTCTTTATCACCTTCATGTTGAAAGTTTGCTTGAGGGCCTTGAGGATGTTCTGTGGATATACTGGAAAGAGCAGGCTAGAAGAAAGGAATCAGGGTCAGTGTGACTTCTCACAATGGTAAAAATAATTATAGACATACGCCTGGTTTTTCTTTTTCTTTCTTCTTTTTATTTTACTTTTTTAATAAACCAGAAAAAGACTGAATATACTGCTGTTTTATTTGGAGATGTGAGTTTGCAAATTTAAAAAATTCTCAAAGATATTATATACATACATGTATATATGGCATGGCATTTAGGAAGGATGTCTTATTTATATAGCAAATTTCATAATCACTTCTGATAAAGACAAGTGTACTAAACAGAAAATTGTTTAAAAATTGTTTCAACAGGACCATGTTACAGGTTTCTTTTGAAGGAGTGATAGAAATTGTGATATCACTTGTTGAAAGGTATAGGATGGTTTTCAAAATATAGAAAATGCCTTTTACATCAAAATGCAAACTTTTTTGCCTAAAATATTCACAAAACATAAACATCTGTTGACTTTCTAGTTCTTCAGTCTCATAAATATTTATAGATGAGTATGTACATCTGCATGTGTACAGGTGCAGAGCAAGGTGTCAGTATAGTCATTCTTGTTTTGCCTAGATTCTTCTAGATTTCCCTCATTGAATTAGGTGTTCCTTGAGAGAAATTGTTTATTCTAATTGATTTTGGCCAAACTGGCAAAGCTGTTTGAGAAGAGTTCAACCAAGACCAACTTTTCTTACACTTGCACAAGACCGAAACCACCTCCAAGCAATATTTCCAAACAGGTGACCTTTCTGAATGTTTCTCTGTCCCCAGGACATTGTTGGTCTGTTGATGCTCATACTGTCACAAAGACCACCTTATTCACTTCCAGTCTCTGTACAGCTGGCCATCAGCCCTCTCTCACTCTCCACAGGCTTTTTCAGAACCCTTTGCTTTCTAGCTTGAGTGTCAGGTCCAGTCCTCTTTCTGGTGTGCTTACCATGTGGTTAGCTCCAGGTGCCCTGAACACTTTTTGTACCTCTTAATATGCTCTGCTGTCTGTGTTCTCTGAGTGCATTTTTACCAAGGAAGCCATTGTGTACCAAGGGGGCTGAGACCCATCCTATGAAACCTGCAGGGGTTTTGACTTGAAGACATCAAGCATATCTTCAAGGCCTGCACGAAATATGTCTATGTCTGCTGATCCTCCTCAGCCCAAAAAGAGACTCAAAAGAGCTTGTAGGTGGAAGAACCGCATCTTCTGTAGAATGATTTCAGTTGCCAGGGGTGGAGCTAAGCTCTGTTACCAGAGAATGAATACTTCGTTTAAGTGCTAATGTGAGAGCTGACAAATACCCAACCCTGAGTCAATTTGACCAATAGTATGACCACTAGGAAAGAAAGAAAGGCCCCAATTACACTTGGCTGGAGTACATAAGATCTCTGCAGTGAATATTTGGTTTTCATCTAAACTTTCACAACATTAAATGAAAAACTGAGGGCTCAAAATGTCTTCAGGATTGCTCACATGTAATACAGCATAGTGAACAAGAGTGGGTTTTTTGAACACATTTTGTGATTGTGTATTTTGGGTCAGCTATAGCTGTGACTCAGTGTATATACCCTGAGTTAGAAGTCATTGTTCTCTAAAATACAGGGTTCTCAGACTTGGTGTGCAATGATTTGATTTTGAAATGAAAAAAAAAAAAAGAAAGAAAGAAAGAAAGGAAGAAAAAGAGAAAAGAACAAAAGAAACCAACAACAAACACTGAAGAATGTAATAACTTTGTAATGTTTATGTAGGGAAGTTTTTGGCTGAAGAACTAATTTCAATTGGAGATGAAAATACGGAGAGGAAGGTGGTATATTAAGTAGTCTGTAGTTTTGCACTGGCATAGATATAGAATTCTGGAACTTTCTATTGTACTTCAGTTTATAAAAATTTCTCTGGGTGTTACAGTATAGAGTCCTCAGTCTTCGTGGATGCTTGGTTCTCTGTTATGTAACACAGGACCTTGGGGCCTATGACATGCACACCTTACCCTTCATCTCTTAATTCTCTAGCAAAGCCATTGGCTTCAGAGTGGTGTGAAATATTACCTGCTATGCAAAATAGATGACACGGCCTTGAACCATCTCTTAAGAATGGAGAAGAATACATGATAGAGAAAGAGATGTTAGAGGAAATCTCACTCTAGAGGAGGAGCTTTTAAAAACTGAACTAACGAGGAAAATAGACTAGTGGATACAGAACAGGGTGACAGCTAAGGGAGAGGTAGGGAGTGGAGGGATTGAGCCAAAAGGAAAAAGGACTCATGGACATGGACAGCAGCTTGGTGATTGCAGGAGTGAGGGGGTATAAGGGGACTACATGGTAATGGAAAAAATATAATTAAAAAAGGATAACAACATTATAGAACTGAATTAAGATAAACCAACAAACATGCCTCGGCCTCAGGATGCTGCATGAGAATACTGAGGAGTGAGGGATGCTGACAGATGCAGGCACAGAAGGGGGCGAGCGAGGTGGGCGTGGAGGCCCGAGTGTCTGTGTGCCTGGTTGCGCTCGTGCACAGGGGGAGGTGGCAGCTGTGCTGGAGAACCAACGTCGAATGCACTGAACGCTAACACTCTGCGTTCGGAGTTTTAATTACAGATTTAGTATGTTTGAGTGATCTCTTGCCAGGGGAATAACTGCCAATAAAGATCTGGTATCAGATATGAGAGAGGGAAAGATAACTACTTTTTATAAAAATTCTTACTTTACACATAGAGGGCCCTAGAATCCAATGTCAGTGGAAATCTTCTCAGTACCCTGATGAGCTCCTCTTGTAGAGGACGCCCCTTCGCAGGGCTTCTGTCAGAATTAGGTAAGATTCTGATGTTCAGGCCAAGTAGACGCCCATGGCACATGAAAGCTTTATCCCTCCTTTTATAATCCTGACTTTCACAAATGTTTTGTTGGTTTTATAAAAATTCACGTTAACTTAGTTTGGGGCACCCTTCCAGTGCCAGTGTGAAGTGTTACTGCAGTAGAGTGCTTATATAACACACAAGGTTACAGACAAAAAGGGATTTAATTTGTACCTTCCTGGACTTTGTTCCTTAGATCCCCCACTCTGGGCCTTATTCTTAGGCAAGGTGGCCAGGCTGCTACACAGGTGCTGTCTTTGGCAGAGGATCCATAGGGTTCACGTTTTGAATCACCAGCTCATTTGAAATAAAGTCATTACAATCCAAATTGATCAACCACCTCCAACAGCTTCATTAGGGTTCTAACCTCTGCTGATCCCGTTTCTTTGAAGTTTATACTTTATATCCTATGTCCACCTCCCACACTTTTTTTTTTCATTGTAGTCTCTCCTGTCATTCTGCCTTTCCCCCCCTTTTACAGTTACACTTTTTGGAATTTCTTTGATCAGGCTGCTGACTCTTACACTCTTCCATGAGATGAAAATATAGTAGATACAGCTAAATTGGCCTAATAAATAAAGTTATACCTTGAATAAATGCCTATATTATAAAATTGAATGTTTCCTACCAAATGTTCAGGGCACATTTTATTACTCTTTCCACTTATCATTTGTTAGCCTCTAGGCACATTTAAAAGAAGATTCTCATCATCCCTGATAGATGCTGGTATTTGGCCAGATCTACACCTTCAGAACAAAGTAAAGGAATGACTCAATTATTCTTGTTCACACCTGAGTTATCTGTGTAATTGGGACAGGGAAGTGCGGGCAAAGGATGCTGCCTATTGCTATTTTTAAGCCCTGCTCCTGCTGCGTTGTTCTTCTTACGTTTCGCTAGTGCTGTCACTGGCTTTAAATATTTTACATATCATAATTAATGATGTGGATGCACCCTGAGGCTTTCTTAGCAAAAGGCACAATTTTTCAAATTGAATAGCAAATAATTACATTGGTGTGTCATTTGTAAATAGGAATTGAAAAGATACATTGGTGTGTCTTCAGGTTTGTGTATTTTAACAGTGTGTTCTCAATTTATTAGTGATAGTTATGAGAAGGCTATTATTGTCAAAAGCTCAGGTATGTGTGGGAAGGAAATTAACATTAATAGGATGATAACTGATCTTTAATGGTATAAAGAGAGAATGGTCTACTTGACCTCAAGAGTGCTTAACTGTAAAGGCGGAACACATTTAACCCAATTTTCTCTGGCAAGGAGGAATCTCTGCTGTCTTTTTTTTTTCTTTTCCATTTTAGAAAGTGGAACCTTACCTCTTAAAAACAAAACAAAATAAAACTTAAACACTGGACTTCAGACAAACTGTAGTACTGGGCTCACATGCCAAGCATTATTTAATTTGTTGGCGGTTCCAATTTTAGTGAACTCCCGTGTTTACTAAGTAATGGATTACTTTCATTTAAAGTTAGATGTCTTCTTTCAAAGAGAAAACCTACTTTAATACCCAACCTAAAAAGGCATTTCCATAACCAAAGACAACTCTGCTATAAATAGACAGCCATGATGTTGCTTCAGCAGAGGAGATTTCATCCCATTAGAAACTTCACTCAGAAATGTAGAGGAGTGCTTAATAATGAATGAATGTGATTTAAGGCCGCTTTAGACTGATGACACTTTTCCTATAAATATTACAGAGACGTTTAAATTTTTATCTTCCGTAATTCTAATGAATGAATTTCCCTGACCCTTACTGAAAATTATACCTGTAAAGTTCTGCAATTTACTGATGATTGCTTAGGCTATTAAAGAGACTTGGGT